>OY728163.1:1526604304-1527854304 GCA_963277665.1 Viscum album | reverse complement strand
AATATTATTTTGAGACATAATTCACCCTTGGAAGTAGGTATCCCTATTATTCTTATTCTTATCATTATATTTCCCACCATTTCCCATAGGTATCAACATGATTAATCCACAAATAAATCCTAAGGTGACCCTCCCAACAATTGTTATTCTATTAACCATCTATATAAAATCCATTATATAGTGGATGGATATCATTTAGAAAATATATTTCCTCATGCCCAATTCAAAAATTTGTTATTTTACGAAAAACTAGCAGTAAGATCAGGTGAAAATGGAACAAATTCATAAATTTATCCACATAAGGTTTCATTGAGATATTCTCATCCATCATAATTAAAAGTTATTCATTATAGAAATCCAAAATGTGTGAGGATAGATATTGTTTTACAATTTTTCCAATTCCACCAACGAAATTCCATAGTACAAATTATTCTGAACTACAACATCTCACCATTGGCATGAAATATCATCTATCATATAAGTTTCCAACTTTATTTTAGCTCTGGTGGTGTGCCATGGAATTTGAGGATTCTATTCATCCAATTTATTCACACCTATTCCCACTCTAGTTATGAATCAATATAAAGGATGGGTGGATTCTATTTCAGGAATTAAATGGAGTGATTCACATTATTTTGTTAATCTCTTCATTTCCCTTAACTATCTTTCTGAAAGGCTTTATCTATACTCTAAACCAGGAATTGGTTGACATGTGGCTCTGGAAAAACCACATTCTTAGTAGATTCCTCCAGTTAGTTTTTTATATGCCTAACTCGTTCTGTTTTTTATATCCAAAACCAAATTCCATAAGCCTCACCCTCTAATAAATGAATTATTATCAATTTAAATTTACCATATCATAACAATCATAATATGGCTTTCCATGAATTCTATACTTTTCTTTTTCAACCCATTTTTAGAATTCCACCATGATTTTGAGAATCAAACCATTTCTAAAATACCAAAATGATACCTTTTATAATTATAAGATTTTAAAATAGGTGAAACACATTTCAAAAAGCATATTTTTTTCACAAAATCATTTGTAATTACTCAAAAGGAAATTTTCACTCATAGTTCATAGTGATTTCTATAAATTTATATCCTAATATTCTCATTTAATAAACCCATAAAAATGATATTACAACTCTTATAAGTGTCTCAAAAAACATATTAACCCAACTCCCATGTATCATTATGTTCAACATAAATAGGTTAGATATGCCTTTTTATACTCTTCATTTCATGTCCCGAAAATCCTAATCCTTTTTATAATCCAAAATCAAGGAATAATAACGAATGATTTTCAACTAAAATTGTCCCAAAAATATATTTGGACCGACCAAGACTGATAAAACATGTAACATACCACCCCTTCTAATTGGATTGGGTTGATGTAGAATTGGTACATGGATCGAGGTGACTCCACTATCGGTACCAAAGGCTGACAATAAATTCCAAGGGTTTTAATACAATTCAGGGAAATTTTCCATATAGAAATAATCCAACCATAACCAAGTTAACAAAAATCATACAACAACTATATGATCGATAAAAAGAGTGCAGTACAAATCAATATATTTCAAATAGAATGAAATTTGAAACTACTCCATAACATATATTAGAGTACCAAGGTGGATTACTAAACAAAAAAATCGAATAATCCAAAGACATAACACCACAACTCCTAACATTCTTCATGATCAAACATTGAAATACTTGACCAAGTATCATAATGAATCACTAAATAAATGAGATAATTTTCTTATAAATATGTCTCGATAAAAAATATCATCAAAATAACTAATGTTTAAAAGCATTGGTGGACTAATGAAACTCTGTAGGTTTTCCTCAAATGAAATTCTTACTCACTGCACAAGGATAAAACTTGTCATTGTATTTATATATTTTTTTATATAAAACAATATGAATAATTTTATATCAAAATAAAAATAATTTTCCACGCCAAAATAGTTTCCAAGAAAAAAAATCCAATATCCTATTTAAACAATTTATCATTACATTTTGTGGCATAACCAATCC
The DNA here is from genome assembly GCA_963277665.1 of Viscum album. NCBI lineage: Eukaryota > Viridiplantae > Streptophyta > Magnoliopsida > Santalales > Viscaceae > Viscum > Viscum album. The sequence continues at coordinate 1,527,852,261 of OY728163.1, read as the reverse complement.
ACAATTCACACACACCCACACCCACACACAATTAATTTAGTGATAGTTTCCAACTCGTGGGTAGTTTCTCATCGATCCCCTATGAAGTCACTATGTAGCCAATATCCTTATTCTTAAATGGAATACACCCCTTATTTAGATTCACCTACCATGTACCCCAATAGAAATAGTGACTAATTCCGGGCCATGCCAAAACCATAAACTCACAAAAACATGTGTATTGCACGACCACATCTAACCAACCATTTAAATCAATTTAATTAAAACCTAACTTTTACTCAATATATTTAGATACAACCATTTTAATGAATTAAAAATAATCACCATTTTAAAATCATAATTTTAGAATCCAATAACTATGAACTTTTCACAATAAAAAACTTCCCAAAATCCACAAACCATCACTTTAGATGGTTTCTACAATGATTTTCACATAACATTCATAAACGATTTCATTAAATCAAATATATTTTAATCTAAGACCTTAGTTTCTAATATTATGAGCTGAGAATGAAGCCACCAACATTATAAACTATTCCGAAAAAGTAGAATGACCTGAATTATTCAATAAAACCAGTTTGAATATCCAAAAACCTTCCTTTGATCTTTTTTAATAAAATAATAAAAGTCAAATACCATCATTATTAGAATAAAAAAATATCCCCAATGCATTAGATCTAAGAATACAATAGAGATAAGAAGAGTAGATCTGATGAAAACTAACAAGAATAGAGACGTATTAAGAAGTTAGACCTTTAATGAACTAATATTTTTCTATATATTAATCCCATATCCATGGGGGAATACTCCTCATCTGTTGCGAGGAGAAAAACAGATTTATAATGGAATGAAAAATGGGTGGTCTATGAGGTAATCTTGAGTTAGATCCATTTTTTAAGATCTAACTTCTAATCACTCAATGTTGATCCATACTGTTAGGAATACCCTACGCCAATAGTGTTCCTACCACTACCTTTCCACAACATTCACATAGTTGGTTCACCAAGTTATAAAAACTATGCACTGACCTTTTTTTCTCTTTTTTTACTTCCCTTTATTTCTACTATGTGGCCACATAGTTTGGCCAAAGTGTGCATCTAATTTCTCCTCAACCGAGAGCCCACTACATATCCTTTCATAGCTTCTTAATGGTCCATCATAGTTTATACTAACTATTCTCAATCCTTTAACCTCTAAAAATCCAGAAAAAATATATATAATAATTTCTCTAAACACTCCAAAACATTACTAAAACTCTTTACATATATAAAATACATAAATAATGGATTATATACATGAAATGTGGGGTGCTACATATATTATGAAGAAGAACTGCCATAATCTGTTTAGAAAGTAATTTAAAAAATCGAATGAATTTTTTTTGAGGGAATAATGTAAAACCCAAATAGATTACAATATTTTTCATTTAGAATAATGTTTTTTGATATATTTCAAGGAATAAATCATTTATTTTAAAAAAACATAGTTTTATCACACTTTCTATAAAAAAATTAGAAATAAAATTAATCAAATTTAAAAAAAAATTATTTTAAAAAATACACATCATTTTTTAATGTATAGTTCTAAAATTAGTGTAGGTTTAATTTGTAGGGTTTGTAGAGAATTGTTAATTGTTTTTGATGAATAGTGAAAATTTACTGAATTTTAATTTAAAAAGAATTTTTTTTAATAATTTATATTATTAAATTATATTTTGATTTTTTTTTCATAGAAAATTTTGTTAAATTATATATATATTGATCTAATTTAGGTCTTTAGAATCTTTTTCATGATGAATTTTGGTATAAAAACACTACACACTACTGAACATTTCCACTTTAAAAATATCTGTTCTCATCAAGTCTGTGGTATTATTTCTAAATTAAAAATTTATATTTCTATTAATTGAATTTGAAAGAAAGGATTCCATATTTTAAATCAGATTAATTTATAATTCATAATGACTGCAACATAATTTTTAACCAAAATGAATAGTGAATGTAGTATATATTAATCACTTCAAATATGGTAAAAATTGTTTTTCCAATAGGTAAACTAAAATTACAATGGTAAAAATGACATAGAATCCGTTAAAAACTAAAATTCTACCATATTAAGACCATGAAACCACTAATGTTCCATAATATCCCATTATAATTTTCATATTTAAGCATATTATTATGTTATTAAAATGATTATTTCTTGATCTTATACTATTTTTACATTCTATTTTCACTTTGAATGTTATTTTATTAATTGAGTAAATACTGATAAATGTATTTCTTTAACAAAATACAGATACACGATGATAAAAAAAATATTTGAGCATTAAATTTATTATTAGATATATTATAAATTCATTTTATAGGTATGAAATTTGTGGATACCATTTATATAAATCCCCTTGATGTATCAGTAGTATTATGAGATGAATTAGTTTTCCAAATCAGATTAATATTTACCAAGTATGTTTAAAATTGTCTTATGAAAGTTATCCATGGTGAAAGTAATATGTACATAAGAAACAGAGAATAAAAAAATTAAGAATTTAATTTATTAAGAAATCACTTATTATTATTTTCCATGATATTTTCTCTGTGGAATTATCAATGGATTTTATTCATTCTCACATATTGATTAAATGCCATTTGTTTTAGTTATTTACATTCCGATATTGATTCAGACTTATCTCATCATCATAGAGAAGTGATATAAATGGAATGTGTGTTATTATCTACATTGATACATTGAATATTATAATTTTTTATGATATATTCCACTAGACATAACCCTTACTGATCATTTGATCTCAACTATATTTTGTTTCCATTCCTAGGGTTATGAAATTGAATTATTGGAATCAATTTCATGGATTCTTAGATTTTAAATTTATTATTATTTATTTTCATATCCAAAAGTAAAATGTGTATCATGTATGTTTTTCGTTCTCTAATAATACTAAATTGGTCAGTTCTGTAGGATTCGACCCATTATACCTATTAAAATGCGTCAAGGTATGGCATCGTCTTCGAGCAACTAGATTCAGGGAAATTAAAAACAAAGGATAGATGGGTCCATAAAATCCCTACAATTCATTAGATAAGAGTTATGTTAGATGTTTACTATGTGGGTTATTCTATTAGTTATAATAATTTTATTAGATGTATAAAAATTATGTCCCAAGTTACCTTTATTATTTATTTATTATCTTTCTTGATTTTATTGAAATAATATGATTATCATGGTAATTTTATGATCTTAATTTTAATGAAAATCATATTCTTCTACTTCTAGGTAAAATATATAACATTTTTGTAAAGTTTAAATGAGTTTTCTAGGATCTTAATGTATCCTTTAGGAATATTTATTTAAATTTATTATTTCAAGTGAAATGTTTTATGAAAATAAATGTGTATAGAAATTGATTTTTTGAGTAAGAAAATGTTTTTCTTGAGTCCAAAATTAAGTTTAGGAACTCAAAATGTATGAGTATTGATAGAGTAATGGGTTTTTTTCATTTTTTATCTATCCCATCCTAAACATTTATTTCACATCGTATATTTTTTTAATTTTTTAAAAAAAAGTTCATAATGGGTATAAGAAAATGGAAGGTGTAACGCCCCGACCCCAGCTACCCAGAGTCGGTGCATTACTTCGTAACATTGGCATGATCACAAGAAAGATCAAATCCCGAAAGACCGATTGGTTTAGTAGACTTGGAAACACTAGATATATTCATAAGTTTTACATTACATCATTAAACGAAAAACTACTACAACAACAAATTGTCTCCATAATCCACACTATAAACCCCTCATAATATCCCTGCAAGTCAATCATAATTTACTTCTTCACTACCTGGGAAAAATAAAACATAGAAAAGGGGTGATCTCAAATGCCCAGTAAGGATAACAATATAGCGGAACATTCAAAATAAGCATAAACATTTAAGGCAATGAATTACTAAAACAAAAGCCTTTTAAAATTGAACTTCAACATAGTATGGAAAAAGTAAAATGAAATAATGTCATTTACTTGTTCACATGGATATTCTACTAATCGAATAATCACATGCAAAAATCAATAACCACTTTCATAATGTTGGAATGCATAATGCCAGACTATCATAACCACATAGCCAAGGCCTCATGCCAAGACTACAAATAAGATTTTGTCAAGGCCTTGTGCCAAGACACTAGTTTGTCTCATGAGACCTACCGATGCATCGAGGAGCTATAGCGGGCTCCACCCGTCACTTATTAAGTCCAATGCATTCCCATATGAAAAGGTTTAAACATAACATAAACATTCATATTAAAACTAGAATACGAAATGTCAATAATTTCACCATAAACTATGAATGGTATAAAAATAGCACATCCACAGTCAAACATATCACAAAACCTTCAATTCAATATAGAAGTTTTGTATCATAATAAATCAACTTCAAATAATCTTAAAATCCATCAAAGGATGTTGACATAGATGAAATCAAAATTCTTTTTAAAGAAGTATCTCCTTTTATTTTGAAATCATTTAAGATCCATATAAAATAAAACATTTTCTTTGAAAATATTCTTATAAGCTTGTATGGAAAGCTTCGACGATTTTATAACGGCGGAAAATAACCGCACCCGCCGTATAAGTTAAAAAAACATTCTTACCTCAATTCTGTCGAAAAGGTTAAAAAGGACATTGTTTTGAAAACGACGGAAGGATTCCTTTATAAACCTCTTATAAAAAGTCAAAAAAGGGTATAAATGACTTTAACCCATATTCTTGTAAATAGTAAAAATGTTTTGAAAAACATTTTTAAGAAAACATGGATGTGGATGATAAAGAGATCCTAGTAGATTATTACGTATATACAACCTCGGATAATGAAGAGATTGTGAAATAACCCTTACCTTGTACTTTTCCTTTGTTGGGGTAGGTTAACCTCCTGTATAATGGTGAAATAATTGTTATTAAATTATACAAGAATCATATACATTAATATGATATCATATATGATCTTTTAACATTGCTTTATTAATAATATCTTAGTATTATCGTCGTTTCGGGTGATAATCGATTCGTTCTTCTTAAATGTTTGGTTACGTAAGACATGTTTGTAATGGATAGATTATATCTTATTCATAATCAGAATGACATTAACATTATTTTTAAACCTAAAATGAGAATAATACTTGAATGTATATGATGGAGAATGAATCTTATCGCGTTCGTGGAGACGGTAGTCCGTACGTACGCACGAACGCTACTTCCATTTGATTTTCATTTTAAAAGAATCAAATCCAAATGATACATAGGTATATTACTATTCCAGTATAATATAATATTTTATATATGTTACTTATGTTCATTAACACCATCCTTTATACGTTCCATGTGTGGTATGAACGAGTCATATCATTTTAAGGGGGCGGTAGTCCGCACTTCCTCAAATGAAATTATCGTATGTATATACAACATGAAACGAATAATGGAATGAAATAAAATGGAATTACAGAAGCTTATATATAAAATATATATCATTAATATCATATTTAATTACAGTTCCATCATAATGGCCACCATGAGAGGTGGTAAGATGTATTTGAACAATCATCGTTTCGTGAGGCGTTAGTTTGCCATCCACAGAAACATTATGTTCATCATCCATTAGATGGAGTTGTGTGTATGTGTAGTTTGAATCCTTCTTATAACAACATCCTAGTATATTTAGGATACTGGTGTTGTTACAAAAGAAAGGAAATAAAAAGATTTTGGGGGTTGGAGAAGCAAAATAAATGAAAATACTTTAAGAGAAATTGTTACCTTTAATTTAGGTAACTCACTTTGGTTGGAACCAAAGGACTTCTTGAAATGCTTTCTGCCTAAGGGGAAGCTTCAAGGAGGAGGAGAGGGATATGGGGAGATTATTTGGGCAGAGTTTGGACGAGCCAAGTGGCTTGAGAGGTGTGAGGAAATGAGAAGGAGGAGTGCCCTTTTATAAGAGGGGTGAGGGGCACCTTTGGAAAAGCTAGAAATATTAATTTATAATAAATTCATATTCGGTTTCCAATGGCTCCAAAGTTGACTATTCAAAGTTTGAGGTGGGTATAGGTCGAAAACAACTCATCCAATAGAATTTAGACAGGTTTGGGTACTTATATTAACCTTATCTTTAAGTATTAACTCTAAGTTAATTTGTTTCACTTTTACAATGTCTTTTTGTATTTTTATATAATATGGTTAATAAACATACTATATACATCCAAGCGACCCCCAAGTGGTCCATTAATGATTAACCTATCATAATATAAGTCTCTTGGCCGAACCTTAGATTTTTAGGAATTTAATATCAATTAATAATATAATATTTGTTTTAAGAACTCTTTTATGTCAATTTTGACAGTATTCAATAGTTGATTTTTGTGAAACTCATAACAGATTGATTACTTCTAAAAAAGTCCATTAAATCAATACTAATATATCATATTATCCTAGAAAATTAGTTTATTTCATTAAAAGTTTTATATTATATTTATTTGGGTATTTATAATATCAATTATTTTAATTTTTCACTATTATAGTAATTACTGCATCATCATTGTGTCATAAATAAAATAAATTATTCAATGTCTAAAAATTATAAATAAAATATCATTATGTAGGAAATCTGTTTAGATTTCTAATGAATATTTATAATCTGAAATCAAACATATATAACCCTATGTAAAAATTGTTGTTCTAAAAGATATATGCTTGTGTCATTTTTGTATTCATTTTAACTAAATTAAAATAAAGTGTCGTTATCACTTACAAGTGGATCCATGGGGTCCCAAAATAGACCCAAAGATGACCATGGTCGACCATGTATCAACCAATAGTGTTAAGACACGTTTTAGGGTAATTTAGTATTATTATAATATTATTTTTCAACCCTTATTTACCGGATTTACCCTTAACCATGGTAAATAAAATATTTACCGTAGTAATTATTCAAAATGTCTAAAAATAAAAGATACCTATTTACACAATTTGAACATCCTGATACCAAATATGGAATCCATTTTCCTAAATTCAAAACACAGAAGTGGCAGAAATTAATTTAAAATTAATTCCCGTTGTCAAAACAAAAAGCGTGTTTTTAAGAGATAATAACTATCAAAAGATTGACACTTGTTTATGTTCGGTTTAATTGTAAAATTATGTCCAATGACCAATATTATATTAAATAGTAAAAATATATTCTAAATATACTTTAAAACCACTCAAATTCATAATTTATCACTATTAATTATTTTGATTAAAAAAGTTGTTTTTAATTTAAATTTAGTAATTTTCACTATTCATCAAAATATGAAAGTTATCAGAAAAGTACCAAAATTTCACCTTAGGCTAAATTTGATATTCCGAATCCAAAAATGAAGTCCATTTTAAAATATAAAATATATATATAATTTCAAAAAGTAGGTATTACTATTCATAACAGCTAGTTTGATTGGTTACGGTGTGTTAGAACTCGAAGTTGCGTACAACACACGCTACTGTTTTATTCAAAGGAAAGCGTACCGTGGAAGCTTGGGATGTTTCATTTTAAATTTTTTTGATGTCTCCATTTAGTCAAAAAGTTTAAAATATTGTATTTAAAAAGGTTTCACTATCAAAAGTTTATAAAAGTGCAATACTGAAAATGAATCTGTTCTTGCATTATGACTAAGAAACTCATAATATGGATTCTAAAATTATAAGGATTATATAAAGTTTAAAATTTAGTTAATACTATTCATGACCTATTTTAATGGCTTTTTTTTGGTAAGTCATGGTGCAATTGAACTCAGTGTTGCGTGTAGTGCAAGTTATTGAATTATTTTGAAGAAATAACACACTATGAAATCTTGGGGTGTTACATTCTCCCCTCCTTCAATAAATTGCGTCCTCGCAATTTGAAATTGTTCTTCAAAAATAAAAGGTTGAAAGTAGAAAATATATTTGTGGGAAAACCCACATCGGAAATTGGGTTACTAAAATTTAGTATTAATATGAGGAAAAGAGAAATCAAAGGGTCACCACCAAATTATGATCTCGATTAGGAGAACATTGGTGGAAATTAGAGACATATAATCGGAGGAAAAACGTAAATATTTATAGGTAGTGATTGAGGTCATCAATCACAAACAAGTGTATAATTGAGGTCCTTAAATTCATCAATCTATGATTATTTGAAATACCATCGGTTCAACAAAACATAGGGTATTAGGATAACACATTTTTGACGTTTGAAAATATCTTAGTTGAAATCCCACATCGAAAAATGAATTAATGAGGCCTCTATTTAAAATAAAGAGTGGAAAGTATGAAGATTACCGAAAATAACACATACTAGGGTTCCATGTAGGAAAATATGGATATGGAAGAGAAATCTAACCATCAATTATCTGATGGAGAGTGGTAGAGAACATGGCTATGAAAAAGCCAACAATCCCAAAGCCATAAATTAGTGATGATTTAAGGTACCATCTAGGACAACATTTTTGTTCTAAGTTTCTTTTCTTAATATTGAGGAATTTATTTATGAGATTGGCTAAGATCATAAGGAGATATACTTACTTTATAATTAGTGTTTTATCCATTAATAAATTTCTACCACAAACTCATCTTTCACTCTAAAAGATAATAGAATGTAAAAAAAATTCTATTTACACTATTCGTATAGGGTTCCAAAATAAAAGAATTTATAATTCATCTAAAAGATCTTTTAATAAAAACTACATTATTTAATCCAGGACATCTCGTGGGCCAGTGGTAGGTGATACACCCTTGTCGCCCTTCGGTTGCGGGTTCAAGTCTCGCAGCCTTGCCGGACGCGACGGGTTGCCGCCCGACCTCCGGGTTGTCCTTTTATGGAAATCCAAAATAATCCAAACAAGAACTATCCAAAATAATTCTATCCAAACTCACAGTCCAACTTTTATAAGGAGGGTAAACATAATGTAGATCCTTTTTAACCCGTAATAGCATATGAATACCTTCATCGTGTATTCTTTTAATACACTGAAACATCCTGAATTACCATATTTTTTATTGATTACATTCATGCTCCCTTATTCCATATTGAATGCTGGATATACTTCATCAATCCAAAAATGTTTTAAACCCCAACAATGATGGAATATACAAATCATTAATCAGTTCCAAGGTAGTCAAGAATATCCAATATAATTTTTCCAAAATAATTATGTATTATTCGAAAATCACTACCTCGGTATCAGAACTATATTATGGTTTATCATTCTCTCAACCATATATTTTCCAAAAATTTATCCTGATATTGAGTCACTTTTCTTTGTTCCACACAATCTCAAGTCCTTAATGAAATAGTACTGCAGTACAATCCTTATATACTCCATAATTATTATAACAAGTACATTGTTGATACAACACTCAATTGACATAATCAACATAAGAACTCTAATCATTCTTCTTCATCTGTGGTAGTATCATAACTTGATTATTATCCAATATCATCATTTGTGGCATAGTCTGATGACTGGGACATAGGTTCGCGTAGTGTCCAAACTCCTTGCAAATGAAGCATTGTACATTTGAAACCATTTTCTTACCCTTGCAGTCATGTACTTTGTGCCCTTTTCCTCCACACTTATAACAAACTCCCATTTCTTTCAGGCAATTTCCAGGGTGTTTCTTTCCACAGTTACCACATATGGGAAAATTCTTCTTTTCCCTCTTCCCTTTATCCATTTTTCTCTCTTCCATCCTTTTATTCTCTTGCTTCCCTTCAAAGCCATAGGACTCAGTAAACTCTTTACTTATCTTATCAACTCATGATATTATTTCTTCATATGATGATAATACATGGGAGACTATTTCTCTTCTAAATTCTAGCTTAAGACCATGAAAGATATGATCCTTCCTTCTCTTTGGATCATGTGCATTTCTGGAGTTCTCATTCCTTCTACTGGGCGCCATTTCTATACCATGGCATAAACTAGATCAGTTTATGAATCAAAACACATAATCCCATACTTATAAAACACTTAACATAAATTGAACTATTTATGGATATAATCCATAATCATAAAAATGTTTTCTTTGAGGAAGTATATATACTCATAAACCCTTCATAATGATTTGTAAAGAAAATGAGAGTTATCCTAAGCATATCCCCCGGGAGTGTCGTAACCAAGAGTGCAGCAAGGCCCGTTGTCGTGCACCAGTTCCCGTTCGAGTCTAGCTCAAAGCGGTGTTTTCGGGTTTTACCCCTAGGTACATCTGTGCCAGAGCCGCCTCTACCTGCTCGTATCCAGACTGGGATGTATTGCTTGGAAAACTCACAAAGTCTCTACAATACCAAAATTCTAGGAAGTTCTTCTATACTAATCCTCAAAGTTCATCTTAGGTCTACGTGCTCTAATCAGAGTTTATCTAAATCTAGCTTCCAAGGATTGTACTAAACTTCCTCTGATACCAACTGTAACGCCCCGACCCCAGCTACCCAGAGTCGGTGCATTACTTCGTAACATTGGCATGATCACAAGAAAGATCAAATCCCGAAAGACCGATTGGTTTAGTAGACTTGGAAACACTAGATATATTCATAAGTTTTACATTACATCATTAAACGAAAAACTACTACAACAACAAATTGTCTCCATAATCCACACTATAAACCCCTCATAATATCCCTGCAAGTCAATCATAATTTACTTCTTCACTACCTGGGAAAAATAAAACATAGAAAAGGGGTGATCTCAAATGCCCAGTAAGGATAACAATATAGCGGAACATTCAAAATAAGCATAAACATTTAAGGCAATGAATTACTAAAACAAAAGCCTTTTAAAATTGAACTTCAACATAGTATGGCAAAAGTAAAATGAAATAATGTCATTTACTTGTTCACATGGATATTCTACTAATCGAATAATCACATGCAAAAATCAATAACCACTTTCATAATGTTGGAATGCATAATGCCAGACTATCATAACCACATAGCCAAGGCCTCATGCCAAGACTACAAATAAGATTTTGTCAAGGCCTTGTGCCAAGACACTAGTTTGTCTCATGAGACCTACCGATGCATCGAGGAGCTATAGCGGGCTCCACCCGTCACTTATTAAGTCCAATGCATTCCCATATGAAAAGGTTTAAACATAACATAAACATTCATATTAAAACTAGCATACGAAATGTCAATAATTTCACCATAAACTATGAATGGTATAAAAATAGCACATCCACAGTCAAACATATCACAAAACCTTCAATTCAATATAGAAGTTTTGTATCATAATAAATCAACTTCAAATAATCTTAAAATCCATCAAAGGATGTTGACATAGATGAAATCAAAATTCTTTTTAAAGAAGTATCTCCTTTTATTTTGAAATCATTTAAGATCCATATAAAATAAAACATTTTCTTTGAAAATATTCTTATAAGCTTGTATGGATAGCTTCGACGATTTTATAACGGCGGAAAATAACCGCACCCGCCGTATAAGTTAAAAAAACATTCTTACCTCAATTCTGTCGAAAAGGTTAAAAAGGACATTGTTTTGAAAACGACGGAAGGATTCCTTTATAAAACTCTTATAAAAAGTCAAAAAAGGGTATAAATGACTTTAACCCATATTCTTGTAAATAGTAAAAATGTTTTGAAAAACATTTTTAAGAAAACATGGATGTGGATGATAAAGAGATCCTAGTAGATTATTACGTATATACAACCTCGGATAATGAAGAGATTGTGAAATAACCCTTACCTTGTACTTTTCCTTTGTTGGGGTAGGTTAACCTCCTGTATAATGGTGAAATAATTGTTATTAAATTATACAAGAATCATATACATTAATATGATATCATATATGATCTTTTAACATTGCTTTATTAATAATATCTTAGTATTATCGTCGTTTCGGGTGATAATCGATTCGTTCTTCTTAAATGGTTGGTTACGTAAGACATGTTTGTAATGGATAGATTATATCTTATTCATAATCAGAATGACATTAACATTATTTTTAACCCTAAAATGAGAATAATACTTGAATGTATATGATGGAGAATGAATCTTATCGCGTTCGTGGAGACGGTAGTCCGTACGTACGCACGAACGCTACTTCCATTTGATTTTCATTTTAAAAGAATCAAATCCAAATGATACATAGGTATATTACTATTCCAGTATAATATAATATTTTATATATGTTACTTATGTTCATTAACACCATCCTTTATACGTTCCATGTGTGGTATGAACGAGTCATATCATTTTAAGGGGGCGGTAGTCCGCACTTCCTCAAATGAAATTATCGTATGTATATACAACATGAAACGAATAATGGAATGAAATAAAATGGAATTACAGAAGCTTATATATAAAATATATATCATTAATATCATATTTAATTACAGTTCCATCATAATGGCCACCATGAGAGGTGGTAAGATGTATTTGAACAATCATCGTTTCGTGAGGCGTTAGTTTGCCATCCACAGAAACATTATGTTCATCATCCATTAGATGGAGTTGTGTGTATGTGTAGTTTGAATCCTTCTTATAACAACATCCTAGTATATTTAGGATACTGGTGTTGTTACAAAAGAAAGGAAATAAAAAGATTTTGGGGGTTGGAGAAGCAAAATAAATGAAAATACTTTAAGAGAAATTGTTACCTTTAATTTAGGTAACTCACTTTGGTTGGAACCAAAGGACTTCTTGAAATGCTTTCTGCCTAAGGGGAAGCTTCAAGGAGGAGGAGAGGGATATGGGGAGCTTATTTGGGCAGAGTTTGGACGAGCCAAGTGGCTTGAGAGGTGTGAGGAAATGAGAAGGAGGAGTGCCCTTTTATAAGAGGGGTGAGGGGCACCTTTGGAAAAGCTAGAAATATTAATTTATAATAAATTCATATTCGGTTTCCAATGGCTCCAAAGTTGACTATTCAAAGTTTGAGGTGGGTATAGGTCGAAAACAACTCATCCAATAGAATTTAGACAGGTTTGGGTACTTATATTAACCTTATCTTTAAGTATTAACTCTAAGTTAATTTGTTTCACTTTTACAATGTCTTTTTGTATTTTTATATAATATGGTTAATAAACTTACTATATACATCCAAGCGACCCCCAAGTGGTCCATTAATGATTAACCTATCATAATATAAGTCTCTTGGCCGAACCTTAGATTTTTAGGAATTTAATATCAATTAATAATATAATATTTGTTTTAAGAACTCTTTTATGTCAATTTTGACAGTATTCAATAGTTGATTTTTGTGAAACTCATAACAGATTGATTACTTCTAACAAAGTCCATTAAATCAATACTAATATATCATATTATCCTAGAAAATTAGTTTATTTCATTAAAAGTTTCATATTATATTTATTTGGGTATTTATAATATCAATTATTTTAATTTTTCACTATTATAGTAATTACTGCATCATCATTGTGTCATAAATAAAATAAATTATTCAATGTCTAAAAATTATAAATAAAATATAATTATGTAGGAAATCTTTTTAGCTTTCTAATGAATATTTATAATCTGAAATCAAACATATATAACTCTATGTAAAAATTTTTGTTCTAAAAGATATATGCTTGTGTCATTTTTGTATTCATTTTAACTAAATTAAAATAAAGTGTCGTTATCACTTACAAGTGGATCCATGGGGTCCCAAAATAGACCCAAAGATGCCCATGGTCGACCATGTATCAACCAATAGTGTTAAGACAAGTTTTAGGGTAATTTAGTATTATTATAATATTATTTTTTAACCCTTATTTACCGGATTTACCCTTAACCATGGTAAATAAAATATTTACCGTAGTAATTATTCAAAATGTCTAAAAATAAAAGTTACCTATTTACACAATTTGAACATCCTGATTCCAAATATGGAATCCATTTTCCTAAATTCAAAACACATAAGTGGCAGAAATTAATTTAAAATTAATTCCCGTTGTCAAAACAAAAAGCGTGTTTTTAAGAGATAATAACTATCAAAAGATTGACACTTGTTTATGTTCGGTTTAATTGTAAAATTATGTCCAATGACCAATATTATATTAAATAGTAAAAATATATTCTAAATATACTTTAAAACCACTCAAATTCATAATTTATCACTTTTAATTATTTTGATTAAAAAAGTTGTTTTTAATTAAAATTTAGTAATTTTCACTATTCATCAAAATATGAAAGTTATCAGAAAAGTACCAAAATTTCACCTTAGGCTAAATTTGATATTCCGAATCCAAAAATGAAGTCCATTTTAAAATATAAAATATATATATAATTTCAAAAAGTAGGTATTACTATTCATAACAGCTAGTTTGATTGGTTACGGTGTGTTAGAACTCGAAGTTGCGTACAACACACGCTACTGTTTTATTCAAAGGAAAGCGTACCGTGGAAGCTTGGGATGTTTCATTTTAAATTTTTTTGATGTCTCCATTTAGTCAAAAAGTTTAAAATATTGTATTTAAAAAGGTTTCACTATCAAAAGTTGATAAAAGTGCAATACTGAAAATGAATCTGTTCTTGCATTATGACTAAGAAACTCATAATATGGATTCTAAAATTATAAGGATTATATAAAGTTTAAAATTTAGTTAATACTATTCATGACCTCTTTTAATGGCTTTTTTTTTGGTAAGTCATGGTGCAATTGAACTCAGTGTTGCGTGTAGTGCAAGTTATTGAATTATTTTCAAGAAATAACACACTATGAAATCTTGGGGTGTTACAGAAGGGGTATTTAAAATTAATTAAAAACATCCATGAAATGAATGTTTTTTCATATTAAACGTTTTACATTGAGAAACAATTGGACACTGATTAGAGGTGTCAGGAATGTCTTATAAATGTGTTTTAATTAATAATTTTGACCATATTATATAAAAATATGAACCATAAAGATCCTAAAATGTAATTATATGAATTATTGAATAAAAAATAATGAATATGTATTTTTTTAAGGTCAGTTCCTTATATCATTGATATCTTTGTGATGTTTCTCTAGAAGGGAAGAAAAGTCATCAAAAGTTCTCTTAGTTTCTTATGGTAATCAAATTTCCATTAGAAAGGAATATTTTGAATTTCATTTTTGGGGTTTATTATGTCATCATATATATATATATAGATCTTTATTGAATTTAAAAACACCATAACCACAATCATCATGAAAAAAACCACTTCATTTATTCAATATATACATAAACATATGGTTCACCATTCAAAAATGATGACATGATTCCCATTTAAATATTAAATTATTTTCAATGAGCACAAATTATAAGAATTGTTATTATCATTTCTATAATCTAAACTAGATAAAATGTCTCATAAAAGTTAATCTATGCAATTTAGGTGAAAACATAACAAAGAGATAGGATTTATTCTACACCACTTATCAATTCACAATGAGTTTATTTATAAAAACCTAGTCATAATACTATATTTATTACATATTACTAATTCCAAATATTCATTCTACTCAGTTTATTATACCTCTTTATTATATATACAATTCAACCATAATGCTGGAAATCCAATATAGCACTTTTTTGTTCAGCTAAATAATTCCAGATCATATGATAATAATTACTCAATATTATCTAATATTAAAAATCCATTATATTATATATAAAATTTTATTTTTCTAATTCCTCTTATGTCAAAAAAAATTTCTTCCTCCTTTATCAATGATTTACTCATCACTATCTATTTTATATTCTCACTATCTAATTTGGTGGTGGTATCTATAATATTTTCATTCTATACAACATATTATTTTAGATATTCTTAAACAAAATCAATTACAGAATGTAATTATTATGATTTATTATGAATTTCTCATTCCATTACATAAAATGTAACAATGATTTCTTCAATATTCCTATTATAGAATTGAAATATTCATTCACAGAGTTTTTATTAATACAATATAATATCAATAACTATATTTAAAAATATTCAAAAGTTTTTATATTATAGCATGATTTAATAATGGTTCTCTAATTTCTTCAATATATTAATGTTTTAATTCTTTAAAATAAAATTTAATATGATATGTTGAAAAATTATGGTCAGATTATGCAGTGATTGAGACTATAGACAACAATAGTTGTGACTTACCTCTAAATGATTTTGAGGTTTCTTTTTATGATTATATGGTTATTCAATTACTTATAAACCAATTTTTCATATTCCTAGATACTACATTTTGTCTGTGTGTGTATATAAAGAATAATTTTCAATCCATGTTCAATGGTTCTCAATATTTTCCTGAAACTCCATATTATTGTATTTAGATCCATTATTAAACTAAAATATATTTATAATACATCCCATATAAGACTCAAAATTACATTGAAAGTGTTTTAATATATCCTAATTGTATAATTTACTTTATGTTATTTTTATACAAGATTTATTGTTAAAATCATCAATTAAATTAATAAAATAGTTATATTTATTGGATAAATTCATGCTCGTTCAACCATAAATATCTGAGTGATTTCATTTAAGGTGTTTCTCCATATTAAAATCTACTAACATATGGATATCATTCACTATCATACCTTTGGGATATGTGCCAAAAATATTTAGGCTGTTAGGATTTATATTTGATATATTTATCACATCTTCTCATTCAGGAAGAATTTACTCATTATATTTCCTAACATGTATATGTATTCTAAGCCATAATTGAAGTTCCATTTCTATGATCATGTATAAAGTTTCTTTCTAATTTTTAATTATAAAAATATTTTCTCTTATACATGTAATTTCATAAATACAATTATATATTTTAACATTCTAATTAAACATCTATTATTTTTAATTATCACATTATTATCATTATCATAAAGTTGAGATATATTAAAGATATTTTTCCTCATTACATAAATTTTTAGAACATCTATGTATTTATTTTTTATGTATAATTTAGAATCAAACTCCTTTTATGTTGAGTGATCCAACATTAACAAAAGTAACAACAACTCCTTTATAGTGTTAGAAAGTATTCATGATATTTTTATCACTAGTAATACATGATGAGAAACCATTATCGAGAATGATATTCCTTACCAATTTTATATATATTTATGAAACCTCAAACACCATTTATTTTTACTTCATTATCCATCATATTTATATATTTTTATATCACTTTTTTTTTAAATTTACTTGGTATCATAGTGATATAGGTGTTGTGAGTGTGTCTTGTAAGACCAAAACCCACATGATTTATTAATAAAATATAAATTATTATTCAATTATAACATCAATTCTCTGTGTTGTATCATTTGGAATTTTGGAACAAGACTTTTACCCCCTAGATTCACGACATCCCTTTCATTTGGGAAGTGATAATTGTACCATTCCACAAATGATTTGTGCTAATACACACCACAACACACACAACATCCGTTAATGTAAAATATCATAAAGTTAAAAACTCATTCCATAAAATATTCTCATTATTTAACCTTATGATTTGAAATCTATTATAACTACTTAATACTTTAAATTATATTTTCCATTAAAACATAGTCTATTTTATATCTAGGTTAACACGTAACACCAAACCATAATGAGGTGTGCAATAATATATAACCATTAAAATGTATCATTTGAATTTGTTTCTAAAAATAAACGTAACCAAGTTATGAAATATATGGTAGGATAAAAATAAGGTTCGTTATTAATACTAAGTCGTTGATATAATTCAATATGTTCACCAAAGAAACTTTTAAGAATAATTTATCCATGAAAATATAACCCATCTAAAATTGGATTTTATATACTTTATTATATGATACTTATAATATTATGGATAATATATATAAAGAGTAAAACTAAATATTTAAAAATACAGTTATGATTTGTAAATCCTGTGTCTATCATATTAAAATTTTTGTAATATTTATCCATTAAATATAATATTTTTTGTATTTTATTGGAAAGAAATATTATTATCATAAAATTTTATTTTGTAATTAATTTAAAGAAAAATAAAATTTATTTTTAATAATAAATTTATTTATAATATAAAAATATAAATAATTGATAATCACATAATGTACAATAATTATATGACAAAAATCCACATTCAATGAATGAGATTTTATGTGGGAAACACATTATTATTAAAATTAATTATTATTACACAAAGTAATAAAATTTGAGAAAAATATTACTATATCTAGAATCAGTGGGTTAAAATTATTTAATAAGGAATATTTTTTATTTATACATTAATATTAAATTACATAAGTAAATATTATTTTCCTCGGTAAAGAAAAAAATCATAAAATTGAGAAATATAAGACTAAAAGGACTGAGATATGATTAAAACGTCTATAATGATGAATGGTAGAGGAATTAATGACTTTAAATTATCCTAACATTTATTATTTCCAACATTTTAATCCATTAAACCTTGAAAAGTGACATTCTATAATTGAAATTTAACTGTTACTATAAAAATCACCCCTATCTTTAGTAATAAAAGGGGAATAGTTCCATCACCTCATGATAGAACCATTCTATTGAATTTCCTTTACTAATATTACAATTTTTCTCTTAAAATAATACTATATTACGTTCAAATATATTTATTCTCAATTAGTTTTTATAAGAGTTCATTTCAAAAGAAATTATTAAGAAAAACCCTATACTCTCCATGTGAATATATTTTATTACACAACCCTTTTTCCTAAAATTTTTATTAAAATATTCTAAAAGAGATTATCATATTCATGAAAATTTTATTATAATTATAATTTAATGTCATTATATTAATTTATAATCTATTATTCAATAAAATCCATCAGCAAAGAAAATAGGAAAAAAAAACATCGATCATTTGTATGTGTGGACTACAACATCAACAAAAGGATGTGGTTCATTCTTCATCGTAGTCTCTTAGGGATTTTTAAAATTATGAATTTCATAAATTAATATGTTTAATATTTAAAAGTTATATTTATTATATTTTAATTTATCGTATATCTTAATTCCATCCTTTTTGGTGAGGAATGGAATCATCAATCGTGCAAATATATGGACCACTACCTTCATGAATCATGAATTTAATTTTTCATCACCACACAACATGGATGGTTATAAGAAATAATTAAATAAAGAGAAATAATATAAATTAAATTTTCATGTTTCTCTAAATTTTATATTAAAATTATCAAAAAACATTTCATTACTTATTAAATCATTATAACATAATTTCATTTGGTTCGATTTTGCCATAAATGAGAATGTAGTTATAATATTTTTTCCATAAATAGAGAGATGTATTATATAAAAAACATAATTTAATGAAAATTTTTAATATATATTTTTGTTTTTAGAAAACAGTTATAGATATATAATATATTTATTAATATATCCCCATTCGATTGTTAAGTGCATCGAAACTAGTTCTACAAAATTTATTTCTTCAGAGACCATACCATTATCATTCAGAAAATGAAAATGTGATGTAATGAATAATTGTAAAACCATTATTATCCTATCTTTTAACATCTAATAATTGTAAACATTGATACAATATGTAATAATTGGTACCATCACTATGGTATTTGTATAAAATAATGAATCAAAACGTTATAATACTCGATGATAGAAACAAATTTTAACTAAGTAATACATATATAATAAATGAAAATAAATGTAGATTATAAAGTAAACTAAATTTGAATACATTTCTGAAATAGGATTATTAATATATTTATTTTTTATACAAGAGAATATAGTGCATTTAAAGTAATCATGAATTTTGGTACAACTTCTTCATCTTTATTTTCAATTCCGTGAGACATGCTTGATATTCCTCACCATAATTTCTTTTTTATGGTGTATTTTATTGAATGATTTACATAAAGTATAATGGATATATTTAACTTTTTAATATTCTAATTTCCATTTCATAGAAATATGGTTACATTATTTTCATTCTTATGTTACCATTAACTCTATGGTTTATTATCTCAAATTTTTTATTTCCTTGAGAAAGGTTTCGTAAAGTGCACCACATTTATTTTATTGCTATAATAAGATTTTATTTTAAATATAATATAATTATTTTCAATATATTTAGGATATATAATGGTTTAATACATTTTTCCTCTTTCAATGGGTTTTTATTTAGGTGTTATCAATTTCATAAGGTGTTCATATAAATATTATCTTTTTAAACATGTTTTTGAGTTATTCAGCTAATTTTTTATATCATGTATATACATATAATTTGATAAATTATTTAATAATTCTACATTTTTTCACAAAAATGATTAAATTATTTGAATTTCAATCATTCAATGGTTTTTTCATCTATATCAACATCATTTGACATTCCTTGTGGTAAACATGGGATATGTACTATTTGACCATCCAATTTCGTTATTTAGATGACATATATCCATTTTATCCAATTTATTAACTTAGAATGTATTGATTTTAAATATTTGTATCTTTAAAAACGGTTTTCTGTTAATTCCAAGTACAATTTGATTTGGTATTGAACTAATATTAATATTATTCTTTGAGAGAATCTATTAGACTAAATGAAGTGATGGGTGTGGTAATATATTATATAGCCCAGGAATGCATCAGTTTGTCTCATGAGACAAAAGTTTTTGGTGTTTGGTGTATTACAACCCAATTTAATCATGATGTCTTGGTTGTGGCATTGATAGAAAATAAAATTGTATTGGATTCTACACTGATTATAAGAATAATGTATCTACTAAATCCATGATGAAAAATTTCAGGATTTGTGACACTATGAATTTCATCATAATGGATTAGGTTATTGGTATACATGTTTTGATTTATATTTTTATGAAATTTCTGTGTTTATTTCAAGAGAACCTGATTAGTTATATAGAATTATATGATTATCATTTAGTTCTTACTATGTTATTAATTACTTGTTTATTCTATGATATATTATAGTATATAATTTCTTATGATATATCGCCATTCATATTTCTAAACTTACCCAATGTGTGTAAGAAATATTACATAGAAATATTATAGATAAAAATAGCATGTGTGGAGAATGTTTTGGAAATATTTAAGGCATATATATTGAAAAAGGTGTTCTTTATTTGTGGGGGACATGGGATCTATTATTTATTTTATTACTAATAATATAATTCTCCAAAAAATAAATGATGATTGTATTGATTGTAAAAATATAATTTCTATAATTCATGTACATATTATATATTTATAACTAGGATATCAATATTAGTATTAGAGCATTGTTTAGGTAAATTTAGATATTAGCATGTTATTTAATGAAAAAAATTTAGGAGGTAAAAATATTTGATGGTTTTGAAAAACTAATTTTGATCATGATTAGACTAGAATATATAATACTTTATTATACCCAATTGAATATTGATTATTTTATTGTTTTTATATATTAGTAGAAGAGAAATTTAGTGAAAACCCCAGTGATAAGTCTACTGGATATGTCTAAGTATATGATAAAATATAAATGTTTTGTTATTGTAGAGATTGTGTGGTTTACTAGAAATTAAATCTATGTTTGGATACAAAAGAGTTGATTTTGTTGTGGGAATGAAATACCTAGGGGTAATAATCTTGAATACTCTAGATCAGTATTAACCCAATCATCAATCAGGTGCATGATGAGGAGGTGTAAAAAGGTTCACCTAGATACACACTCCTTGGGGATATTCTTTGGTAAATCACATTATCATTAATATAAATTATAAATGATTTATTATGTTAATGAATAACAGTAATGATTTTTAGGTTACACATCCAAAAGAAACCTTTATTGAACTGATATTGATTTATGTTGAACAAAAATTTAATGTAATAATTTTCATGATTAAAATATTTTTAAGATTGATTTTCTTGTCTTATAATAACTATATTATGGGGTTAATTACACATCACGGAAGATTAAGTCATTATGTTTTTGGTAATAGATGAAACCCAAAGTAACAATGTTAATAATGGATACAATGTATAATAAAAATATTCTAATAAAACAAAAAACAATGTCATAATAGATAGATTGAAAAATCATGGGTTTATTCCTTATCAAATTACACAAATTATGATGCAAATGGCTCTTAGATAAACTATTGACCTACACTTGTTCATAGAATCCATGATGTTTTGGGAAAGTGTGTTTTCATCCCAACCATATCCCCATTTTTGGGATAGGCCTTCAATGATGAAGTGGTTTCTATGGATGATATTCCACAGATGATGCAATGAAAAACTAGGATCTATCCTAGATAGAAGAAGACATGGCATTCTAGGTGGATAAAGGCTCTCATGTGATTAGTGGGTAATTGTGATGTTGACGATGAGTGATGACATTTTTTGCTTCATCACAGGTGGATAAGGGTAATGGGTATGATAGATGAGGGGGAGAAACTAATGATGGGTGATGGTGGGATAGACAATATGTAAAGGCAATCCATACCAGAAAACACATACCATGTAGGAATACAAGGTAAGAACCTACATGGAAAGAGAACTCAGGTCAATTTTCCATGGGACTGATACCCTCTTGGCCTATATGTCATGTTATGGGATGCCCATTACCCAAAAATATTAGATTTTTTTTTTGTTTTATATAAAATTGGATACTTCCGAAGACATTTTCTTAAAAAAATATATCATAAATTATTATTAATAAGACAAACATAGTAGAAGTTCCTAACATACCAAAAAATGAGATATATAGAGTCCCATGTAAGCTCATCACATGAAGATGATGGAGGAGAGAAGGACCAATTACAATCATGTAAATAATGTGATGATAATGAAAAAGTGGAATGACTCAAAGGATCAGGAATATGAGTCATGTATGGAAAAGGATGTCATATATAAAAAAGTTTTTAAGGAAATTTGTATCAATTATTTAACATGATGAGGGGAAATTTTGTTATCTAGACATACCTAAGATATTATGTTAGAAACCTCATTTTTTATTATATCTTATGTTTGTACAATAAAAAATTTCATAAGTAAGAGATAATTAAAATTATGGGGAATAAATTTATTTATGGGAGGTGAATGTAAGACCTCGAGATATTGGACTATATTTTCTATTGAAACCTAATGTGTTCAATATCATTAGTCATATTCTACACTGAACCACAACAAACCATGAGATAGTATACAACTATTAAAATTTATCCATTTAATTGGAGGGTAAAAATATAGGTAACCAAATAATAAAAAATATGTATTAATTAAAATAAAAGTCATTATTTATACTAAGGAGTTTATAGAATCCAATTAGTGTTGTCACGTAACTAATAATAAAGATTTATTATTTATAAAGTAACCCTTCTATAATATTAGTTTTGGGATTTCTTTTTTAATACTAAATATATTATAGATAAATTATATTACAGATATTAATAATATTATAACACCAAATTTAATTTTTAATTGATAAAATAATAATAATAATAGTTAATATACTAAACATTTATTTTATTATGAAAACTATATTCTTTAAATTTATATGTTTCCTTTCTAGAAGACAAATTTTAAATTTATATTATTTTAAATTTATTAAATTTACTTAATTTTTTGAATTATAATAAAAATATATATATTATGATTTTTTTTGAAATGTTATTCATTAATTTAATTTTCATTGAAAGCAGAAAATATAGTTTTTAGTAAAGATGTAGTGTATATAGATATAACAAGAAGTAAATAAGACTTATATATTTAGAAAACCCTTTTCATTATTAAATATGAATTTATTAGTCATAATATACAATTAATAATAATATTATGATTTCTGCAACCTTCATTTAACATTATATGAAATTCAGTAATATTTCCCAACAAAAGAAATTGAATTTGGTATGTTATTTTATTTAAATTTTATTATGAAAAAATTATTTTCTGGATTGATTTAAAATAAAAATTGAATTTTCTTCTTTAATAATAATATTATCTATATTATTAATATTTAAAATATTGATAATTTTATTATAGATAAAATTATTATTCTAAGAAATACACCTTTTATAAAGACAATATTTTTAAACATGAAACAATGTAATACTAAAATTTAGTTTTATTATATATAAGAAGTATTAATTAATAAAATTTATATCATATAAGTAATCATTAAATGAAAATTATATAATAAGGGATAATTTCTTTGTGCTGATTATAATAATTTTACCTTGGTAAAAAACTAATTACCACGATCAAGACCAAAACTGGTAAAAGTTAAAATTCTTATCATAAAATGTATGAAACCTGTTTAAAAGATATGTGAAAATGAATAGAAGATGATTTATTTACCTTATCTCACCTAAAAATTAATTATTTCCACTTTTAATGCTGTTGAATCTTGAATAGTGATGTACCATTATAGAAATGTAATAGGTACTTCCAAAATAACACATATTTCTACTTGTAAATGGGTTACACATTTACCACATCATGGAACTCCTATTTCATAGAATTTTCATATGAAATGTTTATGTTCTTCATATATTTAGTCCTATCTATTTTTGATAATCCTATTATATATTTTATCTATCATAAGGCTTCTATTTCCCAGTATATTACCAAGAGAAATCTTCTATTCTCAATTAGTGTATTTCTCACTCATTCGCATTTTTTTGTAAATAATTTTCCTCAAAAAATAATCTAGAAACCCTAATATGATGGAATAATTTTTATTAATACACTATAATGTTATTATATTAATGTTCCAACCATAATTTCATCCTTTCTATCGAAAAAGAAATAAACTACATCAATCTAGTGTATGTGTACACCAACACCACGGTCAAACAATGTGGTTCATTTTTCATTACCACCGCTCAAAACTAGTTAAATGG
Organism: Viscum album; assembly: GCA_963277665.1. Classification (NCBI taxonomy): domain Eukaryota; kingdom Viridiplantae; phylum Streptophyta; class Magnoliopsida; order Santalales; family Viscaceae; genus Viscum; species Viscum album. Next base: position 1,527,827,347 of record OY728163.1, on the reverse strand, counting down.
TTGTATTTAATGAATTAATATTCCACATATATATAAAATATAATTATGAAATGAAAATTTACAAGACAAATTCATTATATTCCATTTCTTTGGAAATCGAATCGTTAATAGTGAGTACTTATGGACAACCAACTCCACAAAAATGAACTTTATTTATTATTGAAATAGATAATGGATTATTATAGATGTTAATTTCAGGAAGAAAAATGATAGTTATGAATTTTTTAATAATAAATTAAATTTAAAATAACATTAAATAAAAAATACCTACACATTAAATCATTATAGTATTCTCATGTTTGGGTCAGCTTTACCACCTTCACTATCGATGATATAATATTTATTTGATGAATGAACATGGGATATTATAAAATGAAAATATCATGTAAAAGTAAGTTATTTACTTTTTAAAGGTATCTATTAATGTGTTTTTGATATTTATTATATTTATTATTATATCTCCTTTCAATCATTTAACACCATAAAACTAGTTCTTCATAATTTATTTCTTCACTTACCATAAATCTTTCTTTGAAAAATAGAAAATAGAATATAATGAATAATTGAAAAACCATAATTATATTGTATTGGAATTTTTTCGAAACATGAGCTTTGAACCAATAAGTATGAATAGAAGATATTAATGTGGAACTTATAAAAAACAATCCAAATTATTTAGGACCCAATGATGGAATTAAAACAGAACTATGTATAAATTTTTTTGTATGTTGATATAAATTAATTATATATCGGAAATATATTTGAATAAGGTTTTAATATAATGTGATTAATATGGATATTTTATTATATAGGTGGTTATATTTTTTTTCAAAAAATAATTAAATAATGGTTGGGTTATTTGCCTTTATATTATATTTCATAGAGCATGTTTGATATTGCACCTCATTATTTCATTATATAGTGTATTTAATAACCTAATTTAATTCAATTATATTGAATATATTTAATTTAATGATATTTTAAATTCTCGTTCATAGTAACCCTATTTTGTTATTTTGAAAAATACTTTACCTTTACCATAAGGGCTGTTTGTATCAATTTATGATTCCCATGAGACAAGTTTCATAATAAAAAACATCTATCATTTAATGCTATAATAAATATTTATTTTACGTATTATTTCATGATTATTTTTAAATTCATGATATTAAATGTTTCACTTCATGTTTATTCTTTCATATGGTCTTTATTCAATAGTTATAAAAATATTAAGGGTTTTATCTCAAAACATTCTTCTGTGAGAGATGTTTTGAGTTATGCACCTTTCATATTTTATATAGTGTAAATACTACAATTTTGCCACATTATATCAGGATTATATATTTTCAAATCATATTTATTATTTTATTAATTTTACACACATTCTATAGTTTTTAATATGCTTAAACATCCTTTGACATTCAATGTCTTACAAGTGGTTTATGTGTGGTTAAAACATACACATCTTTTGTGGATCGATTATTTCCATGATATAAAATTTATTAAAAAATTATTGATATTCCATATATTTTTATCACTATACATATTTTCGTTTATTCTTAATTCATGTAGATTATGCATTATATTTTCATTAATTTCATTCATATGATGAATGTATTAGACATAATAAAGTGGGGGTCGAGGAATTATTTTATATAGCCCCTCAATGCATCGTTTGGTCTCATGAGACAAAAAAGTTGATTTTTTTAGTGCATGAATACAATATTAAGGTATGCTTTCATTGATTTAACCCTAGTGTCAAGAATAATTTCTAGTATGTAGCCTTTAAAGAAAGAATAATTACTTGTCTGATGTAACACCTGAGACTTTTATGTTATATAAATCATCAAAGGAATATTTTTCTACACACAACACTTTCTTGGCTTGCTTTACACGAAATCACAACCTTCCTCGATAGCTTGCGTCGTACGCAATACCGAGTTTCACTAAACAATGATATGCTAATAAAATATTATTAAAACTAGCCGTTATGAATAGTAATAACCACTTTTTGATATTTTATAAAATTTATTTTTAAAAATGGACTTCATTTTTGGATTCAGAATATTGAAATTATCCTAGGGTGAAATTTTCGTATTTTTCTGAAAACTTTCAATTTTTTATGAATAGTAAAACCACTAAGTGGTAGTTAAAAAGCTGCATTTTTCATAAAACATAATTTTACCACTTCTGTGAGTGGAATTTCGAAAATCTGAGAGACACAGTTGATGTTAGTAAGTAAAATGTGGTTCAATGAGATGAAAATACTTTTTTGGTAAATAGTAACTTTTTACTTTTTTTTACCACGGTTAAAAGTAAATAGGGTAATTAAGGGTAAAAATGATATTATTATTACTCTAACCCATTTCCTAATTCTATTGGATAAGTGTAATTCGACCAAAAACAAACTTAGTAATAAAATATGACCATTTAGGCCCACGTGGATTAGATTAGGACATTTATTATTAATTTATTTAAAGAAGGGTTAAAATAGTTAAAATCAAAGTTTAATAAGTAAATCATTTTTAATATGGGGTTATAAATAAGTTAAATTCGACTATAAATATTTATTAGAAAGCTAAAAATATTCCCTACATAATGGTATTTTATTTGTAATTTTTAGACATTAAATAATTTATTGTCTTTATGACACAAAGATGATGCAGTAATTATCTTATTAATGAAATACCGACATAATTGATGTTATAAACACCAAAATAAATGTAATTTGAGACTTTTTATGAATTCCACTAATTTTCTAGATTAATAGGACATGTTAGTATTGATTTAATTAACAGTTTTCTAACTAAGCATTCTGTTAGGATTTTTACAAAAATTAATTACTAAATAGTGTCAAAATTGACATAAAAAAGTTTTTAAAACAAATATTATATTAGTAATTGTTATTTTATTCCTAAAAATATAAGTTTCAGCCAAATGACTTAGATAAGGTTATATATATTATTAATAAACAACTTGGGGTTCTTTTGGCTGCTTATAGTAATTCTATTAACCTTATAGTATAAGAACACATGAAGACACGGTAAAAGTAAAATTATTTAACTTAATGTTAAATCTAAATGATAAGGTTAAAATATGAACCTAAACTTGTATAAATTATATTGGATGAGAGGATTTCGACCCATCCCCACCTTATCTTCGAAATAAATCAATTTGGAGCTATTTAAAACCGAAAATGACTTTATAATATAATAATATTTTTAGTTTTTCCAAAGGAGCCCCTCTCCTCCCTTATAAAAGGGCACCTCCTCCCCCTCTTCCTTACACCACTTTAAGCCTTCAATCTCAACCAAAACCCTGCCAATTTCTTTGCTCCACTTCCCTAGAAACATCCTAGAGGTTCTGGTCTTCTTCAAAGTCCTATTTTAGTGCCCTAAAAGGAGGTCTCAAAGAAGCACTTCAATGAAGAGGTAATGTCCGTTACCAATTCTTTCATCTTTATTTCTTCTTCAACTTCTTCTTCCTTAGTTGTTTCATTATGAAGTAATAACATAAGTATCACTAATATATGGATATGTTATTATAAGTATGAACCAACCCTATTTCACCATCTATCCATCCTACGAAATAAGAAATCACCGCGCATGCATACGTACGGAATACCGTCTCCACGCCGTGGTGTAATCTATTTTCCACCACCACCTTACTTGGATGGAAATAATGGTGTAAATAATGACTATATATGACTATTATAAAGTTATAATGATTCTTAAATAGTTTACATACACTCCAATACAATTCCACGATCATAGGAACAATATCATCACTCGTGCGTACGTACGGAATACAGTCTCCACGATGTGATACAACTCGTTCTATATGATCTTCATTTCATAATGATTATATAAATGAATTGAATGAATTAATATGATATATATTACACTAACACTATTCTGGAAATGAGGTATCTATAACCTAAATAGAATAATATGAATTTATTCGACAAAACACGCATAAGAACAAAAAGTTATAAACACCTGAATAACTAGTAGCAATGAAATATTACTAATAAGAAGATAAGAATATGACCATATATGATATCATAAAAATATGTATGATTATATAATAAGTCAATAAAATTATTTAAATCATTATACAGGATGTTTGGACACGTACAAAGCATATCGGACCTAAGGTAAGGGAAATATCACAATATCATTTTTATCCGAGATTGTTTATACGTTGGCATTTACTGGAGTGTATTTTATCATCCACATCCATGTTTCCTCAATATGAAATATTATTTACATTCACATACAATTGTTTAAATCATATTTTACCCTTCGGTGAGTTTTTAGTAAAAGATATGAAATGAATCTTTTTTCGTTTTTCGTACGAGGTACTTTTTGACTTTTCCGACAAAAGTACGAGAAGAATATTTTTTTTAACTTATATGGTATGAATGGATTTTTAAAACATTATTTCCAAGAAGCTTACATTAAAAGTTTTCAAGTTTATTTTTAATCATCTTTTTTTAGTTTAAAATTGTATGACATGTTAAGAAAGGAAAATGTTTTTGAAGTAGAAAGGATATTTTCCCCAAGAATGGAGTTCAAGGGTTTTATCAAAATTATTTTCCAACTAAGATAATATAGGGTTCTGATTCTATCTCTATTATTACATTTATTTGATTATGTTGTGATGGAATTATTTTTATGAATTCATTTATCTTATATGAATTGTTTTATGATGTCACGATGTTTAAGAATTCCATTTTTATTACATGGGTTATGCAATGATGTATGATTTATGATTTTTGTGGCACACATAAGAATGGTTTCATTATGAGATGGGTGGGACCTATATCTCCCTCCAATGCATTGGGTAAAGATTTTATATCTCATGAGATAGACATGGCTGGAACGGTAGGTTATACCGATTCTGTGAAACAGGACTGAAACGAGAAATGAACTCGGTTCAGAAATGGAATTTGTCCATTAAGATAGTATTGGAAATGAGTCTTGAATAACATGAAATGATTCTCTATGATTATGTGTGTATGCCACAAAGTTTCATGTTTTATGTTATGATTATTGGGATTACATTTCACTACTATGATTTATCCCATGTTATGAGATTATGATCTCTTTTGCAGGTTATGATTTTCAAAAGTTATGTGCTTATGTATATGATGTGATGGATATTTCTTTTGTTTACCCTTACTGAGCATTTGAGCTCACCATTTCGTATGTTTTCTTTCCCCAGGTCAAGAAGAATGTTATTAAGTAGAATATGCCAAAAAGGGACTCTATATATGATGAAATAAATGGGAGTCAAAGTAGATACTTTATGAACCAGTTGATTATGTTTCCCAGTTTCTAAAGACACTATACCTATACGGTCCTTTCTTGGTTTTGTTATATGTTGTAATATGTGTGATTCAATTCTGAAGTAATAAAAATTTATGTAAAGTATGGGTCGTTATAGTTGGTATCAGAGGGAGGTTATAATCATCCTTTTGAAACTATGATGTGAAAGCCTTAGTAAGAACCCTAAGGATAAGTCTAAGCATAGAACACAATCTTAGTGTTTTAGAAATGGCCATGAATAACCTAGGATAAGACCTTAAGTGTGAAATTTTATTCTTGATTATGTGGTTTTCCTATTATAATTAGTGTTTCTCACACTATTCTTCTTGGTTTTAGTCAATGGCTGGAACCCGAAGGAACCGTGTTAATTCAGAATGCGACGGGCAATGAAATGATTGTCCCCCTGAGCAACCAAATGTTATGTGAACTGGAATGCAAAATCGTGTAGCCATGATCACACAACTTTCTCAAGATATGAATCATGAAGGACTTCCAAACGAGAAAAGGAAGGAGCAACATTCTGTTGAATCCTTCATGAGACAGCGTCCACCTTCATTCAGCGGGTCTACTGATCCATTAGTTGCTAAACAATAGATTAGTACTACTGAAAAGATATTTTCAGTTCTTCAATGTTCTGATCATGATAAAGTCATCTTAGTAGTGTATCGTTTGGAAGGTGATGCTGATCAATGGTGGAATATTATTAAGAATATGAGGCAATGAAATGAAATTGAGTCCATGGAATGGGACGAGTTCGAGAACATATTTTTCAATAAGTACTTCCCTCGTATTCTCCAATCAAAGACGGAGAAAGAGTTTCTTGAACTGAAGAATAAGGATGATGAATCTGTTGGTACCTATGAAGAAAATTTTACAAGACTTGCAAGGTACGCTTCTGGTATTATTATCCAAACTGAGAGTAAGATCGATCGATTCTTTAGTGGCTTAAAACCAAGTCTTCGAAGGGCCTTAGCCATAAGGGACTTCAATAGCTATGAGGAAATCGTTCGATGTGCTCTCAAAGTTGAGATGGAGATTGGAGTAACCCATTAGTCATATGGGTTTGATAAGAAGAGGAAAATGGAATTCAAAGGAAAATCAAAAGAGCACACTGAAAAGAAGATGAGGTTTCCCTTATGTTCAAAGTGTGGAAAGAAACATGGAGGGAGTTGTCTTAAAGGGACAAGTAAATGTTTCAAATGTGGAAAGGAAGGTCATCGGGCATTTGAATGCCGCGATGATGGGAAGAAGATGTCTAATGATGCAAACAAAGGAAGGGATACACAGAATAAACCAACAACACTTCAATGTTTCAAGTGCAAGGAGATGGGGCATTATGCCAATAAATTCCCTATTCCAAGGGATGATGATGATGGTCGACGTCAACAAACTCTTAAGGGTAAGACAAAATAATTTCACATGCAATTTCTATCAGCGATGTGGAGTACGATAACGATGTGGTGAAAGGTACACTTACCATCCACTATAAAGTAGAAAATTATTTATTTGATTCTAGATCCACCCACTCATTTATTTCTGACGAATTTTCTAAGGGTATCATCGTATTACCTCAACAATTAGATGTTGAGTTAGCTGTGACAACACCCAATGGAAAAACAGTCGCATCAAAAGTTTATAATTCTTCTCCGATTGCAGTTTGTGGGAAAGTGCTTCCAGCAAATCTTGTGATCCTTCCTATAGTGGAATTTGATGTGATTCTTGGCATGGATTGGCTTTCTCTACATGGAGCTCATATAAATTGCCAAATAAGGGAAGTCACATTTCATATTCTAGATCAATCTATGATCGTCTATCGATGCAAGGATGAAAATAACCTTCCAATGGAAATTTATTCCATTTTTTGGGTATTGATTCCCCTAAATGAAGGTTATTTATCTCAAATGGTTGGTGAGAAACTCACGATTAAGAATATTCCCATTGTACGGTAGTTTGATGATGTCTTTCCAGAGGAATTACCGGGACATCCACCGAATCGTGAGGTTGAGTTTTCAATAGAACTTGTACCGGGTGCTTTTCCTATTTCAAAGACACCTTATAGAATGGCCCCAATTGAGTTGTAGGAATTAAAGAAGCAACTCCAAGAGAATCTTGATAATGGATTCATACGCCCTAGAGCGTCACCTTAGGGAGCACCTGTTCTATTTGTTATGAAGAAAGATGGATCAATGAGACTCTACATTGATTATTGAGAACTTAACAATGTCACTATCAAGAACAAATATCCTCTCCCGCGCATTGATGATCTATTTGACCAACTACAAGGAGCTCAATACTTTTCCAAGATTGATCTTCGTTTAGGGTATCATCAATTAAGGGTCAAAAGGTATGATATACCAAAGAAGGATTTCCGTACAAGGTATGGACACTATGAATTTATAGTAATGCCATTAGGTCTTACTAATGCCCCTGTTATCTTCATGGATCTGATGAATAGAGTCTTTACAGACTATCTTGATCAGTTTGTGGTAGTCATTATAGACGATTTTCTTGTCTATTCAAAGAGTAAGGAAGAACATGAAGATAACCTGAGAATTATATTGAAGACCCTGAGAAAGGAGAAGCTTTATGCCAAATTTACCAAGTATGAATTTTGGCTTCAAAAAGTTGCATTTTTGGGTCACATAATCTCAAAAGAGGGGATATATGTGGTTCCAGCAAAAATAGAGGTTATTGAAAGATGGTCAAGACCAACAACAGTAACTGAGATCCGAAGTTTACTTGGTTTGGCTGGATATTATCAACGTTTTGTGAATGATTTTTCACGATTATCTAATCCACTCACCAAGTTAACTCAGAAAGGAGTTATGTTTGTTTGGACAGAAGAATGTGAAGAGATTTTCAAGGAGTTTAAAAGAAGGTTATCTAGTGCACCTGTGCTCACACTGCCTTGTAGTGGAGAAAGTTTTTTCATCTATAGTGATGCATCCAAGAAGGGATTGTGGCGTGTTCTTATGAAAAATGATATTGTTATAGTTTATGCCTCACGAAAGTTGAAAATACAAGAGAAAAATTACCCAACTCATGATTTGGAGTTAGCTGCGGTAATCTTTGCATTGATGATTTGGAGGCATTACCATTATGGTGAATGGTGTTATATTTATACTGATCATAAAATTTTAAAGTTTATTTTCACACAAAAGGTGCTGAATATGCTCCAAAGAAGATGGTTGGAGCTGATTAAGGATTACGACTGCTCAATTCATTACCACCCTGGGAAAGCAAACAAGGTGGCAGATGCATTAAGTCGACAAGACCACGTTAGTTTATCCATGATGAGGATCACAAAAGATCCAATATTTATGGATTTATGAAGGATGGATCTTGGAATTATAATGAAAGAGGAAAAATCGTATCTTTCTCAAATGAATGTTCAACCATCTATACATGTGAAGATTAAAGAGGCACAGAAAGAAGATGTCGAGTTACAAAAGAATTTGAGAAATGTTCTTGAATTAAACCTTGATTGTGATGGGATAATAAAGATTAGGAATCAGGTTTGTGTTCCTCCCATCCCTGAATTAAAGATGTAGCTTCTGGATGAGGCTCATAGTTCTTCATTCTCTATTCATCCTGGATGCATGAAGATGAATAGGGACTTGAAAGTGTACTTATGGTGCGATGGCATGAAAAGAGATGTTGCTGAATATGTCTCTCGATGCTTGGTTTGTCAAAAAGCTAAAGCTGAGAGACAGAAGTCTAAGGGGATGTTACAACCATTACCCATACCCGAATGGAAATGGGAAAACATCACTATGGACTTTGTCATAGGACTTCCTAAAACATCCAAAGGCAATAATGCTATCTGAGTCATAGTTGATCATCTTACAAAGTCTGCACACTTCATTGATATTAGAGAGGATTTCTCTCTGGATCAGCTTTCCAGGATATATGTAAAGGAAGTGGTAAGATTTCATGGAGTACCACTTTCTATTATATCTGATCGGGATCCGAGGTTTACCTCGAAGTTCTGGTGAAGTCTTCAGCATACTCTAGATACAGAGTTGATTTTCAGCACTACTTATCATCCTCAGACAGAAGGTCAGTCTAAGAGAACAATTCAAACTCTAGAAGATATGTTGAGGGCATTCTCTATGGATTTCAATGGTGGTTGGGATCAACACCTACCTTTGGTGGAATTTTCTTATAATAATAGCTTTCACTATAGTATTCAGATGGCTCCTTATGAACCTCTCTATGGAAAGAAATGCAGGACTCCAACTTGCTAGGATGAAGATGGGGAAAGAAAGCTATTAGGACCTGATCTCATTGATGAAATGGCAAAAAATGTCAGATCTATTCAACAACATATAAGAGCTGCTCATAGTCGACAGAAAAGTTATGCCGACAACCGATGAAAAGACCTAGAGTTTGAAGTGGGTGATAAAGTGTTCTTACGAATATCTCCCTGGAAGAGGGTTATGAGATTTGGAATGATGGGGAAGTTGAGCCCTAGATATATCGATCCTTTCGAAATACTGGATCGTGTTGGCAAGGTAGCATACAGATTGGCGCTTCCACCGAATATCTCTCAAGTTCACGATGTTTTCCATGTATCTCTCCTGAGAAAGTACATACCTGATCCTTCACATGTACTCAGCTTAGAAGTTGTACCGCTGGAGCAAGATCTTTCTTTTGAAGAACAACCGGTAGAGATTCTGGATCGTAGCGAAAAAGTCCTACGAAACAAGACCACTCTATTGGTGAAAGTTTTATGGAGGAACCACCAATTAGAAGAAGCTACATGGGAGCTTGAGGATATGATGAGGGAGAGGTATCCTCATCTGTTGGTTACAAAGTGACGAATTTCGAGTGCGAAATTCATTTTAAGGGGGGTAGAATGTAACACCGGAGACATTTATGTTATATAAATCATCAAAGGAATATTTTTCTACACACAACACTTTCTTGTCTTACTTTACATGAAATCGTAACCTTCCTCGATAGCTTGCGTCGTACGCAATACCGAGTTTCACTAAACAATGATATGATAATAAAATATTATTAAAACTAGACGTTATGAATAGTAATAACCACTTTTTGAAATTTTATAAATTTTATTTTTCAAAATGGACTTCATTTTTGGATTCGGAATATCAAAATTATCCTAGGGTGAAATTTTGGTATTTTTCTGAAAACATTCAATTTTTGATGAATAGTGAAACCACTAAGTGGTAGTTAAAAAACTGAATTTTTCATAAAACGTAAATTTACCGCTTCTGTGAGTGGAATTTCGAAAATCCGAGAGACATGGTTGATGTTAGTAAGTAAAATGTGGTTCAATGAGATAAAAATAATTTTTTGGTAAATAGTAACTTTTTACTTTTTTTACCACGGTTAAAAGTAAATAGGGTAATTAAGGTTAAAATGATATTATTATTACCCTAACGCATGTCCTAATTCTATTGGATAAGTGAAATTCGACCAAAAGAAGACTTAGGAATAAAATATGACCCTTTAGGTCCACTTAGATTAGATTAGGACATTTATTATTAATTTATTTAAAGAAGGGTTAAAATAGTTAAAATCAATGTTTAATAAGTAAATAATTTTTAATATGGGGTTATACATAAGATAAATTCGACTATAAATATTCATTAGAAAGATAAAAAGATTTCCTACGTTATGGTATTTTATTTTTAATTTTTAGACATTAAATAATTTAATGTATTTATGACACAAAAATGATGCAGTAATTATCTTATTAATAAAATACTGACATAATTGATGTTATAAACACCAAAATAAATGTAATATGATACCTTTTATTAATTACACTAATTTTATAGATTAATATGACATATTAGTACTGATGTAATTATCTTTTTCGAATTAATCATTCTGTTATAATTTTCACAAAAATTAATTACTAAATAGAATCAAAATTGACATAAAATAGTTTTTAAAAAAATATTATATTAGTAATTGTCATGTTATTCCTAAAAATCTAAGGTTCGGCCAAATGACTTAGATACGGTTATATATATGAATTATATACAACTTGGTGTTCGTTTGGCTGCTTATAATAGGTTTATTAACCTTATAGTATAAGAACACAAGAAGACACGGTAAAAGTAAAATTATTTAACTTAATGTTAAATCTAAATGATAAGGTTAAAATAGGAACCTAAACTTGTATAAATTCTATTGTATTAGAGTATATTGACCCATCCCCACCTTAGCTTCGAAATAAATCAATTTGGAGCTATTTAACACCGAACTCGACTTTATAATAAAATAATATTTTTAGTTTTTCCAAAGGAGCCCCTCTCCTACCTTATAAAAGGGCACCTCCTCCCCCTCTTCCTGACACCACTTTGAGCCTTCAAGCTCGGCCAACCCCTGAAAATTGCTTCTATCCACTTCCCTAGAAACATACTAGAGGTTCTGGTCTTCTTCAAAGACCTATTTTAGTGCCCTAAAAGGAGGTCTCAAAGAAGCACTTCAAAGAAGAGGTAATGTCCGTTACCGATTCTTTCATCTTTATTTCTTCTTCCACTTCTTCTTCTTTAGTTGTTTCATTATGAAGTAATAACATCAGTATCACACATATACTTATATGTTATTATAATTATGAAACAACCCTATTTCACCATCTATCCATCCTACGGAAAAAGAAATCACCGCGCGTGCGTACATACGGAATACTGTCTCCACGTCGTGGTGTAATCTATTTTCCACCACCACCATACTTGGATGGGTATAATGGTGTAAATAATGATTATATATGACTAGTATAAAGTGATAATGATTCTTAAATAGTATACATACACTACAATACAATTCCATGATCATAGGAATGATATCATCACTCATGCGTACGTACGGAATACCATCTCCACGATGTGATGGAACTCGTTCTACATGATCTTAATTTCATAATGATTATATAAATGAATTGAATGAATGAATATGATATATATTACACTAATAAAAATCTTGAAATGAGGTATCTATAACCTAAAGAGAAGAATAAGATTTTATTCGACAAAACATGCATAAGAACAAAAAGTTATAAACACCCGAATAACAAGTAACAATGAAATATTACTACTAAGAAGCAAAGAATATGACCATATATGATATCATAAAAAATAATTATGATTATATAATAAGTAAATAACATTATTTAAATCATTATACAGGAGGTTCGGACACATACAAAGAATATCAGACCTAAGGTAAGGGAAATATCACAATCTCATTTTTATCCGAGATTGCTTATACTTTGGAATTTACTGTGGTGTATTTTATCATCCACATCCATGTTACCTCAATATGTAATATTATTTCCATTCACCTACAATTTTTTATATCCTATTTTACACTTCGGTGAGTTTTTATAAAAGATATGAATCGAATCTTTTTTCGTTTTTTGTACGAGGTACTTTTTGACTTTTCCGACAAAAGTATGAGAAGAATATATTTTTTAACTTATATGGAATGAATGGATTTTTAAAACATTATTTCCAAGAAGCTTCCTTTAAAAGTTTTCAAGTTTATTTTTAATCAACTTCTTTTAGTTTAAAATTGTATGACATGTTAATAAAGGACAATGTTTTTGAAGTAGAAAGGATATTTTTCTCAAGAAAGGAGTTCAAGTGTTTTATCGAAATTATTTTCCATCTAAGATAATATAGGGTTCTAATTATATCCCTGTTATTACATTGATTTGATTATTTTGTGATGGAATTATTTTTATGAATTCATTTATCTTATATGAATTGTCTTATGATGTCATGATGTTTAGAAATTCCATTTTTATTACATGGGTTATCCAATGATGTATGATTTTTGATTTTTGTGGCACACATAAGAATGGTTTCATTATGAGATTGGTGGGACCTATATCTCCCTCCAATGCAATGGGTAAAGATTTTATATCTCAAGAGATAGACATGGCTTGAACGGTAGGTTATACCGGTTCAGTGAAACAGGACTGAAACAAGAAATGAACTTGGTTCAGAAATGGACTGTGTACACTAAGATAGTATTGGCAATGAGTCTTGACTAACAAGAAATGATTCTCTATGATTATGTGTGTATGCCACAAAGTTTCATGTTTTACGTAATGATTATTGGGATTACATTTCACTACTATGATTTATCCCATGTCATGAGATTATGATCACTTTTGGAGGTTATGATTTTCAGAAGTTTTGTGCATATGTATATGATGTGATGGATATTTCTTTTGTTTACCCATACTGAGAATTTGAGATCACCCTTTAGTATGTTTTCATTCCCCAGGTCAGGAAGAAGGTTATTTAGTAGAATATTCCCAAAAGGGACTCTAGATATGATGAAATAAATGGGAGGCAAAGTAGATGCTTTATGAACCAGTTGTTTATGTTTCCCAGTTTCTAAAGACACTATACCTATACGGTCCTTTCTTGGTTTTGTTATATGTTGTAATAAGTGTGATTCAATTCTGAAGTAATAACAATGTATGTAAAGTATGGATCGTTATATCTGAGGTGTTTATAGTAATAATCATGATGTTCGACTTTATGAATTCCATCATCATGAATTAATTTATTGGTTTCCATGTCATGATTTATATTTTTATGACATCCATGGATTTATTTTAATATCATGTGATCTGTTATCATCATTTTTTATTATCATTGTCTCCCATCATTATAATTCATTCCTTTTTTCTATAATAGATTTTGGAAAGTGTTTTCCCTTTCCGAGAAATGGATATCACCTTTCTTAAATTTCAATTTCACAGATTTATAAATACATGGTACATAGGATATGTATATATGAGAATATTATGTGTAGACAATTTTGGAAGAATTTTATGGCTTATGTACTAGAAACAAAATTATTTTATCTCTAAATACATTGGATATATTATTTTTGATTTTATCCAAATTCTCTAATGTTATAAACCATAATATTTTATGAGAATATATATAATTAAATATTTTCTTTAATTGAGGTTATTAATGGATAGTTACATATGGTATATCACTTACAATATTTTTTTTCCAAACATCTAAGGATCATGACCTTTCTCTACTACCTTAGACATTTAATTAATCTCTCTCGTGGTATTATTATTATAATATACCTCATAGATTTTTGAATTTTTGAAACCTTTATATAATATAAAAACAAGTGGATTCACATTATTTTTAAATAAAACTAAATTTATCATTTTTATTACTCCTTACAGAACTTATATTTCATAAATATGCATCAGAAATGATAGATCATGGAAGCATAGAACAATCTAAAATTTTACTATTATAATTAAAAAATTATTCTACCACATTGAATATTCCACTAACATTATTAAAGTAATTTTAAAACCAAATATGACTATTCGTCAAGAAATTTCTATTATTAACCAACCTCATATCCGGATACTTTTCATTTTCATTTTTAAATATTATTTTTTGTGGTAATCCCAAAACTTTTACCACCATATCTAGTGATTTCATATAGATTCCAATATAATATTTTTTAGCTCCAATAGAATATCTAAACTTCCATTTGTATTAAATTTATAAAGATATTCTTCCAATGAGTCATTATAAAATTTAGTAACACCCCCCCCCCCAAGATTATTATTTTCATACAAAACACCAAAAAAATAATCCTTAATTTAATGTCCAATAACATTTCTTCATCAATTTATTCTCCCACATTGAAAATCACTTCATATTCATCATTAAATTAATATTTGGGAGTATTTGAGTTATTAATGGATTATAAATTCTCTATACCATTATCACCCTCTTTATCTCTTTTTATTTACCCACAACAAGGTATTTCTTCTTTATTAGAGATAACTTTACACATCCATGTTATGTTTATCTTTGTAATTCCTTTTTAAATATTTTCTTAATTTATGATAATATTCCTCCACTCTTCAACTTGTACCTATATCTTGATGATCTATGTGATTGGTCATCGTTATCATCATATTGTTCCTTATCAGGGATATTAACTGAAATGGTTCCTATCATTCTATAATTTAAACACATCATTGTGTTCTTATCAATATATTTAGATGTGTATCATTTATTGATTTTAGAAAAATGTGATAAACTAACTAAAATTCATGGATAAATATTCATCAATAATTTTTTAGTCATGATAATTTTTTGGCATAATATGTTTATAACATTTTTGGAATATAAAAGAAATCACTTTCCCAAAATAAATTATAATGTTTAGAACTCTTCTCATATTATAATGAATTAAATAATTGTTTAGTATATAGATGTCCAACTCATACCTTCCATGATACATAATGGAGGAAATATTTATATAATACTTATCATGGAGGATTATCTTTAATTTTTTCTTTTTAATAGTGTTTTCAAGACATTGTCCTTAAAATTGAAATGAGATTAAATATTTTTTACATTAATAAATAACTCATCCATTTTTTTTCTTCTCCCATCCTGATATCATAAAATTGATACCAATAATTTTCATAATGGGTATCATTCACATTATTCTATATCTCATGAATTTAATGATGTTTCCTCCCTATTTTATTCCATGTTTTTTGTCCCATAACCTGTTTCAACTCCTTCTATAAGAGTAGGGAATGCATATTATTTTCCACTCTCCCATTTTCATAGATATTAATTTTATAATTATTATTATATTATATCACAATTGATGAAAATGTACACCATTATCAGTGGTTTCATGAAATTCAGTGTCCAGAGATAGAAGATAAAACCCCATCCACACCTTTTATTGATGGAAACCATTTCCAATAAATATAAGAAATCATTTTATTGGTATTATTAATTCATATTTTAGATAAATTCACCAAAAATGTTTATAAAATATGAAAAAAATTTGATCTATGGGAACAATAGTTACATCCAATTCATGAATTCATTGATACTAACTAATATTCCTTGAAGAGAGTATACAATAATTGAGTGTTTTATGGGGGGTCATGGAGGGGTCATCTAGTAGAGTCTAAAAACAATTTCATTGAATAAACATGTTAATACCACCATGTGTTACTAATATTATATCTGGATGGTGATGATTTAATGATCTCATATAATGATGTAAGAAGAACACATAAGACAATGGTGAATAAAAGGTTCAAAAAAATTAATCATCATGTGTATAATCATAAAAAAACATGGATTGTGATCCCAATGTAGAAATTTTTGTATTATTATAATTTGTATCTATGAAATGAACATGAATATGGTACTAAACTATAAAAAACAACAATTATAACTAACAAGTTGATTGATCATTATTTTTATTCAACCTATGTGATTATATAATGTTGATTATGTTTTCACACTTATTATTTTCTATATTCCTAGATAAAATATCCACGGAGATGGTGGATATTTATTTCATATATTGTACTAATTTTTCATCACCTAGTTATTTTATATTTATTAAAATTAATTCATCACATAATTAAGGGTGATATATGAATTTTGATGTGTTTCCTTTTTCAAATACATGGATCCAGATTTTAATGATATGGAAGAAAAATATAAATTATCTCATTAAACATTATCATATTTTGTAGTGTAGATTGTTGAATAGAGGTATGATGAATTTAAATTATAAATAATTACAAAAAAAGACAATTTTATTGATCATTGTAGTACCAAATTATATGTACATTTTGATTTTGTTCCTATTAATAAAGTACATAACAAATACCATATAAAATTATTATTTCTTAACATGATAAAACATACACTTCACCATAATTGTTTGGGTAAAGAGATTGAGTTATTAAATCATTTATATTATAGATTCTCACTACACCAGAACTCACAGTCCCCATTACAAATCACAATGGGTTCCGTATAATATATTTTGAATATCATTGTAGTAAAATGATATATATTGTGGCGTGATTACTCTATATAAGAGTAACCAAATACTATTCATCATATATTTTATAGTGAAATGACTAAGACTATTGGATAATATATCTATATAAGATTAACATTATGTCCTATAAAACCCATACTATTGGAAAATAAGATCCTTTATGTTATGATGTGATCCAAAATATCATAACATCATTCCTTTGAAACTCTAATAAACTCATGTGATCCTAAATCTCATAAATGATAAATTTTATAATAAATAAAATAAAAACAATTCACTCAATAATTAATGATTTAACATAAGTCAATTCTATCATTCAAAAAATAGAAAGGTTATAAGAACAAAAAACAATATAGTCTAGAATTGAATTTATGAGAGTAATCCAACCCTTGTTTTAAAATCAATGCTACAATGAACAAGTTTTAATTGAGATCAAGTCACATCTCCTTATTTTCAATTCAAATAATGAGTTCTTTATAATCATACAAAAATCATGAACTACACTCAATAATAAACAAATCATATATATACCTATATGATCCATGTATCCTTTAGTAGAAATTAATTATTCTAGGTATTGATGTTTTTCTATTTTTTTACGTTTGAGGTCATTATTGATAATGTTTTATGTTTTTGTAAACAATTTTTTTCTCTAGGTACAGGAAGAAATGTGATTATATACATGTTTCAAACAAAGAATGTTGGTTCACATGACATGAAAATTATCATGTGTGTATTAAAAAACTACCTTCCAAAATGGGTTTTCATTTTTTAAATCATTGAAGATAAATTTTTGATTTTTTATAAACAACATACTAGAAGATCCTAACACAACCAAACTATTCTATGATGAATTCTCAAATAGTCATTACATGATAGTTATTTCCTTGATATGGTGTTGAGTATATGTGAAATTATACCCATCCATATATTATTTTAAAAACATAAAATTATTTTTCCACAAATAACTAATATAAATCCAATGGTTTTGTGTATTTGGAAAAATAAAAACAAAGTAAATTTTTTTAAAATAAGATAAAAAAATATTTTATTTACATGGCCATATAAAACATCTAATGTAAACCATAATACCATAACTTCATTGGGTACCCTAGGGAAATGATTTATTTAAGGTATGATCAATAAATCCCAGTAAAGTCATAAAATAGGATACAAATGGGGTGAGACAATAAGAGAGTTAATAACCATAACATCATATCAATAAATTGAAGGGTCAAAATCATCACATATAAACATATAATTGGGAAAATATGTTATAAGAGTATGTTCATCATGAAAATTATCTTAATGATGTAAAAACATAAAACATTTTATAATTCAATGAACACTACTATGAAATCATAAGATAGTATGCTATGATTACTGCTTATGAATCCCACATAGTATCTCATACGATAAAACAATTACTTAATAATATAGAGGAAAATATAATTCCAATAAAAACCATTGTATCCTAAAACATCATGAATTTTTTCATGATATAGAAGAAAAATATTTAATTATTATAATCCGAAATTAAAACCATGCCATAAAAATTTGTTACATAATGTTGTTAAAATTCGTAGTCCGATGGAGAGTAATATAGAAAACACTAAAAGAGGTGATGTATCATTTATATTTATAAATTTTCATAAAAAAATTTCATATTAGAGTATTTACTATGATATATTGAAATATGGTGGGGTAATAACATATGATGAATTTTAGAAAAGGTGTAAGATACTATAAAATACCCCCTTATAAGCATTTAATGGTTTAAATCATGGAAACATAAAAATGTAAAAATAAAAAATATATCCACAAAAAATGTTAAAAGAGAAATAATAAAAGAAGTTATTTATAAATAATATAAAGGTATAAATGAGATAAAATTGAGATAGGGGTTGATAGATAACATGTCGTAATGAATGTGAAAGAAGGGGTAGGAACCCATACCTCAAATCTTAAATCACTTAAAAAGATCCTATACAATCCATAATAGTCATGTTAAATATATTAATTAACTTATTCATAAAGTTTAATGTATTTATATTATTCCATATAATACATTTTTATTATGATTTATTGAATTATAAACTTACTATTTTTCACCTCAACAATTTTGATGATTCTTGTTTTAGGGTTTCATAATCACTCTGCTATTATAGTTATGGTTAATGATCACTATCCAAATTTTCCATAAGCATTAAATGTGTAGTTTTTTTTAATTTCATTATATAATGGATAAATTTTATTATATCATGAAATATATACCATTTCTAAAATCTCACTCAATATTCATTTTTAGACACTTAATGAAAAAAAAAATTCTGTAATAATAATATCATTTTTATGTGGAAATGTTATCATTATTGATGTATATAAAAGATATTATTTGATTAATACGTTATATTAAATCATTAATAAATCTTTAATAACATCCATGTAATGAATTAGAGAAAAATAAAATATCATCCTTCACTTTGGGATCATACAACTACAATTGGGGAAACGATGATCATAAGATAATATTAAAAGAAATTGGTGAACTTATTGATATTGTATGTTTATAAAAACATAAAATTATATTAAATAATAGATTTTAATTTTAATTTTTTTTCTTAAAAACTATGTTATTGAAAGGATCAATAGGATTTGATAGAAAATTCATAGTTTTCTACGTAATTAAATTGATATAGAAATATATTGTAATGAACTCATTAATGATAAGAAATTACTAATGCATTATTATTAGTATAAACCATACTGATAATAAAATAGAAGATAAATTAGTTTGGAATATACAAGTGATTTTTAATTCATTGTTAGTAAAGGAATCTTAAAAATGAAATGAATAAGAAAGAATTAACAAATAGTTATTTTGACCAAATAACTGGTTATGAAAAAGAATATTTCAAGAGTGCATTTGGGATATTTCATAAATAACGAAAAAAAGAATATTAACACCATGATAAAAAAACCATGGAAGAAAAATAATAGTATGTTTACATTTGTTCTAAGGTTAATGAGTCTCAAATAATAAAAGATAAAGAGACATGAAACCATTATCTTTCTTTTTGAGACACCTTCTTTGGTGGGAGACTTAATCCTTCTACATAGAGAAAATTGAAAACACAAGGGGCATCATGATGAGTAAATGGGTATGTGAAGAGGTATTTTTGTAGATATTCTACATTGATTTTTTGAAGACTATAGAATTTTTTTTAATATGTTTTGTTATATTGGAATGTGTAAGGTATTTTAGATTAAAATATTGATTATGATATTATTTGAAAAAAGATGGGGAATATACTATATTCCCATGATTTTTTTAATGTGTGAGAAAACAAAAGAGGTTCCCTTGATACCTACAACATTTTCCCCAGATCATTACAAAAACACTAAATTGGGGATGAATTGTGTTCATGAAAGTTTTCCAAGTTAAAACAATACTCTTAATGATTCACCAAACATTCCCTACTCTTATAAATCAAATATTTAATGGAAAATAAAATATGAAAGAATTATTAGATTAATACTAGTTAAGGTAAAAAATATCATCTACTCCACTCCATCAAAAAACTCTTATCTAGAATGGTATTTTATTTAAATTCAATCATTTCTAAGGGGTTTCTAATCTGAGTGTAATTAATATTCACAAGGTATAATGTATGGGAGATTTTATTGGCTCCTATTTAGGTGGATGATACACAACCTCTAAACATAGTCACCATAATAAGTGTGAACTTACAACCAAGAAGATAATACGTGCAGAAAAGAGTTCAACTTTATTACACAATTTCATGAAAAAATTGAATTATGATTAATATTATTCATAAAAATAGTGTATTATAATTTAGGATTGAATATCATATAATTTTCATAGATAAAAAAAGAAATAAAATATAAAAAATATATTTTTTGGTTTTTTATCCTGAAGTACGTGAATATTACAATACATTTTATGTGAGATAACCAGTTCTTTTGTTTTTGACTCATATTTTGATAAGTTCTTATCTTTTTTATTTTAACATCCACATTAATTCAAACGGTCAATGGTAAATAATATATTAATCATAAAATAATCCTATATAATTTTAATGTGGTATTTTTCCACTATAAATAGTATTCCCAAGATAGATGTATTGGATTAGCTATGAATTTCCTTGGAACTGGAAAATTTACTTGAAATATAAAATTTAAATAACTCAACCTTTCTTTATTATAACATAACTACTTTTTTATGAATCTAAACTAAGATAATGTTGTTTAAATATAATTATGATAGTATGAATCTCTGTACTATACAAAATACCATAAATGTTCAATAATTCATAAATCATTATTTTAGTTACCATTCATTTCTCATAAGAAATCTTCCTTGTTTCTCTTTGACTTTATATAAGTCATTAGAACGAGACTTTATTTTGATCATAAGTCATTACCTAGATCATTTTACTTTATCATTATTGAAATTATTTTCTTATGAACATAGTATTTTCCTTACAAATATATTCTTTTTCATCCAAACATAATTACTTATTCATACCAATATAACTATTTTTTGAAAACCTTTTTCTAAATTTATATCCCCCTTAATTAGAAAAAATTACATAAATGAAAGAATTCTAAGAAATTTCTACAAAAAAACATTTATTTTTTCATATGACTTATAAAATTATAAAATATTTCTTCCAAATAATAATAAAAACTTCTAGAAAGATTAGAAATACTACATAATCTTCATGTATAATAATTAATAATAATTTTGGGAATTTTTGAGATGAATAAATCTTAAGAAAAATTGAGATATATTTAGAAGACATTAATGAGTTAAAAAATAACCCATTTCTAATGTTCCCAAAGCTGAAAAAAATTCAACATACAATTTTATGTTCTCATAATAGAATATTTGAGGTCATATTTTAAAAAAAGATACTATTTAGAATAATATAAAATATTAAAATTTAACAAAATTGTGTTATTATTGCATTTAATTCTTTGTATTTTTATCAGATATAAAAATCAACATGAATTGATACAGCCCTTAAAATAGTGTAAAATAGTTTCTTGAACTATAAAAAATTTGAATAAAATGATTTATAAGTTATAATTTAATGATAAAATGAAATTAAAGTATAATTAAAAGAAGAAAATATTAATTAATTGTAATATTCCAATGAATTAATGAAAATATAAATAAAGAACTGATTTTCATAGAAAAATAATATAATTAAAAAGATACATAAAATATACACCAGCCAAATAAAAACATATCTAGCCTTCATATTTGGATTGTTCTGTCCTAAATTTGTTGAGTAATATTTAGGAATGATATGGTTAGTATTATAATATTGGGAACCTAGGATAAGTACTACATTCACAAGGAAAGCAGGATAATGTCTAATAGTGATATCTTCAATCTCTATATCACCAAGACCTATTTATCCATTTTCATCCATGAATTGACTTATAAAATATCAAAAATATTTATTTTGAGTTTCCCCTCACTAACACCAATATTGTTAATAAATAAATATTAGGTTTTTTTGTTCATATCAAGATTCAATGAACAATTTTCTTGTATGTAACAGTTTCATAAAATCTTTTATCATCAGGGTATACATTGGGAGGACCAAAAAATTCAAGAATCATATTCTTGGAATATGAAAATATATTTGGTGTTATATCACCCATATACATTCCACATCTAATTTAAAATAATTTTTTTTTCAACCATATCAATCAATTTTATATTACCATCCTTATAATGGTCCTAAAAAATGGTATACCCCATCTTTATAACACAATTATATTTTTCATATTTTTAAACGATTAGATCTATGATCAATGGAGCATATCAATAAATTTTCATCAATATAATTGATCTTTTGACTAATATGAGGATGAAACTCAATAAATTTATTAAATAAATTATGATATTATTCGTAATATTTGAATTGAGTAGTGGAAGGATCAATAATTGAAATATTTGTATGGTGGAAAATCAGAAATACATGTGAGACGGTTTTAGGAATGTTCTAAAAGACTGGGGATAACTCTATACGAATTATTTGATGTAGTTATATTAACTCTTCTAGAAAAAACATTGTTATATTACTAAAGGATATAACTTGGAGAAAAAGATCCCATATCTATTCTTATGACACAAAATAATTTATTCATCTTTTTGGTCGATGCCACTTTCTACTAATGGTTATAAATTAATATCTAGCATCGTGTTATAAATATTTCCTAATTTCATGCTCAAAGATGTTAGGAAATATTATAAAAACGTTTTCATCTTATTTTGATTAACCCTATCAGGTTTTATAACCAGAGGAGGTTGATACATAAAATAATCTATCAATGATGTCCCGACCCTAGATCCACATATGTAGTGCCCTGAGATAGTGGGTCACATGTCCTCAAACGTTCCTCCTTGTACATTAGATTTTTCCAACTAGTAGTGATGATCTATAATGGTAATGTGGGAATACTATACCATTATATCATAGTAGTACACCTAATATAATAAATAAGATTAAATAGTAGTGTAATAATATATACAGACACTAAAATGACTGGTTTGGTAATCTACCATGGAGGAAGCATGATATAATAGATAAAATAAAAGAAATTGGAAGCATAAATTACTGATAAACAAAATAATAATAAAAAATCCACAAGGCCTTGTCATATTAATGATGTAATGGAATGATGATATACAAAAGGTGAATAGGGTAAAATCATATTCAACATGA
Source organism: Viscum album (assembly GCA_963277665.1). Classification (NCBI taxonomy): domain Eukaryota; kingdom Viridiplantae; phylum Streptophyta; class Magnoliopsida; order Santalales; family Viscaceae; genus Viscum; species Viscum album. The sequence goes on along the minus strand of OY728163.1, from coordinate 1,527,803,385 downwards.
TGAACAAAGGAAAAAATACTGATCCACTAGCATCTCTATCATATTTTTGGTCAACTGATAATATTCTAAAATCTATAAGTAAATCATATCAAAAATATATAGCTCATAACCTTCCCTTATCCATACCTACAAATAAGTAATCTACACAGGTACAAGTGGTTTCTTGAGTAGGGTGTGAGATAAAATCCCAATATACCCCCTCCAACATTGTCTAGAAGTAATACAACCATTATACAAAACTAAATTAATGTTTTGGTATATGGAATTGTAAACAATGATGAAAAAATAAATACTACCAGACATAAGTCCTTGTGTGATTCTACCTTCATTGACATAGTCCAGAATGTGTCTGATCAGTACCCATTATATATATATATATAATTGTATAGTTATATACTATATCAACCTATATTATTTATGTATGTGAGGATGTAAGTAGCCATATAACTAGATACTAGGTGCTCTCTAGAACAGTTTGTTATCCGTTTATCCACAACTATCCAGAACGAGCGTATAAGCTTATGAAAGAGAGTACATTCCCTGAATCTCATAATGAGTGAGAGTCATCATGCTCAATACATGGGAAATGAGGGGTGAGACTTCATTCCAAAAACCTTAAATAAAAGAACATGGAACATCATTATAATCACCCAGATAATAGTATAATGGTGATCATGGTCAACACCTTATGCAAGGGAGAGTGAATCTTCATGATCAATAATTCACTTAACCATCATTCCACAAAAATTATAAATCACTTAATCATAATATTAAAAAGGAATATGGGATTACAACCATTATTATAATACTAATCAAGATCAATATATAAATGGGTCTCACAATCGTTTAAACATGGAAAATGATACTGAATAAATAAATTATATATGAAAAACATTTAATTAGTTTAGTCATGGAATTTCAATTTTCATTTTCGAACAATCACTCAGAAGGTTAAGATATCAATTAGGCAGTTATCTACAAGAGAAATTTCATTTATAAGACATTATAAGAAATTATGAGGTTCTTTAGTTTAATATACATTTAAATATAAGAGTTATATTTCAATTTTATGTTTATACAAACACATAATTGTGTTCCATCTATTTAATTAGTTAGTTTAAAATTTCTAAAATTAATCTAGAACACCCATTTGGTGTCCACAATTGAGGTTGACATCATCTAATCATCTATAAAGAATAAATGGGTGTACAACATGATGCGTATACCAATTTAGAATAAAATAAATCATTTTAAGGAAATGTGTGTAAAATAATGGCATGTGAATAAATGACATGATAATGAACTAAAAAAATATTTTAAAGAAAACAACTCGACCACCTACCATAGGACCATACATGACTCTCCTTCCAATAGTTTATTGGCATTTGATGAATAATAGAAGAAAAATTAAGAATTATCCAATAACATGAAATCCGAAAAAATGAGATCCAATTGAAATATCATATTATACAGAATAATAATGATGAATAGAATCTAGAGGGTTTTAGATTATACCCCAAGCTATCTAATGCATCAGACGACTTCTGATTTAGATATAGAATCATAAATATATCCCTAACAGCAAAGGTTTTAAAAAATAAATGAAATTCAATAAACATTGTTTTAAGTAGATATTTATAACTATCCTTTAAAAATAATTTTATTGCTTCTATGTTTAGAATTTCGAAAAACAGTCATCTAAAATTGTGTTCAGTAAGTTATTTAGATTCTGATAGAACCAACTTATTTTTTTGTGAATAGTAGCATATCTTTATGAATAGTAATATGTTCCTAATGAATTTTAATTATTATTATTATTTTATTTTCTTAAGTATTTATGAAAATTACATTTTGGTATATTTTAAAATGTGATATAAAAGTAGTTATAGAATTAAAATTGTTAATTTATGAATTTAGTATGATTTAATTTTAAAATTAAATTACTAATAATTAGAAAATTATTTTCAAAAATGGAGTTCATTTTTAAATTCTTCATGTCATAAAATGGTGAGGGTGAATTTTTGGGATTTTTCTGAAATTCTTGAATTTTTGAAGAATAGTGAAAAACGGTAAAATACCGTATATTCAAATTATCAAATAAAAGCACTATTTATGACATAATAAGTGATTTAATACCACTTGGCTCAAAATAACATGCCATTATTACTATTTGGGGTCACATGAATTGAGATTATTCATAGTCTTGAGAAAATGTATTATAATAATGATTTAAATAATGTAAAATACCTCCTCTCATCCACTATAAATACCACCCTCATTACCCTCTTCTCCCCACACATATCAAGACTTAAGAATTGCCTAATTTATGCCAAATTACATCCCTAGTATCTATCCCCAAGACCTAGAGCTTCTGGTATGACTGAAAGGCCAAAACCAAAGGCCTTAAGAATCATCTCAAGGAGAAGAGATCAAGAGGTAAACACCCTCTTTTGTTTTCATTATTTTCATTCATTTTATGTTATTATTTTCATTTTTCATTTATATTATGTTTTTATATTCCATTCCATATCCCCCTTACTTCCTATATTATGTATGAATGATAAGAGACCACTTTTCTCTCATCAAAGTATTTTATGAAATTATAAGTGATATCATTAGGCTGTAAAAATTTTGTAAGGGATTTCTCAACTTTTCTTTTATTTTGAGATTCCATTCTTTTCATCATCCATCCAAAAATGATATTAACCAAGAGGCCTAAATGTTCTAGAAATTGATTATATTCTGGTTGTTTTGATGTTCGGGAAAAATTCATCATCATTCTTATTCTTCGATTCCACATATTCAAGGAATAAAAACATTGTCTGTGATGTGGCGAATTACCGACAACATGAATGATATGATTTTAATTTGATTTAATTATTTCATGTCTTCTCCTGAAACAATTTTTATTGTTGAACCAGGTTATAATATATGTATCATTTCTCATCCATTTTTCTGGAATTCTTTTGTTCACATGGTTTTAATTTATAAAACCAAATGAGACCATTATTATCAAAGAATAACTAAAACGATCTCAATGAGCATCATAAATGTTTTAACATACCAATCATCCTAATTTCATAATTCAAAATGATAAATGGTATAATTTATGGTTCTGGAAATTTTTAACGACCATTCCATTCCAATTATAGAGTTTCACTCCCAATCAAAAAGAATATACACCATGAACCAATCATGGAAACCATGTAAAGAATAAACCCGACATAATGTAAATAACAAAATATTACAAATAAATGTGTTGAATGATTTTTTAAAATGATCATATAAGGTTTTATAAACATTAATATGTATCATTAAGATATTAATAATAGTCATTTAACCACTATAAAAGAGTTTTAAATAAATTTTAAGTAAGAAGAACCTGAGTTAAGGAAATTCTTAAGCCAATTTCTGTTCTTTGGGTTAAAATTATTATTTATTCATTATGTGGTATTAAGTTTATTAGTGTGATGATTTTTTGTTTATATGATGTTGAACTAGGTGTATTTATAGTGTATGAACATATCTATTACATTCTATGAATTCTCACTCCAATTATATTTTAAGGGACTTTCTTTTTAAAATACTTTTAAAACACTGTTTAATAAAATTCAAAAGGATAGTTTTTTATATGTATATGGAATTACTGGTTTATTATGATTTACTAAAAACATTATTACCATGATAGGAACCTTGGAAATTATTTATTTTGGGTTGAGCCCATTATCACTCAAGATATGTTTGGTTGAGCCCATTATAGATCCAAGTATGTTGGGTTGAGCCCATTATGGCTCAAGATATGACTGGTGAACCCCATTATAGCCCTCCAATTCATTGGGTACTCTGGAGATGGAAGTTAACCAAAATTTTATTACATGTGTAATGATGAATGTAAGAGTGATATGGTAAATATTTACTAAGGAAACTACATGATGTTTTATGCATATGTGTTTTTATGATTAGGGGTTTTATTGGTTTTTATATTATCACTTGACTAACACTTTGTTTTTATATCCAATTATGAGTTTTATAATCTTCTGATGTTTTTGAAATGTTTTTCACAAGATATAAGTATGGGTAAGAGATATAAGGGATTCATGATGTTTGATATGGAGTGTTGTTAGAGAAATCGTGTTTTATGATTAAATGTTTTACATTTTTTAAAAAATGGATACTGTTTTGGTAGTATCCTATTTTAAGAATGTGGTATCTCAGGTATTCAGGATATAATAATTTTTTAAAACTATAAACCTGAAATTATCCTCAATGTGTAATATTGTATGGAATTTTGTAAAATTCATGATTAAGTAATGTTTTAAGGCTTTGTCCTTATAGTTGGTATTGGAGGATGGTTTAGATAACTATAGGTGTTGGGATGATATTAAAAGAATACCATGAAAGATTTTTACTATATGGTATTTTGAAATGTTATATAATTTAATTATTACCATATTGCTTCATCTAAGTTATATTTTTATAGAATGATTTTCCGTATGCAAAACTGGGAAGCTAAAGTAGGAAGGCACCAAGAGGCTGATCTCTGTTCAAATTTGTAGCCTGAATGGTGGGAATTGGAACTGAGAAGTTTGTGATATCAATGGATCAGTTGACTCAAGAAATAAATGGAGGTGTTATCCATGATAGAGAGGAAAATAATCTACCATGATGAAGCATGATTTTTGTGGAGAATTTTATGAGGCATAATCTTCCAGCATTTTGTGGAACTACAGATCCAATAATCATTGAAGGATGGTTAAATGCTCTGGAAAAGATATTTAATGTCATGGGATGTTTGAAATGTCAAAAGGTAATACTATTCATTTATAATTTGGAAGGTGAATCTAATTAATGGTTTTCTCTGGTAAAGAATACTAGAGGAATGGATGATCATAATATTCTGGAATGGGGTGACTTTAATAGTCTTTTCTAGAAAACTATTTTCCCAAAACAATTCAACTCAGATTAGAGAAACAATTCAAAGTACTGGAGTAGAAAGATGATGATTCTGTGGAAGCATATGAAGCTAATTTTACATGAATGGACATGTATGTTCTAGATTTTACTCGGGATTTTGAAAGTAAAATTATAAGATTTTACTTTGGGTTGAAACTATTTCATTGAAGATCTTTGGCCTCACGAGAGTTTAAAAGAAATGTAAATCTTGATCATTGTGCTAGAAAAGTTGAGAAGAATTTTTATGAAACATATGTGCCTTGTGATGACAAGAATAACAAGTGTTCAGGTAGGCAAACAATGGGGAAGAACTTGTCAAAGAAGTCTGGAGGGAAGCAAATGAATTTACCATCTTGTGAAAAGTTTGGTAAAAGGAATTCTAGTGAATGTATTGTAAATTATGGTAAATTCTACTGATGTGTAATTTTTGGACACATATATCTTGAGTGTAAGGGAAATTATGTGAAAATTAATGAGAATATGATGATGATATGCTTTAACTGTAAGGAATTATGTTATTCAACTAATGTGTGTCAGAAGCTAGTAACTCAGGCATGGAATCAACAAGATTGGAAGTAGAAGGGTCTGGTAAAATCATTCACAACCACTTCAGTAGCTGTTGATCCATAAAATGAGTTTTTATTAGGTACATTTCTTGTATTTACATATTTAGCAAATGTATTTTCTGATTAAGGGTCCACACATTCTTTCATTTTTGAGAAATTTACAGAAAAGTTGGGAATTCAACATCATTAAATGAAACTAGATCTCATGGTAAAAACAGCTGGGAGAAATATTGTGAGAAAATAAATTATAATATTATTATTATCCTCATCTATGGAAATAGTATACCTAAAAACCTTGTTATTTTCTCTCTAGTACAGTGTGATATTATTCTAGATATGTATTGGCTTTCTTTTAATCATGCTAAGATAGATTGTAGTGAAAATGAAGTTGTTTTTGAAAATAAAATTCAGTTTTTATACAATAATGAACCTATACCATTAATAACATATCAGGAAGCTATGAAAATGATAAATGATGGAAATTGATTTTATCATGCTCATATATTTGAAGATAAGGGAACTATCTAGATTAATGATTTACAAGTTGTAAATGAATACTTGGATGTTTTTTCTGATGATTTTCCTGGTGTTATTCTAAATCAAGAGGTTGAGTTTACTGTTGACTTATTTTCTAATGATAAACCTTTTTCTAAACCTCCATATCAAATAGACCAAAGGGAAATTATGGAATTAAAAAAAGTATATGCCTGAATTATTAAATAAAGGCTTTATCTGACCTAAGACTTCACTATGGGGCCCTCATGTCTTATTTGTCATAAAAAAGATGGTTCAATGAGACTTTTCATCAATTATAGAGCCTTGAATAACATTACTGTTAAAAAAATTATCCTTTTCCTCATATTGGTGATTTTTTTATCAGCTCGAGGGAGCACAATATTTAATGAAGGTTGACCTGTGGTCAGGTTAACAATAGTTGAATTTAAAGGATAAATACATCCCAAAGAATATGTTCTATAATAGATATAAACATCATGAATTTGTAGTTATAAATTTTGGGTTAAATAATGCACATGATTAATTCATGGATCTTATGAATAGAATATTTCAAGAGTTCATGGAAAGGTTATTGGTTATATTTATTGATAACATTCTAGAATATTCTTGATTTAAATAGGAGCATGAAAAACATCTAACTACTGTTTTAAAATCCATAAAAGAAAAGAAACAGTATATAATATTTTTCAAATATGATTTTTTGTTAGAATAGAATTCTTTTCTGGGTCCCATTGTAAATAAGGAGTGAATAATAGTAGATCATGCCAAAACTAAAGTGGATGATGAATGGACATGACCTACAAATGTTACAAATATTCATAGTTTCCTTGGGTTAGCATGTTATTACCACGGGTTGTTAAAAACATTTCATGGATATCTATCCCTCTAAATAAATTAATATGAAAAGGGTTATATTTATTTGGATAGAAGAATGGGATGTTTGTTTTCAGGAACTGATGAAGTGATTAGTGAATTCTTTGGTTTTTTCATTTCCTTCCTGAAATAGTGAGTTTGTCATTTATAGTGTTGCTAAATTTAAGGGACATAGTTGTGTTATTATGCAGAATGATCATGTAATTTCTTATGATTTAAGAAAACAAAAACCTCATAAGTTAAATTAAATCAAACATGATTTGGAATTGGCAGATATGGTTTTTGATTTGAAAATTTGGAGGCATCATTTATATGGAGCCAAATGTCAAATAAATAATGACCATAAAAGTCTGAATTATATATTCACTTAGAAGGAATTAAACATGAGTTATAAAAGATGGATTAAACGGATAATGGATTATGACAGCCCAGTAAATTACCATCCAGGAAAAATAAAACAATGTGGCAGATTCCATGAGTCGAAAACATCATTCATCATTAACCATGTTACATTTAGAACATGATCCCTTAATAATTGATTTCATGAATTTTGGCATAGAAATTGTCAATGCTGGGAAAACATATTTTTTGTTTTAGTTTTTAGTGTAGTCATCATTATCAGATAGAATTTAAAAATTGCATAAGGAAGACCATGAGCTAAAAAAAAGGTACAATTGGTTAAAATTGGTATGTTTCCAAAATTTAACCATGATAACTATTGTGTTTTAAGATTTTTAAAAACGTTGTGTGTGCCATTTGATTCCATGTTACTGAAATATTTGTTGTCTAAAGCCCATAGTTCTCCATTTTTAGTTCATCGTGGAAGCACTAAGATGTATAGAGAACTTTGGGAGTATTACTGGTGGGATGGAATGAAAAGAGATATTGCAAAATTTACTGTGAAATATTTGACTTATCAACAGGTTAAAGTAGAGTGGTAGTTATCGAAGGGGGTGATTCCACCTTTTTTAGTGCCAGAGTGGAAATTATATAATATAACCATGAACTTTGTGGTGGGAATATTGAATACTTTGTGAGGTAACAATGTTGTTTGGGCTATTGTTGATGGATTTTCAAAATGTGCACATTTCCTTTCTATTTGAGATACAATTTCATTTGATCAACTTTGTCAACTATACCTCAAACAGATTGTAAGGTTTCAAGGAGTTCCATTTCCATTGTATCTGATTGGGATCCTAGGTTAAATTTAAACATTTTGAAGGGGCTTCTGAATTATTTATGAACAGATTTAAATTTCATTACATCTTTTCATCTTCAAATAGCTGGGAAATCATAATGAACAATTCAGGCCATGGAGGATATGCTTTGATCATATTAGATGGACTAACAGGGATGTTTGGATTAATATATTTTTTTATATGAGTTTTCTTATAATAACTATTTTCATTCCAATATACAGATGGAACCTTTTTAGGAATTCTATGGGAAGCGGTGTTAAACTCAATCTTTTTTGGGATGAAGTCAGGGAAAGAATGTTGATAAGACCAAAGTTAGTAGAGGATGTGGCTAAGAAAATGAATATGATCCACCAGCAGATGAGGACAGCTCAGAGAAAGTAGAAATGTTATACAGATAATAGAAGGAAATACCTTTTTAAGGTAGGTGATAATGTTTTCCTTAAAATCCCTCCATAGAAAAGTGTGATGGGTTTTGGTAAGAAAGTAAATTATTGTCTGTGATTCATTAATCCTTTTGGAATCCTAGATAAAGATGGACCAGTTTCATATCGAGTATCTTTGCCACCAAGTTTATCTTAGGTACATAATATTTTTCATGTTTCCTTGTTTAGAATATATGTGCTAGATTCATCCCATGTCTTGAGTCCAAAAGTAGTTCAGCTAGAAGTGAACCTTTCTTATGAAGAGAAACCAATTCAGATTCTTGATTGAAGGTAAAACGTATTGTGTAATAATTTAATCCACTGGGTAAAGGTATTGTGGAGAAACCACATTGTTTATGAAGTAACCTGTGAATCTAAAATTTTTATGAAGGAAAGGAACCCTTGCTTGATTAATGAGTAAATAAAATTATGAGGGTGCAATTTCTAGAAGGTGGGGATAATTTAAAACCCTGTGGTTTTAAAAAATAAATGAAATACATGAGACTATTATTCTATTATATATTTATTACAATCCTTTAAACATAATTTTTCTTCTTCTATGATTTGAATTTAGAAAAACAGTCATCAACAATTGTGTTTAGTAAGTTATTTAGAGTCTGATGGATCCAACTTGTTTTCATTTTTAATCGTAACATACCATTATGAATAGTAATATAATGATAGTGAATAATAAATTGTATTATTATTTTATTTTCATAAGGTTTTAAGATAATGATAATTTGGTTATTTTTTAAATGTGATATAAAAGTACTTATAGAATTAAAATTTTAATTTTTTCATTAAGTATGATTTTTTCTAAAAATTAAATTAATAATATTTAGAAAATTAGTTTAAAAAAATATACTTCATTTTGGAATTCTACACGTCGATAATTTTTTAAGATTAATTTTTGGGATTTTTCAGAAATTCCATATTTTTTATGAACAGTGAAATACAATAAAAAACTGTATATTCAAATCATTAGTCAAATACACTATTTATGATATAATATGTGATTTAAGACCACTTGTTTTGAACTAACATTCAATTATTACAATTTGGGGTCACATGAAGTGAGATTATTCATTTTCTTGAGAAATGATATTATAATAATGATTTAAGTAATATAAAATAACTCCTATCCTCCACTATAAATACCACCCTCATTCATCTCTTCCTCTCACATGTATCAAGCCTTAAGAATTGCCTAATTTATTCCTAATTCCTTCCCCAATATCCTCTCCCATTTCCTATAGATTCTTTTCCCACTAAAATGCCCAAACCAAAGGCTTTAAGAAGGATCTCAAGGATAATTGATCAAGAGGTAAATATCATCTTTGGATTTCTTTACTTTCATTCATTTTATGTTATTCTTTTTAATTTTATTTGGATTATATTGGGATATATCATTCCATATTCCCATTACATCCAATATTATGTATGAATTTTTAGATACCACATTTCTCTCATCAAAATCTTTTATGAAATTTTCAGCGACACCGTTAGGCTGGCAATTTTTTGTAATGGATTTCTCAACTTTTCATTTATTTCAATTTTCCATTCTTCTCTTCTTCATTTCTCACCTCATATTATCCAAGAGGAATGAATGATCTATAAATATTTTATATTCTGGATGATCTAATTTTCAATGAAAATTCATCATCATTCTTCTTCTCCTCTCTCACTTATTTAAGGAATAAAAACATTGCTCGTGATTTGTCAAATTACCCACATCGTGGACAATGATATTTCAATTTTATTTAATTCATTAAATTCTGGTAATGAAACCATTTTTATGATTAAAATGGGTAATAATTTATGTCTTATGTCTCACCCATGGTTCTGGAATTAGTTTTTACCCATGGATTTAATTTATAAAACAAAATGATGTTATTATTATCAAAGAGCCACTAAAATGATCTAAACGAACATAATAAATGTTCTAACTTATTAATCATCCTCATTTAAAAATTAAAGATGATAAATGGTATAATTTATGGCTCAAAAATATTTATATACTATTATATTCCAATTAGGGATCTTCAGTCTCAATCATAAGAATTTTCATCATGAACAAATCATGGAAACCATGTAATGATCAAACCCGACATAATGAAAATAACAAAATATTACTAACAAATGTGTCAAATGATGTTGTAAAAAAATAATATAAGGTGTTATAAGAAATAATATGTTTCATTAAGATATTAATCACACTCTTTCAACCATTATACAGGAAGGTCAAAAACATTTTAATTAAGAAGAATTAAATGTAATGGAATTCATAACCCAATTTCCATTATTTGGGTTAACCTTCTTCTTTATTCATTATGGGGTATTTAGATTACTGCTATGATGAATATTTATTTATATTATTATAAACTCTGTGTATTTATAATGTATACACATATCCAATCAATTCTACTAGTTATCACTCCGATTATATTCTATGGGACTTACTTCTTAAAATCTTTTTAAAACTCTATTTAATAAATTTTAAAATGATTATTTATTATGTATATGGCATGACTGGTTTCTTCTTATTTACAAGATACTTTGTACCATGATATGTTTCTTTGACATCATTTATGTTGGGATGAGCTCATTATATCTCATGATATGATGGGATGATCCCATTATAGCTCATGATATGTTGGGTTGAGTCTATTATTGCTCAAGACATGACGGGTGAGCCCCATTATAGCTCTTAAATGCATTAGGTACTCTGCAGATGGAAATTAACCAAAAGGATATTCCATGTGTAAGGGTGAATGTAAGAGTGATATCCTGAATATTTTCCAAGGAAACTAAATTATGTTTCTATGCATATGAGTATTTATAATTGGGGGTTTTAGTGGTTTTTATGTTATCACTTGACTAATGAATTATTTCTTTATACTGCTTACTGAGTTTTATATGGATCGCATGTTTTACAAAAAAATCACAGGACATAAGGAAGGGTAATAGAAACATGGGATTCATGATGTTTTATGTGGAGTGTTGTTAGAAAAATCACATTTTAAATTTAAATGTTTTACATTTTGAAAAAAAATGTATACTGTTTTAGTAGTATCCCCTTGTATGAATGTGGTATGTCATGTATGTAAGATATCCTAGATCATTAAAACTCTAAACCCTAAAAGATCCTCAATGTGTAATAATGTATGTCCTTGTGTAAAATTTAAGGTTAAGTAACATTTTGAGGTCATGTATTTATAATATCTCTTTTCATAGATTGAGTGGAGGAAGAAACCGCGGGAGGAGTGAAATGTGTCCACCTATTGGAATTTCAAGAAAGAAATGAGATTATATATTTGAATGTTCATTTTGAGAATTTTAAACATTTCCCCAGAAAAAATAGATCCACACTATTTGGAAACAGGGTTTGGAAAAAACAGTTTTCATACCGTTCTAAACAATCTATCCAAAGAGGTACCTCACACATATAAGGTGCACAGTTTCCCTAACCAGGTAATAACAATGAAAAAGGCCTCTATTTAGTATATTTTAAAGAATTTATGGTTGTACACCTTAGGATTGATGGTTTTAGTCAAACCATGAATCCCAGGCTACTAAAAAAGTTCTTTGTATGGTTACCTTGCATGGTTAGTACTAACCATGCTGTAATGATATAGCCTATCATGTTTTCCATTTTTTGGAAATCTTGGATAAAACAAGCCATGTATGATTGTGGGACCTTCCTTAGAATTTAGTTAATTTTTAATATGATAAAATGGAGTAAACTAATTTTAAACCAAATTATCCATAACTTCATGAAAATGGAGGGACATTACAATATACAAACTTAAAGCAACTCATCCCCGTGATGACTTTATGATGGTAAATTGGTATCATCAATTAAGATTTTCAAAAATGAAGCTTTTATATCATTATATCACTCCATGATCTCATCCTATACTCAACCATGTTTCTAGAGAACCTATAACAATGTATGTGACCTTCCTCAGAGTGTCTTAATGCTCCGATCCACAATACAAACATGATACTCTTCAGAATAAGCATATATTTCTTTCTCCAACTCATCTAGATGAATGAAATGTATGGAATCTAGATAGTATTGTAGAATCTGAGATATGTGAGAGACATCATTAAGAGACCGTTATCTATGAGAATGTTCTATATCATAAGATATTTGTCTAATCTATTTCATAACCTCAAAAGGTCCAACAAATCAATGTGAATGATTACTCTTCCTCTCAATTTGTTGGTAAACCGAACTAGCTGGAAATCGTAAAAATCTAAATCTATCCTCAATCACTAGAGTTCATAATTGTATATTATAATATTATTGATATCTATACTGAGACGTCCTCATGTGATTTCTAATATACTAGAACTTCTCTATAGTCTCCTCAATGATACATGGTCCTTGAAAATCTCAATGCCCTACCTCTAGCCAGCACAAACATGATCAAATAGTCATACCATATAATCTCCCATAATGATCCACATATATTGTATACTAAATGTAGTTATTATAAGTTAATTCAATAAGGGGTTTGTGTTTCTACTAAGAACTTATAAAATCATGGACACATGCATGAAGCATGTTTACTACCACTTGAATTGTGTACTATGTTAGTCCATTGTTCAATGGAGATAGGTTCTGCTCTAAAGAACCTGTTTACCCAAGGAATTCTACAACCCATACTAGATTCAAGATTCCATGTTAGGTTATCTTTTCAAAACAATAGTACATGTATCTCCATGAATACATTCATCCTCCATGATGTATAACCTCTATATATCATCTACCGATAATGTCTCTCACACAACTATGAATTGTGAGACATTCATATAATGATCAATGAATACCAAAATGATATCATTTATGAAAGTTCCCAATCAAAATATTTGTATCATTGATAGGGGTAGGGGTTTAATCAATGATACTTTTTAGTTTTTTCTTTTTTGAAACAACCTTGTACTCTTTTAATGATTTGATTCCTTGTTGAAAAAGAATTCAAGAACACATCCATAGAAACAAAAGTATTTACAAGGTGAACTATTGATCAAGAATATATATTTCCTTGGAATGGTTTGAAAATTATCCAATACTATAGAATATACTAGATATATAACATTGAAATACAAATAGTAGGATATACCCTTTCGCTCATGTATAACAATGAGTAAAATCTGAAAGTTTGTGTGCACCCCATTTGAACAAATAGGGTAATTCAATTTTTGTGTAAGAAATCATCTTAAATGTTATTATTTTTATATTTCACAAGTGTATTAAACTTGAAAACCAATTCTCTACTTTATTACGTATAATCTGGTAAGAATCTAATGGACTTAATAAAAAAAATCAGTTTCATTTACCAATCTAATCTACCCACTCCGATTCTTCAAATAAAATATTAAAATCTGATTTCCCAATATGATAGATAAAAATGTGTTAGAATGTGGTCAATATAATTCAAATAACTTCCTTCAACTCCCCATAAATACCAATATGGAAATCCTAGATCTTATTAATTCATTGCTTATATGATGATCTTCTGAATACGAGGACAAGAACAATCTAATAGACTGTTTAATACTATGATCACTGAATACGATGAACAACTGAATAATAAATTTTGAACTTTTCTATTCTCCTTAAAACTTATCACTATCGAATCTTTATCAATAATGGATCAATAGAGATTATTATTTCTCTCAAATGGAACTTGCAGTTTATCTCTCCTATGGGAATAGTTCTTCCATCAAGAAAAGTCCCAAGTTCTATCAGATTTTATAGGTGACCCATGAGAGGTTTTTGGGGGAATCTCAAAAACATTCCTACTCTACCAAATTCACCCAAATCTCAATTTACCTTGAATATAAAGTTAATTTATGGAATCTTTCACTCATCTAGAACTGTCTCCAATTACTTTTAAATATCATTTCTCGATCTAATTTTCTTTTTCAATCGCTAGTCCAAAATCAATTTTTAAATCTGATTTTATTTACCCAATTTATTCAATACAATATTATGTACCAATTGAAGAGAACAATGAAAAATTTTAATTTCATTCTCCCATCAATAACACATCCTTCTCTATTATATAGAAATTATATATACCAAAATGAAATGTAAATAATGTGATTCAACCATTTTTAAATGGTTGACTACATTTTTTATTAAGCTTTATATTCCTCCTTATAATGGTCACTTCATTAATTTTCTTTTCTTTGCATTCATCATAGATCAAAAGATTATTTATCTAGACACAATGTCACACTGAGTCCTATTAGTAGCTTATTTCTATTCTTAATACTATGATGATCAAATTATATAGTTCCTTTGTCAACAAAATTTATTCCCATTCATCCTGAATATGATTGTTAAGAAATCAATTAACCGGAGTATAATTAGTCTGAATACAATCTTCAACACCTTTTCATCATTCTGACCATATCTTATCAATCAGAACAACATTGGACACTTTTCATTCACCTCATTTCATTCATCAATATTACATAATATGTTCTACCACTAACAAATGATTTATGATAACTACATTATTATCAAATCATTTTCACATTTTATTTATTGATGTCATTTTGACATTAATTATTATATCTTCTTCCATACATAATTCAAAATAGGTCGGATGACTACATACATCCATAAAGATTCATTCTCAATACAATCAATATTTTCATTCCAAATTTAGTGTGATTCCGAAGAGAATTTTTTGACAACATTTTCTGAATACCATGTACATTTCATTAATTATGAGTCTGATTCATTTGAATATGATGGGTATCCCAACATTCAACAAAAATAAAAAGTGAGGTTATATTCCTTCTATTCTAAATCATTGTTGATAACAAAAGACAACACTTTGTATAAGATATCTTTTATCATCATCTTGGACCTAACAATTTAACCCATTGTATTTTATTGTCAACAAAATTTCATAAATCATTGAACATTGGATCCTCATGAAAAGGATCACTTATCAATAATTCCATGCCTATGTGAGATAACTCATTGTAGGAAACAATATTTATGGATTGGAAAATCATGCTCTCCAAAAGAAGTTGTTATGAAACCTCTTCATCTTTTCATCTTAATTCATGGAAAATAATAAAAATATTTTCTATAGACACTCCAACATATAGTTAGAATAGTTCACTAATAATTAAATTATGAATTCATACCTTACCCACAACTCCATCCTTTGAAATTAATTCAAAATGGATCTATTTATGAAACAATTCCCCCATGATAATATAATCCAAAGGATATATGGGAGAGGGGAAAAAACGTATACCTCAACCATGATGAGAATGTGGTTGGACACCCATTATCATCCCCAATTTAGAAAAAAGATTCATTTGATAATATATTTTTGAAAATTTTAGAAACATATGATGATGATAGAACATATTCCACTTAAATTATTAATTCTACACAAAATCATTGATAAAATAATATTTTATATCATTATGTTTTGATCGAGAGTATTGAAATTGATTCCTAGTGATATTGATTCTTCTTTGATTGTCACAATCCATGAGAAAGGGTAAATTCACTTCAATAATTTATGCTCTTAATTGAGTTTTCATCTAAAAATGATTTGTATTGGATTGATTGGAAGAAACATACCCAACTTCTCCAATAGTGAGAGTAACTGAAATTTATTTCATTTAATTGAATAACTTGATTCTTTTACAGAAATAATTCCCCAATAGATATGAATTTATATCGTCAACATTTACTAACATTAAAAATCCAAATACCAAAAAATTCAATAAATTCTGAGCTATTATAAAAAATTCCAAAATATGTCATGCCTTTGATGTGTTTAAGAATAATTTTCCATCAATTAAATGTAATTATTTTGGAGAACTCTAAAATCTCACACATAGGCTAACAACATAAACAATTCTATGTCTTGATTATGTAAAATGCAACAAATTTCCAATTCTCATAATGAATTATTTTTAATCAACTTATTTTCCTTATTTATACACCTTTGTTCCCACTGAAATTGGGGGGGGGGAAATATGTTAAGAATCTTCCATTCCAAACTATTTTAAAAGTTATTCAACACATTTATTATGAGAAATAATGATATGTTTCTTCATTAATAAAATTTTTAACCCAGAAATGTTATTCATTTCCTCAAGCATATATTTTTCAAAAAGCATTGTCATATTTTCAAAAAATATTTCCCAAATTCTCTTTTCATTCCTAGAAATGATAATTTCATCAACATAAACAATTATGAGGACGGAATATATTTTCATTTATAGGGAATAAATATTTCTATCAATACATCCTTTCATGATACTCATATTCCTTAAGCAAGTATACAATTTTTAATAACATGCCCTTTAATCTTAGTTTATCTCATTCAATGACTTCATTAATCTTCACACATGACATTCATATTTCCCACCAACAAAGTAACATGGTTGTTCAATTTAAACTTCCTCACCAAGATCAACATTCTAGAATGTCGAGTTAACATCTATTTGAAGTATCTTGTAACCTTATTGTGTAGCTATAGAAAAAATAAATCGGGTTGTTTCTAATCTTTCAAATTGGTCAAATGTTTCATAAAAATAAATAACTTTAATTTGTGAGTACCAATTGCGCACTAATAATTATTTATTTCTTATTAATTCACCTTCTTAATTTAGCTTCTTTTGAAAAACCCACTTTTTGGAAATAATGTTTATGTTTTATTTAATTCATATGAGTTCTTGTGTTTCATTATATTCAATATGATCCAGCCCTTCCTTCATGGACTAAACCTATTATGGATACCCAGAATCTTATTTCACATCATTTGGATCCACTTATGTTTATATATTAGTATTTTTTATATCATTTGATGTTCTTATTTTTCAAACCCTCTGATATTGATCACTAATTATATTCTGATCTTCCTCATGTTTTTTATCCTAGGATGAGATTTTGGAATATCTCCATCATCAATGGAAATAAGTGTGTCTATGTATTCTTCTTTATTAGGATTACAATTGGCTATATCCCTATCAGAATTTTTTTATTCAACTTGCTCATCTTTCTTCTCTTCTTAAGAATGTTTGTATTCCTTAGACTATTCAATTACATTCAAATCAATATAATCAAAAATTCTTCCTATTTAATAATTGAAAAATCTACATTCTCTTCATTCCAGATCATACATGTGAAATATTCCTTATTAAACTATACTGTCAAACATTCCTAAGATTCTATCTTTCGTCATTATAATATATGGACTTCCAAAAAAACTGATGTTTTTTAGGATTAGTGTTTTCTGATAAAACAATGAATATGGATTTGTACTCGATCATGGAATATAGAAACAATGGTTTTCAATACAATACATAGTGCCCTTGCTTTTCCTCTAATTATACTAAGAAAGACCATGTTAAATTAACATAGTTCTCCCCATTTCCAAAAAACTTATATTCTTTCTTCCTGTAACCCCATTTTGTTGAGAAGTATATGGGGAAATATAGCCATGCTGAATACCATTCTTATTAATATAAATATAAAATTTTCAACTTTTTTATTCACCACCATTGTATATTCTCAACATCATCATTGAATACTCACACTCTTTCAAATCTTTTCTTTTGAAACAATTAAACATGATGAAAGATTCTTACTCATGTTTCAGATAAATAACACATGTTATGCATTATAAAGACCCGGAAATTCCAAATAATGTTTTTAATTATTTGGGATTATTATGAGTCTATGATAATTGATGGTGATGGATTCCAAGGCTCGATGTGCCTAGAATGCAGTTTTGATCTTTATATAGGTACATTTAGTAAATGCAGAGTTGGAAATTTTATCTTTTGAAAAGGTGATCAGAATTGAAATCTGAGGGCAATGGTGAACTCATAGTCTAGATATTCACTTAAGGGAGGCTTATCTTTTACCACAGTTGGTTTGGTGAAAAAAATAGATTTATGGACTTTCTGAAAGAATAACAAAATAACATTTATGTTGTTTTATTTTTCTTCCACCTCTTGAGTGATGGTAGTGGGGACCACGGAGGTGGTCGGGAATTTAATGAGGGATATTAAATGCCCGGTTACACATAGATTGAGTAACCACCCGTTCTATAATTAATATGTTCATTTATTACACCAATTAATAAACCATTATTTAAAAAGAATATTAATCTCTTAACTCTGCCTATTGACAGTAAAACATTGAAAAAAATGATGTTTGGGGGATCGTGGAAGGATTCTTGATAGAAAAAACTGAAGAACTCTGACGAAGCGCCAATGATCAACCCCTCCAACGAAGAACAGAGGATTGAACGACGTCATTGGAAGAATTGATATGGGGTCAATGAATTTGGGTGTCTTCAACGAATGTAGTTTCTTCATCCACAACCGTGACATCCCCCGCATTTTCAAGGTATGGATTTTTTCTAAATACAAATGATTTTATTAATTCAACACTTCATTCATGAAAAAAAAAAGGATGAACATGGATCAAACAAAATGTGTTGATCCACAATTCGTAAGAAATTGGGGGTGGATGTTGGGAGAATATTTTGAATGGGGTTAGTCATTACCTATGTGATTTATTGTTTACTACCCACTTGATATGAGGCTAACGCGGAGGGCGAAGGCTAAATGAACAAGGCCCAGACCCTTCGCAGCTTCGGTTTTTGTCGCTTTCTTTGGAGGAGAATTTTTTAAATCGATGGAATCTTGAATATGGAAGTCACTCTTTGACAACAGCATCCCGAGAGGCCCATATCTGAAATGGGATGAGAAAACGGACCACCAAATCTCACATGGTGGCTAGTGGAATCCCTGCAAGTGCTGCACAAGCGCGACATCGGAGAACAAGGTAGGCCGGAGTCTGCCAGCTGCATTGGTAGTAGGGAGGCATGTCATCGCATTCCGTAGAGGGAGGCCACAACTTCAAGCCGCGGTGTAGGGGGAACTGCATCCCATGGGTCCCACTGACTGGGGGCAGCACCATGTGGCACCATTGTTACAAACCAAATAGACAAAATGTCCGTTCGGAAAAAGAGATATGACAACACATGGCCTGGTAGGCTGTTCCCAACCAAGGATAGTCGAGCCCATTGCATCCCAGCCCATGAAGGGTAGCCCAGCCTGTTTGGGATGGGCCGGGTCGGGTCAGCCCAGGTCTAGGTTGGTCGTGTCAGACTGGACCCAGACCCTTTTCTGTGCATACACTTAAAAAGTTGTATCTCACAAACCAGTCATTTGTTTGAAGAACTGTCTGCGGTGATTGAATACATGGATAAAGAATGTGATATTGAGGTACTCCCCCTGAGTATTGGAGAATGTTTGAGTACATATGTGATGGACCAAACTCAAATCCAACCGGGCCCTCTGTAGTAAAATGATTATAACTCACAGATCAGACGTCTGATTGATGTTTCGTCTGTCACGTTGGGACCATTACAACATATAGGTAATTAGGGTAACATCTTTGTGAAGTTTTGTGGAAGTTGAAGAACTAATGATATCTTGAGGAGAAGATTCTACAGAACTCAAGCGCACCGAGTACGGGGAATCATGTGGATGGTTGTCCATTGAAGAGAGACCCTATATGGATCATAATTATGGAGACTATGTGTGGATAGGAATCCTGGAGACCCTATGTGGATAAGCATCATAGGTACCCTTTCTGGATCAACATCCTTGCGACCCTCTGTGGGTCAACATCATAGCGACCATATATGGATCAACATCATAGTGACTATGTTTAGATCAGCATCACAGTGAACCTATGTGGATAATAATTATATATACCTTGTGTGAATTAGCATTCTAGTGACCATGTGTGGATCATCATTCTAGAGACCCTATGGGGATCAACAGTGCGCGACTCAATGTGAACCATCCTTAGAGTAGACCGTCGGGGATCAGCGACATACGACACTATATGGATCAGCAATTGAACGACTCCTTTATGGTACAATTGTGGAAACTTCCTAACAGAATAAAATTATATAACATCAGACTAATCCCCATTATTCCGGATCTCTGAGTTGAATAATTGGTGTGAGCTCTCTCTAATTTGTGCTTTGTGAATGAGTCCATGGTTTGTGGTGTTTTTTTGTGGAATTCTGGGAGACCTTCAGGGGACTTGGGTTCCCAACATAGTGTTGTTAGACTCACCCATGCTCTGGATTCACCCACACCTTGTTTTTTCTTGTGTAGACAATGAGCAACTCAGCTGAGACATTAGGTAGCTAGAACCAGGTGGTACATGGAGGTGATTGGTTGACATGGAGAGTTACAGAGATGATATGTACCTAACCTTCATGTTGGATCCCCAGAAGATGATCTCATGATCTGTTTTTCATTGTAGTTGTATATTTTCAGTTGGAATTAAATGCCGACCCCTTTACTTTCAATACACACTTTTACTAATACAGTTTTACTATGTTTTTTTTCATCTTGTAGTGTTATTGTTCTGTGTGTTTAATGGTTTAAAGGAGATTACATCCCACTTTCAAGGATATTCCATTTGGGTGCCAATCGCCAACCCTTGGCCTATGGAAGGTGGGCTTGGAGTAGTCACGGCATTGGCACTAGGGGATGGGTCGTGACAAAGATTACCAGAGGATTCAGTTCTAGCAAATAACCAGTTCTATGATCATTCAAATAGATAAATTAGGTTATGTGTTTTGAGTGTGGTTTTTAGTTCGGGGAGTCTAGTGTTGGTGTGGTGACCAACGTATCCATACACTAGGACCCTGAATTCTGATTTCCAACTCGGTGCACAAAAACACTGAAAGTGTGTGTTTTAAAAATATTTTAATTTTGATCTCTTTTGAGTCATCTCACCAGTTATAACTTATTGAGTGAGGCACATCACTTTATTTACAAGATACCTCCACATAGATAGCCATCCAGGAATCTAGAGAGATTTCACGATGACTACCCAATAAGCGATGAGGCTTTAGTGTAGGTCCCTCTTACAGCGATGGCACCTTCGGGTGGTGCACCAGTAGTACCACTACCCATTGTGGAGTATTTTCCACCATCCCCACTATTGGATTGTGCCTACCGATTGAGCGTGTTTCATGAGTTCCAGTGGTAGAAGCCTCTGAGATTTCTAGGAGAGATAGATCCACAGGTAGTTGAGGACTAGCTGAAGGTTGTTGCTAGATTTTTCCACCTAGTTGAGACACCATCAAAGATGATGGTGATCCTCTCTTCTAGTCTTTTCCTAGGTGTGGTAGGGAGATGGTGGAGCCAGATGCTCTAGTTACACGATGAGGTGACCCTCACCTAGATGAACTCCAAGAGTATATTCATGGAAGAGTTAGTTCCAGTGACACAACACTCTATGCATATTAAAGAGATCCTACACCTATATTAGGGAAGCCAAACATTAGCACAGTACTCGGCGAGATTCACTAAGCTCTCGCGCTACTCCAACAATATAGTATGAGTATCTTTCATCAAGGTTTGGTCCTTTGAGCAAGGTCTTCGATGGAAGATCACAGAATCGATGATATCACACAATATTCTGACGTAGGCAAAAGTACTCAAATGGGAATTATTAGTTGAGACCTTCCTAGATGACCATGAACCGATAGTGAGAGCCAACACCAGATGACAGGTAGTCGAGTCATCTTAGGTAGGCAATAGGTAGATGACACAGAGGTCCAAGTGGGGCAGACATTCTGGAAGATGACCCCATGACATATGGTCGGAGGTGTGGAGCTCAAAAGGTAGAGAAGGCCTAGATAGGAGCAAACTGTGCTTCACTTGAGGCTGGAAGGGCCACGTGGATTGCGACTACCTGACCCACCGTAACGAAGATCCACAGATGGTCTAGGGACCACCAAGGAATATATTTGGGCGAGGAGGTCCACAATGAGGAGGAAATGGAAGAGGAAGAGGTCGTACAGTAGGTGGTGGATGGTGATTTGAGGTTCTACTGCCACCACCTCCAGGTGGTCCACTCCGACCTCAGGAAGCAGGAAGACAGGGATGAGCACAGCTTTATGCTGCTGAGGGCTACGACCACAATGCTCTAGAGATTATTTGAGGTATTATATGTGCCAACTCCACCATATTAGTAGTACTTATATATATAGGTCCCAGTCACTCTATCATTTCCACTGCTCTCGTTCAGAACATGAATTTTTCAGTAGAGCCATTAGATCTTTCCTTATGATTAGAGACTCTTGCGAGAGAGGATTCTATGATCACACACTCGTTATGGCGGTGTGAGCTTACTTTAAGAGGTGAGGTCTTTGGCTGGGATCTTCTAGTAGTAGCGTCGAGGCCTTAATATGTCATCTTGGGTATGGACTGGTTATTCATTGTCCATGCTCAGATTGACTATTTTAGGTGCAAAGTGCAGTGTGTCTGTGAGGATGGGACTAGGTTTTCCTTCCCCGGAGAAACGAAAACCTTTGCAGCTCTAGATGGAATTTTTCATATGAGGGTGTAGCTGATCACTCATCTGTTCTCTAGAAATACCCTTAGAGAAGTTGACATGTAGAGTCTGAGTTATTCTAGTGTGGTGGACTAGTATGCTAATGTTTTTCTTTAGGATGTTTCGGGACTATCTCCTCATAAAGAGGTAGAATTCTACATCAACTTGTACCCTGGGACGGACCCGATATTTACACCAACTTATTATATGTATCTTGCGGATCTTCTGGATTGGCGGGTACCACTGGAGGAATTGCAGAGGAATGGGTCCATAACACCTAGTTCTTCTCTACAGGAATCCCTAATTTTGATTACCATGAAGGAATATGGGATTCTATGGCTTTGTTTGGACTATTAATGCCTAAACCAAGTGGCAGTGAATAAAAAGTATCCTCATACAATGATTGATGATCTCATCAACAAGGTAAAGGGATCTCGATGGTTTTCAAAGATAGGCCTTAGATTAGGCTATCATCTGCTCAGGGTACGAGATGAGGACGTACCAAAGAAAGCCATCAGATGTCCATATGGCCATTACAAGTTCTTGGTGATTCCCATCAGTGTAACCTACACTCCAGTAGAGTTCATGGGGCTCTTCAGTAGTATCTTCCAGCCTTACCTCAATCACTTCATGGTAGTATTCGGTTAGGAAATACTTGTGTACTCAGTGTCAGAGGAGGAGAACACAACTCAACTGTAGATAGTTCTCAATACACTCTGAGAGAACTAGCTTTATGGAATTCTCTTGAAGTACAAGTTCTAGAAACAGGAATTACACTTCCTAGGGAACGTTATCTCGTTGAATTTATTTGTGGTGGATCTAGAAAAGATAATGCAATTTCTTTCTTGGGATCCACCCAGGAGATTGACTGATGTGTGAAGTTTCCTAGGATTGGCTGGGTACTACCATAGATTTGTACCCAACATTTACAAAGATGTGACACCATTTCGATCTTTGAAAAAGAAGGGAAAGCACATCATGTGGACAGAGAGATTCCATTAGAATTTTCAGGAGCTGAGGCTGAGACTGATGAGTGTCATCATCTTGAGGCTACTAGAGGAGGGCGTTGGGTATGTAGTCTACTACAATGAATCAGGGACTGAACTAGGATGTGTCCTAATACAGGAGTGAGGATTGATCACCTATGACTCATGTTAGCAGAGAAAACATGAGGAGGACTACACTACCTATGACTTGGAGTTTGCAGCAGTGGTCTTCTCCTTGAATATGTGGTGACACTACTTGATGGGAAAATGTTTTATAGTCAACTATGATCACCAGAGTCTTAGGTATATATTCTCATAGAAGGACTGAATCCTAAGACAACAATGATGGATATAGTTCCTCCATGACTATGAGTTTTAGATAGTCCATACTATTTGGATGGGGAACATGGTGGCATATGAACTTACCAGGAGGTCCGGTCTACAGTTGCTGAGTGAGGTGACATAGAATCTAGCCAAGTTGTAGAAATCATTCATGGATAGTGATGGAGCAGCTTACCTCCAGTTTATGAAAGTTACTCCCCCAATCCTTCAGTGAGTCAGGGAGTCACAACATGAGGATGTTGACTACGAGGACTGATGTGCTCAGATATCCTTTGGACATTCTCTTGATGGATTTCCTGAAAGTGGGGAGCACGTCATCCTCTTTAGAGGACGCTCCAAGGTGCTACTGATGATACGAGAGGAGGTGTTGAGGGAGTTTTACACATCAACCTTGGTGGTATATCCTATTGTGGAGAAGAAGTATCAGGACCCTTTGGCGTCAGTACTGGTGTCTAGGGATGATGAAAGCATTGGTGAAGTTTGTATCACAAGGCCTCACTTGTCAGCAAGTGAAGGCTAAGCATTAGGTACCAGCCACCATAGCTCTGCTACTTGAGGTTCTGGAATGGAAGTGGTGTGGTATATCCATGGACTTCGTGACAAGGACAACATGTAATTATAGGGGCTATGATTCCATCTATGTGATCATTGACCAACTCACCATGTTGGTCAACTTTCTACCCATTCGAGAGCAGGGATCAGTAGATATTTTGGGAAGTATCTATGTACAGGAGATTGTATAGCTTGACGGGGTTCCATCGATGATCATCTCAGATCGTGATACTCGTTTTACATCCCTCTTGGGGAAGGAATTACATTTAGAAATTTGGGATTTGTGGCGATGGAGCACTACCTTCCATCCTTAGACAGATGGTCAGACGGAGCGGAACATATACCATGGAGGTCCTGCTTCATGCTTCTATCCAGGATGTTGGTCATAGTTGGGAGAATAACCTACCACTATTGGAGTTATCATAAAATAAATTTATCACTCCACTATCAACTTGGCACTGATTTAGGCAATGTACGGCCGACCATACAGATCACCTCTATGCTGGACAGACCTAGGGGAGTCAGCATTTATGGGTCCTATGTTGGTATGGGCTACCACTGAGAAGGTTTAAATCATCTAGGAGAGGATTTAGACTGTATAGATTAGGCATAATTCTTGTGCTGATAAAAGACAAAGATACTTAGAGTTCGAGGAGGGATGACATGTCTTCATATGGGTTTCACCATGACTGGGATTGCGGAGTTTCGGCCGGGGCGACATGCTATCTCTGAGGTTTATTGGAACTTTCCATATTCTCAGTAGAGTTGGTGAGGTGGGGTACTGCCTAACACATCCCCCATAGATGCATTGGGTGTATAATTTTTTCCACGTGTCGCATACAAGGAGATGAGTGCATGATACATCGCACATTATAGACTAGGACGAGTTGGAGTTTGATGATGGGGAGCATTTTATGGAGATCTTAGTGGAGATAGAAGATCAATAGAAGGGAGTCCATCAGGGATGGTCGATCCCTCTAGTGAGAGTTCAATGGAATCACACGATCCTCCGTGACAACACATTGGAGCAGGTTTCTCGGATTTGTGCTCAGTACTCTCATTTGTTTGATTTTACTTTTTTTTGGATTTTGGGGTAGTAAAGACCTAATGTGGAGAGAATGTAAAGACCCATAAATTCAATATATTATTTTTTAAATTATTTTGGATTATTATGAGACTGCAAAAATTGACTGCGCCTGATTCTGAGGCCCGGTGTGCCCGGAACGGAATTTTGAAATTTTTTTAAGATACATTCAGTAAACGTGCGAGTAGGAATTTCAATATTTTGAACCGGTGCACAGAATTGAATTTTGAGGGCACCGTTGAACTCATAGAACCAAGATTTTCTAAAGGGAGGTGTAGAATTGACCACAGTAGGTTGGGTGAAAAAGATAGACTTACAGACTTTTTTAAATAATAAAATAATTACATTTGGTTTATTTTATTTTCTACCACCACTTGAGTGATGGTGGAGGGGTCCACGGAGGTGGTCGGGCATTTAATGAGAAACATTAAATGCCCAGTTAGAAAAAGGTTGTGAAACTAGCCCTCATATAATTAATATGTTTCATTAATTACCCCATTAAATGTTCCATTAATTGAATATAGGATTAATATCTTAACTCTGCCTATTGATTATTAAAACGATTGAAAAATGAGGATGAGGGAATCGTGGAAGGATTCTTGATGGAAAAACCGAAGAACTCCAATAAAGAACCAGTGATCAACCCCTCCAATGAAGAATGGAGGCTCGAATGATGTCATTAGAAGAATCGATCCAGTATCGTCGAATGTCGGTAGGTTCAATTACCATAGTTTCTTCCTCCACAATCGTCAAATCCCAAAAAATTTCAAGTTAGAGATTTTTTTAAAATCCACATCATTTTATTAATTCAAACCCTCATCCCAGAAATACAATATGAACACGGATCGACCAAAATGATTTGATTTGCGACTCGAATGAAATTAATGGTGGTTGTTGAGGTAAAATTTTGAATGTGGATAATCATTATCTATATGATGTATTTTTTACTACCCACTAGATATGATGCTAACATGGAGGGAATGTTCCAAACGAACTAGGCCCGAACCCTCCACCGCTTTAGTTTTTATCATGTTCTTTGGGGGATGATTTTTAAACATGATAAAATCTTGTTTCCGAAAGTCACACTATGAAGGAAGCATCCTGGCAGGCCCGTACATGAAATGAGAAGAACAAACGAACCACAGGAGCTTACCCAGTGTCCCGCAAAAGCCCCACTGGCACTGCACCGGCGTAGCCACGGCTGCGGAGGAGAGACGACACCAATGGGCATTGTGGTGGACAGCAGGGGTGGTGCACCGCTGCGTTCCACCAAGGGAGGCCACAGTTTTGTTCCACGGTGAAGGGTGACTCGCACCCTACAGGTCCCACTGATAGGGGAAGCACCACATGTCACCTCTATTATAGACCGAACAGACAGAAAGTCTATTCAGGAAGGGGGAGTGGACCCCATGCGGCCCAGCTCGTCGTGCCCAGCAAA
Organism: Viscum album; assembly: GCA_963277665.1. NCBI lineage: Eukaryota > Viridiplantae > Streptophyta > Magnoliopsida > Santalales > Viscaceae > Viscum > Viscum album. Next base: position 1,527,776,020 of record OY728163.1, on the reverse strand, counting down.
GGATGACTGGGCGACTCCACGGCCCAGTAGGCCGTGCCCTCCATGACCTATCCCACTCGGGTCGGGCCAGGTCAGGTTGGTTCGACGAGGTTGGACAGAACCCTGACCCTTTTCGGTCAAGATACTCTTAAAAGGCTATATATAACAAACCAGGCATCTATTTGACTAACCGTCTATGGTGCAAGAATACTTTGAAGAAGATGGTCCTTTTGAGATACCCCAGATGAGTTTTCGCGAAATTTGGTGTATGAATAGGATGTATCGAACCTGAATCCAACCAAACCCTCGGTACTAAAATGCTTATAACTCACAGACTGGGAATTCAATTGATAGTTTGTCTATCGCGTTGGGACCTTTATGACATGGAAGTCCTTTGGTTTTCACCTTTGTGGAGCTTTGTAGAAGTTAAGAAATGTCTGATTTCATGAGTAAAATATTCTATGGAACTCAAGTTCACTAAGTGTGGGGAATCAAGTGGCTGGTTGTCAATTGAAGAGCGACCCTGTGTGGATCAGCATCATAGCGACCCAATGTGGATCACCATCGTAGAGACCCTATGAGGATGAACATCATAGAGACCCTATTTGGATCAGTATCATTGAGAACATGTGGGTATTAGTATCATAAAGACCCTATGTTGATCATCATTCTACTCACCTTGTGTGGATCAGCATTCTAGTGACCATGAGTGGATTAGAAGTGCACGACGTGAGGAGGACCATACATAGACCATCTCTTCGTGGATTAGCGACATAAAAACCTATTTATATTGATAATAGAAAACCTCCTTCATGGTTCAGTTGTGGAAAAATTCTAGCAGAATAAAATGATATAGCTTAAGTCTAATTATCTTAATTACTGAACACTTAGTTCAATAATTGGTGTGAGCTGTCTCTACTTTGTACTTTGGGATTGAAGTCATGAATTGTGTTTATTCCTTTGTGGAATTTTGGGAGACCTTTGGGGGTCTTTAGGTGCCTAATGGGTATTGTTATAGTCACTCATACATTGGATTTTCCCGCATCGTGTTGTGTCTTCTACAGACGACAAGAAAACATGGGTGATACATTACAGATCCATGACTATCCAGTACACGGAGGTGACTGGTTGACATGGAGAGATGCGGAGACGATCTATACATACCCTTCAGGTAGGATCCCTGGTGGATGAATTGATGAGATTTTTTTAATTGTAGTTGTATCCACTTAGTTGGTCTTGTATTCTAGACTATTTACTTTCAATACACAATTTTACTACTACAGTTTTACTATGTGGTTTTCCTCTTTTCGGGTTCTTAGTTAGTTTTTTGGAATGTTTAAAGAAAATTCCTCCCCACTTTTATGGATATGCCTTTCTGATGCTAGTCGTCAACCGCTGGCCTATGAAAGGTGGGCTTGGGGTAGTCCTGGCATGGGCCCCAAGGGACGGGTCATGACATTCATGTAATATAATCTATGAATGTGATGATGTGATTATCTTTATTTTTTGAATATTTTATCATTATTCCAATAATATCAGAATGAATCAACTCCAATTTTTGTTTTGAACAAATCTAAACCTTTTTATGCCATGAAGTTGAAATATTTCCTTTCTCAAAAATAATGAAACACACATAACTTCTTCATGGATAATTTGGAATGTCTTATAGAGTATCTCTGTTTTATATCTTTAACATTTTTCTTTGAAAAATATTTCCCAACCTTTTATGTCATAATTGGTTCTCTTCCACAAAGCTCAGATAACTAGATTATTGTATTTTAGCAACTTAAAAATAATTCTATCTGTATGCTTTCCTCTTATAAAAATCATTACATTTTCTTCAATTTTCATAAAAAACCCATATTTTCCAAAGATAAATTTGTTACCCTAATCAAAAATTAGTGAAACACTTACCAATTTGAGTTTCACACCATCATCTTTAAATTTTTTCTTGGATTTCATTTTTTCTTTCCAAATAATGGATAACCCAACACCATTTATTTCAATGTATTCATCATTTCCTAATTTCATTGTTCTTCCTTTAAAGTCTATCACATTCTTTATAAACTTGAAATATTCTATTATATGATAAGAACACCAACTATCAAGAATCAGTGGTTAATTTCAATTTTTATATTTCAATGAAATTCCAAAAATAAGAACCTTTTATTTTTTCCTTTGGTTCTAAAATATCAGATTCTGTGAATTGTTGATTTCATTTCATGTGATTAAAAATAAAATAACTCCTTTTTAATGGTTTTTAGGTCCATAAAAGTTTTCAAAAATAGTTTCCAATGGTGGGAACTTAATATCAATATTCACAACACCCTTATACAATTTCTTTTGAACATCATTCCAAGAATTCTTCTTTTAAGGGAATTTACTCCCTATTAACCTTTTCCATTACCAACCTATGGAGTAATAATAATGTTGTTGGTTGAACCAATACATATTATCCATGTGTCTAAATCCACCAAAATACCAACAGTGTCCATGGAAATAGTATTTTCCATTGAAACTTTTATATAGACTAAAATTTTAAATAACTTTTTAAGAAACCTTATTATCATTATTATCTTATGCCACCAAATATTCTGTTTTCAATTATAATGTTCCTATTCTTTTCATATTTATCAGAAAAAATAGTATTATAAAAATGGAAAATATTTATTATTTTTAGAATAATTTTTTAAAAAAATATCTAAATTTCCATCCTTTTGGGATGGGAACCAAACATAAATTTCCCATGTTTTTTCTCATATGAAACAAATCAATCATAATACTTTCCATTTTAAGGTAACTTATGTTGAACCTTCTCAGGTATCTTGTTATGAAAACATTCTCCAACTTTGGAGTTAGAGTTTTTATACATTAATTGTTCATTTAAGTGTTAGATAACATGTGTTGGAAAAGTTCTAAATATTCTTAATTATTATTGAATTTTAACTTCTAAATTATTATTACGATTCTTTTATTCCATGAGAGATTTCATAAACTCATCAATTTCATTCAACTTATTTACATTCTCCTTAGAAAATATTTTTTATTTCATTTGGAGCAATATTCATCTGTCAACTTTTTTTTCTTTTCAATTATTCCAATCATTATCGGACATTATTTGAACTCCTCTTTAATATGAAATTCGTGTTTAGATTCTTCTTCTTCAGAACTATGGCTGTTGAATTATTCATCATTCACTATTTCAATAGAAATATTTTCAACATCATAATCAATGGAATCTTTTGATTCAACATCGATGCATTCTTCTTTTTCATTATTAGATATTAATCTTATTCTATTGAATTTGAATATTTTTTGTATTTCCCTATGGAATATGATTTTACGTTATGTAGTTATTTTATCCATGATCATCTAGGATTTCATTCTTCTTAATCATTATCCCCTTCATTCGTTATCCGAGGAAAATTAGCCAGAAAGTGACTAATGGATCCACATTGAAAGAATTTCAAGGGAATATTACCTTTTTATTTCCTTGTACATATTTTACCATTTCTAGAAAAACTGATAAAATATCATAATGATTTTTACATACAGAATTCCAAGAATTGGATTCACCCACACCATCTTCAATAAGAATCTTATTAGAATTTTCATTCTTCACATCTTATGAATAAACTTCTATTGAAAAATATATTTTTATTTTCATTGCATTCCCCATTCATATTTCATAAGTGATGAGAGTTATATGTATATCATTAAGAGAAATGTTTTTAGGATCTCTATCTTCCAATGAAGAAAAATTAGCATCGATCATGTCGAGAAGGATTCTAAAAATATTTTTGACAACTATAGAAAAATTTAAAAATTCACCAATACATATGATAGTTTTAACTATGTAACTCACTATAGTAAAGAAGTTCTCAACAGATTCATGGTCACCCATCTTTACATCTTCAAACATCAACCTCCAGATTTGTAACGTTTCCTTTTAAAATTTTACAATTACATTATATATTTTTTACCATATATCCAATATAAATTTTTCAATGGAAAAACTTTCACAAATAAGAATTCAGTTTCAGAAATTGATTACAAGAAATCATTCTTGGCCTTTCCATCATTATCCACATTCATCTTATAAAAATAATTTAGAGGAAATTTATCTTCAATGGGATGAAACCCATCTTTTATATCTTCAAGAACATCATATTCAATAGGCATAATATAAGGAAACATTATTTATTTCTTGATATGATAATTTATTCAATTGAAGATTGAAATACTTTTATTGTTTAAAAATTTTAAAAAATTACATCAGTAATGAATAGGCCAAGTGAACCTACACTTTGATAGTAGTTGAAAGATACCAATCAATATATTTGTATAATTGATAGGGGAGGGGTGAATCAATGATACATTTATTTCATGTTTCCTTGAAACAACCTTCACCTCCTATTAATTATTTTATTCCTTACTGAAAAAAAATCAAACACACATCTATAGGAATAAAAGTGTTTAAAATATTCATTATTTAATAAGAATAGATGCATCCTTTGTATGATTTGTATGTGATCTAATACAATAAAATACACTAGAAATAAATCCTCAAAATTCAATGATTACGATATACACATTCACTTGTGAAACACATTTAAGACAATCGAAAAGTACATGTGCCCCCTCTTAACACAAATAGGCTAATTCAATGATGGCATGTCAAAAAAATTTACATGTTCTTATTTCTAGTTTTTGAAAGTATATTCAATTGGGAACCAGTTATTTACATTCATACCCATAAACTAGTAATGAACTCATGGTCTTCATTTTAAAAACATGCATTGATTTCTCAATATGATCTTCCCAATCTGATTCTTAAAATCCGATCATCAAATTCAATTTTCCAATCTGATGGATATAACTCTATCAGAATACAATAAAGAAAACTCATATTAAATCCTTACTCAGTCTAGAAATCCCAATATAAAAATATCAAATCTGATTAATACATCTTGATATGATGATCTACCAAATAAAATGACAAACAAATCTTTATAGAAAACATAATACAATGATAATAGAATATGATGATCAGTTGAATACAAAATTATTCTCTTATCTCTATTACATTCACTTCTCTCCATCGAAACATATTAAAAAATGGTTCAATAAAAAATTATTTCTCTCCCTATTACACTGGATATTCTTTATCCTCTATAAAAAAACTTCCATATTTAATTTTACACTGTAATTTCTACTTCTATGGGTGACCCATGAGTGGTTTTAGCTGGAATCCCTAATACATACCCTCCCACCCAAATTCACCTTAATCTTGATTTCCCTTATTGATTGAGTGATTTTATGACTTCATCAACTCTTCTAGAATCTTATCGAATCATCACCAGTCTTCATCGCTTCATAATATTGTCATTTTCAATAATCTGTCTAAATTTAATTTCAAAATCATATTTTTGAAACCTAATTTTCTCAATTTAATGCTCTAGAACAATTAAAGGGAACAAAAAATTATTTTAATTTCAAGATCCCCCTCGAAAACACACCAATATATTTTCATTAAAAACATCTTGAACTGCTTGGAACAAGGACAAAGTAATTCAACCCTTTTTATGTAGAGAACTGAAGCTTGACGTACATAGACAATACATTACTTTTTTGGAATACTTAATACATAACAAAAATCAAAATGCAAGGACCGTAATAGTTTAGTGTCTTTGGAAACTCGGAAAGTAATCTTCTAATCTTGGTGAAAGATCTTCAACATCTCCCATAAAGATCTTCACCATATTTTTTTCTTACCTAAAACATTTCATTATATCCTAGGGAAAAGAAAATATAAAAAGGGTGAGCTCAAATGCTCAGTAAGGGTAAGCATGGATAAAATAAAACATACCATATACATTTGAACATAAAAACTTGAACATAATGTTTAAACACCAAAAGCTTGAGAAATGACATAAAACATGGAAGTACGTAAGGAATAGATCATAAAGAATCATTATGAATGATAAAATAGCATGGTAATAAATCATTTAATTATGGCAACCATTAAACACATGATATGATTTCCATATTAGCCAAGGCATTGCTACCAAGACCATGTTAGTGGACAAAGTCCCTTTCAGAATCGAGTTCACTCCTCGTTCCAGTCCTGTATTACTGAACCGGTTTAACTTTCCATTCCATCCATGTCTATCTAATGAGATATAAATCTTTATCCAATGTATTGGAGAGAGATATAGGTCACACCCATCTCATAATGAAATCATTATTACTTGTGCCACAAAATAAACATACATCATTCATAATAACCCAACGAATAAAATGGATTTCATAAACATAATCCCATCATCACATAATCCTTATAAAAGAAATGGATATCATTTCATAATAATAAAAGTTAAACAATTTAAATCATAGAGACATTATACTTGAAACATACACATAGGAAATAATTTCATCTTAGATGAAAAATGGTTTTTATAAAACACTTGAAATGAATTCTTGAGGAAAATATCCTTTCTTCTTAAAAATAATTTTATTTTCACAAAATGTCATGAAATTTTAAAACAAAAGGATTTTGTTGAAAATAGTCATGAAATCTTTTTGAGTAAGCTTCATGAAAATATGGCTTTATAAAACCGTAAAAATCTATTTTTCCCGTATAAGTTAAAAAAAACATTCTTCTCGTACTTTTGATAGAAATGTAACGTAAAAAAAAGAAATATTCCTTACATACCATGTAGTAAAAGTAAAAAATGCGTCAAAAGGACTTTAAACATACATGAAAACAATTTTATAATACATGGACATGGATGATAGAAATAACCCTAGTAAATACTTACTTATAAGCAATCTCGGATAGAAAACAATTGAGATTGAAACATTATCCCTTACCTTAGGTCCAATTTGCTTCATAAGTGCCAAAAATCATGTATAATGATTTAAATAATGTCATTGACTTATTATATAATCATACTCATTGTTATGATATCATATATGCTCACTTATGACTTTATTTTACCCTTTCTTTTGTAAATTCCCTGTTAAAGAGCATTTTGGGTAAAATCGTTTCATTTGTCGTCCGTGTTTTGACTTGTAATTATTCATATGATTACTTAATTCCAGAATCTAAAACATGATTTATATATAATATATATTCATAATATACATATATATAGTAGATTAGTAAATGGAAAGAAATACACCGTTCATGGAGATGGTAGGTCGTACGTACGCATGAACGCTATTTTCGTTTCCTTATGGAATTAAGTAGATGACATACATATATATAAACATAAATACAGTATCATTATTATGTCATATATTTCATGATTACTTATTATATATACATTATAATCATTCATGAATGGTTAACGTGGAGAATGAATCTCATCACGTTGTGGAGACGGTAGTCCGTACGTAAGCACGAGCGATGATATCGTTCTCATGATCGTGGAATTGAATTGGAGTGTATGTATACTATTTCAGAATCAATATCACTTTACAATAATAATATATAGTTATTATTTACACCATTATACCCATCCAAGTATGGTGGTGGTGGAAAATAGATTACACCACGGCGTGGAGACGGTATTCCGTACGTACGCATGCGCGGTGATTTCGTTTTCCGTAGGGTGGATAGATGGTGAAAAAGTGTTGTTTCATACTTATAATAACATATCAGTATATTATTGATACTGATGTTATTACTTCATAATTAAACAACCTAAGAAGAAGAAGTGGAAGTAGAAATAAAGTTGAAAGAATCGGTAACGGACATTACCTCTTCTTTGAAGCGCCTCTTTGAGATCTCCTTTTAAAATACTAAAATTGGTCTTTAAGGAATACCAGAACCTCTAGGATGTTTCTTGGGAAGTGGAGAAGATAATTTTTCAGGGGTTTGCCGAGCTTGAAGGCTCAATGTGGTGTGAGGAAGAGAGGGAGGAGGTGCCCTTTTATAAGGGAGGACAGGGGCACCTTTGGAAAAACTAAAAATTTTATTTTATTATAAATCCAAAGTTGGTTTTAAATAGCCCCTAATTGATTTATTTCGAAGCTAAGGTGGGTATGGGTCGAAATCCTCCCATCCAATATAATGTGGACAAGTTTTGGTTCCTATTTTAACCTTATCATTTATATTTAACATTAAGTTAGATAATTTTACTTTTACCGTGCTTTTTTGTGTTCTTACACTATAATGTTAATAAACATACTATAAGAATCCAAAAGAACCCCAAGTTGTTTATTATTAATATAAATAACATTATCTAAGTCATTTGGCCGACCCTTTGATTTTTAGGAATATAATAACAATTAATAATGTAATATTTGTTTTAAAAATTATTTTATGTCAATTTCGACACTATTTGGTAATTGATTTTTGTGAAAATAATAACAGAATGACTAGTTCAAAAAAAGTTCATTAAATCAACAGTAAAATGTCATATTAACATATAAAATTATTTTAATTCATAAAAAGTCCAAAATTACATTTATTTGGGTATTTATAACATCAATTATGTCAATATTTCATTAATAAGATAATTACTGCATCATCATTGTGTTATAAATAAATTGAATTATTTAAAGTCTGAAAATTACAAATAAAATATAATTATGTAGTAACTCTTTTTATATTACTAATGAATATTTATTGTCGAATTTATCTTATGTATAACTCTATATTAAACATGATTTACTTATTAAACTTTGATTTTAACTATTTTAACCCTTCTTTAAATAAATTAATAATAAATGTCCTAATCTAATCCATGTGGACCTATGTGGTCATATTTTATTCCTAAGGTTGTTTTTGATCTAATTACACTTATCCAATAGAATTAGGACATGTGTTAGGGTAATAATAATAACACTTTTACCCTTAATTACCCTATTTACTTTTAACCGTGGTAAAAAAAAGTAAAAAGTTACTATTCACCTAATATTATTTTCATCTCATTGAATCACATTTTACTTGCTGACATCAACCATGTCTCTCGGATTTTTTAAATTCTACTCACAGAAGCAGTAAAATTAAGTTTTATGAAAAAATTCAGTTTTTTTAACTACCACTAAGTGGTTTCACTATTCATAAAAAAATCAATGTTTCCTGAAAAATACCAAAAATTAGGCCTAAGCTATATTTGATATTATGAATTCAAAAAATGATGTTTATTTTACCAAATTCAAAACATACCAGTTACATTAACTAATTTAAAAGTTAATTCCCGTCGTCAAAACAAAAGGCATGTTTTTAAGAGATAATAAATATCAAAAGATTGGCACTTGTTTATGTCTGGTTTAAATGTGAAATTACATCCAATGAACAAAATTGTATTAAATTGTAAAAATATATTCTAAATATACTTTAAAACCTCTCAAATTAATAATTTATCACTATTAATTATTTCGATTAAAAGGCTTGTTTTTAATTAAATTTTAGTAATTTTCACTATTCATCAGAATATGAAAGTTATCTGAAAAGTACCAAAATTTTACCCTAATCTAATTTCGATATTCCGAATCCAAAAATGAAGTCCATTTTGAAGAATAAAATTTATAAAATTTCAAAAAGTGGTTATTACTATTCATAACTGCTAGTTTTAATAATAGCATATCATTGTTTAGTGAAACTCGGTATTGGGTACTACACATGCTATCGAGGAAGGTCGCGATTGCGTGTAATGAAAGTCAAGTCAAGGATGTGTTTTGTGCAAGATCCTTTTGGTGTAGCATACAAAACAAGACATTAATGAAATTAAAAAGAAAATTTTTCATTAAATCTCGGGGTGTTACATTCTACCCCCCTTAAAATGAATTTCGCCCTCAAAATTAGTCGGGGTTATAAATGGTGTACTACTCGAATGTTTCTTTAATAGAAACCCACATTGTAAAAAGGGATATCAAAACACGGCTTTAAGAACTAACGTATGAAATGTAATGGTTAACCAAATTAACCCATGCACTGGGTTTCCACGTAGGAGAACATAGGTGAAAATATGGATATGGAAGAAAAATCTATCCATCATGTTCTGATGGAGAGTGGTAGAGAACATGGATATGGAAAAGCCCGTAATCACAAAGCCATAAAGTTGTGATGATCTAAGGTACCATCTGATTCATCATATATAAGAGAACTAGGACAACATTTTTGGTTTTCAAGATCATTTCCCTAAAGTTGATGAAATTGGAATTAGAAGAAATAATTTCGTGATTTTGGTATAGTCTCATCGTTGGTCGTTCATTGGACAATTTCACTTCATCTCTTAAAGAAATGAATTGAATTTGTCATTCGTGATGTATTAGCAGATCATGTGATAGAATGATGGGTCATTCATCTGTCTCAATCAAAAGGTTAGAAAAGATTTCAAAAAATAAATAAGTCCATCTATAGTGAGATTAATCATATATGGTTCCTAAAATGGACTTATACCTCATATATCATACTGCTTAATATAATAAAACTAGTTTATACTAAATAGGGACTTCTTGTAGGCCAGTTGTAGGCAATAATGGCCAGTGGCACTTCAGTTGTGGGTTTGATTCCCACAGCCTTGTCTGACACGATGGGTTGTCGCCCGTCCTGTAGGTTAACCTTTTTCTAAAGCTATATTACTATAACTTCCCATAAAAAATATCAAAAAAAAATATATTATCCTTAAAAAATACAAACTTATGTCCAACATAATCCTTTCCAATCTTTAGGCTTATCTAAAATACTTCGGTCCAAGATCATAGTATAATGAAAATGATTACTTGAAATGTCATCAACCAAGAATGTGAATACCATCAATTATCCCCCATATATCTTGCTGGTCACATTCCAATAATGTGAATACCCTAATCATGTATTCTCTTAAAAAATGAACTCCCATTAAACCTTAGTGAAAAAATGATTTCTGTAAAAAGTTAACTCTTTCCACATACCAAAATCCAAAAAATTCTATATACTCAAACCATGATAAAACCTTATCCTTATATTAGTCATGAGCTCATGAATACAATCAAACATTTAATTTTCTCCTTATCCCTTCATTATTCACAAATCATCTACATTCCAAAAATATCTGAATAACCTTTCATGGATACTGGTACCATTAATCATACACTTTCAAAAATCAAGTAAAGACAACAGTGTAACAATACTTAGATGTCTCTTTATTCCATAGTACCATGAGGTTACTTATACAACATTACACATGATAAACATGTAATCATTCCACTACATTCATAAACCATTGACTGAGCTTCAACAATTCTTTCATCTCACATATCATTTGTAGTCTCTTCATCATCATCAACATAAATATTACCCATATGACCATACATATTCTCATCATGAGACTTTTCTTTAAGGCAATGGTTTGCATAATGCCCGTACATTCCTCGTTTAAAACATATAACCATTGTTGATGTCGTAGCAATACCATTATACTCATCCATGGTGTTAACTGAACCTTTTCCTTTGCACTTACTAGCTTTATGTCCTTCTTTTACACACCCAAAGCATCTTCCAGTTCCATTGAAACATTCTCCTTGATGCCTCTTCCCACATGATTTACATAGGGGAAATTGAACTTTCTTTCCTCTATGATCATCATGAAACTCCATCTTTCTATTATTAGCTGAGTCAGGAAACTTACCAAATTTGAGTTTATTGATCATATTATGAGATTCCTGATTCGGCATAATAATGATGTTTGCACTTGCAAATCCCATTTCATTTGGTTTCTCATGAATAATATCATTCCATTGTCCATCATATCCTCTATTATCGTGAATCATCTTGTTTCCATCCATTTTCAAAAACCCAAAAAGAATAGTGTGAGAGGAAAAAATCATAATAAAGGGGGAGTAACATCAATATCTAACATCTTAGGTTTAATCTAATATCGTTACCATAAATCTAGGACTATAACCTGTACTTATACTTAACCTTAGGGACATCCCTAGACATACATTAGAAATATCTCTAGGGATCTCACTAACGTTTTCACATCCTAGTTTCCAAAGGTTAACTAATCCTTTCCTCTAATACCAACTGTAGAGACCCGAATATTGATGTACATGGACAATACATTACTTTTGCGGAATACTTAATACATAACAAAAATCAAAACACAAGGACCGTAATAGTTTAGTGACTTTGGAAACTCGGAACGTAATCTTCTAATCTTGGTGAAAAATCTTCAACATCTCCCATAACGATCTTCCCCTTCTTTTTTATTACCTAAAACCTTTCTTTATATCCTGGGGAAAAGAAAATATAAAAAGGGTGAGCTCAAATGCTCAGTAAGGGTAGGCATGGATAAAATAACACATACCATATACATTTGAAATTAAAAACATGAACATAATGTTTAAACACCAAAAGATTGAGCAATGACATAAAACATGGAAGTATGTAAGGAAGAGATCATAAAGAAACATTAAGAATGATAAAATAGCATGGGAATAAAACATGTAATTGTGGAAACCATTAAACACATGATATGATTTCCATATTAGCCAAGGCATTGCTGCCAAGACCATCTTAGTGGAAAAAGTCCCTTTCTGAATCGAGTTCACTCCTCGTTCCAGTCATGTATTACTGAACCGGTTTTACTTGTCCTTCCAGCCATGTCTATCTCATGAGATATAAATCTTTATCCAATGCATTGGAGGGAGATATAGGTCCCACCCATCTCATAATGAAATCATTCTTACTTTTTCCACAAAATAAACATACATCATTCATAATAACCCAACGAATAAAATGGGTTTCATAAACATAATCCCATCATCACATAATCCATATAAAAGAAATGGATATCATTTAATAATAAGAAAAGTGAAACTATGTAAATCATAGATACATTATACTTGAAACATACACATATGAAATAATTTCATCTTAGATGAAAAATGGTTTTGATAAAACACTTAAAATGAATTCTTGAGGAAAATATCCTTTCTTCTTAAAAATAAATTTCTTTTCACAAAATTTCATGAAATTTGAAAAGAAAAGGATTTTGTTGAAAATAGTCATGAAATATTTTGGAGTAAGCTTCATGAAAATAAGGCTTTATAAAACCGTAAAAATCCATCCGTCCCGTATAAGTTAAGAAAAACAATCTTCTTGTACTTTTGCTGGAAAAGTAACATAAACAAAAGAAATATTCCTTATATACCATGTAGTAAAAGTAAAAAATGGTTAAAAAGGACTTTAAACATACATGAAATCACTTTTATAAAACATGGACATGGATTATAGAAATAACCGCAGTAAATACTTACGTATAAGCAATCTCGGATAGAAAACAATTGAGATTGCAACATTATCCCTTACCTTAGGTCCGATTTGCTTCGTAAGTGTCCGAAGCTCCTGTATAATGATTTAAATAATTTCATTGACTTCTTCCATAATCATACTCATTTTTATGATATCATATATGTTCACTTATGACTTTATTTTACCTGTTCTTTTGTAAATTCCATGTTAAAGAGCGTTTTGGGTAAAATCGTTTCATTTTTCATCCATTTTTTGACTTGAAATTATTCATATGATTAAATAGGTCATGATTAATTAATTATATAATATAAAAAATGATTTATATATAATATATATTCAGAATATACATATATATAATAGATCAGTAAATGGAAAGAAATACATCGTTCATGGAGACGGTAGGTCGTACGTACGCATGAACGCTATTTTTGTTTCCTTATGGAATTAAGTAGATGACATACATATATATACACATAAATACAGTATCATTATTATGTCATATATTTCATGATTACTTATTATATATACTTTATAATCATTCATGAATGGTTAACGTGTAGAATGAATCTTATCACGTCATGGAGACGGTAGTCCATACGTAAGCACGAGCGATGATATCGTTCTCATGATCGTGGATTTGTATTGGAGTGTATGTATACTATTTCAGAATCAATATCACTTTAAAATAATCATATATAGTTATTATGTACACCATTATACCCATCCAAGTAAGGTGGTGGTGGAAAATAGATTACACCACGGCGTGGAGACGGTATTTCGTACGTACGCACGTGTGGTGATTTCGTTTTCCGTAGGATGGATAGATAGTGAAATAGGGTTGTTTCAAACTTATAATAACATATCAGTATATTAGGGATACTGATGTTATTACTTCGTAATGATACAACCTAAGAAGAAGAAGTGGAAGTAGAAATAAAGTTGAAAGAATCGGTAACGGACATTACTTCTTCTTTGAAGAGCCTCTTTGAGATCTCCTTTTAGGATACTAAAATTGGTCTTTGAGGAAGACCAGAACCTCTAGGATGTTTTTAGGGAAGTGGAGAAGATAATTTGGCAGGGGTTGGCCAAGCTTGAAGGCTCAATGTGGTGTGAGGAAGAGAGGGAGGAGGTGCCCTTTTATAAGGGAGGAGAGGGGCACCTTTGGAAAAACTAAAAATATTATTTTATTATAAAGCCAAATTCGGTTTTAAATAGCACCTAATTTATTTATTTCGAAGCTAAGGTGGGGCTGGTTCAAAATCCTCTCATTCAATAGAATTCATACAAGTTTAGGTTCCTATTTTAACCTTATCATTTATATTTAACTTTAAGCTAGATAATTTTACTTTTACCGTGTCTTTTTGTGTTCTTACACTATAAGGTTAATAAACATACTATAAGAAGCCAAACAAAACCCAGGTTGTTTATTATTAATATATATAACTTTATTTTAGTCATTTGGCCGAACCATTGATTTTTATGAATATAATAACAATTAATAATATAATATTTGTTTTAAAAATTATTTTATGTCAATTTTGACACTATTTTGTAATTGATTTTTGTGAAAATCATAACAGAATTATTAGTTCGAAAAAAGTTAATTAAATCAACTATAAAATGTCATATTAACATATAAAATTATTTTAATTCATAGAAAGTCTAAAATTACATTTAGTTGGGTATTTATAACATCAATTATGTAAATATTTCATTAATAAGATAATTACTGCATCATCATTGTGTCATAAATATATTAAATTATTTAAAGTCTAAAAATTACAAATAAAATATAATTATGTAGTAAATTATTTTATCTTTCTAATTAATATTTATAGTCGAATTTATCTTATGTATAACCCTATATTAAACATGATTTACTTATTATGCTTTGATTTTAACTATTTTAACCCATTTTTAAATAAATTAATAATAAATGTCCTAATATAATATTTGTGGGCCTAAGTGGTCATATTTTATTCCTAAGGTTGTTTTTGGTCGAATTAAAGTTATCCAATAAATTAGGACATGTGTTAGGGTAATAATAATTACACTTTTACCCTTTATTACCCTATTTACTTTTAACCGTGGTTAAAAAAAGTAAAAAGTTACTATTAACCAAAAATTATTTTAATCCCATTGAACCACATTTTACTTACTGACATCAACCGTGTCTCTTGGATTTTTGAAATTTCACTCACAGAAGCAGTAAAATTATGTTTTATGAAAAAATTCAGTTTTTTTAACTACCACTTAGTGGTTTCACTATTCATCAAAAAAGAAAGTTTCCAGAAAAATAACAAAAATTAGGCCTAAGATATATTTGATATTATGAATTAAAAAAATGATGTTTATTTTACCAAATTCAAAAAATATCAGTTACATTAACTAATTTAAAAATTAATTCCGTCGTCAAAACAAATAGCATGTTTTTAAGAGATAATAAATATTAAAAGAATGACACTTGTTTATGTCTGGTTCTAATGTGAAATTACATCCAATGAACAAAATTATATTAAATTGTAAAAATATATTCTAAATATACTTTACAACCACTCAAATTAATAATTTATCACTATTAATTATTTCGATTAAAAAGTTGATTTTAATTAAAATTTAGTAATTTTCACTATTCATCAGAATATGAAAGTTATCCGAAAAGTACCAAAATTTCACCCTAAGCTAATTTCAATATTCCAAATCCAAAAATGAAGTCC
This sequence comes from Viscum album, assembly GCA_963277665.1. NCBI lineage: Eukaryota > Viridiplantae > Streptophyta > Magnoliopsida > Santalales > Viscaceae > Viscum > Viscum album. The sequence continues at coordinate 1,527,760,072 of OY728163.1, read as the reverse complement.
ATTTTAAAAATTAAAATCTATAAAATTTCAAAAAGTGGATATTACTATTCATAACCACTAGTTTTAATAATAGCATGTCGTTGTTTAGTGAAACTCGATATTGCATATTACACACGCTATCAAGGAAGGTCGCGATTGCGTGTAATGAAAGACAAGTCAAGGATGCGTGTTGTGCAAGGTCCTTTTGGTGTAGTGTACAACACATGACATTAATAAAATTAAAAATAATATTTTTCATAAAATCTTGGGGTGTTACATTTTAAGTGGTTAAATAAGTTTTTTATTATGATTTAAATTTTTTTATAATGGTCACTCGATTATTTTATTATCTTTTCACCCATAAGATCTCAAACAATTATTTACCTGAATAAAATGTCACACTGAATCTGATATGAATATTATTTCTATTCTAAACCCTACCACAAAATTGGGTAAGGCCAGTGCCAGCGTTTATCAGCGCTAACGAAAAAACGTTGATAAAGGGGGTACTTTTATCAGCGCTAAAAAAAGAGCTGATAAACATACCCCTTTATCAGAGCTTTTTTTAGGGCTGATAAAAGGGTACCCTTTAACAATGCTTTTTTAACGTAGTTAAAGGGTACCCATTTATCATCTCTTTTTTAGTAGCGCTGATAAAGGGGGGGTCTTTAACATCTCTTTTTTTAAAAGCACTTATAAAGGGTTTAATTCAAAAAAATCATTAAAAAATAATAATATTTAAATATATAGATATATTTATATTGATATAAATATAATATATATTTTTTAAATATAATCTTAAATATATTTTAGATATGTATAAATATACAGTTACACTTAATATATAAGATATTTAATAAAAATAGCTTATAAAAATATAAAAAAAATATTTTCAGTAAATAAGTTTCTAATTATTGTGGAGTAATAGTCATTTAATAACAATTTGATGACTAATAAAATAGAATTAAAATTAAAAAAGATCCAAAATATGTTGAAAACGCCACTCAAACTTCAAACGGCCATAACTTTTGATCCGGGTGTCTGTTTGAGCTCTACAGCATATCAAATCAAAGCGTGTGATGAGATCTATGTGCTAGTGACTGAGGAAAATCCTGTGTCTCATTTTTAGGCCAAAAAAGGACCATAATGCCTCCAAAACTGAGTTTTTAGTCGGGATACCTTGATTTTTTATCCTTTTGTGGATCTTCAGCATCATTTAAGGGGGCATTATTGGATTTTTTTTGGTGGGGACTGAAATTATTCCATGGTACTATATTCATATTGATATTATTTATTTGATGTTTTTTTATTTTATATAATTCAGTACTATTTATAATTAAATATATAACAATATATACATATTTTTATAAATTCACACATAAAAATTTAATTATAAATATAAATAATAAAATATATTTACATATAAAATATATTAGCCTTATCTAAAAAATAACTAATATCCATTTTATTTGAAATACAAATATATGAATATTTATATACAAATATATTAATCTACCTATATTTATATATATAAATATAACTACATATATATATTCATATTGCTATAAATATATATATTAATATCACTATATATATATATATATTTATTAATATAACAATATATATATATTAATATAAGAATAAATATAACTAAATATATATATATGTAAATAGAGATATCATAAAATGGAAAAAAATCAAAATAGAGGAGGGGTAAGGGCTTATGCGTGCAGGAGGGAGGTCTCGTGTTCAAAACCAGGTAGAGGAAGGGGTAGACGCATGAGTGTGGATTTTGGAGGCTAGTGCTGAAAAAGGGTGGAGGGGGTTCGTGCGGGCGCTGGAGGGGCCAGAAAATTGTTGTTAAAAGGGGGGCTCAAGCGCTATAAAAGCCCCCCTGATTTGCAGGATTTTTTTAATTTTTTTTTAATTTTTTAAATTTTTTTAAATTTTGTTAAATTTTATCCGCGATAAAAAAAAGCGCTGATAAATTGGGTATTTTATCAGCGCTAAAAAGAAAGTGCTAATAAAGGACCCTTTTATCAGCGCTTTTTTTAGTGCTGATAAAAGACCCTTTTTATCAGTGCTTTTTTAGAACTGATAAAAGGGGCCTTTATCATTGATTTTTGGAGCGCTGATAAAGGGGACCCCTATCTTTGTCTGCATTAACAGAGCTTTTTTATCTCTATTAAAGGACATTTTTAGCGCTGATAAAATATGTATTTTTATTAGTGGATTAAATTGATGATAAGCTGTCATAGTGCCTTTTGAAAAATCCTTCTTTCACATTTCTCTTAAATAAGAATTTTCTAAAAATAGTTTTCTAGAATATGATCGAGCCAAATATGATCCTCATCTCCTTTTTCATATTTCCAATCAGATTTGATAAATTAGAATATGATTAACCACTTGTCATTCATTCCCTCTTTCTTTCCTCCACCTTGTATCAAATTTTTTCCTCTGACTTATGATTTATGAGAACTCCAGGATTATAAAATCATCTTCACATTTGATTTTGCACAGTCATGTTGAATTCTCTTAGAATCACTTCCTCCATATTGGATTCATAGTGAATCTGATAATTTCTTAGATCTAGAAATATGCCATCTAAATAAGATGGATCCATTCATTAAAGATTAAGCATGAATCTGATGAGAATTTTCTATTAGTATGTACTGAATAAAGTGGACCATTTCATGTATTCTGAGTATGATTCTTGTGAAAATTATTGTTATCGTATATTTCAACAAAAATAAAAGTTTAAGGAATTTTATTTATCTTAATAAAATATCATGAGAATAAAACATAACACATTGAATTAAATAACCTTCCTCAATATCTTTGTAATGACAAATAAATTTCAAGGAAAATTGTTTTCTTAAATTATTTATAATTTTACGAGTTCCCAGTTTCTGACGGCACCTGATTCCGAGGCTCAGTGTGTCCGGAATCATTTTCTGAAGTTTTGTTTAGGTATGTGAAGTAAATGTGCGTGCATGTTTTTTTATCTTTTGAACCAGTTCTTGGAATTGAAATCTAAGGACACCGATTAACTCACAGCGCTGGTATTCTCTTACGGGGACCTTTACAACAATTTCTTTTTATACAGGATGGAAGTTATAATTTTGGGGTTACTGCTTAAAATTAAAAAATAAATAAAAATGTGCCAGTACACATTTTTATTTAGTTGGTGGTTATTATCTCCAAAGGGAGGATGGTGGTGGGGCCTACCCCCACATAACCTTTAATGAGAGGATAAAGTGTGGGGGGCCCACACGAACTCAAACTCTGCACCTCCCCTTTAAACTCCCATGAACCCCCTTTAACCCTTTAACATTTCACCTCCTTCCACTAAAGATTACAACACTCACTTAATTAATTGTCAATTAATTAATTGGCTCTCCAAATTTGAATTTTTTGAAATTTGTGTCAAGAATAAAAATAATAGCGAAGCTATTATTTTTGGGTTGGCACTTTTTGTTTTGGTGGAGCTTTGGATAATAGGGAGAACATTCTTCCCAAGAAGAACGACGTACTCTCTCGATGAAGAACACAAGGCCCTCTAATGTCTTATTCGTTCTTCTTCCTCTACGTCAAATGATAAGATATCGACTGTGAAGAACGTCACCAAAGACAATGACTCTTCTTCTGACGTTGACAGCACAACACCGTCTACCGTGAAACCTTCTTCTGTGAAGTCATTTTCCATGACTACGACAGCGTACCTTGAATCGTGGTAGGGGGTTTTGTATAATTTTAAATGAATAAAATTATTCCCTTGTTCTTTTTGAATGTAATGGTTCGTTCATTATCCAATTGTTATCGGCTAATGTGGAGGGCGTGGTCCAAACAAACATGGCCTGATGACCATCTGTTGATTATTATTTGTTTATTTATCTTGGTGACAGAGGTTGTGTTGGAAGAGGCAAGGACGACCGATGTCAGTGTTGACCGGAGGCGGCGAAAAACGGAGGCAGTGGCGTCTACGCACCAGTCGAGTGGGGACACTGGCCAGCCAAATTAATCGGTCTGTCTGGAACCACGGCTCCTGCAGGTGCCGCACGGCGGAGGGAACCGTGGGCTGCTTGCTGGATGAACTTCTCAGCTACAGTCGGCCTAGACGAAGACTGTGGCGGTGCGCTGCGGAGATGACTGCAACCCACTAAGCCGGCTGCTAGGCGGGTGAACCAACCGGCCGCCTGCTAGCCTGGATGAGGAAAAATTGCGGTGCCGTGCACGGAGGAACTGCGGCCCGAAACCGCAGACCGCTCGCGCCAGACAAAACTGGCCGGCTTCGGCCGTTCGAGCACCAAGGAGGGGTGGTGCCGCTCGGTGCTGCTTGGCAAGCTGAACCGGCCAGCAACCCTAGCCAGGTCCAGGGGCGGGCCACGACCCACCGAGCCAGGATGACCACCCAACCAGGTCGGAGCCACCGGGTTGTGTCCGCGGGTGGGCCGCGCTCCACCAAGCCAGGCTGACCCCCAAGCGGGTCGAACCCACCGAACCAGGACGGGCCGACCCACCAGCCCACTGGGCTTGACGGACCGGGCACGTTTTCACTCAAACGTAAATAACTTCTAGACCACGCGTCTGATCAATGCATTGTAAGCATCAATGGGATCCTCATGACGAGGTGGTCATTTTGAAATACTCTAATTGAGTTTTGGAATACTTTGGAAAATGGCCAAGTTTGGATCGAGTGTAAATCCAACCGGTCCCCTGTAATGGAAAAACCTATAACTCTCAGACCGGGTGTCTTATTGACGCGTCGTCTGTCGCATTGGGTTTCTTTTGATAAGATAAAACTTCAGGACATATCAACTCATGACTTTGTGACAGTTGATGTATCGACCCCCCCTTTTCTCGAGAGGCTGACCCTCCCGGAATAGAACGTGATGTGTACGTGAACCCTAGAGCTGGATGCGACTACAAAGACTACTATACTAGAATCCGTCATGAGTTTGACGATGATGACAACTATACCGGAATCTTGTGTGGGTTCAACAGTTCTGACAGAGTAGCTGGTCCTGTATTTTGTGTGGGTTCGACAGCTTAGATGAATCAATAACTTCATCTGATCATCTCTATTACTCTAGAATATCTTGCATGTATCCTATGTGGGTTCGACAGCTTAGGCAAGATAGCTGGCCAGTATCATGTGTGGGTCCGACAGCTTAGACGATATTGATTGCCTATATCTTGTGTGGGTCCGACAGCTTAGCTGGTTCTGTATCCTCTGTGGGTCTGACAGCATAGATGATCCAGTGAGTACATCTGATCAGATATATCTCTATACTATTATGGCATACCTATGTGATCTGAGTCATGTCTTTCAACCATTATCATTGTGGGGATTGACTTTACTTCCTTAGTGGAATTGGTTTGTTCTTTTGCTCGAGATTTGGAGCCAGATTGTGATTGGTAACGTTGGTATATGTATGGTAATATACCTAATTAGGTTTGGTATATACTTCGTTATTGTGTTTTTCTTCTTTTTTTATCCTTAGCGGATATTGTGAGGCGTTGCGGGTCTTGGGGTCCTTACTGAGTATCATAATACTCACCCATAAACGGGCTATGCCCGCACCTCGTTTTGTTGGATGCAGATGACAGACAGTGCTGACGGAGGCCGAGGGCGCCAGGACTGGATGGTACCCGGAGGTGGACCTTTTGATGAGTCAACACACGGATGAGTATGAAGGACATGGAGTACTGATGTGACCACATGTACCTACCCTTCAGGTGGAAACCCCAGAGGATGATCCCAGAGCTTCTCTTTACTTTCAGTTGTTTGTCCCCTTTTCAGTTGTACTTTACTGTTGGTCTTGTATTTCTGGCCCCTTTTACATTCAACACATCTCTTGTATACAATTTCTACTTAGTGTTTTACTTTCAGTCGTGTACTCTATTGTTTCTTTTTTCTTTTATAGAGGCAATGCCTTCCCATCATAGGGATTTACACCATTGGTGCTAATCGCCAGCCACTGGCCTATGGAAGGCGGGCTTGGGGTAGTCACAACCCGGGCCCTGAGGACGGGTCGTGAAAATTTGGTATAAAAAGAGTTGGTTTTACTACAGAAAAAAGGACACTGATATTTATTTTATCAGCAACAGTTTTAAGTGTTTTGGGTGTGGTTATCATTTTAGGGAAATCGGTGTTAGTGCGGTGACTGACGTATCCATACACTAGGACTCTGACTTCTGATCTCCGACCCAGTGCACGAAAACACTGATTGCGTGTGTGTTTTCAAGATTCTTCTTTGTTAAATCTTTGTGTCAGCTCACCATGTATAACTTATTGATTATGGTGCACCGGTTCCTTATCAGGATGCTACTGTGTAGACATCCATCTAGGGTTTCCAAGAGAGTACACGATGATGGCCACCGAGTGATGAGGCTCTGGTTTAGGGATATTTTTCAATGTTGGCACCATCGGGTGGTGTACTAGTAGAACCAACACCCATAGGGATGTAGATACCCCCAGCCGCACTGGCGGATGGTGTACGCAGACTGAGTGCGTTGCATGAGTTCCATCGGCAGAGGCCTCTGAGGTTTTGAGGTGAGACAGATTCCCCAGAAGTAGAGGACTAGATGGAGGTGATTACTGGAGTTTTACTCCGAGTTGAGACACTAGTATAGCAGATGTTGATCATAGCTACTAATATTTTTCAATGAGTGACTATGAGGATGGTCTGCATAATGATGATGTTTCTGTACTTGGACCGTTTTTAGATATGGTACCATCGGGCAGTGTGCCAACTATATCATTGCTCAGTGGTCATCAGACACTATTGGCGGTACCGGTTTAGGAAACTTGTAGGCTTAGTGCCTTAAATGTGTTTCATCACTATATATCCCTCATGTCTGAGGACTGGCTTGAGGAGCTGGCTGAGATTTTACTAGAGCTTATATAGCTTTGGCAGGACGATGTGTCGGTAGCTGTGTATTCATCGAGGCATACTGATCATTCCAGGTACTCGATGAATTTGATTCGATTAGTGATTTATTTCTCAGACATCTAAGTGCGTTGTTTTTAAGGATATATGAGCCATCAGTTTTTCCTCCATGAATTCCTACTTATGTTAGGGTGATAGAGAGAACCTTTGTGGTTGAATGTTCATTGGATGAGCGGATACAGCCAGTGAATGTTAGCAGTTGGAATGCATGAAACTTACGTCAGTCTCATAGACTTGGCCGTGTGAGATGTTTCCGGAAGAGGAAGTGTTAAGGACAGATGAATATGTAGAGAAGAATATGTGGAAGTAGAGCTAGGAGAGAAGCATGAAGTGGTGAACATGTTGACAGGTTACAACCACCCGCCTTTGTATTCCCCACTAGGCTCATGGAGCTGGATGGTAGGGGAAGATATTAGCTGCATTCAGTCAAGGAGTGTGACCCACGGTCTCTAAGAATGATTTTAGGTATGGTCCATGTCTACTACTAGCTACCGTATCAATAGAAATAGGTACCAACCATTCCTTCCTTCCATGAATCTTGTCCCAGACCTAGAGTTTATAGTTAAGCTGTTGACTTGACCCTCATGTCTGGAGATACCATTGGGAGGAGACTCGATAATCACACATAAGCTGACGGTGTGATCTGACCATTGAGGTGATAGTTTCGGTTGGAACCTCTTTGTGGCAGTGTCGAGGCCTTACGACATTAGTTTGGGTATGGACTGGGCAACCACATTCCATACACAAGTTGATTGTATTAGGAAAAAATGATGTGGTTTATCTACAGCATTGGGATGGGGTTTTACTTGGTCAACGAAAAAGAAAACTTAGGAAGCATAGGATGGAATCATGCATAAGAGGGTGTAGTCGATCACTCATGAGTCAGCCAGACTTACCTTTATGCCAGACTTCTCTAGAGTTGCAGCACCACTATCAGCTTTGACAAAGAAGAGGCAACCTTTCTTATAGTCTGAGAGATTCCAGCAAATCTTTGAGAAGCTAAGGTAGAGGTTTACTAGTGCGCCCATCTTGATGTTACAGGAGGAGAGCGTTGGGTACATAGTTTACTGTGACGCATCAGGGAACATACTCGAGTGTGTCCTGATGCATGAGCGAGTTGTGACCGCGTATGGTTCATTACAGTTGAGACTGGACGAGCAAAATTGTGCTACCCATGACCTAGAGTTAGTAGTAGTGGTCTTTACCTTGAAGATGTGGAAGCTGTATCTTATGGGAGAATGTTTTACCATATACTCTAACCACCAGAGTCTTAGGTATATATTCTCGTAGAAGGACATGAACCTGAGACGGTGACGATGGCTCGAGTTCCACCAAGACTATGAATTTTATATAGTATATACTCCTGGGAAGGGGAACATTGTAGCAGATGATCTCAGTAGGAGATCAGGAATTTAGCTCATATGAGAGGTGACAGAGAAGTTGGCCGCGTTGCAGATAACCTTTGTGGATAGAGATGGAGAAGCCTTTCTTTAGTCTCTCAAAATCACTCCTTCACTTCTTTAGTGAGTCAGGGAGGCACAGCGTGGGGACGTTGACTATGAGACGCGATGTGCTCATATATCCTCAGGACGGGCACTTGATAGATTTTCTGAAGGTGGGGAGCACGTCATCCTCTTCAGAGGGAATACCATGGTACAAGATGCACTATAGGAGGAGGTGTTGAGGGAGTTCCATACTTCCCCTTTAGTGGTACATCCAGGAGTAGAGAAGATATATCAGGATCTCAGACGACAACACTGGTGTCCAGGTCTGAAGAAAGCTGTAGTATAGTTTGTCTCTCGGTGCCTCAATTGTTAGCAGGTGAAGGCGGATCACCAGGTTCAACCAGGCTTGGTTCAGCCCTTATAGGTTCTAGTGTAGAAGTGGGATGGAATATCCGTGTATTTTGTTATAATACATCCACATACATCTAGAGAACACAACTTTATCTGGTTGATCATAGATCGACTCACCAAGTCGGCCAACTTCTTACTGATCAAAGAGCGGGGCTCAGTAGAGAGATTAGGATGCCTTTATGTTCAAGAGATCGTATGGCTTCATGGTGTTCCATCAACTATCGTCTCTGGTTGAGATGCTCATTTCACTTCCTAGTTATGGAAAGGGTTACAGGAGGCTTTTGGAGCACAGCTTCGCTTGAGCACCACCTTCCATCCTCAGATGGACGGTCAGACTAAGAGGACCATTCAGACTCTCCAGGACATGCTCCATGCATGTGTCCTCGACATTGGTCGCAGCTGGGAGGAACATTTACCCTTGGTGGAGTTTGCGTACAGTAATAGCTACCACTCCACCATTGGTATGGCCCCTTACGAGGCACTGTACGGATGACCTTGCAGATCACCACTATGTTGGACTGACCCAGGGAGTCAGCACTTGTAGGTCAAGAGATGGTGCAGGCTACGACAGAGAAGGTGCAGATCATCCAACATCAGATGAAGACAGCACAGAGCAGACATAATTACTATGATGATAGAAGAAGGAGACCACTGGAGTTCGAGGATGATGACAGTGTCTTCCTATGGGTCTCATCTCAATGAGGTCTACGGAGATTTGGCTGAGGAGGCAAGTTATCTCCGCATTTTATTGGGCCATTCCAGGTCCTCAGCAGAGTAGGCAAGGTGGATTATTCCTAGCCCTTCCACCTCTGTTGCACCGAGTGCACAACATCTTCCATGTCTCTCAGCAGTGTAGATATGTGCACGACCTGTCCCACATAATCGACCAGGGGGATCTGGACATCGATGATGGGTTGATTTTCACAGAGGATCCAGTGGAGATTGAGGATCAATAAGAGTGGTTCCTGTGTGGATGGTCGATTCCTCTGGTGCATGTTCACTAGTAGCATGGGAACCTCCATGTGAACGCATGAGAATGGGAGGCTCAGATGCGTGCTCACTACCCACATTTGATTCCCCTTGTGTGTGTTGTAGCTTTATGCGGACGTAAAGCCCTGAGGTGGGGGTAATGTAAAGACCCGTAAATTTCAAGTAAATTCCTTTTATTAAATTCTTTGGAATTTTATGAGTCCTCAGTTTCTTATGGCGCCTGATTCCGAGGCCCGGTGTATCCAAGATCATTTTCTAAAGTTTTGTTTGGGTACGTTTAGTAATCATACGTGCTGGTTTTTCTATCTTTTGAACCATTTTTCAGAATTGAAATTAGAGGACACCGATGAACGGAATATCCGATATTCTTTTAAGGGGACCTTTATTGTAGTTGCTTTTTTATACAGGAAAGATGTTATAATTTTGGTGTTACTGCTTAAAATTAAAAATTAAATAAAAATTTGTGAGTACACATTTTTATTTAGTTGGTGGTTATTATCTCCAAAGGGAGGTTGGTGGTGGGGCCTACCCCCATATGACCTCTCATGAGAGGTTAATGTGTGGTGGGGCCCACACGAACTCAAACTCTTCACCTCCCCTTTAAACTCCCTTGAACCCCCTTTAACTCTTAATCCTTTCACCTCCTTCTATTAAAGATTCCAACACTCAAATAATTTATTAAAAATTAATTAATTGGCACAAAAAATTTGAATTTTTCTAAATTTATGTCAAGAAAACAAATAATAGCCAAGCTATTATTTATGGTTTGAAACTTTGTTTTTGGTGGAGCTTTGGAGAATAGGGAGAACATTCTTCCCATGAAGAATGGTGTACTCTCTCAACGAAGAACACAAGGCCCTTGAATGTATTCTTCTTTCTTCTTCCTCCGCGTTAAGGGAGAGGACACCGACTGCGAAGAACGTCGCCAACAGAAATGACTCTCCCTCCGATGTTGACGGAACGACACCGTCTTCCGCGACACCGTATTCTATGACACCATCTTCCGTGATGTCGTTTTTTGTGACTACGACTATGTACCTTGAATCGAGGAAGGTGTTTTGTATAATTTTAAATGAATAAAATTATACCCTCGTTCTTGTTTAATGTAATGGTTCGTTCATTGACCATTTTTTATCACATAATGCGGAGGGAGCGGGCCAAACAAACACGGCTCAAAAACCCTCCATTGATTCTTGTTTGTTTTTTTTATTGGAGACAGAGGCGGTGTTGGAAGAGGCGACAGCGGCCGAAGTCGGCGGTGAAAACCGGAGACAGCAGCCTCTTCGTGCCAGCCGCGTGAAGAGACAGGCCGGCAATACTGGCCAGTCCGTAGGGAACCGCGACACCCATAGGTACCATAAGGTGGAGGGAACCACATCCCACATCCTCGGGCCACTTGCCGAATGAACCGGCCGGCTACGGCCGACCGAGCAGAAGACTACGGCGTCGCCTGGTATTGCGCTGAAGAGAAGACCGTGGCCCGCTGTGTGGGTTGCTCGGTGGGTGAACCGGCTAGCCGCCTACTGGCCAGGATGTGGAAAAACCACAGAGCCACATGGAGCTGTGTCCAGAATAACCACAGCCCACAACCGTGGGCCGCTCAAGCCGGACAAACTCGGTCGGCTTCACCTGGCCGGACAGCAAGGAGGGGCGGCGCCGCCGGGCGAGCCGAACCGGACCGCAACCTGGGCCCGGTCTGTGGGTGGGCCACGCCCTACAGAGCTAGGCTGACCCCTCTATAGGGTTGGACCCACCGGGTTGGGTCCATGGGTGGGTCGCGCTCTATCAGGCCGGGCCGACACGCCAGCCCACTATGCTTGACGGGCTGGGCCCGTTTTCACTCAAACGTAAATAACTTCTAGACCGCTCATCTGATCGATGTGCCGTTAGCAGAACATGGATCCTCGTGATGAGATGGTACTTTTGAGATACACTATGTGAGTTTTGGATGAATTTGGAAAAGTGGCAGGTTTGGATTGAGCGTAAATCCAATCGGGCCACTGGAAAAGAAAAGTCTATGACTCTCAGACCGGGCATCCGATTGACGCGTTTTCTATCACGTTGGGTTTCTTTCAATGAGCCGAAACTTTGGGATACAAAAACTCAGGACTTTATGATAGTTTATGTATCAAAACCCCTTTTCGTGAGGAGAAAACGCTCTCGGAATCAAGCATGCTATGTGCGGGAACCCTATAGCTCGCTGCGACTGCGATGACTAATGTACTAGAATCCTCTGTGGGTTCGACGATGACAATAACTATACCGGAATCCTGTGTGGGTTCAACAATTCTAATAGAGTAGCTGGTCTTGTATCTTGTGTGGTTCCGTCAGCTTAGATTAATCAGTAACTACATCTGATCTCCTCTATTACCCTAGAATAGCTAACCTGTATCCTGTGTGGGTCTGACAGTATAGACGAGATAGCTACACTGTATCCTGTGTGGGTCTGAAAGCTTAGCCAGTCTTGTATCCTATGTGGGTCTGACAGCTTAGCTGATCCAGTGGCTACATCTGATCATCTACATCTCTCTACTATTGAGGCATACCTGTGTGAGCTGAGTCATGTCTTTGAACCATTATCATTGTTGTGATTGACTTTACTTACATTGTTGAATTGGTTTTTTCTTGGGCACGAGAGTTGTAGTCGGACTATGATTGGTAATTTAGGTATATGTACGGGTATATACCTAAGTAGGGTTGGTTGAATATTCGTGATTCTATTTTTCTTATTTTGTTTATCCTTATTGGATATTTGTGAGACCTTGTGGGTCGCGGGGTCCCTACTCAGTATCGTTATACTCACCCCTACACGAGTTATGCCCGCACATCATTATGATGGATGCAGACGACGGACAACACTGACGGAGGATGAGGGCACCAGGATTAGACGGTACCCATATGTGGAACTTTTGATGAGTCGGCACAGATAAGAGTTTGTTGGACATGGAGTGTTGAGGCGACCATCAATACCTACCCTTCAGGTGGGAACCCCGAAGGACGATCAAAGATCTGCTCTTTACTTTTAGCTATTTCCCCCCTTTTCAGTTGTACTTTACTGTTGGGCTTGAATTTCTTTCCCCTTTTACTTTTAGCACTTCTCTTGTATACAGTTTATACTTAGTGTTTTACTTCCAGTCACGTACTCTATTGTGTTTGTTTTCTTTTATAAAGTAAATGCCTTCCCAGCTTAGGGATTCACGCCATTAGTTCTAGTCACCAGCCCCTGGCATATGGAATGTAGTCTTGGGGTAGTCACAGCATGGGCCCCGAGTACGGGTCGTGACAATCATGGTCCTATAAATTTCCATGAGGTGATCTTGGTAAAATAGTCATCAAAACAACAGAAACATCATTCCATTTCATCTATGTAATGGAAAATTGTTGTAGAATCCACATCAGACACTGGTTTTCCTCCTTCACATGCTGATAGGTGAGACATCAAGTGATAAAACCAATAGTATTTCATTTCATACCAGGTCACCAATTCTATAGATGTATGTATTGATACATCTTGGTGACATGGGTATGTACTACCCATCATGAGGATTGAAATTCACTAAGTATCTTATTTATTATTTCAAATGGAACCTAAAAGAATCCATAAAATCATTATTTATCATCCTCGTCGATGGTCCAACCATAAAAAATATCATAATTTGAGATATTTTCCCTCTAGACTAACCCTCAGTATCAAATAGTTTCCTCATGAATAAACATTCATTATGTGTATAGGTCAACCCTAAAGCTCAAAGTGTGGTATGATCATGCTCATCTTTTACCACAATTTGAATTTATGAAAACAAATCCACAAGAATCATTTTTAAACTATCTCCCTAAACTACCAATTTTTGAGACTTCTGGATTAGATCATCACCTATAGTGTAACCAGTCATTAGTTTTTTGGAAATATCATAATAAAAGGACACTATGCCCTCAAACCATTTGTGATACTTGAGATTGAGTTCATTTAGTGTGAATACGTACATGAGGCATTTATGGTAAATTAATACCACAAAATTCTCTCTAATTAAATAATGTCTCCAACACAAAAAGGCCTAAACTAAAGAAGCTATCTCGAGTTCATGTTTCAGGTAAATATTCTCATGAGACATCAAAATAAAAGTCCCATATGTGATGAATTTATCATCCAACATAAGAAAATTTCCACTACTAATTAATGATGAAAACAGTAGATAATATTAATCATTCCTAGATTTGATATAATCAATATCGACACTGAAGTCAGACATCCCTTCAACACCTGGAAGGCTACTGCACAATAATCTCATCGTACAAACATCAGACATTTTTTAGAAAAACCAATAAGCATGCTTTCTAAATGTGAGAATTCGTAGATGAAGTGAATGTAATTTATAGCTTATCCAAATAACCTCTGGATGTTAACGAAATTCTTTGGATTATCTCAGGAAATTATTGCTCTCTCTTTCATTGGGTCTATCAGAACACGTGACTCTGAGATAATATGACCCATGAACTTGACATTTTCTTTCCAAAGTGTAATTTTTTTGAGATTATCATAATAGATATGGTCCCATATTATCTTCATCACTATCTCAGGATGGTTGGAATTTTCTTGATGACAACAAGAATAAATTGAGATATCATTAACTCTGACTACCATGAATGAACCCAGATACAGTTGGAAAACATGAATCATAAGATCTATGAAGACCACATGTGGTTTTTCTATATCATTCGGTATAACTAGATAGTTTTAATGAAAATTCATCCTCGTAAAATATGTGTGAGTCATGTATAATGGCCTAAGACACACTTGATGATAGCTCTAAGTCAAATAAATATTTTGAAATGATATTTTTCCATGGACCTATTTAATGAGGTTTTCTATTTGGGGAAGTGGATACCAGTTATTTCCTGTATGTTTGTTAAATTGATGTAAATACATGAAAATCATGGGGGTACCATCAAAATTATATGAAAAAAGGACCACTGAAGCCCAATGATATTTTCTGGAGAATATGAAGCATGTAACCTTATGATCCCCCAATAATTTATTTAGCTCCATTAATTCTATAGGTGTCATCCTGTAAGGATGAAAGGTCAGTAGTCCTACCACTAGTACAAGATAAATGGTAAATTCTACATATTTCAGGAGAGGTGTTACACCCTGTGATTTTTTGAATAAATCATTTTGGAATTAATTTATTATTTTTGATATTTTTCATTTTATGCATCACAAAAATTAGTTATTTTATAAAAATATATATATATATATATATATTGAATCATCATGATTTTCCAGAGTTATATGAAACACAAATTTAATCATGCACTACACACAACATAAATGTTATCTTTCTCTGCTAAAAAAACGCAGAATAGATTGTGGTACATGAAACAATGACTTTCCTTAATGGATTGTGTAACAAACAAGACAATATTTTATCGAATAATAATATTATATATATATATAAACTATTTTTTAAATCATATTTAATGAATGTTATTAATAAGAATATGTAAATAAATTTTTTTCAAAAAATATGAAATGAATTAATTATTACATATTATTTAGATATAAATATCATAACCAATTGAATATAAAGTGACTATTTTTTATAGAAAACAATTATTATGATCACAATTTTTTTTAAATTATAATAAATTAAATTAATTAAAATTACGAAGTAATTATAATATAATATATATTTTATATATCTATGTAAATATTTTTGATAAATATACAATATATTTTAAAACCATTATTTATAAATAAAACCAATTTAACACATAAACAATAATATTAATATTAGGGTTGTCTAAACACCTTTTAATGGGGAACCAATTTTAAATTCATTTTTTGGAACTTTTATAGATTTTATATGTCTAAATAAAATTCATCATTATAGGAAAAACATAAAAAATTTGTTAGGATATTTTTTTGTATTCTTCTATAATGTTTTATTTTTTAATGAATAATTAAATACGTGATGTTAATTCTAAAATACTTTTTCATCAAATTTGTTTATATGGATAAATTATATATGAAATTAGTTTAAAGATTAACTATATAATATTATTAAAAATTAATCTGATTTATTTCATTATAATCAATTTCACCTTAAAATTGAATATAAAAAATAGAAATGTTTTGAACGTTTTTACATTAAAAACCCATGTTATCGACCTGGATCCAGTATTAAATTTAAATTAATTTATGAAAATTATTTTTTTGGAATTTGAAATAATTGATTCGATATTTCTACTTATAGTAATTAATAATGTCTAATAAGTTCAACTTATTTTTTAACATAAAATAATTGTGAATGTAATTAAAAATAATTACAGTGACAAACGTTAAATAAAACATACTAAGGTGATAAACTGTTACCATAAAGCCTAAAAAGACCAATAAACTTTTCATAAATCTATTTTATGACAATATTTTATCCCTATACTACATTTTAAATTCTTTTTACCATTATTTAACCAATTTAAATTAAAAAATGTGGGTGGGGTTCCTTTATTTTAAAATATAACAATAGTTTCACCCCACCAATATTATAAAAGGCCTTCTCTCCTTCCACTTCCTCATATCACTAAGGAAACATTTTCTAGATAAAACTCTTCCCAGATAGCTATGAAACATCCCTAACATACTCCTTTAAGCCTCATTTTGGAATAATTCTTTCCAAGGAATCACTTTGATGCAAACCAAAAAGAGTTACTCGGTTAAGATGTAATACCCTCCGTCAAACTATTTTCTTTTATTTTCTTTCTCCACTCACTAAAGAATTATTATTATTTAATTTTATGAAATTAAATTATCCCTTATATACTATTATGATGTTATTAATTGAATTTTACATACACTTAAACATAGTTCCATCTAATGGGTAATAGACAACCTGTTTACGTATACGGTAGACTACGACCTCACTAAAGGATGAGTGTTCATTTTTTTACCACATATCATGGTAGAAATTATGGTGAAAACTATATTTATATTTTTTTATTATATTTATTATGTGTCTAATATTATTTAATTATTTCACTATAAATAACATTAGAATTTCTTTTTTTTTCGTTTATATGATAATTTTATTTGAATAAGAGCAGACTAACGGCCCCTCAAAGAATTGTGATTTGTTCAAACAGAATAGGGAATGTATTCAGGGTGGATTTAGATAAAATATAAGATATATGTGATGTAATAAATGTAATTAAATAATGATATATATACATATATATGTCTTTTATTTTCATCCATTACACAAGACTATTAAACAAAAATAACATTCTTGTGTACATATGGCTAGTCATCTCAATGATCGGTTTATTCCATTTAATACATAAATATTCTATGGACTGTTATAATACATGTTTATTGAAGATAAAAAAATTCAAAACATGGTTTACATTCCGGAAATCATGATATAAATATATGGTCCAAATATATAACAAATTAAGAAAAAAACGAAAAACAAATATGATATTACCCAAAGTGTAACATTAAAATAGAATTATTAAAAAAATTAATACAAATCTGTAATCAAAGAATATATGGTATTAAAATTAATAATTTAGTATTTTGATATATTTATAATTAATTTATATTTATTATACATTAGTATTTATTGAGTATGACGAGAGTCAAAACAAAGGTAAGGGGATTTCATCTCACTTTTTATTTCGGGAGATACATGCATTATTCACCACCAACTCCTTTTTTGTTGTGTGTATGCTGCACAAAGATGTATTAAATAATTATTGTAACTCAACATGTGTTTATTTTTATATCCACTATATGTCCTTTATTTCACAGGGTTTTTGTTTCAAATGTTACCAAATCCAAGAATAGTTTTGTCTCAATTTTTCTTTCATTGAGACTCATGTTTAGTTATGCACCTAAATTTGTTTTTATTTTTATATTAATCTATTTAAAATGTTATATAAGGAATATAAATCTTTTAGTTATATTATATGATTAATTTCATTTCATTTTCTTACATGGATTTTATTATCCAATGTTACCAAGTGATAAGAATTTATTGAAACAATCTAGTTGGTTTTCAAGATTGTTTTTGTTTATGCTTCCATTTATTAAATATAATTAACAATATCCCAATAAATTAATGATTTTCCTTCACTTGTGGTTATTAATTATATATATTCAGTTATTGTTACCATTTTTCTACTCTTTGTTACATAATATAGAAAGGAATTTGTTTTTAAGAAATCCTAAATTTGGCTTCTCTTCGGTCAAAAATATATGTTATCTAAAAAAGTATTTCCAATAATATTGTAACATATCATATAATATTCAAAATAAATTTCTAATCATTATTTTATTTTACCAATATTTCCAAAGGAATCTCCTTTTCACTTTCCTAACATGGCATTTTCAAACCTTTTTACCAAGAAATAATGAATGTTATTTTTTCCCTGTACAATGTGTATGTATTTACCCATTGTGATTTTTTTGAGTTGTACAATACATTATTAAAAGGATTACTTTTATGAAAATGTTTTTGAAAATTGATTCTCAAGGAAAATTGTTTTTAAAATATTTTTAGGATTCTTTTATATTTTTTCAAGTAAAATTATTTCCAAAAAAGTTTTGAGGCCATATTTATAAGTTCTCAATACATTTTCAAAGAAAAAATTTTTAAGAAATTTTCAATATTATATTATATGTTTTAATTTAAAAAGGTTTTAAAAAAATTTTCAAGATTTTTTTACAAGATTTTAAAGTGGTTTAAAAATAATAATGTTTTCAAAATATTTGAAACTTAATGTATATGTTTTTAGGGAAAAAAGTTTTCAAAAGGATTTAAACTTTTTTTATAATCCATTAGGGTATTTTGTACAAAAATTATTTTAAAATGGTTTTATTTATTAAGAATACATTTTCACAGGAGAAATTATTTTTTCATCAAAATTAATTTTTGAATGTTATTTCAAAATTATTTTCCATTTACAATAACTTCAGTTGATGTTACACATTCCTTTATATGAAATGATATAAATTTTCCGATAATATTCTTGTTATGAATGGGTTATTCATAATATCATGGTCTTTATGAAACATGTTTCCCTTTAATGGGTTATATGATTATGATGTCCATTTTAATTTCATGGGTTAATGTTTTTGTAATCCATTCGTCTTTCATGGGAAATGTTTTAGATGGAATTATTATGAATCAAGTATCTTTTTCCATAGGTTATGATATGTTTACATATTTTTGTTTCCCATTTCATTACATGGGTAATGATATGTTTATTTATGAATTTTTGGAATGTGTATGTTTGATTTCATTGTGAGATAGGTGTTACCTATATATCACTCCAATTAATTGGTTAAATATTTACATCTCATGAGATAGAAAAGGCTGGAAAGAGAAATGAACATAGTTATATATTAGAGGTATTGAATGAGAAATGAACATGGTTCTGTAATTCTAGGATGGAACGAGGAGTGAACATTGTTCAATAATATAGGACTGGAATGAGGTGTGAATAGAGTTTGGTAATACAGGGCTGGAAGAGGGTGTGAACTAGGTTCGGTAAAATAATTTTACTATCAATATGTCCATGGAAGTGATGCCTTGAATACAATGGAAAAAATATTATATGCTTATGTTTCTACCATAATTCCATGTTTTATTCCAATGATAAACTTTTATAGATTTTGTTTTTTATTTCATTGTTATTCATGTCTTATGATCTTCCATGATTTATGATATGATTCACCTTTATGATCTTTGATATGCTGGGAATAATCTTCTATTTTCATTATCATGTTCTCGTACATTTATGATTGTGATTATGTTTACATATCCCCTTTGTTTACCCTTACTAGAATCTTGATGTCACTCATTTGTATGTTTCCTTTTCCCTTGGTAATGAATAAAAATATTAGTTTGGATGTGTCTTAGAAATGTGATAGGTAAGAAGAACCTAGTGGGAGTAATATATCACACTTTGTTATCAGGGATTATATTTACATCATTCCAATGTAACTATACAAATACAGTCCTTGGTAACTGTTTTTATAATGTTTAATGTATTCCAAAAAAGTCATTGACTATTAATATATATCAGGACTGGGTTTTTATAGTTGGTATCAGAGTTAATTTTTTTAAACTATTGGAAACTAGTATGAGAATTCATTTTTTAGATCCCTAAGAATATTTCTAAGTATATATCAAGGGATGTATCAAAGGATAAGTATAAGGATGAGGTAACATTTAAGAAAATGGTCTGGAGTTATGGAAAGGGATATAGTAAGGGGTTTCCTAGGAAAAAACATTGTCTGGATACTATATGCAGATATGGCTCTGACACAAATGCACTAAGGAGTAACAACTATGAATTTGGTACACGATAACGAGCCTTGGTGCACACCAAGTTTTATACTCTCGAAGGATATGATTTTAGAATTACGAAAATCATCATGAACCATCATGAAAGATTTAAACACAACTTAGTTATGAATAACTTAATATAATACAATGGTGTCATACATTATGGATGTTATCACAACATAAACATCATATAAGTGACTTTTCATGATTATTTGGTTTTCTTCTTTAACATTTTTTTATCACCATCTTTTTTATAGTTTATTTAAATGGATATAAAAAGAAGGAACATGGGTAAAATTGAATGTTTCATAGTTGGTATTTATGGGAACTATGAAAATATATTTCCAAAGAGGAAATCTCATAAATTGAATTTGGAAGCTTATATGAGTACATGATAAACTTTTAAAGATAAAGAGACCACAAATGATATGTGAAACATATGTGATGTTCTTCCAGTATTATATATATTAAACATAATAACCATTATTACATTTAGTTTTTTTATCCTTATGACAATATTAATATATAATTTTATAGGAAACATGTATTAAGGAATAAATTGATGAAGCCTAAGAAATGGTTTAAGAATAAAGTTTCATGAAATAATTAATTATGTTTTAGAATTCAAATATTATATTACATGAATCATGAAATATATAAGTATTGTTAGTATAAGTTATCATCACGATAGGAAAATGATATGTTTAATGTGGATTAAGACTTAAAAAGTGTATTTTTTATTATGTAAAGGTAACCATTGATGTGATCTTGTTCATTATAATGTTGTTTTTCACTTGGATAAAGAGATGAAAGATTTTGATAAATGAAAAATTGGATAGCAATGATTACCAAGGATCTATTAATATACATTATGAAAATGTGCTATATCTCATCATGAATTCAGTTTAAAACTTCTTAGATTTATTGAATATATCTTGTATCTTTTGGAATAAGGAAGAATTCATTTTTTCTAAAATTATTAATAGTAATTCAGGTTATTATAATTTTCCAGAGATTTTATTATGAGGGTATTCACATGATTGGAATGTTACAACCAAGTGATACCTTGATTTATATGGGGGATTAATTTTAATCCCACTTTGTGAATTTATTTCTAATGTTTAGGATTTTATACTTTCATAAGGGTTATAATTTTAACAATTTTGGAAATATTTTGATAAACATTGGATGATGTTGATAAGAATAAGTTATTATTTTAACAGATGAGGATTTATGAATATTTGATAACCTATTATAATACACAGTTGTTATGATAAATAATGACTGATGTTATGGAATATCATTGATCTCATGATATGTCAGTTTTTAAGGAATGAAATTTTTACCTTCCTTTTTAGAGAAAGAGGTGAAGTGGATCAAGGAACAACAATGGTTGTGGTGTTCCTAAATTCAGGAAATAAAATATTTTCATTAAAATTATTTCAATTTAGAGAAATGGATTTTGGAACAATAATTGTATTCCAAGTACCTCAATATATGATGAATTAGGATGTCTTTTAGTTCTTCACTGATTTATGGTTTTGTGATTGTTATCGTTCTGATAACATTGTTCTCTATCACTCAATTAGAACATGATGGTTAGATTTATCTTCGATGTCCATGTTTTCACTTTCAACCTATGTTTTCCCATATGGAAACCATGTTATATGTTACTTTGGGTAAATTTTATGATTCTATCATTCCCTTTAAATGTGATTTTTTAGAATTAATTTTTACAATCTGCGTTTTATAAATGAATCATTATATTATTAAACCATTGATAACCAATAATAAATTTTATGGAGAAATTTATTTTGAAGGGGGGTAGAATGTAACACCTTGATATTTTGAGAATTATTATTTTTCAAATAAATACATTATTTTTGATATTTTTCATTTCACGCAACAATGAAAATAATTATTTTATATATAATAAAAAACGTTGTTTGTATTTATCTGTGCATAACTCCATATTAATCATGCACAACACATAAAATATTAAAAATATATATAAATATATAAAATAAAAAATATATAACCTAGATGTAAAATTAGATTTTATGAATATTTTTAACTAAAAGATTTAAATATATGGGTTTCACAAAATATAAATTGAATTATTGAGTTATATATTATTTATAAATAAATATAGGAACCAATTAAAAATAACGGGATTATTTTTGTAGAAAACTATTATTATGATCACAAACATTATTGAATAAAAATATATTAAATTAGTATCATTTTATAATAAATTTAAATTCTACATATATGTTATATAAAAACTATATAATTTTTTATAACCATCAAATAGATTTTATAAGAATATGATAAGAAAAATACCAATTTAACAGAAAAAACCCAATATTTTTATAGAGGTAGTTTTACAACCTTTTAATGGAGAACCCATTTTAAACCCATTTTTAGAAAATATTCTTATATTTAATATGTAAAAATAAATATAGTATTTGGAAATAAATATAATATATAGGTTATAATAATTTTTTTGTATTTTTCTATAAGGTTACATTTTTAAATGAATAGTTACAAATACAAGATTTTAATTAACAATATCATTTTCATCTAATTTATTTCTATGGATAAATTATTATTTAAATAAGATTAATATATTAATTGGATAATATTTTTTACCAATTAATCAAATTTATTTCATTATAATCAATTTCACATTTAAATTGAATATTTAAATGTAACAATCTTTTGAATGTTAAAACTATAAAAACATTCATTATCAAACAAACTGTGTCATTAAATTTAAATTAATCTTTTCCACTTTTGTGTTTTTAATTTACCTAAATGGCTTAAATATTTTAAATTAGTGTAATTTATAAATCCTAATAAGGACGACATAGTTTTTGATAAAAATATTAGTCAAATTAATTAAAATAAATTTCAATGATTAATGTAAAATTTAGCTTAATAAGGGAATAATCAATAACATGTAGGCCCCAAAAGAACTATACAACTTTCTGAAAGCCATTGGATGGCCATATTTCTACCCTCCCATCCATGGGTCAAATTTAGATAATTATTGAACGACTTTCAACAAATAAACATGGTTGTGGTTCCCTTCTTTTTAAATATTACATGTGTGCCACCCCTCCCCCATTGTTAAAGTCCTCATATCCTTCCAAATCCACACACATATCAAGCCAAATTGGATCAACCAAAACCTTCCAAAATATCTCCTGAACATCATTCAATTACTAATTTAAGCTATTTTTGTTCATATTTCCATCCAAGTATTCCCTTTTGTGCAATCCAAAAGGAGTTACCCGATTTATAGGTAACACCATCCCTCAAACTCATTTATTTTATTTTATTTCTCCACTAAATCAAATTTCTTTATTATAGGGTCATATAAAAACACAAATATACTCAATATAATATGATTATTTATTATTACGGAATCTACATAAAATTATACTCACTTCTATCTAGTGGTTAACAGAAATTCTATTTATATGTATGGAAGACTGCTGCCTCACTAAACAATGATTAGTCATACTTAATTTACTAACTCTCATGGTTGGAATTATGATGGAAAATATTTTTATATAAGTTAAAATTATATTTATTATTTATTTAATCTTATGTAACAATTTTATACCACATAACATTATACTTTTAATTTTGTGTTAATACAATAATTTTGTTTAGGGATGTGCAGACTACCTCCCCCTCAAAGTAATTTGATTAGTTCATACACAACATGGAATGTATTAATTATGGATTTAGTGAATATATTTAATATAGTAATTTTTATTTAATTATATATATATATATATATATATATATATATATATTAGTTTCCTTCTTTCTACAAGACAATGAAACAGAAATTTTATTCATATGTACGTACGTCTTGCAGTCTCCATGAATGGTGTATTATGTTTCACACATCAATATTATATTAATTATTATAATACATCTATACCTACATAAAATATAATTAAATAATATATTAAATTCATTAAATCCTGACATTAATATATTGATATAATATATAACAAACTAAGACACATGCAAAAAATATAGAATATATTACCTGAAGTGAATCATTAACATAGAATTATTCACAAGAGGGTAAGATAAATACATAATAAAAAAAATATAGTATTAAAAGATATTATATAGTACTTTTATAGATTTATAATTAATTTTTATTTATTATACAGGAGGATTGAAATAGTATGATGAGAATCAAGTCACATAGAAATGTGATTTTATCTCACTTTTTATTTTTATGATATACAAGATTTATTCACCACTCAATCCTTTTGTGTGGTATTTATAATGCCCCTGAAAATATTGAATTATTATTATAGTTAAATTTATAGGTTTTTAAATATCCATTATATTACCATTATTTCATGGGTTTTATGTTTCAGAATTTTCTAAATCGGTAAAATAGTTTTGTCTAAATTTTCGTTCATTGAGACTCATGTTTTTATGCACCTAAATTTGTTTTGAGGTGTATATAATTACATTTTACATGATATATAATTAATCTCTAGATTATAATGATATTATAAGATTCATTTTATTTCCTTTTCTTACATGGAGTGTGTGATCCCATGTTACCAAGTGATAAGTGATTATTGAAACCATTTATTCTCTTATCAAGATTGATTATATTTATGATTCATATGATGAAATTTTATGAATCATATCTAATGAAATAAATTATTTTTCATATAATATGGTTATTAATGATATATATTCATGTATTTTTACCATTTTGTACACTTTGGTACATAATATATCTAAGAATGTGTTTTTAAGAAAGATCGACTTTAGCCTATCTTCGGACATTAATCTATGTTTTCTAAATGATGATTCCCAATAACATTGTACCATTCACCAATAATCTATAAAATTCATGTTTAAACATTCATGTCATTTTCCAATATCATTAATGCAATCTTATTATCTCTTTCTGAATATTGGAATTTTCCAAACATTTTACCATGAAAAAAGGTATGTTATTTTTAAATCATACATTATTCATGTATTTACTGAACATCATTTTATTGATGCTTTCATTGCATTTTTAAAAGGTTAAATTTTATGAAAATGTTGTTTAAAAGTTATTTTCTAGGAAAAGTAATTTAAAAATATTTTCCTCCTTCTTTTATAATTTTTAAGGAAATTTGGTTTCAAAAATGTTTTGAAGCCTTATTTATATGTTTTCAAATCATATTTCGAGAAATAATTTTCAAAATGTTTTCAATCTCCAATCATAAGATTTGATGAAAAAAAAATTTAACATTTAAAATCATTATTTATATATTTTCAATGTGTTTTCAAAATAATATGGGTTTTATAATATTTTTAATCTTTATATATATGATTTCATGGAAAAACGTTTATAATGATTTCATGTCTCCTTTATGATCTCTATATAAATTTATAAGAAAATTATTTTTAAATGGTTTTATGATTTAGAAATACTGATTTATATATGAAATTATATTTTCCTCAGGAATCATTTTTGGCAGATATTTCAATATTTTTTACCATCTATTATTACATCTATTGATTTTACTCATTCCAATCTATGAAATTAATTAAAGGTTCCATTCAAAATTTCTGTTTAAATTGTTTATTCATAATTCCATGGTATTTATGAAACCAATTTCACTTTCAGGGGTTATATTTTTATATAAATTATTTTTCAATCATGTGTAATATGTTTATTAAATACATTTCGCTTTCATGGTTTATTATTTTGAAAAAATGATTATCAAAAATTTATCTTTTTCACATGTTATAATATTTTTACATGTTTATGATTTCCATTTCATTGCATGGGTTATGATATGATTGTTTATTATCGTGTGTCACATGTATGTATTTTTTCATTACGATAATGGTGGTATCTATATCTCATGCGAATGCATTGGGTAAAAATTTATATCTCATGAGATAAATATGGATAGAATGAGAAATGAAATTAGTTCAGTATTATAGGGCTAGAATGAGAAATCATCCCCATTCAGGAATATAGGGCTAGAGTGAGGAGTTAACTCAGTTTAGTACTATATGGATGGAATGATGAGTGAAATTAGTTCAGTAATGGATGACTAGAAAGGGGTGTAAAATATGTTTAATAAAGGACCTTTTCCATTAGTATGGCCTTAGCAACGATTCCTTGACTAATATAGAAATCATATTATATGATTTTATGTCTTCCAAAAATCTATGTTTTATTCCTATGTTATGTTTGTATGGCTTTTTATTTTAATTTCCCTTTGATTCATTTCTTATGATCTTCTATTAATTATTCTATGATTCACATTTATGATCATTGATATATATGGTATGATTTTATATTTTCGTGATCTTTTTATAATACCCTTATGCTCATGATTATTTTTAATTATATCTCTTATTTACCCATGTTGATCTTTTGAACTCCCACCTTTTAATCTTTCCTTTTCACTAGAATATGAAGATAAATAATTTTTTTGATGTTTCAATGAAGGATGATAGTCAAGAAGAACATATTATGAGATAATGTATCTCACGTAAGTACCAATGTTTTTGATTTCATGCTTCCATAGAAATTAATCTAATATGGTCTTTAGGAATCTGTTTGGATAACATTTTAAGTATTCCAAAAAAGTGATGTAATTTTAATGTATGTTATGAAATGGTCATTATAGGAGGTATCCCATAAACTTTCCATGGAAGACATCCCTTCAATGATCCACTATTTTAGGGAAAATATTGGGACATAACACCATATCATTTAAAAATAAATCGGTGATCTGGGAAAACACAATAGATAGACTTTATTTCTAATGTCTAGATCCAGTCTCATGAGAATCCCATTCTCTATTATTTTCATGCCCAATTCCCTTTGGTGATGTAAATTCCACACATTTATGATAGCATTAAATATGGGATTCATAGAGAACTAACTAGTTCATCCTAATAATTACTCTAAATCTCATCATTTAAGGATGAAAATATATAATATGATGAGATATCGGGTAATATTAATAGGAATGACCCGAAAACAACATATTATCTCTAATTATATAACTAATATGGTATTGAGCACCATCAAACCAAAACATATATATCTCTAGGCCTATAATCTCTGTGATTTACTCAAATATAAAAGATTGAGACAAACCTATGTAAAATAAATAATACAATAAAATAGAGGCTACTAAAATAGTACCATGTACAGTTGTTGTCTCAGTTCTATTCTCCACTATGATAGGTTGTAATACAAGAAATCTGAATGTATTGTAGCTATGAGTAAGACCCTAAATTCCATGAGAAGGCCCTCTCTACTAGCGTTGAGAGTCATGTGTCTGACTAACTCTCCCCCAATGACTACATAGACTTGAGCAGAAGGTGGTATTCCAGCTACCTACATGAAGAGATACTATTTCCCCTTCTTTGGAAGGTGGGTAAGTTGTAGATCCCCACATTCTATCCAATGATGGAATATTATTCCAGAATAAATATATATTACCCATCTAGTGGCACCCCCTATATTAAAATATATCCTGTTAAAATTGGGGTTTCATATATCCTCGCTTCCTAAACTGGTGATATATCAAGAAACTATCATCATGATAACTCAGACTACTACCACCCCTAGAAGTAGCCTTAAAGTGACCCCTAGTCCCATTAGATATACCACTAATAGGCCTAGGTGTTACCCTTAACGAAATAATAACATCAAATTCCATAAATTACACTATATAATAAGGGATTGGTTGATTATCTAATAAATATTAGTAAATATTAAAATTTTGACATATGATCAAATGGGATATACTAGACCATCCTCAAAATACTTTCCACTAATAAGATCATCACTTTATAGAGTTGTTGTGAACCACTGAATCACTGTAATGCAAGTAGAATACTCCATGATAGATGTCATTCCATGTTATTTGTTTATAAAATATCAATCTTGGTTACCCTCAGAGTATGTTGGTAGAGGTGATCATATAAGAAAATCTAGATGTCTTACAAAACCAAATATTTTCATCGATTTTTCTAGGTAATAACATCCCACCATAACTTTATAGAATCATGCTAAATGTAACCATCATGATTGAAACTTCTCTCTAGAGGTGTCTCCAGATGCTCAAATATAGATATAATGTCTTCGATCGAAGAATAAACTGTGTTTGGTCTGCCTTCCCCTAAGAAGGATGGAGTATATGGCTATTGGAACATCTAAGTCAACTCTTCTATACTCAGGGAAGGTCAAGACACACCTTGAATAGATTGCATAATGTGGAAAAATACCTCACATAACTATGAGTCAGTTCCAATATTATGATTATGAAGTGGTTATATATGTTCCAAAATAGGATGAATCAATGGTGGCTTACATCCCACAACCTATAGTGTTCTTCCATCAATGCCTTTATGACTCAAAACATGAGGATGTCATGGAGACTAGATTTTACAATGCCAAATGCGCGCCTGAGAATAGATTTTAATAGTCAAAGGATAAATTATATATACCTAGAAAAGGTATATAACCTTTATATGAGAAGTTCACACTTATCTAAATGCTCCAAAATTCTAGTCTATGTTGTAAGGATGTGACGATAATGTGTAATAAGAATTAATATAGACAACAACTACTTACTAATATATCTAGGTTCAGGTCTATTTCTCCTACAACAAAAATAATATTACCATTTTATCTGTGAAATAAAATTGATTTTTATGTTCATACTCAATTATGTACATATTTTAACACCCCAATCTTACACGGTATATTTCCCATTGAATAATGTAGTAGTTTTCATTGTATGCAACATCGAGATTCTAACACAATATGACCAATCAAACTAGCCATTATAAATAGTAATAACCACCTTTTGAAATTTTATAAATTTTATTATTCAAAATGGACTTCATTTTTGAATTCAAAATATCGAAATTAGCTTAAGGTGAATTTTTGGTATTTTTCTGAAAATGTTCAATTTTTGCTGAAGAGTTAACAAAATTGTGTTATTGGTTAAAACCATCTTTTTATAAAATAATTATTTATTTTATGTAAATTTATTTTTGGTAAAACTATATAAATAATACCTATATGAGTTCAATATAATTCATTTTAGTCATTTTATAATAAGTTACGATATATTAAAATTTTATTGAACTTTTTACCGTCTTTTACCAACATCCTCGGAGCATTTTCTAAGTTGCATAAAACATAATTAATCACTTTTGTGAGTTGAATTTCAAAAATCCAAGATACAAGGTTAATATCAGTAAGTAAAATGTGGTTCAATAGGATGAAAACAATTTTTGGTGAATAGTATCTTTTGACTTTTATTTACCATGGTTAAAAGTAAATTGGGTAATTAAGGGTAAAAATTATATCATAATTTTCCTAACACATGTCCTAATACTATTGGATAAGTGTAATTAGACCAAAAACAACCTTAGGAATAAAATATGATCCCATTTGGTCCACTTGGATTTGATTAGGACATTTATTATTATTTTATTTAAAGAATAGTTAAAAGAGTTAAATTCAATGTTTAATAACTAAACCATTATTAATATAGGGTTACACAGAATATAAATTCGATTATAAATATTATTTATAAAGGTAAAACATTTTACTACATAAATTTATTTTATTTATAATTTTAAATATTAAATAATTTAATTTATTTATGACACAACTATGATGCAATAATTACCTTATTAAGGATATATTAAAATAATGGTTATTATAAACATCCAAGTAAAAGTAAATTGAGACTTTAGATGAATTAAACTAATTTTATAGGTTAATATGACATTTTAGGGTTGGTTAAATAAATTTTATTCTAAGTGATAAATTTTTAATCTCCTTCAAAAAAATCTAATACTAAATAGTTTCAAAATTGACATAATTGATTTTTTAAAACAAATACTATATTATTAATTGATATAATATTCATAAAAATGAAAGGTTTAGAAAAATGTCTTAGATAAGTTTATATATATTGATAATATACCTCTTGGGGTTCTCGTGGAATTTTATAGTATGTTCATTAACCATATAATATAAAAATACTAAGAGACATGTTAAATGTCAAACTATTTAACTAAGAGTTAAATCTAAAAGATAATGTTAATATGGTGAACTAAACCTATCTAAAACCTATTGGTTGAGAGGTTTTCTCCCATAAACACCTTATCCATAAATAATTCATTTTGGTTCCATTATAAACCGAAAATTATTTTGTTATAAACTAATATTTAAATCATTTCCAAAAGTGTCCCTCAGCTCTCTTATAAAAGGGAACTTCCCCTTATCGTAATTTCTCACCTCTAAATACATTTGGCTCAGCCAACCCCTGCCCAAATATCCTATCAACATTCCTACCTTCATCCTATAGGCCTTAAATTGGTCATAAACAAAACTTATAGATCCATTTTGATCCAATCAATAGGAAGAACCTGAAAAAGAGGTAAATATTTCATCATCACTTTCAAGTTATTTTCTTCTTCCATTACCTATTTATTTATTGTTTCCATTATAAAATAATAACTTTAGTATATTCTATATACTATGATGTTATTATAAAAATTGTACAACCATATTCATTATTTTATCCATCATATGAATTACAATGTCACCATATGTACGTACGTATGGATTACCATCTCCACGTAGTGGTGTAGTTAGTTATTCAAACACATAATTATTTGGATGGGTATAATAATGAGTATAAATGATGTAAATAATAAATATATAATTTTAATGATTCTTTATATATGATATACCATCCAATTATATACTATTTCACCATCAATATACTGATCTTTTCTCTCATGCATACGTATGGATTATCGTCTCCATGAACATGATGAGATTCATTCCCCATTGTAATCATTCAAGAATACTTTTCATTTTATGATTAAAAATAATTTTTAAGAACCTAATATAATTCTGTATATCAATCAAACACATCCTATCCATAACAAACATGACTTATGTAACCATGCATATAAAGGAAAATGAATCAGTTAACACCCGAAATGATGATACTACTGATATATTATTAACAAAACAATATTAGAGGATCATATATGATAACATATTTATGTATATAGTTATTGTATAATTTAATAAAAATTTTTTAACTATTATACATGAGGCAAACATACCATCAAAAGAGAAAAAGTACAAGGTAAGGGTTAATTTCAAAATATTTTTAATATCCAAGGTTTTTTTTACGTAAGTATCTATTGGGACCTCTTTATCATCAACATCAATGATTTCATAAAAATGAATTTCAAATAATTTTTACTATTTATGGAAATTTGGGTTAATGTAATTTATACCCTTATTTAACCTTATATGTTTTGAAAGGAATCTTTTCGTTGTTTTCCATCCAAGTTACTTTATGACATTTTCAACAAAATTAAAGAAAGAATGCTTTTTAACTTATACAGAGTGTGTGGATATTTTATGCCATTATAACATCATTAAATCTTCCCTTAAAATGTTATAAGAATAAATTCAAAAATAATTGTTTTCTTTTATAGTTATGTTACTTTTAAACAATTTCAAAATAGAAAGAGTTATTTCATTCAAATAGTCTCTTTTTCGTCTATGTCAACATCCATTGATGGATTTTAAACATGTTTGAAGTTGATTTATTATGATACAAATATTCCCTATTGTATTGAAGGTTTTGTGATATGATTGAATGTGGATATGTAATTTTTATACCACTCATGGTTTATGGTAAATGTATTTACATTTCATATGTTAGTTTTAATAAGAATGATTATGTTATGCATCAACCTTTTAATATGAGGAATATATTGGACTTTGTATGTGACGGGTGGAGCCCACTACTGCTCCTCGATGCATCAGTAGGTATCATGAGACAATTAGACATGGAATTAGTTGAGGCCTTTTCCAATTGGACATATAGTGTTGGCTGAGGCCTTAATCATTATTAGAAAGCTTGGCCGAGGCCTTGACTAAATGTTTCAGAGTGTATGAAATTATACATTCCCACATTATGAAAGTAATAATGATGGTTCATGTGGTTATTCGACTAGTATAATACCCATGACTATGTTTTGTTATGGAATTATTTATTAATCTCATATTTCTACCATATAGCGTTCATGATTATTATTTGTAAAGGCATTTGTTTTTAAATATTCATCATACCTAATGTTTGCGTTATCTTCTACTGTATTTCTTAACCTTACAGAGCATTTGAGTTCACCCCTTTATTATATTTCATTTTCCCAGGATATGAAGAAGATAGTTATGAGTGACATGTAGGAATTATATAGGAGGCTTGAATGTTTCTAATGGAATAAATTAGTGTTGTATTTCTTTTCAAGTTGTAATGTTGAACTTATATATGTATCATGTTTCCAATAATACTAAATTGATCGATCTTTCGGGACTTTAATCCTTCTATCATGCCAATGTCATGTAAAAAAACATCGAATCTAAATAACTAGGTTTGAGGAATCACCATTGGTATCAGAGGAAGTTTAGTACAAACCTTGGAAACTAGATTTAGAACAACTCTGATTAGAGAACATTACCCTATGATTTACTTTGAGGATTAGTATAGAAGAAATACCTAGAATTTTTGTACAGTAGATATTTTGTGATTTTTCCAAGAAATACATCCCTGTTTAGATACGAGTAGGTAGAGCCGGCTCTAGAATATATTTAACTAGGGATAAAACCCAAAAACACCGATTTGAGCTAGACTCGAATGAGAACTAGTGCACGACAATGGACCTTGCTGCACTCCTGGTTACAACTCTCTTGGGGGTCATGCTTAGGATAATTCTAATTTTCTTTACAAACCATTATGAAGGATTTATGAGTATATGCCTCCTCTAAGAAAACATTTTTATGATTATTGATTATATCCATAAATTGTTCAATTTTTGTTATGTGTTTTACAATTTCGGAATTATGTATTTTGGTTCATAAACTAATCTATTGTATGTCATTATTTAGAAATGGCGCCTAGTGGAAGGAATGGAAATTGTATCAATGCACGTAATCCATGTAGGGATTTCCCCAGCTTAAGATAAATACAGTGGAGCTAGTGACGCAACTGGGGCTGATCAGCTTATAACCATAATGGGACAACTCACACAGGTTATGAATAATAACCTTACCCGTATAGACCACCCGGATCCACAGTGTAGAGGATCAATGTTAGATAGATTCATGAGGAAACAAACACCAACATTCAATGGGTCTAAAAATCTATTTGTAGCTGAACAATGGATAAGTTACTTAGAGAAATTATTTCATGCTTTGGGGAGTAGCGAAAGGGAAAAAAATTTCTTGGAAGTTTATCGTCTCACCAGAGAAACAGATCAATGGTGGTCATTAATTAAAAACACAAAGGAGGATTAAGAAGTATAAATTATGGAATAGAGGGTGTTAATAGATATTTTCTTAGAAAAATATTTTCCTTGTGACCGTCGAGCAAATATGGAAAGGCAATATCTAAGTCTGAGACAAAAGGAGGATGAGAATGTCACAATGTATGAAGATAACTTTACAAGGTTAGAAAGGCATGATACAAATTATATACATAACCTAAGAAGTAAGATTGATCATTTCATTGATCGGTTAAAACCATTTCACCATCAAAAATTATTCTCACAATCCTTCTCATCGAATAAAGATATTTTCTCATGTTCTATCAAGATAGAAAATGAATTATCTACATTTTATGACCTAAATCAAAGAAAGAGAAGAAGAGATTTGTTGAACACTCTATGAAAAGGAAATAAGGAAACAGGGAAGAATGGAAGTGTTCAATTTCTACCCTATGATAATTGTGGAAGGAAGCACCCCGGTGCCTGTCTAAAAGGAAAATGAGTATGCTAAAAATGTGGAAAGAAAGGCCATATTTCTACTGATTGTAAGGGGAAGAAAGAATATACCAATGTTCAATGCTATAATTACAAGGAGATGGGAAATTATTCAAATGAATTCCCTAAGCACCAGGGAAACATACCTCAAGAAAGGATAAGCATATGCGATCACTAAGACGTAGGTTGAAGCTCCGGAATACATGGTGGAAGGTAATTTAATGGTTTCCTAATGTTTATCCAATTCTTTATTTGATTCTGTACAATCACATTGTTTCATATCTACCTTGTTTGCTAAGAAAATTAGATATTTCCAATTTTCTTTAAAAATGGAGATGTCAGTCAAAACTCTTAAGGGAAGTATCATTATAACAAATTTTTGTGAATCATTCCCCATTGAAGTATATAAATGATATTTATCTGCTGATTTAATCTCATACCCATGATTTAATTTGATATAATCCTCGGTATGGATTGGATTTCGACCAATGATGCGAAAATTTATTGTAAGAAGAAGGAGGTCACAATTCTCAATGATGATAAGGAGTACCTTATCTTTAGAGAAAAAACATCACCATCTGATTCTTATCTAGATCCACCCCTAGTAGCTCTACTAAATTCAATTATTAGGATGGATGAGAATGAAATAATTATGGGAGAGGAAAATAATGTTTGAATAGAGTAAGTACTTATGGTTTAAGAATATGTTGATGTACTTCTAGAGGATTTACCTAGACATCCTTCATAAGGAGAAATTGAGTTTTCCATTGATTTAATTCTTAGTTCAAGGCCCATATCAAAGGCCCCTTATAGAATTCCCAATGTGGAACTAGTGGAAAGAAATAAACAACTAGAGGAATTGAGTAGTAAGGGAATTATTCACCCTAGTGTTTCTCAATGGGGAGCCCCTATCCATTTTTTTAAGAAGAAATATGGATCTATGAGGTTGTGCATTTATTACAGGGATATCAATGATATAACAATAAATAACAATTATCCCCTACCCCGCATGATGATTTATTTGACCAACATCATAGAGCTAAACATTTTTCAAAGATTGACCTTCGATTTGGATAACATAAGTTGTGTGTGAAGAAGTAAGGCATTCTGAAAATAGCATTTCGAACAATGTATGGGAATTATGAATTTATGGTAATGTCTTTTGGATTGACTAATGCACCCTCTATATTCCTGGATCTTATGAATAGAGTTTTCAAGGAATATCTTTATGAATTTTTAGTGGTATTTATTAATGATATCTTGGTATACTCAAAAACCTACGTAGATCATGAAAATCACTTGTGCATTATTCTAAATATTCTTAGAAGAAATGAATTTATGGGAAGTTTAGAAAATGTGAATTCTGGCTATAGGAGATTTCTTTTGTCAGCCATATTGTCTCTAAGTATGGAATCTTTATTGATCCTTCCAAGACCAAGTCAATCCAAGAATGGCCAGCACCAATGAGTATAACTGAGGTATGTATTTTTTTGGTTTAGCAGGTTATTATCAACGTTTCATCTAGATTTTTTCCTGGATAGCTAACCCTTCATCCAAGATCCCACATAAAAGGGTTAAATTTGTTTAGACAAAAGAGTGTAAAGAATGTTTTGAAGAACTAAAGAAAATATTAGTTAATGGTCCTATATTGACTCTACCATCTAGAAATTATTGGTTTGTTATTTATAGTAATGCTTAAAATAAAGGACTTGGTTGTGTCCTTATGCCCAATTATAAATAAATTTCCTATGAATCAGGACAGCTAAAAATTCGTGAGAAAAACTATCCTTCTTGTGATCTTGAGTTAGTAGCTGTAATCATCACTCTAAAGATATGGAGACACTATCTCTATGGTAAAAAATGTGATATTTATACTGATCAAAAGAGTTTGAAGTATTTTTCCCACAAAAATAACTAAACAGGAGGCAAAGGATATGGCTTGAACTACTCAAGGATTATGATTTCACAATACACTACCACCTGAGGAAGGAAAATAAGGTTTCAGATGTTTGATCAAGAAATATCATGGAGTTTTGAACAAGATGAGAGTTGAAAGGGATCCTATTTTCATCGATGTAGTAATGATGGATATGGGAATAACCATGGAATGTGAAACAAAAATACTTTTTCAAATGGTTTCCAAACCATCTTAAGTAGAAAGAATAAATAGTTCTCATGATGCGGATTTCAAAAGAAGATTAAAGATGTAAATGATGGGATATTGAGTGACTTCGTATATGAAGATGGAATTTTGAAATTTTGGAAGATACTTTTTGTTCCTGGTATACCTGATCAAAAAAGGGAATTGTTAGATGATTCTCATAGCTCTAATTTCTCTATACACCCTAGGAGTCCCAATATGTATTGGGATTTGAAAGAACGTTTTTAGTGGGATAACATGAAAAGAGATATTTCTGATTTTGTGTCAAGATGTATGGTTTCCCAATAACTGAAATCTGGTAGAAAACTTCATAGAGGAGTCATTAAACCTCATCCCATACCTGAGTGTAAATGGGATGATATTACAATGGACTTTGTCATGGGGCTTCCAAATACTCCGAGAAGGAATGATGCAATATGGGTCATTGTTGATCGCCTTACCATGTCAACATATTTTCTTTATATAAGAGATGATTTACGACTTGAACATTTATCAAAACTGTATATTAATGATGCTATAATACTTCATGGAGTACCCCTATCGATTGTTTTTTATCATGATCCCCATTTTACATCAAGATTATGGAAAAGTCTTCAGAAATCCCTGGATATTGAACTTTGTTTGAGCACTGCATACCACCCTTATATGGATGGAAAATAAGAATGGACTATTCAAACATTAGAAGACATGTTGAGATCTTTTTCACTTTACTTTCAAGTTATGTGGGATCAATATTTACCTCTGGTATAATTTTCATATAACAATAACTTCCATTCAAGTATTCAGTTACCACCATATGAAGCATTATATGGAAAGAGATGTCACACACCAACTTGTTGGGATGATATTGGTGAATGAAAACTCATATTCCCAGAACGTGTTGAGGAAACAATGTAAAAGTGAGGATTATCCAAACCCACATCAAAGAAGCTCAAAGTAATTAGAAGAGATATGCCGATAACTCGAGGATGGATTTTGAATTTTAAGTAGGATATCATGTTTTCTTGAAGGTATATCCTTGGAACGGTGTTATAAGATTTGGTAAGAAGGGTAAATTATATCCCATGTACATTAGACCTTTCAAAATTATAGAATGAATTGGGGTTGTAGCTTACTGTTTGGCATTACCACAAAGTCTATCCAAAGTTCATGATGTGTTCCAAGTACCACTATTGATAAAATAAATGTCTGACCCAACGCATGTACTCACCTATGATAAAATTGAAATAAAACCTGATTTGTCTTATTGTGAAGATCCTGTCAAGATTCTTGAAACCAAAGAACAAGTGTTGACAAACCAGACAACTCGTCTGGTAAAAGTTCTATGGAGAAACTATAAGATGGAAGAGGCAACGTGGAAACCAGAGGAACATATGATTAAGAACCACCCGAATATTTTTGGGTGGTTTTATTATACAAATGTTGAGGATGAAATTATTTAAAGGAGAGAATAATGTAACACCCCAAGCTTCCATGATACATTTCCCTTTGAATAATGCAATCTCTTGCATTGTATGAAACTTTGAGATTCTAACACACCGCGACCAATCAAACTAGTTGTTACGAATAATAATACCAAAATTTTGAGATTTTATAAATTTTATTTTTCAAAATGGAGTTAATTTTTTAATTATAATTTTTGAAATCATCTTAGGATGAATTTTTTCTATTTTTCTGAAAACATTCAATTTCCAGTGAATAGTGAAAAACACAACATTATTGGTCCGAACTGACTTTTTATTTAAATAATTATTTATTTTATTTAAATTTATTTTATGTAAAAATAGATTCATAATACCTATATATCTTTAATGTAATTCATTGGAGTCATTTTATAATAAATTTAGATATATAAAAATTTTATTGAAGTTTTTACTATCTTTTACCCACCTGCTAGGAGCATTTACAAATTTGCATAAAACATAATTTTACCACTTCTATTATTTTAACTTCAAAATTCAAGATACACGGTTAATATGAGTATGTAAAATTTGGTTCAATAAGATGAAAATATTTTTTGGCCAACAAAAACTTTTGACTTATATTTAACAGAGTTAAAAGTAAATAGGGTAATTCAGGGTAAAAATGATATCATAATTACCCTAACACATATCCTAACTCTATTTAATAAGTTTAATTAGACAAAAAACAACCTTAGGAAAAAAAATAGGATGCCCTTTGTTCCACTTGGATTATATTAAGACATTTATTATTATTTCATTTAAATAAGTGTTAAAAGAGTTAAATTCAATGTTTTATAACTAAACCTTTTTTAATGTAGGGTTATAGAAAATATAAATTCGACTATAAATATTTTTTATAAAGATAAAAATATTTGAGAAATAATTTTATTTTATTTATAAATTTTTGACATTAAATAATTTAATTTATTTCTGACGCAATGATGATGCATTAATTACCTCATTAATGAAATATTAATATAATTTATATTATAAATATCCAAATAATTGTAAGTTGAGACTTCTGAAAAATTAAACTAATTTTATAGGTTAATATTACATGTTAGGGTTGGTTAAATAAATTTTATTCTAAGTGATAATTTTTTAATGGCTTTCAAAAAAAATTAAAAAATAAATAGTGTCAAAATTGACATAATTGAGTTTTTAAAACAAATACTATATTATTAATTGATATAATATTCATAAAAATATAAGGTTAAGAAAAAGGACATAGATAATGTTATATATATTAATAATTATCCACTTGGGAATCTCTTGGTAGTTTATATTATGTTTAATAACCATATATTGTAAAAATAAAAACAGGCAAGCTAAATGTGAAACTATTTAACTAAGAGTTAAATCTAAATGATAAGGTCAATATGGTAACCTAAACCTATCTAAAACAATTTTTTTTAGAATTTTGAGACCCATAACCATCTTATCCTCTAAATAAATTATTTTTGAGCCATTAGAAACCGAATTTGTTTTTATAACATAATATTTCAAGCTTTTCCAAAATTGACCCTCACCTCTCTTATAAAAGGGCACTTCCCGTTCTCTTAATTTCACACCTCCAAATCCATTTGGCTCGGCCAAAACCTGAACAAATATCCTATAAACTTGTCTCCCTTCATCCTAGTGGCCTTACTTTGGTCATAAAGCCAACCTAAGAAGCCCTTTTGATAAAATCAATAGGAAGAACCTAAAGAAGAGGTAAATATTTCATCACCTCTTTCAAGTTATTTTCTTCTTCCACTTCCTCTTTCTTTGTAATTTCCATTCTAAAATAATAACTCCCATATATTCTATATAATCTGATGTTTTTATAAAAAAGTTACAACCATATTAATTATTCTATCCATTATATGAATGACAAAGTCACCATACGGATTACCGTCTCCACGAATGTGATTAGATTCATTCACCATCTTAATAATTCAAGAATAATTTTTATTTTATGGTTAAAAATAATGTTTATGAACTTAATATCATTTTTTATATTAATAAAATACATCATATCCTTAAAAACATGCTTACGTAACCAAGATTATAAAGGAAAACGACTCATTTATCACCCGGAATGATGTTACTACTGAAATATTATTAACAAAGAAATATTATAGGATCATATATTATATCATATTTATGTATATAGTTATTATATAATTTAATAAAAATGTTTTTACTATTATACAAGAGGTTAATATACCATCCACTAAAGAAAATTACAAGGTAATGGTTAATTTCACAATATCTTTACTATTCGAAGTTGTTTTTACGTAAGTATCTACTGGGACCTATTTTTCACATTCATCAATGTTTTCTTACAAATGTGTTTAAAAAAACTATTACTATATACTATACTATGGGTTAAATTAATTTATACCATTATTTTAACTTATATTTTTTGAAATGAATCTTTCCGTCATTTTCCAAATAAGGTACTTTATGACCTTTTCGACAAAATTAAGGTAAGAATGTTTTTTTAACTTATACGGCAGGTGTGGCTATTTTCCACCATTATAAAATCATAAAATCTTCCCTTACAATCGTATGAAAATATTTTCAAAATAAATGTTTTCATTTATAATTATGTGAATCATAAATGATTTCAAAATAGAAAGTGGTATTTCATTCAAATAGTTTTCCTGTCATCTTTTTCAACATCCTTTGATGGATTTTAAACTTTTTTAATGTTGATTTATTTTGATACAAATCTTCCATATTATATTGAAGGTTTTGTGATATGTTTGACTATGGATGTGTTATTTTTATACCATTCATGGTTTATGGTTAAATTATTGACAATTTTTATGCTAGTTTTAATATGAATGTTTATTTTATGTTTCAACCTTTTCATATGAGGAATATATTGGACTTTGTATGTGACGGGTGGAGCCCATTGTAGCTCCCTGATGCATCGGTAATTCTCATGAGATAATCAAACATGGAATTTTACAAGGAATTTCCCAATTTTATATATGGTTTTAGCTGAGGCCTTAATCATTTTTAGACGTTTTGGCCAAGGCCTTGAAAAAATATTTCAGAATGTCTAGCATTATATATTCCCTCATTATGAAAATAATAATGATTGTTCATGTTTTTATTTGACTAGTATAATACTCATGACTATTTTTTATTGTGGAATTATTTACTCATCTCATATTCCTTCCATAAAGTGTTCATGTTTATTATTTGTAAAGTCATGTGTTTTAAATTATTAATCATGCCTAATGTTTATGTTCTCTTCCGCTATATTTCTTAACCTTACTGAGCATTTGAGCTCACCCCTTTCTTATGTTTCGTATTCTCAGGATATTAATAAGTTAGTCATGAGTGACTTTTTGGCATAATCTAGGAGTCTTGGATGTTTATAATGGAATAAATTAGTGTTTCATTTATTTTCCAGTTGTAATTTTGAACTTATTTTTGTAACTTGTTTCCAATAATACTAAACCAGTCGGTCTTTCTGGACATGATTCCATGTATCATGCCAATATTATGTAATAAAACACCGACTTTGGGTAACTGGGGTTAGGGAATTACACATATGTATCATTAAATGTTTGAATTAGTTGTTTCACCATTTCTTATCCACAAGGTCCCACTCTCCTCATGACCTGAAATATGGAATCTACATAATCTACACCATAACATATTCAAGCCCAAGTGACCAATGGTCCATGGCTGAAATAGACATAACTAACTATTCACGGTTTTTATTTTATCATTTTCAAGAAAACACTATTAGGTTAAGGAGTGCACTATAATTTGAAATTATTATTTCTCAACCCTACCGAGAACTTCAATACAATTCTAGATATTATCAAGGCACTAAAAATATGAAACTAGAAAATGTACACAAAAATAAGACGTGGTGTAGAAAAATTCATGAAATATTGGTCATATTGTACTCGTAATGATGTATGTAACACCCCACACACAATACATCTGTCCAATTAAAAAATCATTTCTATATTAAAAAATAAAAATGACATTACAAAACATGTGTGTGACCCAACGAAAATGTCATATCAACCGTAACATGTGTAATAAAATGTAAGAATAAACCATCCCATGAAATTTGTGCAATCTTTGTACATGGGTCAGGTATTCCCAAGAACATGTTCACTACCAAATTCCATCATCTCCTAGTCTTCTTTACAATATGAAAATATTAAGACGAATGAAAAAGAAGCTCTAATACCACTATGTATTGTCCTGAACAGCGATCAATATAACTCGTCCCCCATGCTAGTGGGTCACAAGGCTTCAAGCACACCTCCACATATTCCAAATATTTAGAATAGAAGGGATAGAATAATATGGTATAATGAGAGACAATACCCTCGTATAATAGGGGAAAACATATATTTTTTTTAAAAAAATCAACAGTGTAGGTGTAATGTATGTAGAAACTAAAATGACCAGACCAATAACTCACAACAAAAGAAGAAATGAAAATAGACAAAATAAATAAATACATAATCATAAATAACTGATAATATGAATAAAAATATAAAATAGATAATATAATTTTTTATTTATTATATCATGGAATGATGATATAAAAAGAGAAATAGGTTACATATGTATATATAATGACTAAAAATAACAAAAAAGGAAAAAAGACTACTCCACTAGCATCTCAGGCATATGATTGGTCCTATAATTTTATTATCAAAGTTATAATTAAATCATTTCAAATATTTACAGTAGGGTATTTTCATTTATCCATACCTATAGATAAGAAATCTACTCAGGTACTGATGGCTGTCTGAGAAGTGTTTGTGAAAAAATCATTATTGGCCACCACCAAATGATATATATTATTAATCAATGTAGTGTACATTCAAACTAAAATTTGAAAGTATATGGAATAGTAATAAATGATTAAAAAATAAATACTAGACATCTCAGGTCCCTAAAGGAGACCTAATGGCTTTACCAACTTTGACATATGTTTAAATGAGTTTGATATGTGACCAGAGAGATAATATATATATATATATATATATATATATATAATTGTTGTATACTATATCTGCTAATATGTACTGGGTATGTGAGGACTTACACATCCATATATCTAGATAATAGGTTCTAGATGGACTATGACATAACTCAGTCATCCATAACCAGTGTAAATGATCTTATAAGATTATGAAATTTGGTATATGTGCAAATTCACATAATTAGTTGGAGTATTTTTGCTCGATACTCTATAAAAAATGGCTGTTTTTTCTATCCCCACACCCTAATAATAGAAAAATTGATCATCATTCTCATCAAATAGATAACATTATAATGGGGAGAGATTTCTTTCCTAACAACTAATGTATGGTAGAGGTAATCATCATGCTCAAAAATTCCATAAAACATCATTCCACTTCCAAACTCATTGGAAAAATCATAATTATAGTAATATCATGTGGGATTAAAATAATTATAATAATAATCATAAACATTCCCCATATATTAATTTGCATCACAAACATGTAATCAATACATTATGCATGAACCAATTGGTGTTTACTAACAACCCATTCGCATTAATTTAATTATTTAATTTAATTTGGTTATATTAGGATAACCATAATTAATAATTCCATTAAATTTAAATAATAAATGTAATTACTAATGGCATGGAATTTCAATTTCAAGGTTCAAACAAGAACTTAAATGTTTCTAATATGAATTAAGAAGATACTTATAAGGTAAATTTATTTTATAAGCCATAAAAATAACATTATAGGTGATAAGGTTAAATAAAAATGTATATAGATGTATAAAATTTCTATTATATCCCATGAATAACACATAGGAGTTGTTCCCGTCATGTAATAAGTTAATTAAAAGGGGAATTACAAGAAGTCACACCGATGTGGTGTCTATAATTGAGGTTTACATCCTCTAATCTCATAGCAAGACCCAATGACAGTTAAATGTCATGTGAATATCAATTTACAATCTAAGAACTCATTTTAAGGAAACTAACATCAATTTATAGGGTGTGGAACAATGGAGAAGTAATAAAAACAACTGAACACCTAAGGAAAAAAACTATACCACCTATCATGGGGACTTAGATGAATCCTCTTTAAATAGAGGTCTTAGATTTCAAGTATATTGGAATACAAATAAATAATAGTCCAATTATATAAAAAGATAGAGACTAATATTACACAAAAATAACACAATATATAGAAATAATAACAAAGAATAGAAGCAAGAGGATTTCAAATCTTACCTCAAGATACCAAATGATTCTGATTACTGCTGATTTGGAGTCATGATCATAGAGATATCTCTATAATTATATTGAGAGGAGGAAAAATCCATTGGAGGAGGTAAATGTGTTCACCCATTAGATAAAGGAATACGTAAATAAGAAACTTGGTCTTAAGGTTTATTAAGGTAATTTTAGATATTTCACCCACAAAAGTATGCGTACTCAGTTTGGCTACACAGCTTGAAAAAACTATGCACAATATGTTCTCATCACACTATCTAAAGAGGGACCCAAAATGGTTAAGGAATACCATTTCCCTAATCATGAAAAAAATGTAAAAATCCCCCATATTGAATGTATAAAAAATCAAATGTTTTCATGACTCATGTCACATTATTTTTATCAAATAGCGCATCCCTTATTTCTCAAAATGTGCACCACATGGTTACCCCACAATGTCAGTTCAAAATATGCAGTAACCATGTGACATACTCTATTTCCAAATTTTTCTGAATTATGAGCTTAGAAAAATCTCAATATGCTATTGATATATTCCTTATCTCATAGTTCATGTTGACTTTTATAAAACTAAGGAAAAATATTGAAAAATAAATGATCCATACCACTATCAAATGAAGGTTTCTTACAATATTCGCCTCATTAAAATCTCAAACTGAGAATGTGATATAACAAGTACATATATCTATAGTTTCTCTTGAGAAATAACCATATCCTTAACCATTGATAAAACACCATAAATATTTGAATCATAATAAATCGAATTAAATTCTTTTTTGATTGGATTTCAAAAACCTATAAATTATACCT
This sequence comes from Viscum album, assembly GCA_963277665.1. Taxonomy (NCBI): domain Eukaryota; kingdom Viridiplantae; phylum Streptophyta; class Magnoliopsida; order Santalales; family Viscaceae; genus Viscum; species Viscum album. The sequence goes on along the minus strand of OY728163.1, from coordinate 1,527,715,377 downwards.
TCTTCCTACTCTCCCATTGATTATTTACTAAAAAATTGTAAATTTAATTCAAGGTTATTACCCATTACATTAACAGATTCAAGACATTTTTACATCAAAATCAATAATAATTAATATATATGGATAAACATATCCAAAAAAATTGATAGGTTTCTATGAAGATCACATCAGACTATAAGTATTAGACCCTTTCAATTAGAAATCATATATATAATGAAACATTATGATTTTTTTATGAGTCTAGAAGGGTGTTTCCAAGGTAATGGAAAAAACCAATGAATTCCACATATATTAGAAATTATTTCATCATGAATATTCTTTCCAAATGAAGGTATGAACTGGGATTTTCTGACCTATTAAGCATATGAATGCACATTTGTTGAGAGGGTGGGGTCAGGAACATTGAACCTTTTTAAGAGGATTATTTCCTACTCTTGGACTATTTTATTTATTTATGGTTTATTTTTTGAATCATTCCTATATTATATTTTGGAATTTTTTTATCTTGTTCTAGTAGTTTATTGTTAACATGTGGATATGTGATCATCTATATATAACACAGGTTCCCCATCAAATGTGAAAATATGTCTAGATCAGTGTCTATCAATCAAAGGATCCATATGTATATTTGAGAGGTTCTCTATCTTATTTCACTATTACATAGTTATTTTCAATTTATAGGTGTTATAGTTTGAATCAATACAACATAGAACTATGAATATCATCATCATCCAAGGTGGTTTTAAACAAAATTGTGTTGAGATCTGGCCCATAAAAGTGGATTCATATGTATCATTGTGATAGGATTTAGAACATGTGTAGTTTGGTTCTAAATATTTGGGTATATCATAAATCATTTAGTAATGATAAATTTACTAATCTGTATTATTTAAAATCATTTTGTATGTATGTTTAGGTTAATGTTTCCCAAAAATTATTGGTGAGGGAATTTTGCATGAATGAACACTTCTAATTGACCTCAAATGGAATATGGATTATTATGGTTGGTTTGGTCTCATAAGTAATATTATTTTTTGAATATAGGTCTCTATGGAAATATTGATCGATGAGAATATAGTGGAAAGATCCATAGGGAATGTGGACCTCCTAGCAGGGGCATGATTTTAAAAAAATATTAGCTTGTAGGGGTATTATCTATAGTGAATATAGATCTTGTGGAGGTGGATGTGATCTCAAGGGGTATATGTCTCAATAAGTAAGTGTGTCTAGTCTAATGAGAATACAACCAAGTGAGGAATGTTTTATATGGTTTTTGTGTTGTTCTTGAACCATAGGGAGATATATCATTTATCTTATTCAATAAAAATCTGTTACCATTTTGTAATAGATTCACAATTTAAGGTCATGTGACTGAAATATACCACATTTTTTAACATCATGGATAAAGATATCATGATAAGTAGTTTAAATTCATGAAAAATGAATTACTTGGAGATTATTATGATTCCCATAAATTTAAAATAAGTGATATAATTTCATTTATATTGAATTGGAGTTTACAAAAATGCATTGAATGGGGATTACAGAGTGATACATTCCAATTAAGATTCATATTAAATAAAAGGATCGATAATAGAATACTCATTGGGACTTATGGAAGAGCTTCCCTTATATTCATGATCTAGTAAGTTGGTCATGTTATTGTAGGTCTGGGGCTTACCCCAAATATGAGGCCCTTTGTTAAGATGATGTTGGGGATTACTCCAAATAATATGCCCAATTTTTGTAATTTTTATTATGTTGTTGATATGATAAACACAAATCTATATTCTCATGTATGTTATTCTCAATGTGAGAAAAAATAGATAATAAAATACTTGGACAATTGAATTAGGAACTACAATTAAATTGGTATGTGGCTTTTTAACTAACACCTCACATGAATGATTTCAATTCATCCCATGATCATTTCATTTTTCATCACATTCTAATTGTATTGGGAATTCCATGTTTTTCACATTATCTAAGGTTAATATTTCACATCTTATGTGGATAACATTTTCCATGTAGTTTAAAATCACACTGTAGGGATGTTATGTTGTGAACTATATCCTCCTGAAGCTCATAATATATTTTAATTAATGGAATAAAAACTAATTTAATAATGGAGATTTTATATGTTATTGCCTTTTATGGAGTATTGTGGAGAATATGTCCCATTGAAAGGGTTTCAATCAAAGGAGTTCAGTACCACTATGTTCAATTGTGCTATTGTTGACATTGGGGATAACTTGAACAAAAGATATAATTTGGGGTCAAAACCCTCTTTATTAGAATATTCATTTAATAAATAACTACATTATATCAAAATGTGTTGTGTCTTGATAGAATGTATGAGAGGGTAATGAACACATCGAGGTACAGACATTTCTCATAGAAGTAGGTTCTATGAAATGTGTGTGTGGTCTAAAAAGGGTGGAATGAATGCTTCAAAATGTACTATTTATGATGGTTCAAATGTGAAAGATCCTACACATAATACACTCCCTGAATCACCCTACATTATATAACCATTCATGAAGCACTATTTTCTATGCAGCATCACTTATATAAGATACATTTGTAGGAATTTTTTTATAGGTTCTTTGTAGGATGATTCATGGATTGTTATTATTTTATATTTTTGTTTCCTTACAAAATGGAAACCATTATAATATATACTTCTTTGTTTCATTGTTTTCTACCCCTATCATTCTATCTATCACCTCTTTTTATTTCATGAACGAGTTTGGTATTTAATGGTGGGGAAAGTTATCTTATTTTCCTGAAAATGTTGGATATGTGACAGTTCCCATAGGATGTTTCTTTTCAAATAAAACTATGATTTGAATGTTAAAAAAAAATTTACTTATGAAGGGAATCATGGTTTTATAGTGTTTTACTTTTCCCCATAAATGATGAGAATCCAAAAATTATGTTCTCTTTGGAAGAGATTATTTGTGGTCTCATAACGCTCCACATGAATAGTGCTGTAAAATCATGGTACTGAATTTCAAGTACATATATGCTACTATTTTGACCACATTTCTTTTTGATAATTTATTTTTTTTCTTTTTAGTTACATTTTAATGATTATGGAGGGTTATGTTCAATGTATGGTGGCATCATGGTTAGATAAAAATGGAAAAATTGACCTATGAAAACTCACACCTTATGTTGTAGTCTTATAGGAGGTAACATGGTTAGAGAAATTGTTAGTACAAAAAAAGTGGCCTAACCCTCAAATTGTGAATCATGGGATAGTGGGTTTATACCTAATTTGAGTATGGGTTGTCAAACTATGCTACCAAACCATTATAATCATTTAATATCCTAGAAGGGGGGAACAATATTAGTTTACCACTTACCAAATCACATTGCAAACTATGTGACATGAATAAATTATTCTTGACATTGATTTGAATACCCCATACTCATCCAAATCACCATATTCTTCTTCTGGTGCAATATGTTATCAACCAATGGGAGATATCTTAGGGATTTAGAGATTTTTTTCCTCCTAGTGATCATTATAGACATATCTAAGTGTGTTAAATAATATATTTCACAGAATGATATCATTTCAAGTAATTTTTTTTCTTATAGATATACTATTATTGTATTGATAAGAGACATATATCTTGGAAGCTGAGGCATGGTACATTGTTTTTGATATGATATAATTGTATTTCTTGTAGATCCACTATTTAATTGGTATTTTTTACTGGAGATCTACTGGTTAATGTGAGTATATTGGGGATTCTTAAGGAAAGTGTCTTTTCTCTCTCATGTTGTTCAATATACGATGAATTAGACATTCTAGTTCAAGAATTATGTTTTTTGAACCAATATTGAATGATTATATAAATTTTTATCATTTTTACTAGAGGGAATATAGTTTTGTATTGATGATACTAGGACTGAGGTAGGTGGTTTTGTAAGGAAATTCAAATCAATTATAATCCATAGTGATTATTTATTTGGAGTTATATTTCTGAATTATTTAAATATCATTAATTGTTTTTCATAATTTAATATTTCAAAATTGAATTATGTGTGTGTGGTGTAATCTCTTTGATAATTTATTTTGAAATAAATTTTCCATTTCATAAAGATAATGTTGAATTGAAGTGAATAATTTGATGAAATATTTTGATAATGACATTTTACGAATTGAGGGAATAAATATTTATTTAATCAAAAATTAAATGAATTATTTTAAATGTAATTTAATTTTATGATAAATAATTAATGATGGATATTTAAATAAAGGTGCATGTTTGAAAACATGAACATAGAATTGGTTGAATTGATTTTTGGGAATTATTTGGGATTTATTAGAATGATTGATAGAACCTTTTATTTCAATTTAACATGAAGCAAATGGGATTTTGGGTAACTAAGTTGGTGGATTTTAATATATACACTAGGAATGAGTTATCTCTACCAAGCATGGATTAATGATAAAAATAATGTTAAACATGATAAGGAAAATGAGTTAATTCATTAGGTTGTACTCATATTCCTCCAAGGCCAGAGATATTAGGATGTGTGCACACATGGAGTTGTATTTAATTGATAATTCATGAAACCTTAATCTCTATAATAAAATAACCATGAGACTCTTAAACATGGTTATTTGATTGAAAATTATTTTTATATTCCAACAGTTAGAGAATTATTTACGCATGCCTATTTTTATTGAAATTATTATTCATGAAATTTTGATAGAGATGCACCTTTTTACCTATTTCATGCAATAAAATTATATGATATGAGAATTGGGATATATATATTGAATTGTGAAATGATTACCCTGTGAATTTTTACTTAATAGTAATTATACATAGTTTATTTGGTTAGGATTGATTGAGGAAATTTTGGTTGGATCTTACGAGTCTAGTGATGATAACACCCTAATTTTTTACTTTTGAATATTGTAGATTATATGTTGCCTCATCCATGAAAATTGTATGTAATCACTTGGAAGTGTTGGATGATCTCGATTAGGGAGACCATGAGAATATCTAATGAGTATTAGAGTATATGATCCACTTATTTCTAGGATGTGTCAGGATGTCGTATTTGATTATTTTGTGACGACTCAAGTTGATGGACCATTTTGAGAATTTCCTTGTCTACCAATAGAGTTTTTACTCATTTTTACTCTATTGGGATAAAAATATTTTATGGTTTTCTTTCCACTATATTATTTTTTTGGTTATTATTGTGGAAAAATCATTCACTCTATGTTGTTTTAGGAATCCCATGCACTAGTCATTATCCTGTGGTGATCGAGAACACCCATTAGTACCTATAAGGATTGATTTCAACAATGTTTTGATATGTTACCAAGTTTGGACCATGAAAAAATGGTATCATAGAAATTAATGTATCTTATTGATTGTCAATATGCAATTTAGGACATCTGGGTAGATGGGAGATAGGATTTTCGGGACATATGGTGTATGTTAAGTGTGAGTTCCTAGCAATATCTCATCATACTGAGCATTAGGTTACTATTTATATGACTGGACACTAAAATAAGATAATATAAATTGATTGCATTTTAATATTCAGCTATTTCAACGTTAATAGAAATCGGTTTTAGAGTAATATATAAATTGATGTCCATTTCTCATGACAAGTTCAACTCAAGTTTAAAGTGGTCCAATTTGGGCCCAATTAATAACCATCTTGATGATTAAACTTTTTTATTATTTTAATTTTTATATATTGGTATATTATTTATCAATTATATTGGAATATTGTTTCTTTAATGATTAATGGATTAATCACAAGTGAAGATAGAATTGTTTGGACATTAGTGTAGAATTTTATGATCAAATCATCATTGGACTCGGTAAAACAAAATAAAATTAGACGGCTCAATTATATCCCAATGAAGCTAAATTGTTTATTATAGATAGTTTAAATTAGGGGTATCATCTCTTTAAACTATTTAAACATATAAATCTTTAATTTTCAAGGAGTTACATGGATCCCATGTTGAGGATTAAATTAGGGGTTTTTATTTAGGTCTAATAAAATCATCCTACCAATTTCATCATAAAATACAAATGGAAAATACTATTGGGTTGAAATTTAAAAATTAATTATAGGAAATATTGAAGATCGTATTTTTTTATATGAACATCCATGATTTAGACATCTTTAGTGTTATATTTTCATGCCAAAAAATAAGGATAATATTTTCTGAATATTTTGGTCAACATTGATAATCCCAATTCCCTTTTAATTCTCAAAAAACATTCAAAATTATAATTAAATTTTTTGGAATTGTTTGATTTTGAATCTAACCTAGATCAAAAAAAATATTATTTATGGTCTAGTGGAGATGGAATCAAGAGTATATGTTTTAATCTTTCAATTGTATTGTAACGCTTTCATTTTGTAATCGCATCATCATTTTTTCTCATGTATGTTTTTGAATTAATTTAGTTTATTAATAATTTTTATTATTCATATATTATTATGATATTTTTATGATAATTTTTATATTGTTTCCTTAGTGATTTAAGCTATTAAAATTATATTTTGTGAAATTCTTTACACAATGGTGGAGGGTTATTTATTTCAATATTTTTCTTATTCAATGCCACCCTCGTGACTCTAATTCCTGCTTCAATTAACATAATATAGTCAATTGAGCGATAAAAAACTTATGGGATGATTCAAGGGAGTATCAAGTTGAATTATTATATGTCATTTATAATTTATTTAATTCATAATTAATTCTTTTTTATGATTTTTAATTAATTCTGTACATTCTATTTTGATCTCGCTAATTTAAATCCTATACATCATGAGTTCAAGAAAGATACTATAAAATATCTTGATCATGAACATGACCCTAAATTTCTATAGGATATTATCTACAAGATAGTGTAAAAATATCCAAGATTGATTTTGGAATTTCATTTTTTGTTACAAGAAACACTCTCAAATTTTTGTCATTAAAACCATTCAAATAATTTATTTTAATTCACCCCAAGATATACATTTGGATAAAAGTATTCTCTTAAATTTAATTCATTAATATATTTTAAAATATTTAATTTTCTACTCATTTTGACCAATTTTTTGGTTCTTTATATCTGTATGACCCCCATAGAATGTTTGTTTCTTTAGGTTTCTTATTAGCTCTCAATCAAATCGATAACCCAAGATATTCTGCATGAAACCACTTATTCCATATAATGCTGTTAATGATGGGTTTGAACAAAATTTTTCATTGTTATTAGGGATTAAATCAATTAACCTTCTATATTATTGTTCTATTCTCAACCACTTCTCTTTTATCACCATATTTATTTATTATTTACCCCATTTCTCTTATCTTCTCTCATTTCTATTTATATTTTTTTTTTGAGATTCACAAATCCTAATTTCACTCCACTCTATTATAGTCTCTTCAAAATTACCCTATCATAATCCAAATATTTAATCAAAGGATAAATAAATAATGGGAACCCCCAAAATAAAATAATTTATATGATCAAAATATTAATCATATGACACATTTTATAATACATACCATCACCAGTATCATGAATGTTTAAAAGAGAAATTTTCACCCCAATAAAGGATGGTTGAAGAGATTAATCATAGAAATGTACATAATGTTCAGCCTCCTATCCAATTTATATACACATCTGGAAAATTTTCTATTCAAATAGATAGAATTAATTCAGATGTTTCATCATTGTGAGTAGAATGAAAAACAATTGAAATAATTTTAAAACACAATAAAACCAAGGTTTTTTTCCTTCTCAATATTGATAGATAATTTCTTTATAAAAGAGATTCACATGTAAAAAATAGAATATGTGTCTATTTACAAGAGTGAATAAACTAATTAAAAAATAGACTTAATTATTCCCAAACTATTAAAAGCCTTTAATTTAGAGGAAATGGTTGATGAAATTATTTTAGAATCTGAGAAACCTGAGAAGGATAATGAGATGAATTTTTAGGTAATGTTTAAATTAAACTGAATAAATAATATGAGACTATTAATAAGAGTTCAAATCAGGAGGAAATTGATTTTTTCTTTTAAAATAGGATAATTTTATATCATGGATAGATCCATTAATGATTTTTCAAAAAATAAAAATAGTTAACTGTTAGTATAAAACACAAACATTGAGTCTATACCCATTCCAGACACTCATCTTTCTAATTTGGTGGTTGAATATATTATTCAAAAGTAACTATGTCCTTTGATAAATTCTGAAAAATAAACTGAGTTATATTCAATGTCAAGACATGTGTTTAAATGTACCCTCTATAACACCCCAAGCTACCATGGTACGCTCCTCTTTGAATAATATAATAGTGTGTGTTGTATGCAACTTCGAGTTCTACCACACCACAACTTATCAAATTAGCTATTATGAATAGTAATACCCACTTTTTAAAATTTTACAAAATTAACCTTTCAAAACGGACCTGATTTTTGGATTTGTAATATCGAAATTAGCTTTGGGTTAATTTTTGGTATTTTTCTGAAAACTTTCAATTTTTGATCAAGAGTGAAAAAAACTACGTTATAGATTAAAAAAGAATTTTTATTTTTTTAATTATATATTTTATTTAAATATATTTTCGGTCAAAATAGATACATAATACCTATATAAGATAAATTTAATTTATTGGAGTCACTTTATAATAATTTTAGATATATATAAATTTTATTGAACCATTTTTCCGTCTTTTACCCACCTCCTCGGAGCATTTGAAAATTTTCAAAAAACAAAATTTTACCACTTCTGTGAGTTGAATTCCAAAAATCTGAGATAAATGGTTGATATTAGTAACAAAAATTTGGTTCAATAAGATGAAAATAATTTTTGGTGAATATTATCTTTTTACTTTTATTTTCCATAGTTAAAAGTAAATAGGGTAATTAAGGGTAAAATTTATATTATTATAACTCTAAAACATGTCTTCATTATATTAGATAAGTATAATTCAACCAAAAACAACCTTAGGAATAAAATATTATCCTTTAGGTACACTTGGATAAGATTAATACATTAATTATTATTTTATTCAAAGAAGAGTTAAAAGTGTTAAATTCAATGTTTAATAACTAAACCATATTTAATATAGGGATATATATAATATACATTATACTATAAATATTAATTATAAATATAAAAAGATTTCCTAAATAATGGTATTTTATTTATATTTTTTATCCATTCAATAATTTAATTTATTTATGACACAATGATGATGCAGTAATTACCTAATTAATGTAATTTGAGCATTTTTATAAATTTTACTAATTTAACAGGTTAATATGACATGTTAGGGTTGGTTAGATGAATTTTTTTTCGAATTAATAATGTTGTTATGAATTTAGAAAGAACATAATACCAAATAGTGTTAAAATTGACATAAAAGAGTTTTTAAAAAAATATTATATTTTTAACTGATATTCTGCTCCTAAAAATATATGGTTTGGAAAATGATCTTAGATAATATTATATATATCATTTATTAACCACTTTAGGTTCTCTTTGGAGTTTATTGTAAGTTTATTAACCATATAATTTAAAAATACAAATAAACATGGTAAATGTCGAACTATTTATCTAAGAGTCAAATATATAAGATTAAGTTAATATAGTGACCCAAACCTATATAAAACCTATTGGTTGAGTTGTTTTTTACCCATAACCACCTTATCCATTATATAATTCATTTTTGAGCCATTATAAACCAAAATTTATTTTATTATAAAATAATATTTCTAGCTTTTCCTAAGGTGCCCCTCACACCTCTTATAAAAGGGCACTCCCCCTTCTCTCTAATTCACACCTTCAAAGCCATTTGTCTCTGCCTAACCCTAACTAAATACCCACTAAACTTTAATCCATTCATGATATAGGGAATAGTTTAGTCATAAATCTATCATAAGGGGAACTTTTGATCAAATCAAAAGGGAGAACCCGAAGAAGAGGTAAATATTTCATCACCTCTTTCAAGTTCCATTCTTCTTCCACATACTCTTTCATTGTTGTTTCCATTATAAAATAATAACTCAAATATCTTCTATATACTTTGATATTATTATTAATATTGTACAACTATAATAATTATTCAATCCATCCTTTTAATGACATGTCACCATACGTACGTACGTACGGCTTACCATCTCCACATCGTGGTGTAATTGTAATTTAATACGTTATTATTTGTATGGGTATAATAATGATGTTAATTGATATAAATAATAAATATAACATGGTAATTATTCTTTATATATGATATAACATCTAATTATATATTATTTTAAAACAAAATAGTGATATTGTTGCTCGTGCATATGTACGGATTACCGTCTCCACGAATGTGATGAGATTTATTTCTCATCGTATCCATTCAAGACTAATTTTCATTAGATGATTAAAATGATATTTTTAAAGACTTAATATCATTCTGAATATTAATAGAGTACATCATATCCATAAAATACATTACTTACATGATAGATCATATAAACGAAAACGAATTAGTTAACACCCGAAATGACGATAATACGAAGATATTTTTAACAAATCAATGTTAAAATATCATATATGATATCATATAAATGAATATTATTCTTTTATAATTTAATAAAAATTATTTCACCATTATACATGAGGTTAACCTACCCTTGACCACGGAAAAGTACAAGGTAAGGGTTAATTTCACAATCTCTTCGATATCTATGGTTGTTTATACGTAATTATCTACTAGGTCCTCTTTATCATCCACATACATGATTCTTAAAAATGTATTTCAAAACATTTTTACTATTTAATATACAATGGGGTAAAGTAATTTATACCCTTATTTTAAATTATATGTTTTTAAAGGAATATTTTCGTCGTTTTCCCAACAAGGTCTATTATGACCTTTTCGAAAAAAAATTAAGGTAAGATTTTTTTATCTTATATGGTTGGTGTGACTATTTTTCACCATTATAACATCATCGAAGCATCCCTTAAAAGATTATAATAATATTTTCAAAACAAATTTCTTCTTTATAATTATGTGACTCTTAAATTATTTCAAAATAGAAAGAGATATTTCTTTAAAAATGGTTTTGATTTCATCTATATCAACATCCTTTGATGGATTTTAAGATTATTTGAAGTAGATTTATTATGATAAAACAACATCCATATTGTATTGAAGATTTTGTGATATGTTTGACTATGGATGTTTTATATTTACACTATTCATGTTTATGTATAATGTATTGAAATTTCATATCCTAGTTTTAATATGAATGTTTATGTTATGTATAATGTATTTAAATTTCATATCCTAGTTTTAATATGAATGTTTATCTTTCGAGACTTGATATTTTGTGATCATGCCAATGTTATTTAATAGTGCACCGACTCTGGGCTTCTGGGTTTAGGGAATTATAGTTGGTATCAGAGGAAGTGTAATAAAAACCTTATAAATTAGATTTAGATAAACTCTAATTTGAGCACATAACCCTACGATAGACTTTTAAGATTAGTATAGAAGAACTTCCTAGAATTTTGGTATTGTAGAGATTTTGTGAGTTTTCCATGTAATACATCCCTGTCTGGATACGAGTATGTAGAGGCGGCTCTGGCATAGATGTACCTAGGGGTAAAACCCAAAAACACCGCATTGATCTAGACTCAAACAGGAACTGGTTCACGACAATAGGCTTTGCTGCACTCATGGTTACAACACTCCAGGGGGATATGTTTAGGATAATTCTCATTTTATTTACAAAACATTATAAAGGGTTTATGAGTATATAATTCCTCAATGAAAACATTTATATTATTATGGATTATGTCCATAAACTGTTCAATTTATTTTATGTGTTTTACGAGTTTGGATTTATGTATTGTGATTCATAAAATGATCTAGTTTATGCCATTGTTTAGAAATAGCGCCTAGTGGAAGTAATGGAAATAGTGTTAATGCATGCACTCTATGTAGGGATTTCCCTCCTGCTCAAGATAATTATTGTGGAGCTGGAGATACAATTGGTGTTGATCAGCTTATCACTATATTGGGACAACTCACTCGGGTTATGAATAATAACCTTACCCGTATGGAGCACCCTGATCCTCTGTGTTGAGGATCGATATTAGATCGCTTCAGGAAGCAACAACGACCAACATTAAATGGGGTTACAAATCCACTAGTATCTTAGCAATGGATAAATTCCTTAGAGAAAATATTCCACACCTTGCGGAGTACTGAAAGGGAAAAAACATTCATGGAAGTTTACCGCCTCACTAGAGATGCTGATTAATGGTGTTCATTGATTCAAAACACAAAGGAAGATGATGAAGTATCAAATATGTAATGAAGGGAGTTTAAAGAAATTTTCATAGAAAAATATGTTCCTCATGACCATCGAGCGGATATTGAAATACAATTTCTGAGTCTGAGGCAGAAATAGGATGAAAATGTCACAAAGTATGAAGCTATCTTTACAAGGTTATCGAGGCATGTTTAAAATTATATAAGTAACCCAAGAAGTGAGATTGATTGTTTATTTTATGGGTTTGTTATTTATAGTGATCCATAAAAGAAAGGGCTTGGTTGTGTCCTTATGTAGAAAAATAGGGTAATTGCCTACGCATCAGGACAGCTAACAATTCATGAGAAAAACTATCCTACTCATGATCTTTAGTTAGCGGCAATAATTTTTTCTTTGAAGATATGGATACATTATCTATATGGTAAAAAATGTGAGATATATACCGACCACAAGATTTTGAAGTATATTTTCTCCCAGAATTAACTCAACATGAGGCAAAGACGATGGCTTGAACTACTCAAGGATTATTATTTCACTATACACTACCACTCGGGGAAGACAAATAAAGTGGCAGATGCTTTGAGTAGAAAAGATCATGGAGTTTTGAACAAGATGGGAGGTTAAAGGGATCCTATTTTCATGGATCTAGTAAATATGGATATGGGGATATCCATGGAAGGTGAAACATCAATACCTTTTCTAATGGTTTCCAAACCATATTTACTATAAAGGATAAAAAGTTCTCAAGCTAATGATGGGGCGTTTCAATAGAATATTAAAGCTATGAATAACTGGAGATTGAGTGACTTCATATATGAAAAAGGAATTTTGAAATTTTGTATGAGACATTGTGTTCCTGATATACCTGATCTAAAATGAAATTTTCTTGATAATGCTCATAGCTCCAATTTCTCTATAAACCCTGGGAGCACCAGAATGTATAGAGATTTGAAGGAACATTTTTTGTGTGAAGATATGAAGAGTGATATTGCTGATTTTTTTTCAAGATGTATGGTTTTTAAATAGGTGAAATCTGGAAGGAAACAACTTCGAGGATTCAGGCAACCTCTTCCCATACTTGAGTGGAAATGAGATGATATAATGATGGAATTTGTCATTGGGCTACCAAAGAATCCTAGAAGGAACGATGAAATATGGTTCATTGATGATCGTCTTACCAATTCAGCACATTTTCTTGATATAAGGGAATATTTACCACTTTAACGTTTAGAAAGACTATATACTAATGAAGTTTTAAGACTTCATGGAGTTCCCTTATCGATTGTTTCTGATCATGATCCCCATTTTACATCAAGATTCTGGAAGATTCTTCAGAAAGCCCTGGATATTGAACATCATTTGAGCACTTCCTAACACCCCCAAACTAATGGACAATAAAAACAAACAATTCATCCCTTATAAAACATGTTTAGATCATACTCACTTGACTTTCAATGTTTATGGGATCAATATTTACATCTAGTAGAATTTTCCTTTAACAATTGCTTCCATTCAAGTATTCAGATGGAACCATATGAAGTGTTGTATGGAAAGAGATGCCTCACACCAAAATATTGAAATGATGATGTTGGAAAAATAAAAATCATAGGCCAAGAACATGTTGAGGAAATGATGGAAAAGGTGAAGGTAATCCAAACCAGCATCAAACTAGCTCAAAGTAGGCAGAAGAGCTATGCCGATAACCCAAGTAAGGATTTGTAATTTTAGGAATGAGATCATGTTTTCTTGAAGTTATCTCCATGGAAGGGTGTTATACATTTTGTAAAGAAGGGAAAATTAAGTCTAAGGTACACCGGGCCTTTCGAAATTCTAGAATGAATTGGGGTTGTTTCTTACCGTTTGGAAATGACACCAAGTCTCTCCAATGTTCATGATGTGTTCCACGTATCATTGTTGATTAAATACATGCCTGACCCAATTCATGTACTTACCTATGAAGAATTAGAAGTAAAACCCAATTTTTCTTATTGTGAAGAGCCTGTCAAGGTTCTAGGCACAGGAGAGAATGTGTTGAGAAACCCGGCGACTTGTCTGGTAAAAGTTCTATAGAGAAACCATAAGATGGAAGAGCCAACGTGGAAACCTGAGGAACTTATGATGAAGAACCACCAGTGACTTTTTATGCAGTCATATTCTAGAAATTTCTAGGTCAAAATTCTTTTAATGAGGGGAGAATGTAACACCCCAAGCTTGCACGATACGTTTCTCTTTGAATAATACAATAGTGTGTGTTGTACGCAACTTCAAGTTCTAACACACCATAACCAATCAAACTATCCGTTATGAATATAATACCCACTTTTTGAAATTTTATAAAATTTAACTTTCAAATTAGAGTTCATTTTTGGATTTAGAATATCGAAATTTTCTTAGTGTGATTTTTTGGTATTTTTCTGAAAACATTCATTTTTGATGAATAGTGAGAAACACTGAGTTATAGTTCAAAACCAATTTTTTTTTAAATATTTATTTATTTTATTTAAATTTATTTTACTTCAAAATAGATACATAATACCTATATTTGTTCAATGTAATTTATTGGAGTTAGTTTATAATAATTTTAGATATATTAAAATTTTATTGAACATTTTAACGTCTTTTACCCACCTCCTAGGAGCATTTTCAAATTTACAGAACACTTAATTTTACCACTTCTATGAGTTGAATTTCAAAAATCTGAGAGATTCAATTGATATCAGTATGAAAATTGTGGTTCAATAATATGAAAATAATTTTTGGTGAATAGTAACTTTTTACTTTTAGTTACCACGGATAAAAGTAAATAGGGTAATTAATGGTAAAAATGATATTATTATTACCCTAACACATGTCCTAATTCTACTGGATAAGTATAATTCGACCAAAAATACCTTATGAATAAAATATGATCCTTTAGGTCCACTTGGATTAGATTAAGACATTTATTATTATTTAATTCAAATACGAGTTAATAGTGATAAATTCAAAGTTTAATAAATAAACAATTTATAATATAGGGTTATACTTTGGATAAATTCGACTATAAAAATTCATTAAAAATATAAAAAAATTGCCTACATAATGGTATTTTATTTATATTTTTTAGAAATTAAATAATTTAATTTATTTATTACACGATGATAATGCAGTAATTACCTAATTAATAAAATATTAAAATAGTTTATATTATAAATAGATAAATAAATTTAATTTGAGACTTTTTATGAATTCTACTAATTTTTTAAGTTAATATGACATTTTAAGGTTGGTTAGATGAATTGTTTTCAAAGTAATAATGCTATTATGAATTTAGAAAAAAATACCAAATAGTGTCAAAATTGACATAAAAGAGTTTTTAAAACAAATGTTATATTATTAATTGATATTATATTCCTAAAAATCTAAGGTTAAGAAAAAGTTCTTAATTATATTATATATGTCATTAATGAACCACTTGAGGTTCTCTTGAATGTTTCTAGTAATTTTATAGGCCATATAATATAAAAATACAAAGAGACATGGTAAATGTCAAACTATTTAACTATGAGTTAAATCTATAAGATAAAGTTAATATAGTTACCCAAACCTGTCTAAAAACTATTAATTGACTGTTTTTAGACCCATAACCACCACAGTCTTTAAATAATTCATTTTGGAGTGATTAGAAAATGAAAATGATTTTATTATAAAATAATATTTCTAGATTTTCCTAAGGTGCCCCTCACCCCTCTTATAAAAGGGCACTCCGCCTTCTCTCTAATTCACACATTCAATGCCATTTGTCTTGAGAAACCCCTACCAAAATATCATTTATGCTATACTCCCTTCATCTTATAGGCCTTTCTTTAGTCAGAAAGCCATCTTAAGGATCCCTTTTGATCAAATCAAAAGGAAGAACCCAAAGAAGAGATAAATATTTCATCACCTCTTTCATGTTTCTTTCTTCTTCCACATCCTCTTTCATTGTTGTTACCATTATAAAATAATAGGTTCAGTATTTTCAATACACTGTGATGTTCTTATAAATATGTTACAACCATAATCATTATTCTATCCATCCTTTGAATGACATGTCACCATACGTGCATACATACGGCTTACCATCTCTACGTCATGGTGTAATTATTATTCAACATATTATTATTTTAATGGGTATAATAATGATGTGTAATTGATATAAAAAATAAATATAACATGATAATGATTATTTATATATTATATATTATCCAATTATATATTATTTTAAAACAGAACAATGATATTGTCGCTCATGTGTACATACAGATTACCGTCTCCATGAACATGATGAGATTCATTCCCCATCTTAACCATTCAAGACGAATTTTCATTATATGATTAAAAATAATGTTTAAAGACTTAATATAATTCTGAAAATTAATAAGACACATCTTATCCATAACAAAAATTACTTACATAACAGATATTATAAAGGAAAATGAATCAGTTAACACCCAAAATGACGAAAATACTAAGAAATTATAAACAAAGCAATGTTAAAAGATATTATATTATATTATATTAATGTATATTTGTTATATAATTTAATAAAAATTATTTCACCATTATACAGGAGGTTAACCTACCCTCGACCAAGTAAAAGTACAAGGTAAGGGTTAATTTCACAATCTCTTCATTATTTGAGGTTGTTTATACGTAATTATCTATTGGGGAATCTTTATCATCCACATCCATGTTTCATAATAATGTATTTCAAAACATTTTTACTATTTACTATACAATGGGATAAAATAATTTATACCCTTATTTGACCATATATGTATTGAAATGAATCTTTTCTTCATTTTCCAAACGAGGTACTTTATGACCTTTTTGACAAAATTAATGTAAGAATGTTTTTTAACTTATACAAAGTGTGCAGCTATTTTCCACTATTATAAAATTGTCAATGATTCCCTTACAAGCTTATAATAATATTTTAAAAATAAATATCTTCTTTATAATTATGTGAATCTTAAATGATTTAAAAATAAAAATAGATATTTCTCTAAAAAAGGTTTTGATTTCATCTATGTCAACACCCTTTGATGTATTTTAATCTTATTTGAAGTTGATCTATAAAGATACAAAACTTACTTGTTGTATTGAAGGTTTTGTGATATGATTGACTATGGATGAGTTATTTTTACACTATTCATGGTTATGGATAAATTATTGACATTTCGTTTTCTTGTTTTAATATGAATGTTTATGTTATGTTTTAACCATTTCATATGAGGAATGCATTGGACTTAGTAAGTGACGAGTTGAGCCCAATATAGCTAGTCAGCGCATTGTTAGGTCTCATGAGACAAACTAGTGTCTTGGCACAGGGCCTTGATAAAATCTTATTTGTATTCATGGCACAAAGCCTTGACTATGTGGTTATGAAATTCTGGCATTATGAAATCCATCATTATGAAAGTGGCTATTGTTATTTCATGTGATCATTAGACTAGTAGAATATCAATGTGAGTAAGTAAATAGCTTTATTTTGATTTATATTATCAATATTATGATGAATTTTATGTTAAAAATACTTTTGTTTTAGTTTATACGTTTCCTTAAATATTTATGCTTATTTATGAATGTTTTTTCTATATTGTTATCCTTACTAAGCATCTGAGATCACCCCTTTATATGTTTTATTTTTCTCAGGATGTGAAGAAGTATATTATGAATAACCTTCAGGGATATTATTTGGGATCTCAGTGTTGTCTATGGAAACAATTTTATTGTAGTTTTCCATTTTATGATTCAATGTAAACCATATGAATGTATGTAGTACTTCCAAGTATACTAAACCAATTGTTCTTTTGAGACATGATCTTTTGTGATCACTCCAATGTTATGTAATAATGCACTGAATCAAGGTTTTTTTGGTCAGGGCGTTACACTCTCCAACCTAACATCAAAATTATAGTCCTTCCTACCCTACTAAAGTACCACTTCATAGGGTATAACAACTATTTTAAAGATGGAATTCATTATTCTCTAGAAATCCCAAAATGGGGACTAAACTTGGATGTATTGAAAATGACTATATAGTCATTTAGATCAACCATTTATGACATCACTTATATTTTTTCTCTAATTAGGTAATATATGTTTTAACATGAATCAAATTCTAAATAAATTATAAATTTCATTCATATGGAATGGTGAAAATTTTAATATATAAAATATTGAATATTTGTATCGGTTTAGATGGGGTCTTCATTTCAATCTATTTAAATTAATCTAATTTATTTATGGGATGTGACCTAACTTCAACATTTATTTATTTTTATTTAAATTGATGTGTTTTTTTGTTTTCTTAAGAGACCCCATTAGGGATTCCAATGTGGTATAATATTATTTTTATGGGAAATTCAATTTCTAAAGAATCATAGTATTTTAAAATGAATCAAATTCATTATACAGTTCAAAACATACCTTCAATATATCTCTAACATGAATTCAATTTGATTAATTTCTTAATGATTGGTCATCATCAACAAACTAGTTTCTTTTGTTTCATGAATTCATTTCAAATTAAAATTTCTACCTCTTTAATCCCAATTTTCAAATCTATCTTATCGTATCTTTTAACACTAAGGGAATTGTCAGTCTATGTTGCGTTGAGTGGAAATATGATATTTAAAAAACCCAAGATTTTGTGGAAAATTTCAATTAGATATCCATTCATATGTAAAGATACACTTTCAAACATGAAAACTGAATTTTAAATGATTTTTAATTCCTTGATTAGGATTTTTATGTATGTTTATGATTATGATCACAATTTTTGGAAAGTGTGGTTGTTTGATATGATTTTTCAATTTTTTAAATTTCATTGTCTTAATCAAAATTCCACAAACAACTTCCATTTGATTTTGGATGTATGTTTGAGGTCTAGTGTCCCTTCATCATAGAATATGTTTTGGGGAAACATTTTGATGAATTTTATTATCCAAAAAAATAATAAAAGTTACAATATAGATAAATGGTTTGTCTAAATATTGGTGTTCCATACTTGATGACTATGACTACATTGTCTTCTTTCCTATATTTAGAAATTAAATCTATTTCATAGATCACAATATTTAAAAAAAAATTCCAGCATTCAACACTTTGTGGTTGTGAATCCATTCTATTTCTTTCCATGATTTTGTCTTTCTATATATATATATATATAATGGTCCCAAAAAATAAAAATAAAATAAAAAAACAAATTGGATACTCATATTAAGGATAAATTTGACTCCCAACTGGTTCAATCATTCCCCCCCCCCCTTTAATAATAAAATATGCCACTTGAATTTTTTGAGTTATGACCCAGCCCCAAGCTTAATTGAAATTTTATGAAATGTGATGATGAATTTGAAAAATGGTATGGGTTTGGCTATTGAATGTTATTATGAACCTATTTTCTATAAAACTATTTTTCTAGGTTTTATTTTTATTATTATTAATATTCTCCTTTGGTGAGCATTTTTTGTTAATGTTTTTTTGGAAAATAGAATTCAAATTTAATTTTTTGAGGAACTTGTTGCTTGGGACTAGAAAAACTCATGTTGGGGGTTTTATTATCTATATAAAGAGGCTAATATTCATTTATTATATTTTAATTTTCATGTGATTCAATTTCAATAAACATATTTTTTAGTGAATTTTATATATTGAAATTCATTTCTCATCACATGTGCAATTCATGTTTTATGTGGATTTCTATGAGCCCAATTAATCATCAACTTGTGTAATTAATTATTTTAATTTTATATTTTTTGATTGGATTGATCGATTTTTTCATAATATTTTGTCTTTTAATATATATGGATGAATCACAATTGAATATGGACATTTCTTTCCATTGATACAGAAATTTATGGTCAAAACATAATGGACCTTAGGCCCATCAAAAAAAAATGGATCCCACTATTCAAGAAAAATGAAGCTAAAATTTTACCTATATATAGAGAAAATTATTAGGATCACACCATTCTTCTATGTATTGAGCTAATTGTGATGTTTTCAAGGAGATACATGGAGACCATGATGAGGATTAAATTATGGCCAGATTTTAGGCCCATAAAATCAACCCAACAATTTAATCATAATGTATGAATCGAGTATCCAATTGGGATTTAATATCTATATAAAATATAGGTAATATATATGAAAAAATTATCTTCTATACATATCTATTATTTTTTCATCTTTAATGTCATATTTTCTCTCCAATGAGGAGGATGAATCTTGTCTGAATTTTTTAGACAACCTTGAGAAGTCTAATTTCCCTTTATTTTTCACCAACCTATTTCTATAATAATTAAATGTGATGGAATTTATTATTTTGCGATAAAAAATATATTAAAAAATTATTATTTAAGGTGTGGTGGTGGTGATGGTATTAGAAGTAGATTTCTTATTTATTCAATTGTATTGTTACACATTCATTTTGTAATTACATCTTTACTATTTGTCTGGTATAATTTCAAATCACTTTAATTTCATTATAAAAGTTATTATTAATGTATAATTCAGTTATTATTCATATCACATTGATTCCATTTTCGTAGGGAGTGAATCCATTCACATCAACATTTGTGAAATTCTTCACACAATAGTGGAGTGATCATTATTTCATTATTTTTGTTCTTTAATTCCACACTTAGGGGAATAATTTCTTAATATAATAATATAAATATAGGTAAAACAATCTTATTAGTTGATCAAAAATAAGTATAATAGATAATTATTTCATGACATTTCTCATTTTAATAAATCTCAGTCAATTATGTTGTTGATATTTCCGTTAAATGATATACCTTCTATGTGGTTCTCAATAATTTTATGACTAAAATTCATGAGATATAGAATGATCCTATAAATTATATTTATCATAAATATGATAATATAAGTGTATAATATATTATCAATATGATAATGAAAAAAATACTTTAGTGACTTTTGAAGTTAATATTTCATTGAAAGAAACAATCTTAAATGTAAGACATTGAAACCGTAAAAAGAAAATCATACAAATCCACTCAAAGATATAACATAGGATCAACTCATTATAATTGAATTATTTCACTTAAGCCTTTAAAAACTTTGATAATACACTATTTTCCAACCCATGTTGGCCACTTCATAGGGAAGTCAGCCCCTTAGAATGAATGTTTCATTATCATTCATCTAAGGTGAGTGAGGATTTGATAACCCACATTGTACTAAAAGTGACAACATAATTTATATAACTGAGGTAAATTTAAGTGTCACAAGGATACTTGATGAAATTGTCTCTATTTGGTTTTTTATCTTATCCTATACTTTTACCAATCATTCATATGAGATTTCTGTTCCCATGTAAGATTCAAATTAATTTAGTAGATTATCTTGAGTCACTCAACTGAAATACCTTGTTATCAGAGGATTTTGTGTAGTACCATTTTCCAAAGAAGTTGATCAAATATAATTACTAACTAAGCCTCTAATGGACCATAATAAGTGAAAACTCTAGTTTACCTAGTCTTTATAATGTAACGAATGTGTGTGATTGGGATTTTTTCAATGGGCCACACCTATTCTTGTTTACGCATCAGAGGTGGTTCTTCAAGGGGATGATATTAGTGATCATGTCAAGGATATTTTTTGATAGAAACAACAATTATTCCATCATATGACCAATAATATTGTTTTATATGGAATGATGAAAAATATTGGGTAACTCTTTGAGTTAGAGGACTTTCCATTATCCATTAAGGAGAAATGTGTTGTCCTCAACAACAAATATCCCCACAATAGATGGTGGGATGCAATAATTCTGGAAAAGATGAATGAGGGAATCAGGTGGAAAAATTTATAGGCCCTCTTTTAAAAGAAATACTATCCAACTTATATGGTTTTATCTATTTTAATGGAGTTTATTGACCCTATTAAATGTTATAGGACATTGACTTGGTATTCCAATCATTTCTCTAATCATTCTCAGTTATCATTTCATGTAGTTTTGAAGGAGATGATAAAGCCCCGAATGCTTTAAATGGGACAATAAATAGATAAATACTTGTATAAATTAATTTTTAATCTTAAATTTTATATCGATTTTTTATATTTTTATCTTATGAATGAAATTAGAATGGAAAGTAATTTAGGGTTGGAAGGAGTTTCTCCTACCCTCAATGAAAATATATGTGGTTTCATTAATTGGAAGAGGATATAATATAAGTTTCATTGTGGATGTAGTATTGGTGGTCGACAATAGAAGACCTTTAATAATCATCTATGATATATAGAAAAATATAAATAACTTGTTTCCAATGTATAAAAGTCAGGCACTCAATGCACTCTTTCATGGAGGCACCCAATTTCAACACTTCTTATGGATGTTCTAGTCACTTTTTGAGGGATTCCCCTAATTTCACCTCTCTATAGTGGTACCTTATTTTTAGTAATTATTGTATATATGGTGATCTCAGATACATCATGAATATTGGGTTTCTATCCACATGATTAATTAATGAATATTCTTCATGCAGTGGAAAAGTAGCCAACGTGAACTGATATGGGTCTAGTTATAGTGAGATTTACCATTACTATTTCTTCATATTTAGTGACTAATTTATTTGATATAATTTCCACTCATCATAAATATTTACTAGAACTATTGACTTATATAATCTTATTATGATCAGTATTCCATAAGTGGTGGAAATTATTATTCATCTTGGGAAAATGAGAGAGTAGGGTACCCAATTTCATTCATCAAATTTCTATTTATTTGAAAACGAGTTCATTTAGTAATTTAAAATTACATAAATAAATCCTCAAAAAATAGTTCATGGTATGAAATAAATGATTTATAATTAATAATTTATTGAATTTAATCATCAACGGCTCATATTTTCCTCTCTCGATGGGGAGAAATTCATTTTTTTTACAGAATCTGATCAATGGCCTTGTCGATTTAGACCTCATATTATAGATCGTAGTAGTATTATATCCATGTTTTAGTTTGAAATGAAATATAAATTTTTTATGTGAGGATATTCTTCTAGTATCAAAATTGTTTTGTGATGTTTTTAAATTGTATTTTTTTGGCCTACCAATGAAGAGGGAGGTAGGGTTTTATGTTTTCATAGTTTTAGGTACAAACCTGATATCTTTTTTATATTATCATATTGAACCAGAAAAATTAAAGGATCTAAAAGATTATTTGGTATAATTGATGTCTAAAGGAAACATTCAACTTCATGTGTCACTTTGGGAAACACATGTACTTTTTTTCAACAACTCAGATACAATCTTTCACAATCTTGTTGGCTACCGAAATAAAAATTTGGTTACGATGTGGAAAATTTAACTAATTATCAAGATTTATGAATTGATAGATAAATTTAATAGGGGGAAGTGGTTGCCTTGGATTTATCCTTAGTTAGGGAACCACTGGGTTATGCACATAGATTATGATATCCATATAACTACTAAAAGGACAAGGAAACTACCATCTACAGTTTAGAATGAATTGTTAAAGGAGCAGAATCTAATGGATCTCTTGTCTAACATGTATTTTGGATTTCTAGAAGATGGAAATTATGTTTTTATTAGTTTTTAATTGAATTACTCTATTATTTATATTACCCTCTATTAATATTTTCTTCAATAAGAGTAGTGAGGTATTTTGAATACTTTTTATGGTAGGAGGCTATTGAAAATTGGTCACTATTTGTAGAGGATATTCTTTTAATCCAAAATTGGTGTGTTTTTTCATCACCTATAATGATGGCTATTATGGTGGATTTTCTTCATTCATAGAAGGTGGTTCACCCAGACATTATAATGGTGTTTCATGTTAATAGGTGTCAACTATGCTTCCCATGTGTGAAATAAGAAGTTGATTTTTTTCTCTTTGTTATACCTGCATATAGGTCAAGATTGAGAATTGAAAGCATTGCAGCTTTCATCAAAACCGTCATATTCTGACTCAAAATTTTGTTGAGATATTGATAGACATTATTGATAGTTGTACACATAATATTAATATAACTAATCTGATCTTGGAGGTAATTTACTATTTGATCATCTCATCTCACTTTCATCATATTCATGATAGGAAGAAAGTTCAGGATGCGGGAAATATGTATGTGTAGAAGATTATAAGATTACTTGGTGTTCAATTTAATATCTCACCTGATATGGATATCTAATTAAATAAATATTTTTAGAGAGGCCTCTTCATTTTTACAGGATTCTAGTTAACTTCTATCATGACAAACCATCCTCAGATACATTATCACAAAAAATGAACTTTATTGAAGTTGAATGACATGTTTCATGCTTGGGTCCATGAATTTCGGGGACCTTGGGATTTCCATTTTGGTATTTTTTAATTTTCATTAAATAATATCTACCATATACCCAATAAAATGGAACCCTTTAAGGATTTATTTTTCTATCATTGTAAATATCCACTCTATTGTTTGGTTATTTAAGAAAACTCCCATGTGGGATATAGTTTGGTCAAATAGTCAATGATGAAAATACAATAGAATTTATACATTTTGGTGGTATATTTGATTCAATATAAATATTATTAAAAAATTATTAAACATACCATAGAGTATTTTTGTTAATAACCAAGTTTTTTTAGAGGCTCAAATGGATTAGGTCAAAAACTGCTTGCAAAAAAGGGAAATTGGGAATAAGATTTGTGGGATCATTTGGGGTTATTGAGGGGATTTGAAGTTGGATTACAATTTGGCCTTTCAAATTCATGTTTAGTTGATATGTGATGTGATTAAAGTGTTGTATCTCAGAAAATATTTTGTAGACCCATCCCCTGTCATCATTTTGAAGGACCTTGATGTGGATCATTATACTTCCATAAATAAGATGTTTTATATGATTATTAATAATAATATTAATGTTCATAATGGAAATTATAAAACATTGGATTAGGTTTGGAGGAACGTTTTTAATACCTCAGGGGTCTTGGCAGCATGAGACAATTATGAGAGTGCTCTGGCCGTTTATTTTTTGGGACAAATCTTTTTGAAAAGTAATTTGGGAAAAATAAATCATTTGTGGTGGGAATTTTTGTAACATAATGACACCATATTTTTGGTAAATAGATTAATTTTTTTGACCAATTTTTATTTAGATACATCCATTTTTTGGGATGGATTTTGTTTTAGATTTATAATCGTTTGCATGATTAGTGCATTATTAGGGAAAACTATTCAGCTCATCCCTGGAAACCTTGGACCTTATATTTAAGTCTCATAGGAGGGAGAATAAACATAAAATGTAGTGTATACTTCAAGAAAAACTGTGAATCCAATGGAAACAGGGTAATACACATTTTTTGAATTGTTTTCAAATATTTATACTTCTATGAAGCATTTCTAGTAACCCAGAAGGGGGACACTATTGGTACATGGTTTTCCATATTGAGTAGTTAAACCAAAGG
Source organism: Viscum album (assembly GCA_963277665.1). Taxonomy (NCBI): domain Eukaryota; kingdom Viridiplantae; phylum Streptophyta; class Magnoliopsida; order Santalales; family Viscaceae; genus Viscum; species Viscum album. The sequence continues at coordinate 1,527,689,569 of OY728163.1, read as the reverse complement.
ATGTGATTTAAATAACCATAATATTTTTTTTAATACCAGATACTCATTTTAAATTCCTCATTCTTCTCTTCAAAGAATTTTCTCTTGAGCAAGGAGTCTCAACTTTGAGATTTTGAATATTTCCTTCATCCTGATGTTTGTAATTGATGGATATAAGTGTGATGGATTTTTTAAAATATATAATATCATTTAATAAAATTATTTATCATTCTTCAAATATCCAACCCTATCCTATTGAGAAAAACTTATGTCTAGGATTTTAATTATTGATCTATGGTTTGTGACATGATCTGATTGTATTTCATAGAGATAAATTATGGAATTTGATTTTTTTCTTGATATTCATTGGAAATTCTGAGTTTTTTCACCATTATTGTGGTATGTGTTTTCTCTCTATTTCATTATTTAAGAGATGAAAAATTGAAAAACTTTATTTGAGATATTCATTTTTATGATCCATTATTATTGATTTTATCACTTAATATTCTTATTAATTATGGATCTGTTGTTGGGTTTTGATGATACTGTGATTGAGATTGGTGGTTTCATGAGTCAATTCTCATAGATTAAAGCATTTGATGCTTGGTTTCTAGGAATTGAACATCTATATGATATAAAAAACATGATTTGAGTTTCCTAGTTAAATATTTATATATAGCATGTGTGTGTGGTGAAATTGCATCGAAAAAGGATTTTTATATAGTGCGTTAATTTATTGAAAATTGTATTCAATAGAAATAAATTATTTGATGGATTATATTTTTATTACTTTTTAGGAATGGTAGCCTGATTGCTTTTATAAATTCTAAATGAGATTTTGTTTTGACAGATTTGAGATTTTGTTGAAAAAATATATGTTTTTTTAAATTATATTTAATGTTTTAAAAAACAAACATGGGACTAATTGAAATTATTGGTTAGTATGATTTCGTATTTATTTAAAAGAATGATATCCCCTTGTATGATTGATTGACTTATAGAACATGGTAGCCTTTTTATTTAGGAACATGGCCATAAATGTATATGAGATGGATTTATTAACACTACGTAGACATGGATTATTAATGACAATGATAATAAACAAGATGACAGAATGGAGTTTATTTGTTTGGGTTTTATATTAGTACCCCTATAAGAGAGATCCTTGGATGTGTGTAGAATTTGATCCATGCTTCACAAAGAATGTGTGGATCCTTTATCCATGCACTGACCTAACTCGTGACTCATAACCATTATGTTATTATTGAAAAAGATTTATAAATTCTATGATTATTTAAAAAATCACTCAAGTCCATTTTTATAGAAACGAATATTCATGATTATTTTTATAGAAATATGATTTGAAACTGATTTTATACCTATAGTTCAAATTATTGGAAAGGTGTGTTTAGTCCTTTGAATACTGAAATGATTAAAATCAATGTTTTTTTAAAATTTATCATATTTGGTTTATTTTGTTTTGTTTTCTTATAAAATTATAGTTGGGATCATAATAGGCTAGTTTTTATAAAAACCTAATTTTACCTTTGTATTGTTATAAAATTTATTTTTAAATGTCATGGAAAAAATAAAAAATAACTTAGATTAATTGGATGTTCTTTATTAGAAGGTCATTTAGAGTTTGTGATGGCTTGGGAATTATGAAATCCACTTGTTGGAAGGAGGTAATATTACGATGTATATGATGTTTTCTTATAACATGATAGGTAGTAACATCTTGGGAATTTACATTTCTTCCTTCTCAGTTTTTATTCATGTAGACATTAGATGAATGAAATATTTTTATAGTTCCTTTTCCATTATTTTAATTTTTTAAAATATTCTTGTGCTGAAATTATTCCCACAAATTTTTTTTTGAATTTCCAGGAACTAGGCTCGTGCACTTGGGAATATGAAATTTCCTTTAGTTCATATCACGAATAATTATAGGAATTTTTATGTGGGTTACCTTGGATGGTTAGAGTTTAGAAAAAATGATGATGGCATATTAAACAAACGACATAGTTCTCCACCTTATCTCCATATATGATGAATCCATATTTATAATGGGTAGGTTGATTTTTCTCTATAACTAAAGACTCAAATAATGATGTGTGGACACCTCATGATGGAAGTATTCTATGTCATAATAGTGAGAGGTGTTCTCTTAAAGCATAATTTCATATTGAAGAAGTTTCCTTTACTAAATTTTTTAACTCATCATGGATCATAGATTAATTTCTTTGTCATTTGGAAGTGTTAGAATATTGGGGGGATCAAAAAATGAATCAATGTAATATGTTTTGATAGGTCCAAATACTATACTATTCATTATATAAAATAAGATCTTGAAAAACACTATGAAATACATTGGGGAGTGGGTCCCCTATATAGACAACATATGTGCCCCATATTAGTTAGTTTTTCATTCAGATTACATTAAACACATTATAGTTCTTTTAAATTATGATTCCTCGTGAATAAGGCCTACGAATTTGACTGATTTTATTATTATATGAAGTTTTATTTTCAGACACAATCCTTCATAAATCATCATTTCCTATATCCATATATAGGAATATCACATACCATCATCTTCATAAATATAATTCTTATGAATTGTGTGATGTCATTCTGATTTCACAATGCTAAATTTTGGGATACCATTTTTATGTAATCAAATACCCTTGTTATCAGTGTGGTTTAGTGTTCTATAAGAATAAAATGACAACGACTCCAGAACATAACCTTTAAGAAGAAGAGGAGAGGATAAGGAGAATGATCAAATTTTCTTAGAGTTTTACATGATAACATGTAATATTCAAACATTAGATTATATTTTCTCTTGTGGGATAAAAGAATCAATATTCTATAATATTAGAAAATTTGATGATGAATGGGTTTTAGTCTTTGTATTTTGATTCAATTAATTTCTATTCCATAATAAGAAATCATTCCCTTGGATCAAGATATAAAATAAATCAATTCAAGAGAAAATCTTAGGGAATGGGTTCAACATCCAAGATGCTGAACATACTGATCTATTTATAATGAGATACACTCCCATAATACTGGATGATTTGTGGTGAGTACAATAGCTAGATGTCCATAACTACCGGTAAAACATGTATAATGATATAATGAATCATAATATTGGGTGCTTGTGATGTTGGGAGGGAAACATTAAAAATTAACTGGGGAAAACCATTCTGGGTATGGAAGAGCAATGAGGAGTTTACGAGGGAGCTCAAAGATGGGGCCTTTATTAACATATTAAGGATTCATAAAAAAATTCTCTCATCATTAAAAGGAAATCAAACCAAACATTCAGTGTAGGAGAATCCTAGATACCAACATATTATATATATAGTTCATTAGAATTTTAGAATTAGCCTCTAGGAGGTGTGAATGATTGTGGGAGTAATAATCATGTTGGAAATGTGTGATGAGTTCACTCCCTTCGAAATTTCATAAGAGGACACCGAGATGACCCCTCCACTAGAAAAATTATTATTGACGAAAGAAAAATGCCTATTTTAAGAGGATAAAATCAACCAATGTTTAAAATCCCCGTCTTATATTGGGAAAATAAATTTTTCTCATGGATTGATCATGGACTAGATATTAAGTGCTGATGAATAATCCCAATACTTTTTCTATAAGCATTATAGATGAATTGTATCTAACCATAGAATAAAAACACTATACACAATGGTGTTGGGAATTTTTCACTGAAATCGATCTAATAGTTTTTGATATATGTCCTTCTTGTCATGTTTTTATAATGTTAATTTTTACATATATCTGAATCCCACATAGGTGTTAGATTCATGAATTTTGTGGTAGAGGAATATTTTTCGATGGGGTAACACATGAATCTAGACAACCCAATTTTATAAATTTAATATAACATATTTTGAAATATCAATAGGATGAAATATCCTTTCAAACATGTTATACCATGCTAGGTTCTTTTGGGGTGGACTACATCTCATTTGGGTGATATGAGCTCACAAATGACCAATCTATCATGAAATACTACTTCCAGTTATATCTAGAATATTAGTAGAGTACATCCATCATTGTTAGACAATAATGGTGTAGATAAAATGTTGAATTAATTTGAGCTTTTTTCCACCAGGCCATAAAATTCAAAATTAGGTTGTATAACATAAAATGTTTCTCTAAACCATGTTGAGTGGGGGTACATCATGTCACTCCAGTAAGGTGTAATAGACACCAGAATTGATGAGCAGTTGATCTGTGAAGGGTGTTCACCTTAGAGTTCCAAGAAATAATTCCTATTAAAGAAAAAATAGATTTCCTTATACTCAAAAAAGTTCATGGATTGAGGAACCTCTATTGGTCATATGTTAATTATGGATCATGTTTACTCTAGAATATATGTGTATCTAAGTGGTAATCCCCCATTTCAAGGTGGTGACTGGTCGCATAAATTAATATTCAAAATATTGGACTCGGTTTCTCCCATATAGGTAGTTGGCCTAGATAGTTACAAAAAACACAAGTACATTTCCAATTGAGGAGGAGGGGGAAGAAGAAAAACCACCCATGGTGGAGATGGGAATAAAAAAAACGTGGCCCAACCCAATTAATCCTAAAATTTATCAAATACCAAGGATTAAAATTTGATGATCAGAGTTTGTTCTTCCAATAGTCGATCTTCCCCATATATAATCATGCTATACTCCCATATATCAATACGTTTAGATGAATTGTTCCCAATCAGATGTAAATATTGGGATTCCTAGAGGATAACCCAATTTATTGAAGTGATCATAATGGTTCCTCATAAGTATGGAAATGAGCTAATGGGTTTTAGGAATGTGAATACCCTAGTTCAAATATCTATTATAGACCATCCTTATGAGGTGAAGTGATTCCCAGATTTCACGAAAATAATAATCAACACAATTAATATAAGTAACTTATTATATCGTTGAGGTCCATGAAATTGTGATCATTACAGGTGTTACTACAAATGAGGATGAGAGAACCTCAGAACAAGTGGTATGATACTTCCCCTCTTAATAACAATCCATTTTCATATGGAGTGATCCAAAAATTATTTTATTCCTATATTTTAATGAGGATGATCAAATAGATTCCCCCATATCCTCTTTGGAATAATAATTTGGAAGATAAAATCCCTACCATCACTCATAAAAATATAATAGATAATGGATAAGGATCCACTTCAATGATGAAATTTTTTGTGGGGAGTGATAGCTGAATGTAATGAATTTTATCATCTACCATAGAAAACAACAGTTCTTTCTTTAAAACAACCTTAATGGGAGGTTTTTATTAAAGTACATGAATAAATTATATAAATTAATATACATTAAATAGTATAATTTAATAATTATACATAAATATGCATCATTATATAATTCTCAGGGATATTCTATTGTATGGACTTCGGAGGTGGTGACCCGAGCTTCAGATATTTAATGCTATAAGAAACTCAAATGCATCATTTAATTATTCCTTCCAGATAAACTTATATGAGAGTGGTCAAGGATTCCTAGAGATGTTTTACCCCAAATAAGATTTAAATTAAAATTATTATCCCTCCCATAGATCTTACGATGGAGGATGAGGTCACAAATTCATTATCTTAGGAGTACCATCAACCCAGAAATGATTAGTCTCTATGACTCTAGAAATAAAATCTATAGGGGTTGTTGGAGATGAAATAAATGGAAGGTTAGGTATAATTTTTTCAGTTCCTCTTTATAAAAGGATGATATATGACGATGATCCATAAATGTTTTAATATGTGAGGTTTTATCCTGGTAGGGATCAAATAGAATACATGCCTCTACAAGTTATTCTATAGAAGTGGTGATAGTTGGAGCATAAGAGAGGTGATACCCAAACGGTTTGTCCCTCATGTCAATCATAACATTAAATGTGGATGATACTATATAGATTTTATATTTATGATTATTTTTTACAAAAATTTATAAAATCCCTCTCGAACTAGTAGAGATAGAAATGATAAAGGACATGACCATATCCACATATAAATAAGATTTCTCCATCAATTTGTGTTCCGTTATTAATATCCTGGTGTGTTTAATATTGATTGATGACATAATAAATTTCATGGATCTAAAATAATATTTAATTATAGACTATAACATGGTACAAAAGTATTTTATATATAGTTTGTGTCCTTTAGATTTTTTTGATCCCACAATTTGGGCGACATTGTTGAAAATTATAATATATCGTGTACAATTTGGGTGACACTTACATGGCCTTCCACTCTAGTGGAGGGTGTCAACCACCATTGTGGAGAAGGATTCCATCAGGATAGAAATAGACTCTGATATGATGGTGCATGATTTTCGATAAGGGGTTATACCAATATCACTCACCAGTGAAATATTGTTAACTATAGATGCTCATCACATGAATAGATGAAAGTAAGTTATCATATCTCTAGCCATCTCATTTATGGACATAACAACTATTATAATTTTTTTATTTTGTCAATACTAATATAACACATTACAATTTAAACAATCACTATTAGAGTATGTAAATTAGTGGATAATTCCATGATGTCAACTAGCATAAAGATGATTGACATTGGAGATGTCAAGACTGGACTTTATCTATGTGATTCAGTCCCGAAATATGTTCTTCCATCAATGAGTGATTCTGAGGCTAATTTGGAAACTATTTATGGGTTTCATTTCACTCATCAAACCATATGGAGTTACATATGGTATTTGATCTAATAAACTCTATTATATGAAGTCACATCCATGCTACCAAAACACCATCACATATTTTTAGTGCTTGGGGATGAAATATTTAATTAATATTTCATACATGCCAATATTAAATAGGTGGGTACGTATCAAGAAAAATAGACAGAACCCAATGAAATTTTGAATATTCATGATCCATCGCTCATTTTGTTTCAACTAAGACCCTCATGCTTATTTAATCCTGTAAACATGATAGACTGGGATAAAAGTGGAAGGGTCTGGTTACATGTAAATAAATATTTTTAGTGAAAATTTGTAGTGTCCATATATTATTTCTGGCATTAGATTGCTTTTATCAAGAACTAGATGAAACCAACAAAGTGGCTGATGAGAAAAAATTACTAGTAGAGCATGTAAAAATGGTAGGATATGATTCTACTATATGTTTTAATACACAATAATTACATACAGAGATAGAGGATGAAATATTGGTCAGATTACACAAATTTGTAGATTACTTCGACGTAAAAATAATTGAGCATCTCTAGGAAGCTATTTATTCTATATAATTACAACATATTCAAAATCACAAATTAACCTCACATTTTTTAATATATAAAAAAATAATCATTTTTTTCTTGATTATAAGTCTATTTCTTCATACTGATTATCATTTCATATAAATCAATGAAAATCAAGAAAACACTGTTATAGAATAAAGTAAACCCATTTGAACATTGAATTTGAAATAACGGAAATCAATTGTGTCTCTCTAATGATTTGACACCAAATTAATTCCACAATATAATGGATCAAAAATGGGTTTTGACAAAAATACTATTACCATGAATCTAGAGTTAGTCAATTTAGATGAAAGAGTTGACTTAATGAGATGAGAATCATGAAGATTCAGATTTTTAATATATATTACAAGGATCAAATGGGTTTGAGCACCCAAAATTTTTGTCATCACAAAATTTTTAACATTCTAGAAATTCAAATCATAGTTTTATAAATATTTATTTTTAAAACCAACTAATTATATTTTTAAGATTATTTTATTTGAGAATAATGTTTTAAATTATGTGTGTTATGTAATTTAATTATAAAACTTATAATAAATTATATCTATTATTTATAGTTTTCAAATTAATATTCTAAGAACCAATATTTTTTTTAATTTTTATAAATAATATTTTAAATTAACTATATTTATTAAACCATTTTTTGTAAAATAGTATTTATTTTTAACAAGCTTATTTGATTGAATGTTTTAAATGAAAATTTTTATAAATATAATATATTCCATAATGAATAAAAAATTATACAAGTATAATTAACTATTTTCTAAATTTAGGATTTTTAAAAATAAGGCATACATATAATATGATAATTATTTACTTTGAATTATAAAATATGATAATATTATAAAGTTAAAAACTATGAAATTATGATAATATATTATAGATATTTTTTAAAGATACCATATTAAGGTAATTGTTTTAATAAAATCAAATTTCAGGTGTAAAAAAGAGAAAACGAATTAATAAAAGTAAAAATAATAAAAATGAAAAGGAATTCGGTCTTGAAGGGGGAACATCAAGGGTTTGGAGAATGGGGAGTCTAAGTAGTTAGGGTCTCCTGGTCATATAGTAGGCTGTTTCATGGGTTTTGAATCCATTCAAGTTGAGAGAAGGGAGGATCATGTTCGGTTAAGGGATAAGGAGTCAAGCCAATAAGATGCGCTACAAGGGTTCACACTGAGTCAAGAAAACCATGTTGGGATCGATCCACCATGAGGGTTTCGAAAAAGGAGAGTTGAGCATCGGCAGGGGAGTTAGACCACATATGTGGTTTTCTGAGATTCATTCACTATTAGGGTTTCTTATTCACACATTGGAATCCAGATTTGAGGATTCCAAGTGAGGGTAACTATTCATTATCTTCGATCACTGTGAGGTAGGTTTTTGTTTTTTTATCTAGTAGTCTTTGCCTAAATCCTCAGTTTTGTCAATTTTTCTCTGCATTTCATTATCTAGTGACTATCACCCATTTATCATTATAATATTTTGAGGTACAGTTTTTGTTTTGTGGAAAATGAATAGAAATTTCATTGAATCTCAATTTGAAAATATCACTGTAATCTTAAGTGGTTTTTTTCAATGTCCTTGATATGTAGTTTTCATTATAGTGATAAACTAAAATGATATTTTTTAACTTTTTTGTGTAATTTTTCATCATTTTCAATCTCCCATTACATATATTCATTAAGATTGAAGAGAAAATTATGTATGTTACCATCTTAAATCTATATAAAACACATCTAGTTTACTAGTTTTCCAATTTCTTATTTTTTATCATTTCAGCAAAATAGTGGTTTGGCTATAAAATCCTTCCATAAGTGTGATATAAACTATAAACCTTCTTTAAGTATGGTGATAGTATGTGTGTGAAAAAAAACTATATCAGAAGAAGTTATTTAGTATGAGTTCTCAAATAAACTAAAGGGAAACTATTTGTTTTCAAACATTTAATTATCTAAAAATTTATTTCAAAAATGTTATAATTAAATTTATTTTTATTTCATGTGTTATTTATTTATTAGGCTTAAGTTTAATTTTTTGATATTTTATTGTTATTTAAAAAAGATATAATTATTAATATATATATGTACACACATAAAAAAATAAAATTCTATTATTTTTCATAAATTATAAGGTATCATTTATCTTTCAAATATATATTTTCAAAATCAGATATTACTTCTGAAATAATGAATGTGAATAATATTTCCTTATTCTGCAACAGAAGAAACTTTATTAGTAATTATTCTTTTATGACTATTGTATTTATTTTAAATTAAAAGTATTTAGTATATAATGTTATATTAAAATTAATTTTATATTTATGATTTAAATTCTTCATTTATGTGTTTTTCATCACAAATTCTTTGTACACACATATATATATATATATAAGGATGAAATGTGTGATGACTTGTTTATAATTTTATTTTCATAAAATGTCATCATTTGATTTTTGAATTTAAGGATGTCACAGTTGTATATAGACATGGACATATGTTATACATAACATAGATATTAAGTGCATTCATAAAAAATCATGATTTCAAATTAAATTTTAAGGTTTATATTCAAAATTATTAAGCACATGGGATTCATCAAACATAAAAATATTTTAATTAAAATGTATCTTTTATAATTTTAAGTGAGAAACCTAAATATTTATACATTATGATTATTTTAAGAAGTAAAATGATATATTTTCATTTTTTGATCAAGTGTCCATATATATCTTTATCCATTTTATTTATGAATTTCATATAGAGACAATTTTTTTAGTATTAGATTCAAATGAAAATTGTTTTAGGAACTCTCAAGAATATGTTTATTACATGTCATAATAATTTTTATTTTATTTTAATGAAAATAATATTTTTTATATATTTTTGATATTTTTTGAGGTACGATAGAGAAAGAAAGGTTTATTGAAAGTGTTTTCAAAAATTAGAACTAGTATGTTATGTGATGTTATGGGGAGTGAACCAATAAGTCTTAAGTGAACATTTGCTCATATAATTTATCCTTAGAGGCTGTATGGTTTACAATAATGGTCTTCCATGTATCGAAAATGACTCAAGATAAATTATTATTTTTTATGGACAATTCCAAATGATCTTTTCAAATATAATTATTTTATGAAATTTATTTATTCTAAATTATATGTATTTCAATGTTATAGAAATATAAATTTATGTATATATACATGTATATTTTCATTACAAGAAAATATTTCAAAAGATTAATTCTACTAAAAATCTCATAACCCCTTAGTTGTCATACAAAATGATCACCATTTCCTTAAATATTATTTTTCATAGGATTAGAAGTGTTTTTGAAGGTGTTCACCTCAAGTTAAGTGTTATCACGTGCGAAGTCTTTTATTTTATTTTATTTTGTTCTGTATAGTATAGTTAAGTTATATTGTTTTTCTAATCCTTTATAAAATAGACTGATATAAGTTAGTGGTATGTAATGGATGTTGTATATTGTTTAAATTGTATTTATATAAATAAAAATACACATAATTTATATGTTGTGAGTCTGGATGCTCAGGCTCGCGTCTCTATGCTTGTTATCATATCAATAGTATAGAAAATTTTGGATATTAGATGTTCTAATAAATTCAATAAGTTTAGAATTCCTAGTTCTCTTAATTCTGAAGAAGGAAATTTAAAATTTTCAACAATTTGATGAACAAATTGCAATGATGTAATTCTTTTGAGATGTGAATACTATAATACCCCAGAAATTCCAATCCCAGTTTTATAAATATTTATAATTAAAAACAACTATATTTTTATGATGATTTTTATTAAAAATAATATTTTGAAATATGTGTTTTAATTAATTTAATTATAACACTTATAATTATATATACCTTTTATTTATGGTTTTCAATTTAATATTCTAAAATAAAATAAGTTTTACATTATTTGAATGATTATTTTAAGATAACTATATTTATATAAGAATTTTTGTAAAATAAAATTTATTTTTAACCAATTTCTATTTAATAAATATTTTAAATGAAAAATAATGTAATGATAAAATATTACATAATGACTAATTAATATATATGTGTAATTAATTTTTTTTATAAATTTATGATTTCAGAAAATATGATGTGCATATAAAATTATAATTATATGTTTAAAATTTTAAAATATTATTAACTTATAAAGATATTTTTAATTAGAAACTCTACAATTATGATTATATACTATATAAATTTTATACAAATACTATATTATGCGGATTTTTTAAAAACATAATTTTATCTATTTAAAAATTAGAAAAATAATTTCCAAAATAATTAAAATGGGATAAAATTTTAACAACAATCTGGACTTAAAGGGGGCATGTTGGGAGTTTTTAGAAAGGGTTGGATAAGTTTTCGGGGCCTCTGGGTCACGCAATATGGTATTTCATGGGTTTTGGGTTTGTTATAGTTATGATCATGGGGGATTACATTCGGTCGAGGGAGAGGTAATCGAGACATGCCAATGTGCTTCAAGGGTTCACACTAGGTCAAGATGATTGTGATGGGTTCAATTCCTTATAGGGGTTACGACCAAGGATAACTGAGTGTCGGTTGGGGAGTCTTCCTGAAGTATGGTGGTCTGAGGTTCATTGGCTATTAGGGTTTCCAAATCACACATCAAAATCCAAATATGTGGATTCTGAGTGATGCTATCTTTTCTTTTTCATTGTTCTTTTTGAGGTAGGTAATTATATTTCTATCTAGGTTTCTTCATCCAAATCCTATAGTTGTATCTAATTTCTTAACCATTTCATTGTATGTCTACTGTAATATATTTACATGTATATCATTTTTAGGTATGATTGTTTTTTTTGAATAATGATAAGAACATTTACTGAATATTTCTCTATATATTTCATTATAATCTTATGTTATTACTGTTAATGTTTTTGATCCACTATTATCAATGTAGTACTAATTTTAAATTAATTGTTTCAACTTGTTTGTGTCATTTTTCATTATTTTCCCTTTACCGATTACATCTGTGCATTCATCTTGTAGAGAAAGAATATGTATGTCACTTTCTTAAAACAAGTTAAAACTCCTCTGGTCTACTGGTTTTCCAATTTCATATTTTTTTTATCTATAATGAACAATATTGGATTGTTTATAAAAGACTTACATCAGTGAACTATAAAATACAAAAATTCTTTTAGCCCGGTGGTAGTAAGCATGGGAATAAAATACTATAGTATAAGATGTTCTTCCATATTAGTTTACATATAAAGTTATGGGAAATTATTTATTTTCAATCATTAAATTTTCTAAAATTTTATTTATGAACCAGTGTAACTAAATTTATTATCAATTTTTGCGTTCTTTATTTTTTTAAAATTTTTCAAGAGTTTAATTTTTTTGATCAAATTATGTTACTTTAAAAAAATATATAAATATATATATAAACATGTATATAAAATTAAATTATTTTTCAGAAAATATAATTTCTGAGATACCATTCAAATAACTATTTCCAAATACCTATCTTAGTTCTCAAATAATTAAGGTGGAAAATATTTATGTATTATACAGTAGAAGAAACATTAATAGTGATTTTTATTTTATAACTATTTTATTTATTATCAATTCCATATATTACATATATAATTTTATATTAACTATAATTTTATATTTATGGTTTAAATTTATGATTTATGTGTATGTCATCACAAATTATTTGATTATTTATCTATATAAAGATGAAATGTTTATTGACATGTTTATACATTTGGTGTCGTAGCATGTCATCATGTTATTTTTTGAATTAAAGATATCTCATTTTCATATAATCATGGACATGTGTTATGAATAATAGAAACATACCATTCGTTCATAAAAAATTCATTATTTCAAATTAAAATTTAAGGTTTACATTTGAAATTATTCAGCACATGGGCTTCTTCAAACAAATAAATGTTTTAATTAAAATGTTTCTTTTATAATTTTATTTGTGAAACATAAATATTTATTGATTATGATAATTTTGATAAGAAAAATAGTATATATTGTTTTTTAGATCAAGTTTGAATATATTTCATTATCCATTTTAATTTTTAATTTCAAATAAATAAAGTTATTTTATTTAAGGAATTATCCAAAAAAATTTAAAAAATCTCTTGATTTTGACGATGACATGTAATAAGAATGTTTATTTTATTTTAATGAAAATAATATTATGTATGTATTTTTGAAAAGTTTTCAGATAGGATTGAGAATGTTAGGTCCATTAAAAGAGTTTTTTAATGTTATCACTGGTATGTTATGTGACATTATGGGGAGTGAACCCATAAGACTTAAGGGAATATTGTTTCATAATATTTTTTTACTATCATCCTTATGTTGTTTAATTATGGTTTACCATGTATCCTGAATGACCCATAAGAAATTATTATATTTGATTGATAATTCTCAATGATATTTTCGAATATAATTATTTTATTAAATTATTGATTTATAAATTATATCTTTTTCAATTATTTAAAAAAATATTTATAAGTATATATAAAAATATATATTGATTCCAAGAAAATGTTTTAAATGATTTTTATTAAGGATTTCAAAACCCCTTACTGGGCATAAAAATTCTCACCCCTTGTTTAAAATATATTTCCCATGGGTTTAGTGGTGTTATCGAAGGTGTTTATTTCTATTAAAGAGTTAGTGAATGTAGAGTATTTTATTTGATATTATTTTTTTATATACGTTTTGGTTAAGTTGTAATGGTTTTCTAATACTTCAAAACATAGACCACTAAATGTTCTGAGAATATAATAAATGTTGTGTATTATTTTAGTTTCTTATTGTATAAATTGATGAAAAAATCATTTATATGTTCTCAGCCTAAAAGCATAGGCTCAGGTCAGTATACATTTCACATGGACCCTCTGGGATATAAAACTATGTATGAGAGAATAAGTGAATTATTTAAATTTATCCTAGTATAATGGATGTAGTGAGTATTTTATTACATTTTCAAGAGTCATATAATAGACCCCATGATCCTTATAACTTTTATTTTATAACCCTAATGTTTTCCTAAGCCTTATATTTGGGAGGCCTAGTAGGAATGAACATAGTTTTTTATTTGGGTTCCCTTTACTAGATTTAACTTTAGAAAATTATTTCCATTTATAATTACAATGATAATATTGTTCTTAAATCATGATAAGTGTGTCTCCAATGAGTAGTGACTAATTTTTTCCCATGTTCTTATTTAGAGGTTTTAAACCTATAGAGTTTTTGTGCCTCTTCCCTAAATCATTTTTAGGCAATGCATGTCAGATCGTTATGGTTGATGTCTATGTTTTGAATAATTTTATTATGGTGCACACAATTTATAGTCAAGATGAACATTAAAAATGGTGAGGTGACATGCACATCAAAATGGGTCAATTTAATGTGATGTGAATTGTAAGAGCCAAATGTTATGGATACATATGATATAATGATTATGTACTTCCTAATAAAACAAATCATAATGTCCTATACTAGTTAAAATGGGGGGTACATACTCTTTGCAAGTGTTCCAGAGAATTATTATGGTATCCAAGGAGGAACATAAATATAATCATTGATAGTGATCCACATATCGATTTAAAAATATTGGGATATATATATATATATATATTAACTATTTTATAATTTATCAATAATTTTGAAAATGGAATGTCCAAATTTTACTATATATATTTTCGAGGCATGAGATACCACCACGTAATAAAGGGAATTTAGTTTATCTTCATGAATTTCATAGCATCATGTCATGTGATTTAGAGGCACATGAGAAGGACCTATAAAATATTGAATGATTTCATATCATACTCTTTGAATAAAAAATGGTTATCAACTTATATAACACTATGGGTACTTGATCAAACTGAATAGTTGGTTTACAAATTTTAAAAACATAACACAAGTATTATGGATTTTTCATGATGAAATGAAACATGTATATAAGGAATGACCAAATACCATGTTTGATTTACAATTTCTACTATAATGGTCACACAATGTATAGAAATTAGAGGATTTTATTCTTTAGGAAGTAGATACCTTTGATTTCCATGACATATTTGGAGAAATTATTAATATCCATTTCTAGGGGTGCTTATACACATCCATGTCAAGGAAAAAATATGAATAGTCATGTAGAGGTGTGATTTTAAGTTGAAGTCATTCATTATTGATACTCAACGAAGGGATTGTGAGGATTCAAAAAATATGAAATGATGTGGGTTATGGTTAAGATGAAATATCCAATAAGGGATATGAAACCCTAAATGATACTTTTGTGTATGGAAAAGATACTGCCATTAACTTTTACCGTTGTGAGGGACAAAAATATGGTAACAATATTTTTCTTCAAGGAAAGGATGTTTGTGACATTAGGGATATATATGATCTACCTAGAAATATCATGGTAATATGAACCCCAATCATATATTCACCACATGAAAAACCAAAACGAATATTTAGAATTTTGTAATAACTCTAGCAGTTGAGGTATGAAATTGGTATGTATTAGGATGTAATGACATTTCCTAAATAATTGAAAATAATTTTGTTCAATAAAATTTCAAATTTATTAAATCCGCTTAATTTATTAGGAGAATTTGGTTTGATATTGATGAGAAGCTCAGATTCCTCCACGGGGATACTACTTAACAATAATGGTCTCTCACCATTCTATTAATATGTGGAGGTCTCGATCAAATCCTTATTGGTATGGAAATGTTTTGTGAATTTGAGCTATCTTTATGTCCAAAATTAATGGTATGATTATTAATAAGGGCCTTCTTGGCTAGATCCGATAGAATACTTCCACTATGGATGTAGTGAAACATGGGGTTCATCCATCCAATGGTGGTAGATTTTATTGATTTAATCATATATCCTCACTCATGTGTGACTTTTATCTCATTGGTATATTCCCTTTTGTTACAATGGGATGGGGATACCACCGCGCAATGTGAAATAATGATGACTATCGTACACCATTTTATAACTTCCATTGAAATGGATATATTTTACAAAGAATATTATAGTGAATATTTTTTCATAAAAATATAATAAAATTTCTATTCCTATGGGAATTAATCCATCAACCCTTACACATAATCAAATATAGAAAACAATTAATATTTTAAAATGATAAATTGATAATTAATCTGATTGTTTACAAACTTTATATTCATGGGAAAACTGGTATTTATGGTGTGTGTTCCATTTTTGAGATGATATATTGATATTATAATTCATTTTTGGTGAATACTTATAATAGGAGGATATAATTGTGAAAGAAATGCACTTATAGGGGAGATGGAAATAATTATCAATACAACTCAGAAGAGATTCAAGATATCCATCATTTTTCATGTTGGGATTATTGATGAACTAACTAATTACATATCCCATATTGGGAGAGTTTCTTGAAAGGATAATTGATCTTAATTGAGAAATTTCATTTCCATTGGTGTGATTTTAGTGATAGTATGCATCATGAAAATGTTTATTAGTACTTTCCACTTGATATGATTTTGAGGTGTGAATATGATATCAATCTACTATAGGATAACCACCCACAATGACAAGAATTAAATCAATATTGGATAAATAAGGGTGTCATCTAGCTAGT
Source organism: Viscum album (assembly GCA_963277665.1). NCBI lineage: Eukaryota > Viridiplantae > Streptophyta > Magnoliopsida > Santalales > Viscaceae > Viscum > Viscum album. The sequence continues at coordinate 1,527,672,589 of OY728163.1, read as the reverse complement.
CAATATGATTAAATAAGTGGAACTTATTTTGTTATAGGAAGTTCCAAAAAATATCTAATAAGAAGATATGTAAAATGTAATTAATATCACTATCATAATATTGAGTCTCATTATCTATAATTATTTTACTATGATATAAAAGGGTATTATATATTACCATATAATTATTTTGTGTAAGATTAGCTCCATGTGACTGATCAATGGATTTTATATATAATATGAGTGGCTTATCACCAATTAGATACATCAAAATTGTTTGTCTATGGAGTTATTGTTTGATATTATAAAAATAGTCATGAAAATCATGATCACATGAAAAAATATCTCACTTTTTCCAGGTCTTATTAAGGGGTAAGAACATTATGTATTATTTATAAAGAATACACTATAAGAAAGGTTACCATTAAGACAATATAAATATTTTCGATTAAATTTTGGGTGTATATTACGGATTTACTTGGTTTTATCTGGATATAATTTTATATCATGATTGTTTACAATGAATTGAATGTTTTTCTACCATAATCATGAAAGAAAATTTTATAGAGTTATCATCAGGCTATGTTTCAACATCTTTTTAAATACCACATAATGGAATTTAAGATTTTCAATTTTATACTGGTATTTTCTCACTAGATCATATATGCAGCATTCTACTGTCATTCGTAAAATGGATTAAAGATATGATGCATGGAATTATGATATGTGGAACTAAATTTCCTAAAAAATATCATCTCTCTGATTAAATAAAAACTCAAGGGATCCATGAAACTGATTTCTTCCTCGTATTTGGGGGTCATTATAGTCTAGTTTAAACCATCATATCCATCCTTTAAAGAGAGGTTATAGAACCTATTGGTTGTTTATATCAAAATGTTCATTATTATAAACGGGAAACCATCCTTTCGTAAATTATGGTTGAGATATCTGGAGATGATGAAAACCCTAATGTTATCAATATTCATAATTAAAAATATTATATTGGAAGCATATTTATGGTACTGGGGCTCTCAAATGATGGTGATATTGATAAGAATATAAGGTTTGGAATTAACCAAATCATCATGAGTTAAAAGCATTATCCTAAACTTTTTCTTATAGCCATTATATTCTTTATGAAGTCCTAAATAATGGGTGGCCACATCCTAATCAAACCCTAATTTTTTTAATTCAAAAAATATATATATTTAGTCATCAAATAAGGACATACATGTATTTGTATCATTTTTGGAAACAGAAGCAATAATTAAATTTATCCACATTTATCCCTCAATATAAGGATTCACATATAATATTTTGATTATGGTGGTATTTATTACTTACCCAAATGATTAATAAGTATATCTAATATATTCATAATAATACTATTTTACATAAATCATAGGGGAATCAGGTGTTGAAGGAATTATTTATATATTGAGAGACAATATTTATAAATTTATTTCCTTTGTAAATAATGCAGTGGTGCCTCAATGTCTTTAGAGTCATAATGTAAAAGAACTATGATCTAGATAATATTTTAAATTCTATACTTCCCATCCATATACATTAATCATTTAGAAGTGGATGATGAAGATAAAATTTTAGATCCCAAAGGTGATATTGGAGTATTTCAATCTTTTATTAATTATGAGGATATTCACCTAAAATTTAAATGTTCCAATGTGTGGTCATTATAATTAGGAACGCTCTAGATATTCTATATTTATTTTATACTATAAATGGGATAGAAGAAGTGGCAACATCAATGGATTTATAAGATACATTAGGGGGTTTTATTTTCTATCACGGTGATGTGGGAGGAAAATATGGAAGAATAATGTTTCATGGGACTCCTTTGATTATCGAGATAATGTTGTATTACATTCTTCTAAGGAATAGTCATTATTTATAGGTTTAAATCCATCTTTGGCATGGAAGGAATTAGATAATATGAATAATATCTTGAAGATAGTAGAGAATTTTCCTATGATATTTTTCTATCTTTTACCTAGAGGGTTGAGGTTGACCTGATTAATGAGTCTTGGATATATGGTCTAAATGTTATTTATACTGTCCCTAATTTATATTTATTTAGGGGAGAAAATATTATTATTTTGAATAGTATATATCTCTTCCTCTATTAGTTTCTCCAACTCTATAAGGGTTGATTCTAGTCTATCAATGACATGAAGATCATTATATACCCTTTCCCTTCAAATGGGATTCATATAAAATAATTATTTTTGTAATGTTTATTTATTTCTATTATTTTATTTATTTCAAGTTCATAGACTTAAATGAGTTTATGGAATGGGTTAAATGGGGTTACCTATAAGTTGTTGGTGGATTTAATCTAGGATAGATCATCTATAGTTTCTTTTTTCCCCTCTCTCCTATAGTGTTCCATTTATATTTATAGGTAATCATGGGGATTATATAGGTAAAATTCACCATGTACCACTCAAACATCTCAAATGTTTTAATATTTAAGGAATTATTTTTATGAAGATGGCATCACTACATAAAAGCGAAGACATGCTCTTCTTAGTGGGACATTGAAATCTATATCCCAACAAACAACCACAAATTCATAATCAGAGAAAGTTTTTTCAAAACATGTCCTTGAGACTGGCTTCTCTAAGATTTGTTTTAATAATTTTTTTATAGAATAATATTTTCAATATAGTGGGATAAAAATCAGAATTTATGTAGTTCATGAATCCGAGGGTATTTTTCAGAATGATATTAAACCTGCAATCATTATCAATGAGATATAAAAGAAAATATATGTTATCCTACCATCTAATAATTTTTTGGGGCTTGATATTACCTTCTATGGATGTATGCTATCATTATCTATAATATAAATGAAATTTAAGTACTCGATATGGTCAAATTATAAACAATAAACTTTAGTAGAGATGGAATTGGTTTCAAATTTGTAATTTATTAAGATTGACCCATCAAGTTCTTCCCAAACATCCATTGAAAAATATAGGGTGTACATGAATAATATATTTCTTGGAATGATATTAATATACTTCTAGGTGTTAGAAATCAAGAAATGTATTTTTTTACATACCTATATGTGGATTCTCTATAGTATGATGATTATGATATAGAGTTACCTGTGCTAGTGGCTATATTTATTGATTATAATTTAATTGAATCATGGTCATCTGTGTGTTAGACTGAGTTACATCTTCATCATTTTTTTGTTTATTATATTAACATAGATTCTCATGTGGATATTCCAGTATGATGGGACCTGAAATATCCTTACAAGACTCTATAGAAAATTAATTATCTTGTTGGGCTTGATAAAGTACCTATCTTGGGGTCTCTTTATTATAAATATTATCAATATGTATGAAACCTAAATGTTGAGATCTATTAAAGTCATAACTACCTTGACCCCATCATCATTGAATACCTCTTCCCCTCTCTCTATGATTATGAGAGCGGTAATCAGATTCTTGTGTGACTTCTTTATTGTATAATGACTGTTCCAATTCAAATAGATTGACCGATCCAACAACGAAAGAGTTTATCTAATTAGGATTCCATTTAAAGGGATGATTCCCACTGAATAGTTTGGCATGGTAATTCTTGTTTCACCTTCCTAAAAGTTAGTTCACAACCTTCCAGTGTATAAGACATGAAGCCTAAGTGGTTTTTAAAAAACAAATTCCCTGAAATTAGCTCCTCCTTTTTCTTTTAATTATTTTAATATTAGTTATGTCCTCTATTAAATAGAAATATCTTGGAATTCGTTGATTCCAAAAGAGTATGGTTAATTTACAAAAAGGGGGTTTGGGTCACAACATGTTGATTTAGCTATGCCTTGATAATAGAACATACATGGTTGAAATGTTTTTTTACACATATAATAATCAACTACATATACATTATTATTCATGAATTCATTTCATTCTCCATTTTATTTTTGTAGGATGAAAAATATATAAGCGTTGTATTCTTGTGGATTTCAAATTTTTTTCTTTCCTAGAATATACCCCAATTTGAAGGGTGTATTCAAAATAAATCACTCATGTATGGTGGGTCCCAAAATTGTTTTTGTAGGGACAGAAATTAAGTTTCATGTTGAGTCAAAACTGTTTAGGATAATTACATTTTATAATAATTAAGAAATAATTTTCCCTGTTTTTGGTGAAATATCCATGGACATGGTCATTTTGGAAAGAGGAAAATTTATTCTTATGTTGATCATATTGAACATTCCACTCATCTTTTCTCTCTTCCTCATAATGGAACTATTGTTTTTTTTGTTATTTATTATGGAAAACATAATAACATTGAGCATTTTTTGGTTCTAGATATAGTATCAAAAAAAATTATTCATTCAAATTTATTTGTATCCTTTTCCAACAGTGCATCCATGATATGTTGTCCTTGAGTGAGTCTTTGGTTTTTTCTGCTGATTTAAATATTCATAACATGGTGAAACACTATCATGATAACAGATCCAATCTAGGTACTTTAAAAGAATAACTATAATTTGTAACTCATCGTATATATTGTCATTGTATATTCCTAGAATCTCATCTTAGGGTAGTTTAAGGTTAATTGTATTGTTTAATAACTTCATCCAAGAAATAAAGGCACATAATCACTAATAATTATGTTGTTTTCAATTTTAAATACTAAGTACTATTTTTTTATTACTATTGAGTTTAAATGTAGGAGAAATTTCCCACAGAGGTCTTCCCACCATGCGACTCGTCTAGTTGAAAAACTAGTGTACCCAAAAAATATCGGGTCATCCAAAATATTCAAAAATCATTTGAGCTTAATTTCATATTTCTATTCGATTTTTCCCATCAATTGACCACATTGAGATATGAGGTGTTTAAGATTATATTATGGGAACCATATTCCATTTATGGTTTCGAAAGCTAGATTCTGTAATTTGGGTTGAGGAGGAGTTGTGTCCTCTGAATTTTTTGTATAGTTTAATTATTTGGTTTCACTGGTTCATGACACCCATTAATTCATTTCATATATATTTTCCAAGACTCAATTGAATCAATAATATTTGATGATGTGGTTGTTTGGATAGAAATATGAGTAGAGGATTCTATATAGTGAGCTATGATTGGATTACCTATTTCCATTTTCATGAGTATAATGGGTTTGCCTAGTGTAATTTATCTAACGTGTTTAACTACCATCCTAGTAGAAGAAACTCCTGCTAATATTTATCCTTCAATTATAGGTATACTGGATATTTGAACCTCAAGTTGTTTGGATGAATTTTTCCTCCACTTATTGGTGGGTCAAAGTCTTTATATTGAGTTAATACTTCTGAAGGAGAAACCCAAGATTATGGTTATGGTTTTTCCTTAGTGGGAATGATGCATTTGATTATTTTATCATTTTTATTCCTTATCTCAATTTTTAACTCATATTTGTTGAATCATTCCTCCGAAGAAATTGGATTGGAATCTTCAATTTGTAGATGGGATGTGATCATACACTTACCATTTTCCATGGCTGATTCTCTATTGGGATACGGTAATGGAGAATTTGGGGGATTCCCCAGAATAAAATTGTTTTTCTCTTATTATGTACATAATACTTTTGAGAATGATATTTTGTGAACTGTATTTCTTATATAAACATATAAATTACATTATTCTATATCATTTTCATTTTTTCCGTCACAGGTAATGCTAATGGTTATAAAATTCATTGGTTTGTTATATTTTTCTAGGATCATGTCATTATTAAGTGTGAAAAAAGATTAGTTGCCTTATAAAAAACTATAAGGTGGAATCTCACAACTCTCTGATATCATTTCAGTTTCTTGTGTACTATTTTGTTTTGTAGCCATTTGTGAGGACATGACATCTTCAGTCACTCTTATTGTAGATCTGATTTATAGATTATGATCCTATTTAATCTCGTATGGCTTTTTTCAGCACATCACCAATGAGAATGATGGTTCTCACAATGAGAGAAACTATAGTGGTACCTCATGAAACATGTTACCCATTTTATGGAAGACAGAATTTCATAGATTAATAAGAAATTATGATAAAAATACCCTTTCCCTATGGTGAATAACCAAATTTGTCCTGAAACAATAAATTATCCACTAGGTTTGAGTACTTGATGATCATGAATGTGGTAGTAGTAGAAAAACTACCCCAAGCCATATAGATTGGTTTTTCTCCTATATCCTTGCCATTATGGTCCATACTACTTCCCTTCAAATTTGGTATGGTTTTTCTTTGGTATGTATATGATGTGATGCATGATCTGAACGTGAGCTTGTCTATATTGAGAATAGTGATTCATGTAAGGTATTGTAATTTATTATGTGAGAGTCCCACCCATCCTTCTTCGTGGGTTCATACTGGATAATTTAAATGGATCTCTCTTATTTATGTCATTATTTCATTATTTTGGACATGGTAGGACCATTCGATATAGAATATAAAACATGTACATAGATTATGTTTGAGGCATTTCTTGAGGATATGAAATTTCATGATATATTTAGTGATGTTATCTTCTAATTGAGGATTAGAGTGTGATGAAATTTTCCATTTTGACCCCACACATTGACTCATACATTAGATGAATCATCGAAAATCAATTAATGATGATCCCTATAAGAAGTAAGATTGGAATGATGGATTTTTCTATACATTCATTACAATATTGATCATATTACAATAAAAAAGATCTCTTAATTGATATAATGTGTTGATTATTATATTGCCATGATGTATTTTTTCCTATTCCATGAAACGTATAAGTTGTTTCCATTAGATGATGAAGGGTTTTCAATAAATTTAATTGAGTATGGTGAAGTAATTATTATATTAAGGACAAGAGTATATTATATAGAGAATTTGAAATGGGAAAGAACATGACAGGTATATTTCCTTTGTCAAATTATTTCATCATCATCACATAATTATCTTCAACATTAGTGAAATATTCCACTACCTGATTTGACTAGTAAAGTTAATTTCCTGATACATTTCTGAGAGGATAGATATTTGTTTAAATTTTATATTTTATATTAATAATTTATCAATCCAATGGAAGTATTAAAATTGACCAATAAATTGGGTTATCATCTACATGATAAATAATTATTCTTGATTAATATAGAGTGAATTTAATATATGGACTCAATCAATTGGGTGCCTCATGATATAATGTATTTTTCAATGTTATCATATTAAGGGGATGACAATCTTATTGAAGTGAAATGGTACTATAGGGAGGGCCTTTTAAGTGAATATCATAATGTAGAAGACTACTGTTATGGTTTAATGTTAAGAGAGAAAAAGGATTGATGCAACATATTGTAAGAGTTAGTGTCCTAGAACCAACTTGTTGTACTTTGATAACATGGATATTTAATATATTTAAATATTAAACATCATATTAAATATTTTTCATTGTTATGGATGTCTATTGTGTAATAATTTCATTTATTATTACTCGCATTGACAAGGTCATAATAGTTCCCCGCTATGATGATAACCTTGAAGTGCTATAAAAATTTTCTTACATATAGTTCTATGGTTTAATGAAATACTATAATGGGACACATAGTATACAGACATTTAGTTTTATGTACTAATAATCTTATGAGACTTCCAATCATGATGTTCATACTTGGTAATCTTCGAGGCAGGAGATTATGAGAACATACCCACTAGTAGGGATTCATGATGTTTTGGTGTCACCAGATATTCTTATATGTTAGGCTATGTAAGGATCCTTATACTTTATGATTATCATTAATATGTGTCATGACTTGAGCACTTTTATTTACTCACAAAACTATCACATAGACAGTTGGTGGGAAGTAGAGTACATTTGGTGCATCATGAGTGGCAGGTTATTAATGGATAAGTTGATGAATGATTTGTCCCTTTCACTTATGGATGTTGATATCTCAGCACTATGATTGAAATAGAACCATCATGAGTAATTATGTGTCCTTAGTATAATTATGAGTTTATATCAATTATTCAAAGAACAACATATCAAGAACAAATGTTGATGACACTATCATGAATCCTGGTTGAAGAGATATTAAGAAAAATCTATTATATTACAGGGTGATAATTCGTATATGGATGTCATTATTGTGACTTTATGTTGTTTCTATTGTGTTACAGGACCCATTTCTAGATATTACTTTCTGACTTTAGACAATCATGCCTAATGCTAATGAAAAAGAATCCTATAGGGTAACACACTAAGTGTATCTGGTGGTCTTGGTTAGATTCTATTAGAATCTAATTAATGGAATAAATATTATTCTCAAGAATGTGGAATTATTTTATTCAAGTTAAAATTGTTGCATAAATTAAATAAATATTTATCCTCATGATTGTGGGTAAAATATAAATAATTTATTAAAAAATTAATAAATAATTATATACTAGCATTTAAATAAAATATTTATTTAAGAGAATAAATTATTTATTTATTCAGGTGTTCAATAAATTGAAGTGGAGTTCAAGCGGACCAAGGCTGGTCCGGTAGTAAACTAATTATTTGCTTGATGGTAAATAATTATTTTACTAGTTGGAACAAATTAGAATAAAACTAAAATTATTTTGTTACATGGAATTTTATTTATAATTCCATTATGCGCAAGTTGGGGTACCATAAGTAATTACATTGTATTATTATTAAAAGCATGAGTTTTATTTATGGTTATGAATTTATTTAACTGATGATACACAATTAAATATTGTAACTGAAGCCCCATGTTGATAAATAGACACGTATAACTATTGTTCCATGTACCGAACGGTACGCCTGGTGAATTTAGAATTCATGGGCTAAAAAATTTCTCTCTAGAATCCTCTTTCCTCACCTCTCAAGAATGAGAGACGTTTTTCAATGTTAAAGAACAAGTGATCAAGAATGAATGACACCTAACACTCGCATCCCCATGTTATCACCCAAAGAACGAGTGATGTTGATCGGTGGGCATCAGAGAATGTGGGGATCACCACTAAAAGGATTATAGTTTGGATTCTCACAAGTTCAACAGGATAATCTTAAAAGGACATTCCAGATGGTGAACATCATCAACAAAGTAAATACCTAAGATGAAAGTACTATTTTAATTATAAAACTAATTAAATTAATTATAAACATGATGTGCAAGATCCTCGGTAAAGGTTTCTACCTCCTATTTATTTATTTAAATATATGATTCTATTTCAAGGAGACTGGTGCTCATCATCATATTGATCCCAAAATAATCCCATATTAGGGTAAAAATTAATGTTAGGCACTGTTAAAACCACACTTTTGCTACACCCAGAACCAACAAGTGGTATCTGAGTGGTTACATCATAGTTTATAATTATTTAAATAACTCATTTATGATTAATAGTTTAATAATTTAGTTTTTAAACTCATGTTAATTGTTCTGAAAATACGAATCTCAGGATCTATTCCTCCTCTTTCAATTCCTATTCACCTAACAGAAATGATCTTTTCTTTCAATTTTGACTAAATATAATAGAGGAGCTCATTCATAGGTGCCAACAGATCAGGGATGAACAACACCAGAATACACGTCTTGTAGTTGGATTCATAGGCCATGTATCATGGTACATTGAATCAGGACTGGTCCACCAAACTAATCCATTTCGTTGGAGTTTTTCTAAGTCTTAAAACACTCTGTGTGTTGACCAGGAACATGTAGAACATGGTTTGTGGATTACACGCCATGTGGCCCACAATAAATGGATTGTAGTCCCTTAGGGTTAGGGGTGGACCATGTACTACATACATGGCTTTCTTGGCAGGGAGACCTTGTAACATGGATACTATACGGCATGTGGCCCAATGGTCAATCCGTGTACTCTGAGGATTTTTGAAGTACATATACACATTGTATCCCAGGAGTTTATTTCGTATAGATGGTGACTGATAGTACACAATGTGTAGTTGGAACTACAAATTGTGTACTCATCCAAATTAAGAAGATTTATTAAAATATATTACTATACTATAAAATCCTTTGAGATTTGCGCCATGGTGTAGGTGTAAAGCTAGGTCACAACATGTTATAGGTTTTTTATATATGTTTTTGTTTAATTTAACATATGTGTAATGTTCATTCCAACTCATTTGGTAGTTATGAATGGGAATTCACCGATTTTCCTCCAAGGTACAAGATACATACAAAGATAAATTAAAATGAATTTATTAGTTTAAAATTATGATAGATGATAATCTCAAGGAAATTCATAAAAATAGTTTAAGATAAACTAATTTATTAATTAAGATGATAATTAATTGAATCGAGAGTGATTTATCTTAAACAAGAACTATTAAAGAGATTAACTATAGTTTTATTAAAAATGTAACTCGTTACATGTATGTGGGTGATCTAGAGCTAGACCAAGAACTTTTTATGTGACAGTTTTACTTTTAATATATTTATTAAATTAATTGTTGGCATATCAGCCATGTCAAATCATTAATATGTGGGGCATGAATTCCCATTGTTTATTTTATAAAAAATCCCTTTTTATACCTTACCTTCATGTGAGTTAAAAAAGCATATGTAATGGATGTAACTTGAATGCTAGAGGAGGCGGTTCAGGCTAGATTCCAGACAAAACCAATCATAGGACATGTAGAGTTGGACAGGTGGAAAGTTGTTAACACAAACCCAAAAGGATCAAGGTGTTTCTCCCCTAGTTCAGGGTAAGATAATCAACCACTAAATAAACAAACGATTAGAAAAGATCATGATCATGCCCATTGATTTATTTTTTTCTGCTAGTTCCATGTTTTATCATTATGGATGTGTTTTCACAATCACATAATTAATGAATTAGACAAACATTCAAGATGAAACTAAAATAAACCAGAATTATGTGTAAATATTATCAAGACATGGTTAATCAATTGACTACATTCTACTTAATATTAACAAGCATGTAATAATTTTAATAAAAAATTCACACATAAGAGATAAAAATACCTCAATTAAAATATCAAGTCAAATAAATCCTTCTGTTACCTAATAAGTGAAAAATCAATAAAACTATGTGTTTGACCAACCATAATTGGGAAACGTTCTTTTATACAGGAATACCCTCTGAAAGGTTTCAGGTTGACATTACCATATTACATCAAGAAGAGTATCCCTTTCTAAATATGGTCCATTATTGGAGGCTAGAGTTGAGGAAATCCAAAGATACGATTTAAGGATTGGGGAGTCCACTCAACATATCAAGGAGTTTAAAGCATTCTATTGACAAAGACCCTCTTACCTAAATACCTTCAAATAGCGTGTCTAACTCTTGTTGGTGTTTTTTGAATGGGAATATCAATCCATTACACTCAAATGTCATGGAAATTGGACATTACGAGTTCAATGGGGACGGCCATAGGTGTAACACCCTGAGATTTTATGAAAAATATTCTTTTAATTTCATTAATGTCTTGTGTTGTATGCTACACCAAGATTACCTTGCTCTATACGCAACACCATATTAGCTTGCAGTATACGCAACACTATTCTTGGATCGTGTTACACACAATTTTGATAATAGTTATTTTACGCAACATTGAATATATATATATATATATATATATATTCAATGTATAAATGAAATATGGTTGGATTATGTTATACGAAACAACGAAGGATTCTTGCACAACACGCAGCCCTGACTTGGCTTGCATTACACGCAATCGCGACCTTCCTCGATAGCGTGTGTTGTACGCAATACCAGATTTTACTAAACAACGATATATTATTATAATATTATTATGAACTAGCTGTTATGAATAGTATTAACTAAATTTTGAATCTTATAACATTATTATTCGTCTTTCACATTTTATAAAACATGGTATAAGAACAAAATAATTTTTTCGGGTAAAATAAGTATTTTTCAAAAAATGCAGTTTTGCCGCCTTTTGATGGAGCACACACTTTAAATCTAGTTTTTGACATGTTTATAAGTTAAAATTGACAGAATAAAATTCTTCTTTGGAATCATGAAATAAAAATTTACTTTGGATAAATTTTCATATCATTCTGGTAACTTTCATATTTTGATGAATAGTAAAAACACGCTATATTTTAATTAAAAACAACTTTTTAAATCGAAATAATTAATAGTGATAAATTATTAATTTGAGTGGTTTTAAAGTATATATAGAATATATTTTTACAATTTAATACAATTTTGGTCAGTGAATATAATTTCACATTTAAACCAGACAAAAACAAGTGTCAATCTTTTGATATTTATTATCTCTTAAGAACACGCTATTTGTTTTGACGACAGGATTAATTTTTTAAATTAATTAATGCAACTGATATGTTTTGAATTTGGTAAAATAGAAATCATTTTTGAGTTCAAAATATCAAATATAGCTTAGGCCTAATTTTTGTTATTTTTATGGAAACTTTCATTTTTTGATGAATAGTGAAACCACTAAGTGGTAGTTAAAAAAATGAATTTTTCATAAAACATAATTTTACTGATTCTGTAAATGGAATTTCGAAAATCCGAGAGACATGGTTGATGTCAGTAAGTAAAATGTGGTTCAACGAGATGAAAATAATTTTTTTTGGTGAATAGTAATTTTTTACTTTTTTTTACCACGGTTAAAAATAAATAGGGTAAATAAGGGTAAAAATGATATTATTATTACCCTAACACATGTCCTAATTCTATTAGACAAGTGTAAATCGACCAAAAACAAGCTTATGAAAAAAAATATGACCATTTAGGCCCACTTGGATTAGATTTGGACATTTATTATTAATTCATTAAAAGAAGGGTTAAAATAGTTAAAATCAATGTTTAATAAGTAAATCATTTTTAATATGGATTTATACCTAAGATAAATACGACTATAAATATTCATTAGAAAGTTAAAACGATTTCCTACATAATGGTATTTTATTTTTAATTTTTAGACTTCAAATAATTTAATTTATTTATGACACAACGATGATGCAGTAATTATCTTATTAATGAAATATTGACATAATCGACGTTATAAATACCCAAAGGAATGTAATTTGAGACTTTTTATGAATTACACTAATTTTCAAGGTTAATATGACATGTTAGTATGGATATAAGTAACTTGGTTAGAACTAATCATTCTGTTATGATTATCCCAAAAATCAATTACTAAATAGAATCAAAATTGACATAAAATAGTTTTTAAAACAAATATTATATTATTAATTGTTATTTTATTCCTAAAAATATAAGGTTCGGAAAAATGACTTAGATAAGGTTATATATATTAATAATAAACAACTTGGGGTTTTTTTGGCTTGATATAGTAAGTTTATTAACCTTATAGTGTAAGAAAACAAGAAGACACGGTAAAAGTTAAATTATCTAACTTAAAGTTAAATCTAAATGATAAGGTTAAAATTGATACCTAAACTTTTCTAAATTCTATTGGATGAGAGTATTTCGACCCCTACCCACCTTAACTTCGAAATATATCAATTTGGAGCTATTAAAAACCGAATTTGACTTTACAATAATATTATATTTTTTGTTATTCCAAAGGGGACCCTCTCCTCCCTTATAAAGGGGCATCTCCTCCCCCTCTTTCTCACACCACATTGAGCCTTCGAGATCGGCTAAACCCTGACAATTTACCTTATCCACTTCCCTAGAAACATCCTAGTGGTTCTGGTCTTCCTAAAAGACCAATTTTAGTTCCCTAAAAGGAGATCTCAAAGAGGCGCTTCAAAGAAGAGGTAATGTCTGTTACCGATTCTTTCATCTTTATTTCTTCTTCCAATTATTCTTCTTAGGTTGCTTCATTATGAAGTAATAACATCAGTATCAATTATATACTGATATGTTATTATAATTATGAAACAACCTTATTTCTCCATTTATCCATCCTATGGAAAAAGAAATCACCACGCATGCGTACGTACGGAATACCGTCTCCACGCCGTGGTGTAATCTATTTTCCACCACCACCATACATGGATGGGTATAATGGTGTAAATAATTACTATATATGATTATTTTAAAGTGATATTGATTCTGAAATAGTATACATACACTCCAATACAATTCCACGATCATGAGAATGATATCATCGCTCGTGCGTACGTACGGACTACCGTCTCCACGACGCGATGAGATTCATTCTCCACGTTAACCATTCATGAATGATTATAAAGTATATATAATAATTAATAATGAAATATATTACATAATAATGATTCGGGATTTATGTGTATATATATTTATGTCATCTACTTAATTCCATTCAACTCAATAAGGAAAAGAAAACAGCGTTCATGCGTACGTACGGTCTACCGTCTCCATAAACCGTGTATTTATTTCCATTTACTGATCTATTATATATATATATTCTGAATATATATTATATATAAATCATGTTGTATATTATGGAATTATGTAATCATGATCTAAGTAATCATATGAATAATTACATGTCAAAACATGGACGACAAATGAAACGATTTTACCCAAAACACTCTTTAACATGGAATTTACAAAAGAACGGGTAATAAAAAGACATAAGTGAACCATATATGATATCATAACAATGATTATGATTCTGGAATAAGTCAATGACATTATTTAAATTATTATACAGTAGGTTCGGACACATACGAAGAAAATCGGACCTAAGGTAAGGGAAATATCACAATCTCATTTTTATCCAAGATTGTTTATACTTTAGTATTTACTGGGTGTATTTTATCATCCAAATCCATTTTTCCTCAATACGTAATATTATCTCCATCCACCTACAATTGTTTAAATCCAATTTTACCCTTCGGTGAGTTTTTATTAAAGGATGTGAAAGGAATATTTTGTCGTTTTTCATACGAGGTACTTTTTTAACTTTTCTAAAAAAAGTACAAGAAGAATGTTTTTTAACATATACGACATGAATGGATTTTAAAAAATTATTTCCAAGAATCTTCCTTTGAAATTTTTCATGTTTATTTTTAATCAACTTCTTTTAGTTTTGAATTTTATGACATGTTATGAAAGGAAAAGTGTTTTTGAAGTAGAAAGGATATTTTTCTCAAGAATGGAGTTCAAGTGTTTTATCAAAATTATTTTCCATCTAAGATAATACAGGGTTCTGTTTCTATCCCTATTATTAAATTTACATGATTATGTTGTGATGGAAATATTTTTATGAATTTCTTTATCTTATATGAATTGTTTTATGATGTCATGATGTTTAAGATTCCCATTTTTATTACATGGGTTATGCAATGATGTATGATTTATGATTTTGTGGCACACATAAGAATGGTATCATTATGAGATGGGTGGGACCTATATCTCCCTCCAATGAATTGGGTAAATATTTTATATCTCATGAGATAGACATGGCTGGAACGGTAGGTTATACCGATTCAGTGAAAAAGGACTGAAATGAATAGTGAACTCGGCTCAGAAAGGGACTTTGTCCACTAAGATAGTCTTGGAAATGAGTCATGACTAATAAGAAATGATTATATATGATTATGTGTGTATGCCACAAAGATTCATGTTTTAAGTTATGATTATTGGGATTACATTTCACTACTATGATTTATCCCATGTTTTGAAATTATGATCTCTTTTGTAGGTTAAGATTTCCAAAATGTTACGTTCTTATGAATATGATGTGATTGATATTTCTTTTGTTTACCTTTACTGAGCATTTGAGCTCACCCTTTTATGTTTTCTTTTCCCCAGGATATAAAGAAAGGTTTTAGGTATAAAAAAAGGAAGATCTTTATGGGAGATGTTGAAGATCTTTCACCATGATTAGAAGAATATATTCCGAGTTTCCAAAGACCCTAAACTATTACAGTCCTTGTGTGTGTGTTTTTGTTATGTACTAATTATTCCGCAAAAGTAATGTAATGTCCATATATGTCAGGCTTTGGGTCTCTACAGTTGGTATCAGAGGAAAGGTTTCGTCAACCTTTGGAAACTAGGATGCGAAAATGTTAGTAAGATCCCTAGAGATATTTCTAAGGTATGACTAGGGATGTCCCTAAGGATAAGTATGCATATAAGATATAGTCCTAGAACTATTGTAACGATGTTATAATTTAACCTAATATGTTAGATATTGAGGTTGCTCCCCCTTTACTATGTTTTTTTCCCTAGCATGATTTTTGCTTCTCACACTATTCTTTTTGGGTTTTAGAAAATGGCTGGAAACAGGAAGATTCATGATAATGGAGGATATGACGGACAATGGAATGATTTTCTTCATGAGAAACCAAATGAAACGGGATCTGGAAGTCCAAACATTGTTATTATGCCTAATCATCAATCTCATAATATGATCAATAATCTCAACTTTGCTATGTTTCCCGACTCAGATAATAAGAGAAAGATGGAGTTTCATGATGATCATAGAGGAGATAAAGTTCAATTTCCTTCATGTAAATCATGTGGGAAGAGGCATCAGGGAGGTTGTTTCAATGGAACCGGAAGATGCTTTGGGTGTGGAAAAGATGGACACAAAGCCAGTAAGTGCAAATGAAAAGGTTTAGTTAACACCTAGGATGAGGATAATGGTATTGCTACGACATCAACAATGGTTAAGTGTTTTAAATGTGGAATTTATGGGCATTATGAAAACCAATGCCCTAAGGGAAAGTCTCATGAAGAGAATCAGTATGGTCGTATGAGTAGTATTTATGTTGATGATGATGAAGAGACTAAAAATGATATGTGAGATGAAAGAATTGATGAAGCTCGGTCAATGGTTTAAGAATGTAGTGGAATGATTACATGTTTATCATATGTAATGTTGTATAAGTAATCTCATGGTACTATGGAATAAAGAGACATCTAAGGATTGTTACATTGTTGCCTTTCCGTGAGTTTTGAAAGTGTATGATTAATGGTACCAGTATCCATGAAAGGTTAATCAGATATTTTTGGAATGTAGATGATATGCGCATAATGAAGGGATAAGGAGAAAATTAAATGTTTGATAGTATTCATGAGCTCATGCCTGATATAAGGAGAAGGTTATATCATGGTTTGAGTATATAGAATTTCTAGATTTTGGTATGTGGAAAGAGTTAACTTTTGACTGCATTCATGTTTTCACTAAGGATCAATGGGTATTTATTCTTCAAGAGAATACATGATTAAGGTATTCACATGTTTGTAATTTGACTAACAATATATATCTTATGATATATGGGGGATAAATGATCGCATTCACGTGATGATTTTCTTTATAATATGACCTTGGACCAAAGTATTTTAGATAATCGTAAATACTGGAATGGATTATGTTGGACATAAGTTAGTATTTTTTAAGGATAAAACTTTTTTGATATTGTTGATGGGATGTTATAGTAATATAGCTTTAGAAAAAGGACAACCTGCAGGACGGGCGACAACCCATCGCGTCGGACAAGGCTGTGGGAATCGAACCCACAACCAAAGTTCCACTGGACTTTATCGCCTACCAATGGACTACAGGAAGTCCCTGTTTAGTAGAAACTAGTTTTATTATATTAAACAGTATGATATATGAAGTATAAGTCCATTTAAGAACCATATATGATTAATGTCACTATAGATGGACTTATGTATTTTTTTGATAACTTTTCTAACCTTTTGTTTGAGATAGATGGAATGACCCATCATTATATCACATGATCTGCTAACACATCACTAATGACAAATTCAACTTCATTTCTTTACGAGATGAAGTTGAAATTGTCCAAAGAACTACCAACAGTGAGACTATACCAAAATCACGAAAGTATTTCTTCTAATTCCAATTTCATCAACTTTAGGGAAATGATCTTGAAAACCAAAAATGTTGTCCTAGTGATCTTATATCTGATGAACCAGATGGTACCTTAGATCGTCACAAATTTATGGCTTTGTGATTGCCGGCTTTTCCATAGCCATGTTCTCTACCACTCTCCATCAGAACATGATGGTTAGATTTCTCTTCCATATCGATATTTTCACCTATGTGGAAACCCAGTGATTAGTTTATCTGGGTAACCGTTACGTTTCATAATTTTTTTCTTAATGATTGTTTTTGGTATTCCTTTTTACGATGTGGGTTTCTATTAATGAAACTTTCGAATAGTAAACCATTTATAACCCCAACGAATTTCGAGGGCGATATTCATTAAAGGGGCATAGAATTTAACACCCGGAGATTTTATGAAAAATTTTCTTTTAATTTCATTAATGTCTTGTGTTGTATGATACACCAAGATTACCTTGCGTTATACACAACACCGTATTAGCTTGCAGTATACGCAACAATATTCTTGGATCGTGTTACACACAATTTTGATAATAGTTTTTCTACGCAACATTGAGTATATATATATATTCAATTTATAAATACAATATGGTTGGATTATGTTATATGAAACAACGAAGGATTCTTGCACAACACGCAACCCTAACTTTTCTTGCATTACACGCAATCGCGACCTTCCTCGATAGCATGTGTTGTACGCAATACCGGGTTTTACCAAACAACGATATGTTATTATAATATTATTATGAACTAGTCCTTATGAATAGTATTAACTAAATTTTGAATCTTATAAAATTATTATTCGTCTTTCACATTTTCTAAAACATGGTATAAGAACAAAATAAATTTTTCGGGTAAAATAAGTATTTTTCAAAAAATGCAGTTTTTCCGCCTTTTGATGGTGCACCCACTTTAAATATAGTTTTTGGCATGTTTATAAGTTCAAATTGACAAAATAAAATTCTTCTCTGGAATCATGAAATAAAAATTTGCTTTGGATAAATTTTCATATCATTCTGGTAACTTTCATATTTTGATGAATAGTAAAAACACGCTATATTTTATTTAAAAACAACTTTTTCAATCAAAATAATTAATAGTGATAAATTATTAATTTGAGTGGTTTTAAAGTATATTTAGAATATATTTTTACAATTTAATACAATTTTGGTCATTGAATATAATTTCACATTTAAACCAGAAATAAACAAGTGTCAATCTTTTGATAGTTATTATCTCTTAAGAACATGCTATTTGTTTTGACGAAGGGAATTCATTTTTTAAATTAATAAATGAAAATGATATGTTTTGAATTTGGTAAAATAGACATCATTTTTTAGTTCATAATATCAAATATATCTTAGGCCTAATTTTTGGTATTTTTCTGGAAACTTTTATTTTTTGATGAATAGTGAAACCACTAAGTGGTAGTTAAAAAAATGAATTTTTCATAAAACATAATTTTACCGATTCTGTGAATGGAATTTCAATAATCTGAGAGACAAGGTTGATGTGAGTATGTAAAATGTTGTTCAATGAGATGAAAATAATTTTTTGGTGATTAGTAACTTTTTACTTTTTTTTACCACGGTTAAAAGTAAATAGGGTAATTAAGGGTAAAAATGATATTATTATTACCTAACACATGTCCTAATTCTATTGGACAAGTGTAATTCGACCAAAATAAACCTTAGGAATTAAATATGACCATTTAGGCCCACTTGGATTAGATTAGGACATTTATTATTAATTTATTTAAAGAAGGGTAAAAATAGTTAAAATTAAAGTTTAATAAGTAAATCATTTTTAATATGGGGTTATACATAAGATAAATTCGACTATAAATATTAATTATAAATATAAAATTATTTCCTACATAATGGTATTTTATTTGTAATTCTTAGACATTAAATAAGTTAATTTATTTATGACACAACGATGATGCAGTAATTATCTTATTAATGAAATATTGACATAATTGATGTTATAAATACCCAAATAAATGTAATTTGAGACTTTTTATGAATTAAATTAATTTTATAGGTTAATATGACTTGTTAGTATTGATTTAAGTAACTTGGTTCGAACTAATCATTCTGTTATGATTTTCACAACAAATCAATTACTAAATAGTGTCAAAATTGACATAAAATAGTTTTTAAAACAAATATTATATTATTAATTGTTATTTTATTTCTAAAAATCAATGGTTCGGACAAATGACTTAGATAAGGTTATATATATTAATAATAAACAACTTTGGGTTCTTATAGCTTGATATAGTAAGTTTATTAACCTTATAGTGTAAGAATACAAGAAGACATGGTAAAAGTTAAATTGTCTAACTTAATGTTATATCTAAATGATAAGGTTAAAATTGATACCTAAACTTGTCTAAATTATATTGGATGAGATTATTTAGACCCCTACCCATCTTAGCGTCGAAATATATCAATTTGGAGCTATTAAAAACAGAATTTGTCTTTATAATAAAATAATATTTTTAGTTATTCCAAAGGTGCCCCTCTCCTCCCTTATAAAAGGGCACCTCCTCCCCCTCTTCCTCACACCACATTGAGCCTTCAAGCTCGGCCAAACCCTACCAATTTCCCTTATTCACTTTCCTAGAAACATCCTAGAGGTTCTGGTCTTCCTCAAAGACCAATTTTTGTGCCCTAAAAGGAGATCTCAAAGAGGCGCTTCAAAGAAGAGGTAATGTCCGTTACCGATTCTTTCATCTTTATTTCTTATTCCACTTATTATTCTTAGGTTTTTTCATTATGAAGTAATAACATCAGTATCAATTATATACTGATATGTTATTATAATTATGAAACAACCTTATTTCACCATCTATCCATCCTACGGAAAACGAAATCACCGCGCGTGCGTACGTACGGAATACCATCTCCACGTCGTGGTGTAATCTATTTTCCAACACCACCTTACTTGGATGGGTATAATGGTGTACATAATGACTATATATGATTATTGTAAAGTGATATTGATTCTGAAATAGTATACATACACTCCAATAAAATTCCACGATCATGAGAATGATATCATCGCTCGTGCGTACGTACGGACTACCGTCTCCACGACACGATGAGATTCATTCTCCACGTTAACCATTCATGAATGATTATAAAGTATATATAATAATTAATAATGAAGTATATGACATAATAATGATTCTTTATTTATATGTATATATATGTATGTCATCTACTTAATTCCATTGAACTCAATAAGGAAAAGAAAACAGCGTTCATGCGTACGTACGGTCTACCGTCTCCATGAACGGTGTATTTCTTTCCATTTACTGATCTATTATATATATATAAATATTATGAATATATATTATATATAAATAATGTTTTATATTATTTAATTAAGTAATCGTGATCTAAGTAATCATATGAATAATTACAAGTCAAAACACGGACGACAAATGAAACGATTTTACCAAAAATGCTCTTAGACATGGAATTTACAAAAGAATGGGTAATATAAAGCCATAAGTGAACTATATATGATATCATAACAATGAGTATGATTCTGGAATAAGTCAATGACATTATTTAAATCATTATACAGGAGTTTCGGACACATACGAAGCAAATCGGACCTAAGGTAAGGGAAATATCACAATCTCATTTTTATCCGAGATTGTTTATACATTAGTATTTAATAGGGTATATTTTATCATCCAAATCCATGTTTCCTCAATATGTAATATTATTTCCATCCACCTATAGTTCCCTAAATCCAATTTTACCCTTCGGTGAGTTTTTAGTAAAGGATATGAAAGGAATCTTTTGTCGTTTTTCATACGAGGTACTTTTTTTGACTTTTCTGACAAAAGTACGAGAAGAATGTTTTTTAACTTATACAGAATGAATGGATTTTTAAAATATTATTTCCAAAAATCGTCCTTTAAAAATTTTCATGTTTATTTTTAATCAACTTCTTTTAGTTTAGAATTTTATGACATGTTAAGAAAGGAAAACTGTTTTTGAAGTAGAAATGATATTTTTTTCAAGAATGGAGTTCAAGTGTTTTATCAAAATTATTTTCCATATAAGATAATATAGGGTTCTGTTTCTATCCCTATTATTACATTTACATGATTATGTTCTGATGGAAATATTTTTATGAATTCCTTTATCTTATATGAATTTTTTTATGATGTCATGATGTTTAAGATTCCAATTTTTATTACATGGGTTATGCAATGATGTATGATTTATGATTTTGTGGAAAACATAAGAATGGTATCATTATGAGATGGGTGGGACCTATATCTCCCTCCAATGCATTGGGTAAAGATTTTATATCTAATGATATAGACCAGGATGGAACGGTAGGTTATACTGGTTCAGTGAAACGGGACTGAAACGAGGAGTGAACTCGGCTCAAAAAGGGACTTTGTCCACTAAGATAGTCTTGGAAATGAGTCTTGACTAATAAGAAATGATTCTCTATGATTATGCGTGTTTTCAGCAAAGTTTCATGTTTTAAGTTATGATTATTTGGATTAAATTTCACAACTATGATTTATCCCATGTTATGAAATTATGATCTCTTTTGCAGGTTAAGATTTCCAAAATGTTATGTTCTTATGAATATGATGTGATTGATATTTCTTTTTCTTACCCTTAATGAGAATTTTAGCACACCCTTTTATGTTTTATTTTCCCTAGGATATAAATAAAGGTTTTAGGTATAAAAAAAGGAAGATCTTTATGGGAGATGTTGAAGATCTTTCACCATGATTAGAAGATTCTATTCCGAGTTTCCAAAGACACTTATCTATTACGGTCCTTGGGTGTGTGTTTTTGTTATGTACTAATTAATTAGAAAAAGTAATGTAATGTCCACGTATGTCATGCTTCGGGTCTCTACAATTGGGACATGATAAATTAGTGGGAGACTTAATAAAATCAATTAATTATTTATCATAAAATGTAATCATGAAATTACTAATTATATTCTCTTTTAATTATATAATAAAATGAAAAAATCGTCAACCACCGGATCCATGCGATGAATTCTAGATAAAGAAATCATCCTCACCAATAGTAAAATCCATGAATGGTTTAAATGCCTTTGGGATATTCTATGCCATGATTAGATATCATACGTGTTGGAGTCAGCATTACCTGATCTGCTTACCCAAGAGGAAAGTGACTAATAGTTCTTGGACCATGAGAGACATATGAACGATGTACTCAACGTTAAATTTATGATGTTGTCATCAATGTATAGTTATCTAAAAAAATCCTCATGAAATCATGGATTCCTTTAGCATGCTCGATAACCTCTATGGTCTTTACTCGGAGAGAGGAAAAAAGAACAGTTTGAGATATCCAATGCAATCTTTAAGAGTATGATAAGAGAAATATCCCTAGTTAGGCCTCATGTATATGTTGAGGGATTAGTGGTTCTAGGGTTAAAACTCATTGATAAACTGGGTATCGATCTCATTCTTGCATCAATACCTTATAGATTCTCCACCTTTGTTGTTAATTTCAATATAAACAACATTGAGAATATCTATCTGATCATCTTATCCTCATTCTCCAAGTGGAAAAGATATAAGGCACTAAAACCCATCTATCCTTATGGTGAATAAGAGGAAAGGGAAGGAATAGAGTTTGAATCCCAAAAATTCTTCACACCCTTACAAGAAAAGGAAGATCAAAGGGGAGGTAAGGGAACTAGAAGTTGTTTTTTTTTTCATTTGGCAAGAAGGGCCATTGGATGATGAACTACACCCAGCCTATAAAGAAAGGTGGAGATTTGGGTGAATTTTTTATCGAATTTAATATCTCAATTTCTAAAAAGTGGGTATTAGATACAACTTATGGTGATCACATATGTATCCTAATACATGAACCAAGTAGATTTAGAAATTTTGACTGAGGGGAGGTAGATCTATTAGCATCCAACTTAGCCAGACTTGTTGATATAGCTGTTAGGGACTACCACCTCACATTACCAACTGAGATAATAATTGTATTAAAGGGTTGTTATTATTTGATGTATGTTACTAAAAACATTAATTCTGTATCAAGATTAGATACAGATGGATTTTTCTCATGTTTCTAAATGAATGTTTCTTATTTTACAAGGAGATAGTTTGTTTTGGTAGGGCACATTAATATAATGGTGTTTATGTGTTGGATGACACAATCCACATAATGAAAATTGATAACAAAGATACCTCACCAGACTCATACGAGACCCATCATTGGATCACTAAATAGGTCATGTAAATGAGAAATGCTGGACAAAGTTACATCAAGATGAATATTTATATTCTTTCAAAATAAAACCAGTTGGTGTATGTTATGCATGTTTGTAAGGCAAAATGACCAAATCCCCATTTAGTGGGAAAGGTTAAATGGCTAAAGAACTTCTTTTAATTTTTCATACCAATGTGTGTGGACCAATTACAATTGAATCAGGGGGAAGGTACTCCTACTTCATAACTATTAGTGATGATTATATTAAATATTGATATATATATATATAATGATGTGTAAGTCAGATTCTTTTGATAAGTTCAAAGAATACAAGAATGATGTCAAGAACCAGATTGGTAAGAATATTAAGTAATTCTACGCAGACAATGGTGGGGAGTATCTTCATCAAGACTTCATTGATTACTTATGGGGAGTTTGGGATCCCATCCCAACTCACTCCTCCTTACACGCCCTAGTGGAATGGTGGGATTGAAAGGAGGAACTGATCCTTGTTGATCCTGGTGAGATCAATAATGAGTCAGCAGTGTCTTCCACTATGCTTTTGGGGATATTCATTACAAACAGTGGTTCACATACTAAAACAAGTACCACCTAAGTCGATAAATGGTATTCCATACAAATTTTGGAGTGGAAAAAATCCATTTTATTCAATTTACATGTGTAGGTAAGTGATGTGTTTTTAGGGCCTCTTAAGGTAAAAAACTTGCACCCTAAGGCAAAAAGTGTACATTTATATGATACCCCAAGGAAACTAGGGGATATTACTCATACAACCACTCATAAAAATAGGTTATAGTGGAAATAAACACCATATTCCTTGATTGGGAGAGCTTATCCAAAAGTGATAGTGAGAGAAAGATAGATTTTGATGAAGTTGAGGATCAAGGTATAGAAGATTTTGTACAGGAATAAATTACACAATGCCTTGTGGAAGAATAAAATTTTCCAAATATATAAGAACTGCGTAAGAGTACAAGAGAGGTTAGAGAACCATAATGTTATGGTTTTCTTATTATCGAGGATGGTGACTCATTATTAGTTGATAATAATGATCCTCTAACCTTTAAGGATATATTAAGTGGAATAGATGTTTCCAAGTTTCTAGAAGCCATGAATTTTGAAATGGATTCAATGTACCAAAACCATGTATGGATATTGGTTGATCCTCGATTAGATGTAAATAATGTTGGTATCAAATAGGTATTCAAGAAGAAACTGGACATGGAACGACAAGTCAGTACCTATATGGTTCGACTAGTTATAAAATGGATTAAGAAGCGTCAAGGCATTGACTATAATGAAACATTTTTAGAAGTTTCAATACCAATGTCCATTATAATTATATTTTCCATTACCACTAACCATGACCATTAGATTTGTAAAATGGATATCAAAACAACCTTACTTAATGGGAACCTTCAGAAATATGTCTACATGAAACAACCTGAAGGTTTTATGACTCCAAAGATTTATTATAAGGTATGAAAAATGCAGAAATCCATTTATGGATTAAAGAAAGGATTCGGGTAATGAAACATTCATTTTTATGAAACCATAAAAAATTTTGGTTATTTCAAGAATGTATGTGAGCCTTGTTTCTATAAATGGTTTAGTGAGAGGGACGTCGTTTTACAAATAGTATACGTTGATGACAAATTAAATATTAGAAATTAGATACCATTATTATAGTATGTTAAGGCATGGTTGAATCAATGATTCTCCGTGAAGGACTTGGGTTAGGCAGCATATATTCTTGGCATTAAGATCCATCGTGACAGATCCATGAGATTGATGGGCCTATGTCAAAGTACATACATTGATAAGATACTGAAGAGATTCACTATGGAACAATCCAAGAGGGGATTGTTGCCAGTAACACATAACATTTGTATTTCCATGAAAATGTATCATGAGACACATGAGGAAATAAAGATAATGGCAAGGACTCCATATGCATTAGTGATTGGGTTAGTCATGTATGTCGTGCAATGTTCTAAGCAGGATGTCGCATATGCATTGAGTTCCGTAAGAAGATATCAAGATAACATTGGTGACTGCCATTGGATGGCAGTCAAAACTATCCTATAGTATCTATGGTGTACTAAGAATATGTTCAGGGTTTATGGAGGATATGAGGAACTTTCCAAAAGAGGATATGCAGATGCTAGTTTGTAGACCGATCAAGATGACATAAATTCTCAAATGGGGTACACCATCACATTGAATGGAGGTGAAATGAGCTAGAAGAGCACAATGAAGAGTGTTGTTGTAGATTCTATAGTAGATTCTAAGTATATCGTGGCTTTAGAGGAATCTAAATAAGTATTTTGGATGTGAAGCTTCATCGAAGAGCTTAATTTGATATGTATTAGTAAAGATCCCCTCACACTGTACTGTGATAATACTACAGTATTGGATCTCACCAAAGATCCAAGGTCACATCAGCAGATGATGAACATATTTCAAAAGTATCAACTCTTGAGGGATTTTTCTCAGATAGGTGATGTTGTAGTGAGCAGCATTTCTTTGGAAGACAACATGGTAGAACTCTTGAATAAATCTTTAACTGTGTTGAAACATGATCATCATGTGAGGTCTAGTGGACAGAAAGTCATTGATAATTGTCTCTAGTCCCAATGGGAGTTTTTATGATTTGGTATCCTAGAACCACCTAGTTGTACTTTGGTTACATGAATATTTAATATATTTAAATAATAAACATAGAATTACATATTGTTCATTTTTATACATGACTATAGTGTAATAATGTTCTGGAGTATTTTTCACATTGATAGGGTCATATAAGTTCCCCACTAGAATGAGAACCTTGAAGGGATATGACAATATTCAAAAATATTGTTCTATGCTTCAATGAAATACTATAATGGGACACATAGTATAAATACCTTCATGTGTGAGTACACATATGTTGATGAGACTCTCTCTCATGAAGTTCGTACTTGGTAATCTCCAAGATGAGAGATTTTAACAACAAACCCACTAGTATGAATTACACATGTTTTGGTTTAATCAGTCATTACTATATGTGAGCGAGTGTAATAATCCATAAAATTAAAATCATCACTAAAATGTGTCACACCTCATACACTTTGACATACTAATGAATACTATCACACAAAATGTATGCTAGTAGTAGGGTACAATGGGTGTGTCACAAGTGGCATGTTATTAATGGATAGGTTGAGGAAGGATTTTCCACTTCCATTTATGGAAGTTGATATCTCAGACCTTTTATTGAAATAGAACTATCAGCAGAAATTCCATGGACATGGTGTAATGATGAGTTAATTTCAGTTAAAATAATAACGATGTATCAATTACAAAGGTTTAGGACATAATCATGAAACCTGCTTGATGAGATATTGAAGAAAATGGATTACATTACACAGTGAGCATTCGTATGTGGATTTCGTTGTTGTGACTTTATGTTATTTATTTTGGGTGCCTTGACATGTTTCAAGAGAGTACTCATGGACTATAGGAATTCCATCCTTATTCTAATGAGAAATAATCCTAGAGGGTCACAAACTAAGTTTTTTTTGTGGTCTCTGTTAAATTTTATTTGAATTTAACTAATGTAATAAATATTATTCTCAAGAAAGTGGAATAATTTTATCCATATTAAATTGACAGTATAAATTAAATAAATATTTATTCACTGTATTATGGGTAAAATATATTTATTTATATAAGTGACTATTTAATAATGATTTATTTACTAGTTTATAAATAAAATATTTATTTAAAAGAATAAATTATTTATTTTTTGAGTGTTCAATAATTATATGTGGAGTTCGAGTGGACCAATGTTGGTTTGTTAGTAGAATAATTTTTTGCAAGACAATAAATAATTATTTAACTAATTTCCACAAATTAAAATAATATAAAAATTATTTTATGACAAAGAATTTAATTTATAATTCCATTTTTCACAAGTTTGGGTACTATAAATAATGACGTGGTATTATTATTAAAATCATGGGTTTTTGAAAAGGTTATTAATGTATTTAATTGATGTTACACAATTAAATATGTTAACAGATGCCCCATGTCAATAAATAGTCACATACATCAAATGTACCATGTACTGAAATGTACGCCCAGTAAATTTATAATTATTGAGATAAAATATTTCTATCTTGAATCATATTTCCTCCCCTCTCTAAAATGAGATACATTCTTCACGGTTGAAGAACATGGGATCAAGAACAACCAACACAAGACACTCACTTCATTGTGCTAGCACTTGGATAACAAGTGGTGTCAATTGGAGGCCATCGGAGCACGTGTGGATCACTACTAGATGGATTTTAGTTTTTATCCTCACGTGCGCAATGAGATAATCTATAGGGGTCATTCTGGATGATCAACATCATCAACAAAGAAAATTATTAAGAACCAGGTATTCTATTATTTATGAAAATAATTAAATTAATTATAAACATGATGTGAAATATCCTCTCTGGTGGTTTTGGTCCACTTCTTTTTTAATCTAAATCTTTGATACTATTTCATAGAGACTGGAATTCATCGTCATATTGATCTCGGAATAATCATTGGTCATGGAAAAAATTAATGTTGGGCACCATACAAACAACACTTTCACTGTGCCCGAAACATACAAATATTTTCAAGGAATGACCTTATCGGTTGACAATGACAAGGGGATCCCCTTCATTAAATTTAATATTTCCAAAAGGAGGGAGAGTTTTTTGGATCACATCAAAAGAGGAGTTCCTATGATAAAACAAAATATTTTCATGGGGAGGAGCTCCAACGATACTGATAGTAATATTTTTAGGAGGGCCTTCAAAATATAAGAAACTTCTTCTATCATATGATGAGTTAATGGAATCATGTTCCACTATTGAAATGAATTTTAGGTTCTCAATAACACAATTATTGAGCATGGAAAAAATATGTGACTAAATATAATATTTGTTTTGCCCATAATGATTACTCTTCATTTAATCTCTCTTTTTGTAGACCATAATCATGTGTTATACACAAAAACCATTATACATGGAAGAATTATTATGAGACCCCCTTGATTCCATTGGATTGGGATGATGGACCTATTGTGTATTTAAAGGAATGTGTCACCACTTCATGGTTACCTATATGATATATTGATGAAATTCCACTCACAGAAATAGAGAATGAATATATGACTACAACTAAAGGATTTTACATATTTTTAGGATGTATTTGAACATTTGTAAAGGATATATACCTTACCTAATATAGGAAATGAAACAGGATATTAGTATATAGTGGCAATGGTAATGTGTTCCTTATTCTATATTTTATTCTTCAACTAAATATACCAATGATCATACTGAATGATATAAGATATGATTCATTGATCTTTAGTTGTTCTTGTTATATATTGTGGAGATAATATGGTGGTGGTGTAGAGAATTCATTCATGTCGCTATTTCTAGATTGGATATGTTGATGAAAATCTTTTTTTCCCACTTCTAGGATATGTAGAAATTATTTTACGATGTTTCTAGGAATATATTTCTACAAATCAATTATTTCCAAAATGATTTTAGGGGATTATGTATAATGAATTAGAATATGTAAACATTTCATTATGGGAGAGAGTATATGAGTGACTCCCCGACCCCAGATGCCCAGAGCTGTGGAATTATCTTCATACATTGTCATGATTATAAGGAATCATGTTCCGAAAGACCGATCGGTTTAGTATTATTGGAAAAAAAATGCATATATAAATTCAACATTACAACTTGAAAAGAAATCCAACACTAATTTATTCCATTAGAAACAACCCAGCCTCCGAGATTATGCATGAAAGTAACTCATAACTATCTTATTGATATCCTGGTAAAATTAAACATAAGAAAGGGATGAGTTTAAATGCTCAGAAAGGGTAAGAAATACAGTGGAAGATAACATAAACATTAGGCATAATGAATAATTTAAAACACATGCCTTTACAAATAATAAACATGAACACTTTATGGAAGGAATATGAGTAGAGTAAATAATGCAATAATAAAACATAGTAATGGGTATTCTACTAGTCGAATAACCACATGAACCAACATTATTATTTTCATAATGAGGGAATATATAATGTCGGATATTCTGAAAATTTTTGTCAAGGCCTCATCCAAGACTTCTAAAAATGATTAACCTCTCTGCCAAAACCATATATCAAATTGGGAAAGGCCTTATCCAATTCCATGTAGAATTGTCTCATTAGACTGACTGATGAACCAATGAGATACAGTGGTCTCCACCTATCACTTAATACTAGAAAAGCCGTCAGAGGATAACCCTCTGACCATTTATTAAAAAGAGAAAGAAACCCAGTTTAAGGGTTGCCGATACCCATTACAAAATATCCCCGCACCATACATTTCAAAAACAACTTTCAAATTTCAAACTCAAAAAGCCATCCAGCTGTCCTCGATCAGCATGCTATCACCGTACACCTTTCCATGCTTCTACATCCCGCCAACACCAGAATGAAAAAATTCAAATTCACAAAACCCAAACTGCTTTCCATTTTTTCTGACGACGTGTCCCCCTTCATCATTTCCAAGAGCCACCTCGAGATGCGAGCATGGAAATCATCACCCACCGCAGATCAAGTCGACGTTGAAATCCCCATCCACTCGCCAACTAGTCAACATCATCAGTAGTATATCGGAACTACCACTGTCATGGTTGTCGGGGCACCTCACCGTCGTCGCCGGAGCACCATCACCAGAGCACCTCACCGTCGTCACCGCCATCGTCACCTTCCCAACATCCCACCGGTCGCCGGAAAAAACCAATCCGACACCGTTGTCACCGCCGTGATCACTCAGAAAATCATCCATTCGCAAAACCACAAAAAAACCACGCAAACCAAACAACCACACCGCCACATAGAGTGATGAACCTCATATCCAGCAGGGAAAAGACAAAACCTTAAAACGGGAACCTCGCCGCCACCGACTAGATCGACCGCATCAGATGCAACAGAGTCCCCCCTCACTCACCTGACAAGAGTCAGAGCCCCCAAAACACCGACGCATGAGCGTAGATCTAAAACACTGAGAAACACCCCAGAGGATGACAGAGAGCTGCATAGAACAAAACCAAAGGCGCTCCGGAGAGTATGCCATCAACGGAGACCGGTCTTACACCCACAGATCTGAACCCGAAACCATCGCGGTCCTTAGTGCATCTCCACAGCCAGCAAGGAACCACGAAACGCAAGCCAGTAGTAGGAAACCTCCACCAACCCACCGAGATCGAGATAGAGCATCGCGCCCTCCGCCGCGGAGGAGCCTATGGCGGCGAGATGGAAACCTAGAGAGAGAGCCCCTTACAGGCGCATCACAGTCCCTGTCACTTAATATGTTCAATACATTCCTCATATGAAAAGTTTAAAACATAACATAAACATTGGTATTAAAAATAGCATACGAAATGTCAATAAGTTATCCATAAACCAAGAATGGTATTAAAATAACACATCCAGTGTCAGAAATATCACAAAACTGTCCATACAATATGTAATATTTTTATAATAAATTAACCTTGATCAAGAATAATATCCCGTAAAGGATTTTGACATAGTTGAAAATGATCAGTAAAAATCGTGGAGATAAATATCCCTTTTTCATGAAATCATTTAAAATTCACATATTTAATAAAAGAATTTATTTAAAATATAGTTTTGAATCAAATCCTCTCATACCACATTGATTCTTTTTAAAGGAACTAACATTTTTAAAACATTCATGTCCATATAGATAAATTCGTAAAACCATTTTGAAAACATGGAAATTAATGAGAAAGGACTAGAAGAATAAATCATTAAAACATTTAAAATGATGTTTTAGTAAAAAGTCCCTTAAAATAATCCCTTTGAAAACTCTTTTATAAAACAAGACATGGATAACAAATATGTCCCAGTAGATACTTATGTAAAAACAACCTCAGATAATAAAGAGACTGTGAAATTAACCCTTACCTTGTAATTTTCATTGGTCGAGGGTGCATTAACCTCTGGTATAATAGGTAAATAATTGTTATTAAATTATAAATATATATATATATACATAAATATTATATCATATATGATCCCCTGATATTTCTTTGTTAATAATATTTTAGTAATATCATCATTTCAGGTGTTAACTGATCTGTTTTCCTTTAAATTATCCGTTAGGTAAGCAACGTTTGTTATGGATATGATGTATTTTATTCATATATAGAATGTTATTAAGTTCTTAATAATTATTTTTAATAATAAAATTAAAATTATTCTTGAATGTTTATGATGGGGAATGAATCTCAACGCATTTGTGGAGACAGTAATCCATACGTATGCACGAGCGACAATATCATTATATTAATGAAGAAATATTTTGTAATT
Source organism: Viscum album (assembly GCA_963277665.1). NCBI lineage: Eukaryota > Viridiplantae > Streptophyta > Magnoliopsida > Santalales > Viscaceae > Viscum > Viscum album. The sequence goes on along the minus strand of OY728163.1, from coordinate 1,527,640,093 downwards.
GGATTGTATATCATATATAATGAATCAATAAAATGTTATATTTATTATTTACATTAGTTATACTCATTATTATACTAATCCAAATAATGATGTGTTTGAATAACAAACTACACCACGACGTGGAGACTGTAAGTCGTACATACGCACATATGGAGACTTTGACATTCATATGATGGATAGATTAATGAATAAGGTTGTGCCATTTTTATAATAAAATAACAGTATATATAAGATACCGTAGTTATTATTTTATAATGGAAACAACAAAGAAAGAGAAATTGGAGTAAGAAAAGAACTTGAATGTGGTGACAAAATATTTACATCTCCTTCAAGTTCTTCCTTTTAATTTGATCAAAAGGGCTATACATGTTGGATTTATAGAAAAAATAATGCATCTGGGATGAAGGGAGGAATGGTTTAGGGATATGTAGGTAGGGGTTGTCCTATCCAAATGGATTTGGAGGTGTGAAATTAATAGAAGGGGAAGTTCCCATTCATAAGAGAGGTGAGGGTCATTTTAGGAAAATCTTGAAATATTACTTTATAATAAAATCATTTTCGGTTTCTAATGGATCCAAAATGTATTATTTCATGGATAATATAGGGATGGGTATGAAACCTCTCAAACAATAGGTTTTAGATAGGTTTAGGTCATTATATTAACCTTATATTTTAGATTTAACTCCTAGATAAATAGTTTGAGGTTTACCATGTCTCTTTGTATTTTTATATTATATGTTTAATAAACTTACTATAAAAAGATAAAAGAACCCCATGTGGTTAATTATTAATATATATAACCTTATTTAAGTTCTTTTGATAAACCATATATTTTTATTAATATTATATCAATTAATAATATAGAATTTATTTTAAAAACTCAATTATGTCAATTTTGACACTATTTAGTATTTGATTTTTTTTGAAATCCATTAAAACCATAACACTTCCAATATAATTTATTTAACCAACCCTAACATGTTATATTAACCTATAAATTCAGTTTAATTAATCTGAAGGTTCAATATAAATTTTTTTGTATATTTATAAAATCAATTATTTTAATATTTCATTAATAATGTAATTACTGCATCGTCATTATACCATAAATAAATTAAATTATTTAATGTATAAAAACTAAAAAAAATACCATTATGTATGAAATCATCTGAGACATATAATGAATATCTATAGTTGAATTTTTATTATTTTTAATCCTATATTAATAATGGTTTAGTTATTAATCTTTGAATTAAACTCATTTAACTCTTCTTTAAATAAAATAATAATAAATATCCTAATCTAATCCAAGTGGACCAAAGAGGATCTTATTTTATTCATAATGTATTTTTTCCGAATTATACTTATCCAATAGAATTAGTACATGTGTTAGGACACTTATGATATCATTTTTACCCTTAATTACCCTATTTACTTTTAACCGTGGTAATAAATGTCAACAGTTACTATTCACCACAAATTATTTTAATCTTATTGAACAAAATTTTACTTATTGATATTAACCATGGCTCTTGTGTTTTTTAAATTCAACTCACAGAAGCGGTAAAATTATGTTTTATGCAAATTTTCAAATGCTCCTAGGAGGTGGGTAAAAGACTGTAAAAAGTTCAATAAAATTTTTATATATGTAAATTATTATAAAATGACTCCAATGAATTACATTGAACATATATAGGTTTTATGTATCTATTTTTACCTAAACTAAGTTTAAATAAAATAAATAATTATTTAAATAAAAAGTCGGTTTTAACCAATAACCCAGTGTTTTTTACTATTCATTAAAAATTGACTGTTTTCAGAAAAATACCAAAAAATCACCCAAAGATAATTTCGATATTCCGAATTAAAAAGAGAAGTACATTTTGAAAAATAAAATTTATAAAATCTCAAAAATATGGTAATACTATTCTTAATGGCTAGTTTGATTGGTTGCGGTGATTTAGAATCTCGAAGTTGCGTACAATGTAAGATAATGCATTATTCAAAGGGAAATGTACCGTGAAAACATGGGGTGTTACATTCTTCCCTCATTTAATTAATTTCTTCCTTGAAATTTTTGTAATACTACTGCACAAAAATTTTGGGTGGTTCTTCACCATAAGTTCCTCTAGTTCACACGTTTCCTCTTTCGTCTTATGGTTTCTCCATAGAAATTTTACCAGACGAGTTGTCTGGTTTCTCAACACTTGTTCTCTAGTATAACGAATCATGAAATGCTCTTAACAATAAGACAAATCAGGTTCCAGTTTAATTTATTCATAGGTGAGTACATGTGTTGGGTCAGGCATGTATTTTCTCAATAGTGATACGTGGAACACTTTGTGAACTTTGGAGAGACTTGGTGGCAATGTCCAAAGGTAATATAAAACCCCAATTTGTTCGAGAATTTTGAATGGTCTGATGTTCCTGGTACTTAATTTACCCTTCGATGGAGATACCTTCAAGAAAACATGATCTCCTACCTGAAATTCCAAATCCTTCCTTCATTTATTAGCATATCTCTTCTTCCTACTTTGAGCTTCGTTGATGTGGGTTTTGATAATCATGACTTTTTCCATTGTTTTCTCAACATGTTCTGGGCCTAGGAGTTTTCTTTCACCAACATCATCCCTACATGTTGGTGTGTGACATCTCTTTCCATATAACCCTTCATATGGTTCCTTCTGAATACTTGAATGGAAGCTATTTTTATAGGAAAATTCTACCAAATGTAAATATTGATCCCTCATACCTTGAAAGTCATGTGAGAAAGATCTCAACATGTCTTATAAGGTTTGAATATTCTGTTCTAATTGTCCTTCAGTTTGAGGGTGGTAGGCAGTGCTCAAATAAAGTTTAGTATCCAGGGATTTCTGAAGTTGTTTCTAGAAACGTGATATAAAACGGATATCATGATTAGAAAAAATTGATAATGGTACTCCATGAAGTCTTTCAACTTCCTTAATATATAGTGTTTCTAAATTTTCAAGTGTTAAATCTTCTCTTATATCAAGAAAATGTGATGACTTCGTAAGATGATAAAAAGTTATCCATATTGCATCATTCCTTATAGAAGTCATTGGTAGCCCCATGAAAAGGTTCATCATAATATCATCCCATTTCCACTCAGTTATAGGAAGTGGTTTCATGACTCCTCTATGTTATTGTCTTCTATCTTTCACTTGTTGGAAAACCATGTATCTCGACACAAAATGATTAATCTCTCTCTTCATGTTGTCCCACCAAAAATATTCTTTCAAATCCCTATACATCATAGTGATACCAGGGTGTATAAATAAATTGGATCTATGAGAATCATCTAACAATTCTTTTTTCAGATCAAGTATATCGATAACACAAAGTCTCTTCCAGAATTTCAAAATCACATCTTCATATATGAAGTCGATCAATCACCAATTGTTCACAGCTTTAATTTTCTTTTGAAACTCCTCATCATCATCTTGAGAACATTTTATCCTGTATACTTAATATGGTTTTGTAAACATTTGAAAAATTATTGATATTTCACCTTCAATGATTATTGTCATATCCATCTTTACTATATCCATGAAAATAGGATCTTTTTCAACTCTCAACTTGATCAAAAATCCAGGGTACTTTCTGCTCAAAGCATCTGCCAACTTATTTTCCTTCCTCGAGTGGTAGTGTGTTATTCAATCATAATCCTTGAGTAGTTCAATCCATCTCCGTTGCCTCATGTTTAGTTATTTTTGTGATAAAATATACTTCATACTCTTGTGATCAATATAAATCTCACATTTTTCGCCAAAGAGATAGTGTCTTCCTATCTTCCGAGTGATGTTTACAGCTCCTAACACAATATTATGAGTAGGATAGCATTTTTCATAAATTTTTAGCTGTCATGATGCATAGTCAATAAGAATATCATTCTGCATAAGGACCCAACCAGGTCTTTTCATTAAAGCATCACTACAAATAACAAACTCATCATTCCACAATCGTAGAGTCCAGATAAGAGCATTAACTAATCTTCTATTAAGTTGTTTGAAACTTTCTTCACACACTTTTGTCTAAACAAATTTTACCCCTTTACGTGTGATCTTAGTTAATGGGTTATCCAAACGAGCAATATTCAAGATGAAAAGTCGGTAATAACCTGATAAACAAATAAAACTATATACCTCAGTTATACTCGTCAGGGCTGGTCATTCTTGTATTTACTTGTTCTTTGAAGGATCAATAGAGATCCCATCCTTAGTGAAAATAAGGCCAAGAAATGAAAACTTCATAATCCAGAATTCACAATTGCTAAACATCCCACGCAATTCATTTCTTCTAAGAGTCTTTAGAATAATGCGCAAGTGATATTCATGATCTTCATAGATTTTGGACTCTACCAAGATATCATCAATAAATACCATTACAAAGTCATCAAAATATTCCTTGAAAACTATATTCATTAGATACATGAAGATAGAGGGTGCATTAGTCAATCTAAAAGGCATTATTGTAAACTCATAATGCTCATACCTGGTTCGAAATGTTGTTTTCAGATTGTCTTCCTTCTTCACACACAGCAGATGACATCTAGATCGAAAGACAATCTTTGAAAAATATTGATCTCCATGAAGTTGGTCAAATAAATCATCAATGTGAGGTAGGGGAAACTTGTTCTTTATTGTTATTCCATTGATCTCCTTGTATTCAATGCACAACCTCATAGATCTGTCTTTCTTCTTAAAAAAGGGACAAGGGCTCCCCATGGAGAAACCCTATGGAAAATAAATCCCGTATTACTCAATTCCTCTAGTTGTTTCTTTAGTTCCACTAATTCCACAGTGGAAATTCTATAAGGGGTCTTCGATATAATCCATGAACTAGGAATTAAATCAATGGAAAACTCAATTTCTCATTATGGAGGATGTCCAGGTAAATCCACTGGAAATACATCAACATATTCTTGCACAATAGGTACATCTTCTATTTTAACATTATTTTCCTCGCCCATAATTATTTCATTATCATCCTCCCAAATAAATGAATTTAGTAGAGCTACTGGGTATGGATATAGGAAATAATCATATGGTGACGTTTCTGCTCTAATGATAAGGTACTCTTTATCATCATCGAGAATTGTAACCTCATTCTTCTTACAATAAATTTTTGCATCATGGTCCAAAATCCAATCCATACCAAGGATTATATAAAATTCAATCATGGATATGATTATTAGATAAGAATGTAAATATCATTTATATTCCTTAATGGGGACTTATTCATAAAACTTTGTTGCAATGATACTTCTCTTAGGAGTTTTGACTGACAACTCCCTTGATAAATCAAATTGGAAATATCTAATTTTCTTAGAAAATTGGAAAGACATGAGAAAATGATATGATACATAATCAAATAAATCGTTGGCTAAACTTGAGGAAACCATTAAATTACCTGACACCACATCTTTCGGAGATTCAACCTTAGCAGTAGCGATAACATAATCTTCCCCTTGATCCCTTGGCCTTTTATGTGGTAAGATTTTCGGATGCTTAGGACATTCATTTTCATAATGTCCCATCTCCCTGCAATTGTATCATTGAACATTAGTATCTTCTTTCTTCCCCATACAATCACTATCAAGATGGCATTTCTGTACCAGGTTTGTAGTATACTCCTTTTCCGTTTAGAAAGGCATGAGGGTTCTTCCTTCTACAATTATCATAGGGTGGAAATTCAAATCTTCCATTCTTTCATATTCCCTTATATCCTTTCCCAGAGTGTTCAGAAGATCTCTTCTTCTCTTGTTTTTCTTTAAAGCCATAAGACATAGAGTATTCCTTTCCTATCTTGATAGCATAATAGAAAATATCTTCATATAATGAGAAGGGTTTCAAGACTAATGGTCGATAGAGAAATGGTTTTAACCCATAAAATAAATGATCAATCTTACTTTTGGGTTATGTATATAATCTATGGTTTGACGTCTAACTTTGTAGAGTTATCTTCATACTTTGCAACATTATTATCCTCCTTTTTTCTCAGACTCAAAAATTTCCTTTACATACCCACTTGATGGTCACGAGTAAAGTATTTTTCCACTAAAAGATCTTTAAACTCCCTCCATTCCATACTTGATACTTCTTCATCCTCTTTTCTGTTTTGAATTAATTACAACCATTGATCTGCATCTCCGTTGAGGCGATAAACTTCCATTAAAACTTTTTACCTTTCACTACTCCCAAATCATGAAATATTTTCTCTAAGGAACTTATCCATTGTTCAGCTAAAAATGGATTTTTCAACCCATTGAATGTTGGTGGTTGTTTTCTCATGAAGATATCTAACATTGATCCTCTACGTTGTGGATCAGGTTACTCCATACAGGTAAGGTTATTATTAATAAACAGTGTGAGTTGTCCTAGTACAGTGATAAGGTGATTAGCACCAATTGCATCACCAGTTGCGCAATAAATATATTGAATAGGAGGGAAAAACCTACATGGATTACATGCGTTGATACAGTTTCTATTCCTTCCACTAGGCACCATTTCTAAACAATGGCATACAGTAGATTAGTTTATGAACCGCAATACATAATTCTGAACTTGTAAAACACTTTACATAAATTGATCTATTTATGGATATGATCCACAATCATAAAAATGTTTTCCTTAAGGAGGTATATACTCAAAAATCATTCAAAATAGTTTGTAAAGAAAATGAGAATTTTCCTAAGCATATCCCCCGGGAGTGTGGTAACCAAGAGTGCAGCAAGGCCCGTTGTCATGCACCAGTTCCCATTCGAGCCTAGCTCAAATCAGTGTTTTCGGGTTTTACCACTGGGTACATTTGTGCCAGATCTGCCTCTACCTGATCGTATCCATACAGGGATGTATTACTTTGAAAACTCCCAAAACCTCTACACTACCAAAATTCTAGGAATTTATTCTACATTAATCCTAAAATTTTATCTTAGTGTAATGTTCTCTAATCTGAGTTTTTCTAAATATAGTTTCCATGTTTGGTAATAAAAGTCCTATGATTCCAACTGTAATGCCCCGACCCCAGAAGCCTAGAGCCGGTTTATTAATATATTACATTGGAATGATTACAAGGAATCAAGTCCCGAACGACCGATCAGTTTAGTATTATTGGAAAGAAGATACATACATAAGTTCAACATTACAACTTGGAAAGAAATACAACAGTAATTTATTCTATTAGAAACATCCAAGCCTTTTAGATTATGCCTGCATGTCACTCATAACTAACTTCTTCATATCTTGGGAAAATGAAATATATGAAAGGGGTGAGCTTAAATTCTCAATAAGGGTTAAAAATACAGTGGAAGATAACAAAAACATTAGGCATATTGAATTATTCAAAACATATGCCTTTACAAATAATAAACCTAGACACTTTATTGATGGAATATTAGTTGAGTAAATAAATCCATAATAAAATATAGTAAGGGGTATTCTACTAGTTGAATAACCACATGAACCAACATTATTATTTTTATAATGAGGAAATTTGAAATTCCTGACATTCTGAAACATTTTTTCAAGGCCTCGGACAAGACGTCTAAAAATAATTAATCCCTCTGCCAAAATCATATATCAAATTGGGAAAATCCTCAGCCAATTCCACGTCTAATAGTCTCATTAGACCTACTAATGCACCGAGGATCTATAGCAGGCTCCACCCATCTATTATTATGTCCAATACATTCCTCATATAAAAAGGTTGAAACATAACATATGAATTTGTATTAAAACTAGCATACGAAATTTCAATACATTATCCATAAAAAATTAATGGTATAAAAATAACACATCCATAGTCCAACATATCACAAAACCTTCAATATAATATGAATTATTTGTATAATAAATCAACCTTTATCAACAATAATATCCCGTAAAGGATGTTGACATAGTTGAAAATGATCGGTAAAAATATTTGAGAGAAATATCCATTTTTCATGAATTCAATTAAAAGTAACATAATTTATAAAAAAATCCATTTAAAATATTGTTTTTAATCAAAGTTTCACATTCCACTATGAAACTTTTTAAAGGAATTAACATTTTATAACATTCATGTCCATATAAATAAATCCTTAAAACAACTTTTGAAAACATGGATGACCTGCTCCTTCTCTGTAGTAGTTTGCACCATCTCTGGGCCCATGAGTGCTGACTATCCTGGGTCAGTCTAGAAAAGTGTTGACATGAAAGGTCGCCTATACAAAGCCTTGAATGGTGTCATACCAATAGTGGAATGATAAATATTGTTATAAGAAAATTCCACCAGTGGTAGGGGAACCACCCAGCTATGACCGAAGTCAAGTATGCAAGCTCATAGCATATCCTCCCGAACCTGGATGGTCCTCTCTGTTTAGCCATCAGTCTAAGGATGAAACGTTGTGCTCAAGCATAACTGAGTCCCAAAATCTTCCTGCAATCCCTTCCACAACCGGGATGTGAATCTAGCATCACGATCTGATACGATCGTTGATGGCACTCCATGAAGCCGAACTATATTTTGCATGTAGAGGTGTCCCAAGCTCTCTACTGAACTCTACTCCCATATGGATAAGAAGTGGGCCAACTTGGTGAGCTGATCAACGATCTCCCAGATGGCATCATGTCCCCTGGACGTACATGGTAAACCTGTCACGAAGTCCATGGACATCCCATCCCACTTCAACTTTGGCACCTCAAGGGGATGGGGATAACCCGCTGGCACCTAGTGCTCAGCCTTTACTTGTTGACAATGTAAAGACCCATAAATTTCAAGGAAAATTTTTCTGTTAATTTTTTTGGGATTTTATGAGTACGCGGTTTCTGATGGCACCTGTTTCCGAGGCCTGGTGTGCCCGGAATCAATTTTTGAAGTTTAGATCTGGTACATTCAGTGAATGAACGAGCAGGTTTTTCTAACTTTTGAACTGGTGCTCGGAATCGAAATCTAAGGGTACCGATGAAACTGTAGTGCCTGTAATTGCTTATGAAGACATTTTCTAGAGTTTCATTTGCTTGGGAAGGGTTGTTTTAAAAAATGGATTACGCTAAAGTGAAATAAAAGTTGTGTTACAATTTTATTTCACATCCAAGTGGTTTGAGCCCATGTGAGGGAGTTGAGTGGGAACCACTTGAACCTAAATCCTATTTATAGGATATTAGTGCGGTGGGGCCCACACGAGCCCCACCCCTTCAAATTCCCTTAACTCCTCTTCCACATTAATGATGCCAACTTATTCCTCCATTAATTTTGACAACATAAGATTAATTAATTATGTGATTTCAACTTTTGAAATTTTAAAAATGTTGGCAGGAGTAATAAAATAAGGAAAATGCCTTAATTTATTTTGGTTTCTTCATTGTGTTGAGAGAGGGAGAGTTCTACACTTTGATGAACATCATCTTCCTCGTTGAAGAACGCGAAGAACGCAGACACGCCATTCCATCTTCTCCCCACGTTAAATCAAGGGAGACACCGCTTCTTCCTCATACGTTCTCCGTTGACGTATACGGAGCCTCACCCTACGACACCGTCTTCCACAACGCAAGCGTCCAAGAATCTCTTTGATGTAGGGTTTGTTTCATCATTCGAGTTTTATTTAATGAATTTTGTTGTTAAATAATTAGCCGCTTGTTATCGAAATAACGGGAGGAGGCTGGACCGCACGAACACGGTTGAACCTCCACCCCATTTGTTGTTGATTATATTTGTGGCTTGGAACAGAGGCGGAACGTTGCAACGGCACCGCATAGAAATGAGGGAACCGCGGCCGGAACGTGCCGTGGTGAAGGAGCGTGGCGCCGTCACGCGGCGCCGGAGAAGCCGAAGGTGGCCGTGGCCGAGAGCATGCCGCGGCGAAGGGGCGTGGTGCTGTCGCGCCTCACTGGAGAACTAAATAGGGTCGCGGGTATGGTGGTCCACCGAGGAGGGGCGCGACACTGATGCGCCGTGTCGGACGGCCAAGAACCGCGGACCATGGCCGCGGCGGTTCTGGGAGGCGGTCGGCTGAGCTGCTCGCCGGCACACCCTGGAGGCGGGACCCCCATAGGTCCCACATGAACCGAACGGCCGGCCATAAAGGCCGGACTATACCCTGGAAAACCGAGGTTTGAAATCCTTGGTCAACAGAGAGGGTGGACCTTGTGGGGTCCGCCATTCGGTACGAAGGGGACGACGCCCTCCCCCCTTCCGCGTCCGCTCAGCGCGCGGTGCCCGCACCGGGTTGGACTACCCACACCGGTCTGGACCCTCACGTCGGGTCAGGCCGCACCGGCTGCGCTAGGCCGGCCCACGCCCTAACGGGCCGAACTCGGACCCGGGTCGGGTGAACCCGATTAGGGCCGACCCAGGGGTATCGGGCCGGGTCGGACCGGGCCCGAACCCCCTGTTTTCCGGACAGATCCGTTCAAACACCCATAACGTGGGATACATACCTCATATTGACGCACCAATAGTTCAATAGAGATCCTTGGATTGAGATGGTCATTTCAGTATATTACACTAAAGGTTTAGGAGAACATTGGGTAAGGCCGGGTTGGTTCGGACACGAAGCCAACCGGGTTCTCAGAGCAGAAATGCTTATAACTTGATCTTCAGACGTCCGATTGACATGTCATCGACTTTGTTGAATTCCTATTAGTGATACAGTACTTTTTACTTACTCCGCTTGAGGTTTGGACGCAGCTAGAGTACGTTCGGGTTGGTTTAAGCTTAAATACCAACCAGGCCCCTGGGAAGAAAAAGCAAATAACTCTCAGACCGGGCGTCTGATTGATGTGCCGTCTGTCATGTTGAGTTCCTATTGACAAGACGGAACATTGGGATGCATAAACACCAGACATCATGTCATTTGATGTATCGACTCACCTAGCTCGTGGAGCGGACCCTCCTGGAATCGAGCATGCTGTGTGCGGGAACCTTAGAGCTGGCTGCCACTGCGACGACAATAACAATTGTACTAGGATTCTCCGTGGGTTCGGTAGCGATGAAGACTGTACTGGAATCCTTAGTGGGTTACACGGTGATGACTACTATTCTTGTATCCTATGTGGTTCCGGCAGTACTCGAATACTATTCATGTATCATATGTGGGTCCGACAGTATTTGACTCTGTACTTGTATCCTATGTGGGTCCGGTATAGTAGCTGGTCATGTATATTTTATGGGTCCGACAGCTTAGCTGGTCTTGTATCCTATATGGGTCCTATAGCTTAGATGAATCAGTGGCTACATATGATCATCTCTATCACCTTACGAAGAAGTATACCTATGTGAGCTTAGTCTTAAATTACAATCAATGTCATCAATATGATTTTTGTGCTTTCCTATGTGGATTGGGTTGTGCTTTCATGTGTGGATTGGATTGTGAATTCCTATGTGGAATGGGTTATGTTTTCATGTGTGGACTGGGTTGTACTTGGGCTCGTGTGCTGGAGCCAAGCTGGAATTGATGTCTTAGGTATATGTATGGGTATATACCTAAGTAGAGTTGGTTGTTACTTCAGGATTGTATCTTTCCTTTGTGGTTTATCCTTTGTGGATTCTGGGAGACCTTTGGGGGTCTCGGGGTCCCTACTGAGTATCATATACTCACCCCTGCACGGGCTATGCTCACACTACGTTGTGTTGGATGTTGACGACGGACAACGCTGATCGAGGTGGGAGCTCGTGGAGCTGGACGGTACCAGGAGGTGGATCACTGGATGGGACGTACTCGGAGCTAACGGCTGGAGCCCTGGAGCAAAGGTGACTATCTGTACCCACCCTTGTGGTGGGATTACCGGAGGATGGCTCAGAGTTTCTCCTTTACTTTTCTACTACTTTACTTTCTTTTCAGTTGTACTTTACTTCATTTGGGTTTGTATTCTGGCCCATTTACTTTTCCAGCACTTACTTTTGTAGCTCAATTTACTTAGTGTTACTTCATTTTCCATACTCTATGGTGTTTTTTTACTTTATAACGGAAAATCCTTCCCTTTTATCGGGATTTAAACCTTTGGTGGTAGCCACCATCCTCTAGCCTATGGAAGGCGGGCTTGGGGTAGTCACGACACGAGCCCCGAGGACAGGTCGTGACAAATTGGTATCAGAGGAGTTCAGTTCTACCGCATAACTCAAGAATTTGATCTCTCATCTCTGTGAAGCAATATTATTAAGGGTATTGAGTGTGGTTATCAGTCCAGGGATTCCAGTGTTGGTCCGCCAGCCGATGTATCCATACACCAGGACCCTGACTTCTAATTTCTGACTCAATACATGAAAACATTGATTCCATGTGTGTTTCAAAAGTTTTCTTTGTGATTAATTTGTTTCATCTCACCAGGTATACTGTATTGACCGTGGTGCACCTGTTTCATTTCAGGATGGCCCCACGATGGTATCCAGCTACGGTTCCGAGCTTTGTGCGAGACGACAGCCCATCGACCCTATTATAGCGGAGGCACCGGCGGTACCTCTACCCGCCGAGCCACCGATGTCACCAGCCCGAACCGCTGAGAGTTCACGTCGCCTTAGTGAAATGAACGAGTTTCAGCATCAGAGACCACCCAAGTTCCATGTGGAGATGGACCCTCAGGTAGATGAGGATTGGATGGGGGATGTTTTTCAAATTTTTAGGTTAGTGGGGACACTAGTTGACCTCATGGTGATCCTTACAGCGAGTCTTCTTCATGCGACAACAGGTAGATGGTGGAGCCTGATGATTTAGGTGAACAACGAGGCATCTCTTCTTTGGTAAGACTACGAGAGCCTCTTCCACTGGGAGTTTGAACTAGCCACCCTCCGTGCGGTGCGCATTCATGAGTTACTGTAGCTGCGGCAGGGCAGCATGACGGTAGCCCAGTACTCGGAGAGATTTACCTATCTGTCTCGGTATTCCACGGACATGGTACGACACCCATTCTTTCAGTCTCGGACCTTAGAAAAGGGACTGAGGAATGATATCAGGGCTTCGATGATCTCCATCAGCATTCTGATGTAGTCAGGAGTACTAAAGAGATCCATTCTTGTAAAGATCTTTCTTGCTGAGCCTACACCATCAGTGAGACCTACCACAGGGCAGCATGTAGCGGAGTCTTCTACAGCTGGCAGTCAACGGATATTACAGGGGTCCAAGCGGACCAGACCATCAGGCGGACGACCTCAGGATACTAGCTCAGAGGTGTGGTCCACACAGCGCAGAGCCATCCTTATGAGAATCAGATAGTGCTATGCATGTGGCGGGCAGGGCCACATGGCTCGTGACTGCCCGAACCGCCATGCAGAGGAGAAGCAGTCGGTTGAGGGACCACCACCATGAGGTCCTACCTGACCACAGGGAGCTGGCGGACAGAGACAGGCTCAGCTTCAGGCAATGGAGGCCTACAACCATGGTGCACCAAAGATGATTCGAGGAACTATCTGTGTCTAATCCACCCTTGCTGTAGTTATTATAGACACATGAGTGATCCATTCTTTCATTTTCACTGCCCTTGTTTAGAGATCGAAGATTAAATGGAGTTGTTGGCTCTATTCTTATGGCTAGAGACTCCTAAGAGAGAAAACGCGATGATTACGCACTGGTACCGGCAGTGTGAGCTTACTCTAGGAGGTGAGAGCATCGGTTGGGATCTTCCTGTAGCGGAATTGAGGCCTTACGATGTCATCTTGGGCATGGATTGGTTATCTACGGTCCATGCTCAGATCGACTATATTAGGCACAAGGTGCGATGTGTTCGCACTAATGGGAGCAGGTTCACTTTCACCGGCGAGAAGGGAGCCTTTGTAGCACAGGATGGACTCACGCAGAGGAGAGGACAACCGATCACTCATCATTTGGCTAGTCTCATCCTAGGCATAGTTAATGTGCGGAGTCTGAGTTTTCCTGTAGTGGTGGATCAGTATGCAGATGTTTTTCCTGACGACATTCCAGGACTACCTCCTCACAGAGAAGTAGACTTTTCTATTGATATGTACCCGGGAATAGCCCCGATATGTCCCCCATAATATTGGATGGCTCCCACTGAGCTTCCAGAGATACGGGTACAGTTGGAGGACTTGCATGGCGAGGGATTCATTCGACCTAGTGTTTCACCCTGGGCTTCCCCGATATTGTTTTCCAAGAAGGCAGACAGGAGCTTGTGACTGTGTGTCGATTACCGTCGCCTGAACTAGGTGACCTTTAAGAACAAGTATCCACTTCCGAGAATCGACGACCTCTTTGATCATCTCAAGGGATCACGGTGGTTCTCAAAGATAGACCTCGGGTCAGACTATCATCAGTTTAGAGTTCGAGGCGAGGATGTGTAGAAGATGACCTTCAGGTGTCGGTATGGCCACTATGAGTTTTTGGTTATTCCTTTTGGCATAACCAACACTCCAGCAGTGTTCATGAGTCTCTTGAACAGGATCTTCCAGCCTTACCTCGATCAATTTTTTATAGTCTTCATCGACGATATATTGATTTACTCGACTACTAAGGAGGAGCACGCCTATCACTTGCGGGTTGTATTGGATACACTTTGAGAACACCAAATTTATGGTAAGATCTCGAAGTTTCAGTTATGTATTCGAGAAGTCCACTTCTTGGGGCACGTCATCTCTGAGGTGGGAGTTGTGATGGATCCTGCGAAGATCGAGGCAGTGCTTTCTTGGGAGCCACCCTAGAGCGTGACAGAGGTGCAAAGTTTCCTAGGTCTGGCTGGATACTATCAGAGATTTATGCCAAAATTCTCCAGAGTTATGGAACCACGTTCAGCTATGATGAAGAAGGGGAAACCCTTTATGTGGTTAGATGGATGTTAGCAGAGCTTCCAGGATCTGAGACAGAGATTGACCAGTGCACCCATCTTAAAGCTACTGGAGGAGGGACTAGGGTACGTAGTCTACTGCGACAAATCAGGGACCGGACTCGGGTGTGTCCTGATGCAGGAGTAGGTAGTGATCGCCAATGTATCACGATAGTTGAGGTAGCATGAGCAGAACTATGCTACCCATGGCCTAGAGCTAGCTGTAGTGGTCTTCGCTCTGAAGTTGTGGCAGCACTATCTGATGGGCGAGCGCTTTACAGTCTACTTTGAACACCAGAGTCTCAGGTAAATATTCTCATAGAAGGAAATGAACCTGAGACATTGATGATGGATTGATTTCCTCCAAGACTATGACTTTGAGATAGTTTATACTCCTGGGAAAGTGAACGTAGTAGCTGATGCTCTCAGCTGGAGGATGGGCATTCAGCTATTTGGAGAGGTGACAGAGCAGCAAGCCGCTTTGCAGATATCCTTCATGGATGAGATGGAGCATCCTTTCTTTAGTCACTCACAGTCACTCCACCACTTCTTCAGTGGGTCAGATAGGAACAACATGTAGACATTGACTGTGAGACGCGATGTGCACAGATATCCTCAAGACAGGAACCTGATGGATTCTCTTTAGGAGAAGAGCATTCCGTCCTTTTTAGAGGATGTACCATGGTACCATCTACTTCACAAGAGGAGGTGTTGATAGAGTTTCACACTTCCTATTTTTTGGTACATCTAGGAGTGGAGAAGATGTACCAGGATCTCAGACGACAGCACTGGTGGCCGATTATAAAGAAGGTTGTGGCAGAGTTCGTTTCACGATGCCTCACCTGCTAGTAGGTGATGGCAGAGCACCAGTTACCAGCAAGCTTGGCCCAGCCCTTGGTGGTACCAGAGTCGAATTGGGAAGGGATATCTATGGATTTCATGACTGTACTTCCACGTAATTCTAGAGTACACGACTCCATTTGGGTGATCGTCGACCGACTCACCAAGTCGTCCCACATATTACCTATTAGAGAGCAGGGCTCAGTGGAGAGCTTGGGACGCCTCTATATTCAGGAGATCATACGGCTTCATGGTGTAACATCATCTATCGTCTTCGATTGAGATGCTCTCTTTACTTCCCGGCTTTGCAAGGGGTTGCAGGTGGCTTTTGGGACGCAGCTACGCCTGAGCAATGCCTTTCACCCTCAGACGGTTGGTCAGACGAAGAGGACCATTCAGACTCTCGAGGACATGATACGTGCATGTTTCCTTGGCATTGGTTGTAACTGGGAGGATAACCTACCTTTGGTGGTGTTTGCGTACAACAACAGCTACCACACCACCATTGGGATGGCACCTTATGAGGCATTGTACGACCGACCTTGCAGATCACCTCTATGTTCGACAGACCATGGGGAGTCAACACTTGTGGGACCAGAGATGGTCTAGGCCATGATAGAGAAGGTCAAGTTCATCCAGGAGCGGATTTGGAATTCTCAGAGCCGACATAAGTCTTATGCTGACAGGAGGCGGATACCCCTTGAGTTCGAGGATGGTGACCACGTTTTCATACGGGTCTCACCTCGGTATGGATTACGGAGATTTGGCCGGGGTGGCAAGTTATCTCCACTTCATCAGACCCTTCCAGGTTCTCAACAGGATAGGCAAGGTGGCTTTTCTCCTTTCTCTACCACCTCAGTTGCACCGAGTGCACAACGTCTTCCACATATCTCAGCTGAGGAGATACGTGCACGACCCGACACATATCATCGACCATGGGGAGCTGGGCATTGATGACGGGGTGACTATTGTGGAGGTCTCAGTGGAGATCAAGGATCGGTAGGATCGAGTCCTACATGGGCAGTCGATTCCTCTAGTGCGCATTAGGTGGCAGCACAGGAACCTCTAGGAGAGCACTTGGGAGCGGGAGGCTTAGAGGCGTGCTCAGTACCCTAATTTTTTTTCCTAGTTTGTGATGTATCTTTACGGGGACATAAAGCCCTGAGGTGGGAGTAATGTAAAGACCCATAAATTTCAAGGAAATTTTTTTTCATAATTTCTTTGGGATTTTACGAGTACGTGGTTTCTGACGGAACCTGATTCTGAGGCCCGGTGTGCCCGGAATCAATTTCTGAAGTTTAGCTCAGGTACATTCAGTGAATGAACGAGCGGGGTTTTCTAACTTTTGAACCGGTGCTCAAAATCGAAATCTGAGGGCACCGATGAAACCGCAGTGCCGGTAATTTCTTAAGAAGACCTTTTTTGGAGTTGTGTTTTCTCGGGATGAGTTTTTTTAAAAAAATGGATTAAGTTAAAGTGAAATAAAAGTTGTGTTACAATTTTATTTCACATCCAAGTGGTTTAACCCCATGTGAGGGAGTTGAGTGGGATCCACTTGAACCTAAATCCTCTTGATAGGATACTAGTGAGGTAGGGCCAACACGAGCCCCACCCCTTCAAATTCCTTTAACACCTCTTCCAAATTAATGATGCCAACTTAGTCCTCCATTAATTTTGACAACACATGATTAATTAATTATGTGATTTCAACTTTTGAAATTTTAAAAATGTTGTCAAGAGTAATTAAATAAGGAAAAGGCCTTATTTTATTTTGTTTGATTCATTGTGTTGAGAGAGGGATAGTTCTACACTTTGAATAACTTCATATTCCTCCTTGAAGAACGCGAAGAACGCCGAAACACCATTACATCTTCTTCTCGCATTAAAGAAAGGGAGACACCACTTCTTCCTCAGACATTCTCCATCGACGTATACGGAGCCTCACCCCACGACGTCGTCTTCCACGATGCAAGCTTCCGCGAATCCCATTGAGGTAGGGTTTGTTTAATCATTCGAGTTTTATTTAACGAATTTTTTTTTAAATACTTAGCCGCTTGTTATCGAAATAATGGGAGGATGCCGAACCGCACGAACACGACCGAACCTCCACCCCAATTTTTTTGATTATTTTCATGGCTTGGAACAGAGGTGGAACGGTGCTACAGCACCGCGCGGAAACGAGGAAACTGCGACCGAAATGGGCCACGACAAAGGATAGTGGTGCCATCGCGCCGCGCAGGTGAATCCGAAGGAGGCCGTGGCTGAGAACAGGTCGTGGCGAAGGGGCGCAACGCCGTCACGCCGCCCCGGAGAACTATGGAGGGCCACGAATAGGGAGGGACACGGCAGAGGGGCGCGGCGCTGACGCACCGTTCCGGACCACCAAGAGCCGCAATGGTTCTGGGAGGCGGCCGACTAAGCTGGCCGCCGACACACCCTGGAGGCGGGTCCCGCATGAACCGAACGACTGGACATAAAGGTCGGCCGCTACCCTGGATAATCGGGGGTTGAAACCCCTAGTAAACAGATGAGGCAGACCTTGTGGGGTCTTATATTCGGTTCGAAAGGGGTGCCGCCCTCCCTCCTTCCCAGTCCGCTAAGCGCGCGGCGCCCGAACGGGGCCGGACCGCCTGCGCCAGCAGGACCCCCGTGCCTTTCCAGGCCGCACTAGCTGGGCCAGACCGCGCCAGCCGTACCAGCCGACACCCTAATGGGATGGACCCAGACCCAGGTCGGGTCCACCCAATTCAGGCTGACCAAGGGGTATCGGGCCGGGTGGGACTGGCCCACACCCCCTGTTTTCCGGACAAATCCGTTCAAACGCCCATAACATGGGCTACAGACATCCAATCGATGCACCATCCATTGCATAGCGATCCATGGATCGAGACGGTCGTTTAGGTATATTAATCATAAGGTTTCAGAGAACTTTGGGTATGGCCGGTTTGGTTCGGACACAAAGCCGACAGGGCCCTCGAAGCAGAAACGCTTATAACATGAGCTTTGGACGTCCGATTGACGTGTCATTGACTTTTTTGAATTACACTTAGTGAGTTGGTTATTTTGGCTTACTCCGCTTGAGGTTTGGATGCAGCTGGAGTATGGTTAGGTTGGTTTTACCTTAAAAACCAACCGGGCCCCTGGGACGAAAAAGCCAACAACTATCAGACCGGGCGTCCGATTGACGTGATGTCTATCGCATTGAGTTTCTATTGATGAGATGGAACATTGGGAAACATCAAATCCGGACTTCATTTCAGTTGATGTATCGACCCCCTTGGCTCGTGGAGCGGACCCTCCCGGAATCAAGCATGCTGTGTGCGGGAACCTTAGAGCTGGTTGCGACTGCGACGACGATGACGACTCTAATGGGATCCTCCGTGGGTTCGGCAGCGACGACGACCATACTGGAATCCTCCGTGGGTTCAATGGCAGTGACTATAGTTCACGTATCCTATGTGGGTCCTTCAGTACTTGACTACTGTTCTTGTATCCAATGTGGGTCCGGCAGTATTTGACTCTGTACTTGTATCTTATGTGGGTCTGGCAGAGCAGCTGGTCTTGTATCCTTTGTGGGTCTGAAGCTTAGCTGTTCTTGTATCCTATGTGGGTCTGAAATCTTAGATGAATCAGTGCCTACATCTGATCATCTCTGTCACCTTACGAATAAGTATACCTGTGTGAGTTGGGTTTTAACTTAAAATCAATTTCATTGATATGATTGTTGTGCTTTCTTGTGTGGATTGGGTTATTCATTCCTGTGTGGATTGGATTGTGAATTCCTATGTAGAATGGGTTATGTTTTCCTGTGGGGACTGGGTTGTACTTGTGCTCGTCTGCTGGAGCCGAGATGGAATTTATGAATTTGGTATATGTATGGGCATATACCTAAGTAGAGTTGGTTGTTACTTCGTTATTGTATCTTTACCTTTTGGTTAATCCTTTGTGGATTCTGGGAGACCTTTGGGGGTCTCGGGGTCCCTACTGAGTATCATATACTCACTCCTGCACGAGCTATGCCTGCACTACGTTGTGTTGGATGCATACAACGAACAACGCTAATCGACGTGGTAGCTCGTGGAGATGGATGGTACCAGGAGGTGGATCACTGGACGGGACGTACTCGGAGCAGACAGCTGGAGCTGTGGAGTAGAGGTGACTATCTATACCCACCCATCAGGTGGGATTACTAGAGGACGGCTCGAAGTTGCTGCTTTACTTTTCTAGTGCTGTACTTTCTTTCCAGTTTTACTTTTATTCAGTTGGGTTTGTATTCTAGCCCATTTACTTTTCTAGCACTTACTTTTGTATCTCAGTTTACTTAGTGATTACTTCAGTTTGTGTACTTTATGGTGTTTGTTTACTTTATAAAGGAAATTCTTTCCCTTTTATCAGGGTTTACCTCTTTAGTGCTAGTCGCCAGCCCCTGGCCTATGGAAGACGGGCTTGGGGTAGTCATGGCATGGGCCCCGAGGACGGGTCATGACAGACAAGTAAGGTGCTGAGAAACAAACTCCGCCACACTCTTCTTCATTTCTGGCCACCAGAACTGATGTCAGAGGTCTTGGTAAATCATTTCCACTCCTGGATGCACCGCCAAAGGAGATGTATGGAACTCCCTCATAACCTCCTCTTGCAACGTCAATGGTACTACTATGCGCCCTCTGAAAAGAACAATGTGATCCCCACCTTTGGAATATCCATCAGCAGCATCGCCTATGGATATCTGGGCACGTAAAGTCTCACAGCTAGCATCCTCGAGATGTGCTTCCCTGACTCACTGTAAGAGTGGAGGGGTAATAACCATCGACTGAAGGTATGCTCCCTCTTCTCTATCCATGAAGTATTATTTTAAAGAGTCCAACTGCCTCATATCCTCATCCAGAACCCGCAAACTAGATTTCTTACTAAGATCATCTACCACAATGTTCCCCTTCCCAGGAGTATAAACGATCATAAATTCGTAATCCTGGAGGAAATGAAGCCACCACCTCTATCCCAAATTCAGATCCTTCTGAGAAAAGATATATCTTAGACTCTTGTGATCATATTAGACGGTAAACCACTCGCCCATCAGGTAGTGACTCCACATCTTTAACGCGAACACTACCACTGCCAACTCAAGATCATGGGTCGCATAGTTCTGCTCGTGTGGCCTCAATTGAAATGAGCCATAGGATATCACCGCTTTCCTCGGCATCAGGACACAACGAAGCCCGATTCCTGATGTGTCGCAGAACACCACGTACTCGACACCCTCTTCTGGTAGTCTCAAGATCAGGGCACTCATCAGACTCGTTCTCAACTTCTGAAAAGCCGACTGGAATCTATCAGACCACACGAACAGTTTCCCTTTTCTGGTCAAAGTTATCATGGGTGCTGAAATACTAGAGAAATCTAGGATGAATCTCTGATAGTAGCCTACCAACCCAAGGAAAATCCACACCTACGTCATGCTCCAGGGTGGCTCACATGCTAACACTTCCTCTACCACGGCTGAGTACACAAGGATATCATTGATGAGGACCACTATGACCAGATCTAGATAGGGCTGAAAGATCTAATTCACGAGTCCCATTTACCCTACCGAGGAATTCTTCACACCAAAGGGAATCACCAAGTACTGATAGTGACCGTAGAGACATCTGAAAGCCATCTTCGTTATATCCTCATCTCGTACTCACAACTGGTAATAGCCTGATCGTAGATCAACTTTTGAGAACCATCATTCCCCTCTTAACTGGTCGAAGAGGTCATCGATCCTCAGTAGTGGATACCGGTACTTCACGGTCACCTGATTCAAGTGCATGTAGTCCACAAACATCCTCAAGCTCCTGTCTACCTTCTTAGAAAACAATAATAGGGCCACCCAGTGTGAAAAACTGTGTGTCACAAAGAACTTCCCTTGAAAGTCTTCCAGCTGCACTCTCAGCTCACGAATCTCTAGAGGAACCATCTGATATGTTGATGCTGATATCGGTGACGTCCCAAGTTGCAACTCAATGCAGAAATAAATCTCTCGATGGGGAGGTAGTCTGAGGACATCCTCTAGAAAGACGTCCTCATACTCAACCACTACAACTAGAAACTGGAAACTCATAACATATGCTCTACCTAGGGCTAGGCTAGCCAACTGATGTGAAATTAGTTGTGCTTTCCTATGTACGAGTCCATCCTGCGCTGCCTGGGACTCTTTTTCACCGACGAAGGAGAACCTCATTCCATCACTACAGACACACCACACCCTTCACCTAAAATAGTCAATCTGGGCATGAACTATGGATTTCCAATCCATTCCAAGAATGAAATCATAAGGCCTTGACGCTATCACCAAGTGGTTCCAACCGAAACACCCACCTCCAAAGGTCAGGTCACCCAGTCTGCAATGGTTTGTGACCTCTGAATCTTCTCCAGTCAGTGTTTCTAAGGGTATGGGTCGAGTCAATGGCTCAACTGGAATATCAAGGTCTCGAACAAGATAAGAATCTAGAAAAAAATGACTAGAACATGTGTCTATCATTTTGGTAGAAAAAGTAAAATAGACACAGATTGTACCTCTAATCATTCTGGGAGTACCTGGGTCATATGACTCTGCTGCATGCAGCTGTCCCTGCCTCTGTCCCCAAACTCCCTGAACCTGGGTTGGACCTCCTTAGGGTCGTGGTGGTAAATGGTCAAAATGCTGACCACCTCCAGCTGCTCTCCCAGCTCCTCTACCACATCCGCTTCCCCGCAGATCTATCTGCTCCACACGTTGCCTCTGCCTCGGTGGTCCATCCACTGCTCCCATGTCAGTAGTACGGAGGGTTGGAAAATCTTGAGTGAGATGTCCCCTTCCATCACAAGAGTAGCATCGCCTCTCTCGAGGATGGCTGGATGCACCCTGCGAACCCTGTACGGCAGATCCCCTATCCTGGGATCTCCTCTAAAAATGTCTCCCATGCCTGGGTCCCTGACATTGGCTCCCTACTTTCGAGGTCACTGCTCCAGCTCACTCAATACTGACAAATGATGGCTATCTTTTCTCTACCAAGAAGTTTTCAACCACCAAAGCCTACTCAATCACCCCATCATAAGTAGGAATGCTCATAGGGATGATTCTAGATCGGATGTCTCTGCGCAAGCCCTGCTCAAAAGTCTGAGCTCTGAAGTACTAATCCCTAAAAATATCCATAGAATACCGTGACAGGTCGGTAAACCTTGATGAATAGTCAGCCACCTTCATGGTTCCCTACTGGAGATGAAGAATTTCATGTATACGTACTACTCTCAGGGTAACCGATGAAAACTCGACTCTAAAGAGATTTCCAAACTCTGACCATGCAAGAGTCGTCTTGTCATGAGTCTGGATAACCAAAATCCACCATCTCCCTATAGAGCCATGGAGAAGGCTCGCTGCCAGGATCACCATCTGGTCTTATAGTGTTCTGACCCAATGGATGAATCTAGCCACTGCCTTAAGCTAGTCCTTCTCTACGTGAGGCTTAGGCTCAACTCAAAACCTGATGGGTCTCAATCTCTGAAACTCATGGAGTGCTCTCAGCCTGTGCTCCTCCTCTATAAGTACAACAGGCACTAAACACTACTCCATAGGTGGTGGAATAACTGGAAAACCATCCAATCATAAAACTACGGGATGTGGCCCCCGTATCAATGCTTCATCACTAAGGGTGTCATCCTCGTGATCGAGCTGCTGGATCCTAGCGGGTGCATGTCGTGGAGGCATCCTGTAAAGAAACACGATGTATCACAATCAGTGAGTATATCTAGAGAGCTGACTCAATAAGGACATGAAAACCACAACCCATTCCTATATGATGAATGTATAGTTATTTACCCCTGCAACTAGTGTTCTCGTGCTCCGAGTCGAAAAGCATGTTATCAGAGTCCTGGTGTATGGATACGTCAGCCACCCGCACCAACACTGGGGGTCCCTGGCCTAAAAGATGAACTTGAAACACTTAACACTGTTTCCCCAAACCAACTCACAGAATCTAAGTCCTAATGTAGAACCGACGACCATTGATACCACTCAGTCACAACCCTTTCCAGTGGGGCCCGTGCCACAACTCCCCAAGCCCACCTCCAATAGGCTAGGGGCGGGTGACTAGCACCGAGTAGGCATGTCACTAACATAGGAGGCATAGACTATAATCCTACACACACACACACATATATATCCAATCCCACAAAGCAGGAAAGTACAAACTACTGAAAATAGAAATGCATGCATACACTAAAATCCCATCCAACTGAGTACAATAGGAATGTAAACTGCAGTAAGGTAAAACCCTAGGGAAAAAGTACAAGCCCACCAAAAGAGAGTCTGTAAAAAAGTCCAACATGTAAAGAAAGGTACTGAGACTGCAATACATAGCTGTCGAAACACACCTTGGCCTACCTGATCTCACTGAGCACTGTCCGATCCTAGTCCACCTAGAATCCTTTCAAAGGCTTGCTCGTCTGCACAAGACACGACACCTGCGGGCAAACCCCATGCAGGGGTGAGTATAACAATACCCATTAGGACACCCTAAAAACCAGAAAGGAAAACAACAAAGGAAATACCACAAAGGAATGATGTAGTCAGCTCTACATAGTATATGTCTGTAGAAAATATAACAAGAATATCCAGATATACTCATACACGATCGACCATCACGAAACCACCACTAAGATCCAGCTCAAAAATTACACTAAGCACGTATCAAGGAGAACAAACTCCTAGTTCTCAAGAGAGAGATATGAAGTACTCGTTCTAAGAGAACACACTGAAAAAGTACTTGAGAATATAGTTCTCGGATTAGGATCACAACTAATAGCTATGGAGTGATTCCAACAACTCAGTCTGAACTAATCTACTAAGCAGAGGATCGACACCTGGGTAAAATAGGTAACGTCGATACCAAGATCTCTACTTAGTGTTCCAGAAATGAATAGCGGATCTAGCTCTATGTCTCACAGAGGGGATTCCAACAACTCTATTTAGTAAGTCCTGCTAAAGGGATCATACTCTTGTACGTAGGAAAATGATACCAGAAACCTCCAGGGGAAAGACCAAGGGTACGAACCCTATGAAATCTAATCCAAGTTAGGGAAGGAACCAAGCTCAAGACATGTAAAACAAGTTACAAGGCATGTATTATGGTTCCACACCGTGTTCCTTGACTCCAGTTACTTCTCATGTAAATGGCCCGTGTCATCCATCCAAGCTGTGTAAAACTCAACTACACGGCGTGTAGAAGGATCACACGCCGTGTTCACTGACTCTGGGTAATGCCCATGTAAATGGCCCATGTAATCAGCCTTTTCATATAAAAAGTAACTACATGGAATGTAGCAGGATTACACGCCATGTCCCAACACCTGGGGTTCACTCCGTGTACGCTGGCCTTGTGCCCATACACGATCTCTATCCATGTCTCCATGCCCGTGTATCAGTACATGGTGTATCCCGTGTATCTGGCCGGGTCTGGCCAGGGAAGGGTATACACATCATGTCCTTGTCCATGTACCGAACCCGTATCCGTGTACTCCCGGATTACATGCCAGGTGGACTGTCGACGAACACACGTCGGGTAGCTCATACTACACATCATGTAGTCAGGATTTCTCCAGAACCTCCATCTTCCTCCTCGCGTGTTTGAAGATCTTCCGAATCTCGATTCTCTTGTCTGTTTTCCACGAAACTCAAGATCATGGGTCGCCTCATCGTCATGATGCTGAATCCGTGGGTTTCAGGCCTACAATCAGCTCCAAAATACGATTCCAGTCACCTGTGCAGAAATTGAGCGAAGAAAGATATCTTTCGATCTACTTCGATCCGTCAATCACCACCGTAGTCACACCTCTGTGGGGTTGTACTGATGCCATATCTTCAATTTGGGATCATTGCATCACACAACGGATGTGAAACGATCTGTCGTTCATATTTCTGTGAAGAACGCGTAGAACGCACACGATGAATGCAAGGAATCGTGGATGAAAGGCACAAAAAATCATGAGGGACGAACCTCGATCGATGTTCGTGTCAATCTTAGTCTGTCACTGTAAGAAGGTTTAATGAAACCAAACTAACTTCGATAATTGAATCTCAAAAATCCCCACTAATCCCATCCCTCAAATACAATCGATCCACAGGCTAATCTATTTGTGGATTAATCTGCGTTCAGCATAGGAATCAAGAACGGGGAAAGTAAACCGAAATAAAATGTTCTACATGGATCCGTAGTGTTCATTGGTGGAGATCTGGTCACAGCATCGTTGTCGCTGGTGAAATTCATTAAAAACATCATCGCCGCGTTGGGAGGTTTCCTGCAGAGCCTCCAGAGCCTCCAAGGGTTTCAGGGTTTTGAGGTCTATAACCCTGGACCCCTGTGCAAATCTCTATTTAAAAGATAAAAGTTATTTTCTACAACAAGATTTAATAAAATATTTTTACTAAATATTTTATTACAGTTACATCCGAAAAATTAGATTTCACCACCAACCTGCGCCTACCGATGTTAGGCCTCGCCTAATGTAAATTCAATGCTCTGAATGCATCGGTGCCCTCAGATTTCTGATCCGATCACCCGTTCATGATTTATACCACTTTTTTTCAAGAAAACCACACTTGCATGTAATTTAATTATTTATTTAAATTCAAACATTTCTTCCGGGATCACCAGGCCTCGGAACTGCATGCTTTCTCAAAGCCTAGTCTTGAAAGAATTCCCACATAATACTAATATAAAATACGCAGAAATATGAGACATTACATATATGGTTAATAAATGTACTATAACAAACCAAAAAAACCCCACGTGGTTCATTATTATTATATATAACCTTATCTATTTCCTTTTTCCTAACCTTAGATCTTTATGAATATTATATCAATTAATAATATATTATTTGTTTTTAAAACTCCATTATGTCAATTTTGACACTTTTTATTATTTGATTTTTTTAAAAGCCATTAAAACTTTATAACTTCAAATAAAATTTATTTTACCAACCCTAACATGTCATATTATCCTATAAAAATAAGTTAAATCATAAAAATTATACATATAAATTTATTTGGATATTTATAATATCAATTCTTTTAATATTTAATTAGTAAGGTAATTACTGCATCATCATTGTGTCTTAAATAAATTAAATTATTTAATGTCAAAAAATTATAAACAAAATACCATTATGTAGGAAATATTTTTATATTTATAATGAATATTTATAGATTAATTTACATTTTGTGTAAACCTGTATTAAAATTGGTTTAGTTATTAAACATTGAATTTATCCCTTTTAACTCTTCTTTAAATAAAATAATAATAAATGTCTTAATCTAATTCATGGGGACCAAAGAGGATCATATATTATTCCTAATGTTGTTTTTGGTCGAATTATACATATCCAATATAATTAGTTCATGTTTTAGGGTAATTATGATATCATTTTTACCTTTAATTACCCTATTTACTTTTAACCGTGTAAATAAAAGTCCAAAGTTACTATTCACCACAAATTATTTTCATCATATTGAACCTCATTTTACATACTAATATTAACCGTGTCTCTTGGATTTTTGAAATTCAACTCACAGAAGTGGTAAAATTATGTTTTATGCAAATTTACAAATGCTCTTTGGAGGTGGGTAAAAGATGGTAAAAAGTTCAATAAACTTTTTATATATCTAAAACTATTATAAAACGACTCCAATTAAATACATTGAACATATATAGATATTATTTATCTATTTTGACATAAAATAAATTTAAATAAAATAAATAATTATTTAAATAAAAATGTCATTTTTAACTAATAATGCAATGTTTTCAGTATTCATCAAAAACTGAAGGTTTTCAAAAAAAATACTAAATATTCAGCCTTACCTAATTTTGATATTATGAATTCAAAAATGAAGTCTGTTTTGAAAAATAAAATTTATAAAATCTCAAAAAAAAAATATTACTATTCATAACAGCTGGTTTGATTGGTCAAGGTGTGTTAGAATCTCGAAGTTGTGTACAATGAAAGCTATTTCTTTATTCAGAGGGAAATGTATCATGGAAGATTGGGGTGTTACAATATGGGCCTACTGTTGTACTATATATTTTGTAGGTATATGACTATAGGAATGATTTGTTAGGGTAGGAGTGTGTGTCTTCTCCTTGGATACTTCTAAGATATACTAGAATGCATCGTTTAATTTCATCCAAATTTTCTAGAGGAATTGGTTTATGGAAACATTAATGTGTGTATGCTCATCAATTCCTAAAAATTTATTTCTATAGTTTTATTAACTGGATGTGAGAATATGGGCCCTCCCAGTAACACCCTAATATTTTGTGAAATTATTTTTTTTAAATTAATTTATCATATTTAATAAACTTCATATAATGAAACAATAAATATAGGCTATATTATATGAAATAACTATGTTTGGATTCCATTTCACACAACACCATGTTATGTATATACAAAAAACAACACTTATATTAGCATTTAGTTCACATAACTCAATGTTTGGATTGTGTTACAATGACTTCTAATTTCCTTATATATCCTTTATTCCACGTGACACCAAGTTTTATGAAATTAAAGCATAAAATTAATGTTATTTTCAAAATATTATCATAGTTTTCACCTATACATTATTATTCAAATTATGAAAAAAATATTATCTATATATTTTAGTAAAATTAACATTTTTTCTATAAATTATGGAAATATGTATTTGAAAATATAGAAAATCATTTTCTTATATAACTACTTTTCTATGTAAAAACACCATTTTATATTAACAAATTAAACAAACCAATATTTATGAATGTTTTTAATATATTACATATTGAATAATATAGTTTTATAAACATTCTATATATTTTATTGGAATATGATATTATTAAATCCAATTTTATGAATACCATGATGTATTTTTCAAATATGAAATTGTTTGTCCTTTTAATGTGTAACACATTTTAAATCATATTTTTTAAACTTTCTTTTTATTAGAAAAAATAAACATTATTTTCAAAAGTAGAATATAAATATTTACACAGGGTGTATTTTGTAATTTTTTTCTGAACAATTTCATTTTTTTATGAATTGTGAACAATGCTAAATTTTATTTCAAAGCTTATTTTTCATATAATTTTTTTTACAATGATAAATTATATTTTCTGATTTGTTTAAATGATTAATTATAAAAATTATACAACAATTAATTTATGTTATTTCTTTACAATCACTTTCTATTTTAAATTGTATATAAAATATTAACAAATATTCCAATGCTATTACTATAAAAACCCACATTGTTTCCATTCCAAAGGATAGTTTTTAAATTAATTTATTACACTTATGTTATCGGAATTTGAAAAAATGGATTCCATATTCAATATCAGCATAATTTAAAATTTATAATTTGGTAAAATTAGTTCGTGACCAAAAATATTAGTCAGTGTAAAAAAATTATTTAAAGCGATAAATGTAAAATTTTGCATAACAAGGGTCTGAACAATAAAATTAAAGGGAAAATGACCTATATAATTTTCTAAAATAAATTTCTTATCAATATTTAGACCCTATAACCCCTTTGATATAATTTGGTATATTTTTGGAATCACGAGACATGGGAAAATGTATGTGGAATCGCCTTTCCAAATATTTAGAAGTATGTCACTCCTCCTCCCCTATAAAATGACACTCACCCTACTAATTATTCACACATATAAATCCATTTTAATCACTTAAAATCGGCCCAAATGATCTCCAAAAATACATCCCTTCATCCTAGAATCATAATGTTTGGAATAAATTCATCCATGAAATCCCTTTGGTGAAAACCAAGAGGAGTTACCCACATAAGTGATAACTTCCTTCATCATGATCCATTTTTTATTTTCAATGTATTCCTATAAAATATTCTTATTATATACATAGATGATATAATAAGTATCCTAAATTTAATTGTATTTTTATATAAAATTTCTATATAAACATTCATACACTTTCATCCAATTGGTAACAAACTTACTATTCTTTTGTACAGTGTACTACCACCTCATGAAACGATGTTGGTAATATTTCATATACCCCCTATTATTATTGGGAATTATGATGAAAAATAAATTTCTATATGATATATATGATATTTAATATATATGTATGCTTCAGGAATAATAATAAAAATCATACCTTGTTGATTTTAATTTTTTGTAAATATAATGAATTCATTTGTGGAAGTGTGGACTACCACCACCTCCAAATGATGTGATTCATTAGCACATTACACGGAAGTTATTAAGGTTGGGTTTAGTAAAAATATATCATATATTAAAAATAATAATTCTACTCAAATTATATATTATATATATACATATATTTCATTTACTTTCATTCTATCAATAAGACAGTAAATGGAAACATCAATAATGTGTACGTACAAACAATTATTTCCACAAATGATACATTTCATTTAATATTTTTACCCTTTATATATTATGAAAAATAAATATATAATAAATTTTAATGATATTTAATTAAATTTTTACATTCTGGAAATCATGATATAACTATTTGGACAAAAATTATAACAAATCAAAACACAAGAGAAAAAAAAAGTGATTATTATCTGAAACCTTAAACTAACAATGAGTTTTTAATAAATTGGTAATGTAATGTCATAATAAAATAATATATGATGGTAAATATAAAAAAAATTATCTATGGTCAATTTATAATATTCTTTTTTTATTATTCTTCTATTTTGAATGTGTACAAATAGATTCAATACATAAGGGAAGGGAATTTCATAACACTTTTTATTTCCATTAGATACATGCCATATTCACAACTTGTTTATTTTTTGTGGTGTATATAATGACTTATGACATGGTATATCATTTATTTAATTTAGGAAATGATATTAAAATATTTAACTAATTTTATTATTTTATGGGGATTATGATTCTATGTTTACTCATTTAGTATGTGTTTTCATATCTCACACTTTTTTATCTGTGAGACACAAGCCATGTTCACCACTCATTAAATTTTTATGGTGTATATACTAACCATGTATTTATTATATGAAAATTATACTTAAAATTAGGTTTATTTACATAACCATTTGATTATAACTATTTCACGGGGATTATGTTTTAGAAGTTATCAGACCGGTAAAGTGTTTTTGTTTCAGTTTTCATTTTTTTATACACATGTTGTGTTGTGAAAATATATTTTTTTAGGACATGTATATACTAACATTGTTATTTCATATAAAAAATTTACATATTTTCATGATATAATAAGATTCATGTAATGTCATATTATTATGCGGATAAGGATTTAATGTTACCAAAGTTTCAACATTTAATTTCTAAAATCCTATCATTTGTCATGATTATTGAAGTTTATGCTTCAATTGATGAAATATTATGATCCAAATCACTAAAAAATGGTAAATATTATTATAATATATTAATTAATGTTATATCCAAGTAATGGTACAAGGTCTCCACACTTATTTACATAATATAATTAATAATTTTTTAAAACAAATATGACTTTATTTCTCCTTTCGATCAAAAATATGTGTCAATAAAAAACCATGTGTTAAAAAATACATAAAAATAGTTTTTTAAATTCTATTTTAATTTCATTTATATGGGAAGAGTATTTTAGAAATTTTGTATTGTTTACAAAGCTTCCTTAATGTATTTTCAAAAATTTATTTACAAATAAAATTAAATAAATTATTTCAAAGATACTTTTATAAGTTATCAAAGTATTTTAAATGAAATTGTTTTCAAAAAAATTTCAAGATTCCATTTCCATGAAACGGCCTCGAAAAATATTTTCATGATTCCATAAAATTTAAAAAAAAAATAGTTATAATACTGTTGTGAATATTATGTTTATAAGGAAAATGGTTTCAAAATGATTTCAATCATGGGTTATATGTTTTCAAATGAAATGGTTTTATAGATTACATTATATGTTATTATGACTATTTTTATGAAAATCTTTTCCAAAAGGTTTTATGTATTAAAAATCACACTAAAATGGTTATTTTCTTCAAGAATCGTTTTAAAAGATATTTCAAAATAATTTCTTATATAATATGACATCTATTGGTGATAATCATTCCTTTCTAGGGAATGATCCTAAGGTTCCATTCATAATAATTATTTTAAGGGTTAATGTTTTTTAGCTTGATTTTTATGAAACCAATTTCAATTTCATTGGTCATATATTTTAGAAACACATTTCTTTTTCCATGGGTTATATGTTATTAAAACCTACTTATTTACATGGGCTTTGTTATATTGAAATTATTATGAATTCCATCTGTTTTCCATGGGTTACGATGTGTTGAAATATTTATGATATAAATTTAATTTCATAGGATATGAAATTATTTTTTATGATCTTTAATCACATATATGTATGATTTCATGGGTGGGACCTATATCTCTATCCAATTTTTGGCTAATGGTTTAAATATCCTGTTACAATTATGGGAATTAAGTTGACGAGCATGATCCAAAAACGTAAATAGGTATGTTCTTATCCAAAATGGGAAAAAAATGTGTCCTGGTTATAACGACCCATACTTTACATACATTGTTAATACTTCAAAATTGAAGCACACTTATTACAACATATGACAAAACCACAAAAGACCGTATAAGTATAGTGTCTTTAGAAACTGGAAAACATAAACAACTGGTTCATAAATCTTCTGCAGTGTCTCCAATTTATTTCATCATATCTAGGGTCCCTTTTAGCCTATTCTACTTAATATCCATCTTCCTGACCTGGGGAAAAGAAAACATAAAAGGGTGAGCTCAAATGCTCAGCAAGGGCAAATAAATGAAATAAAAATCATATCATATCTTTTTGAAAATCATAACCTGCAAAATAGATAATAAAATCTTAACATGGAATAAATCATAGAAGTGAAAATGAGAACACCATAATCATAACATGAAACTTGAAACTTTGTGGCATGCACACATAATCATGGAAAATCATTTCTTGTTAGTCATGACTTATTGCCAAGACTATCTTAGTGGACAAAGTCCCTTTCTGAATCGATTAACCCTCGTTTCAGTCCTGTTTCACTAAACCGGTATAACCTACCGTTCCAGCCCTGTCTATCTCATGAGATATAAAATCATTACCCAATGCATTGGAGGGAGATATAGGTCCCACCCATCTCATAATGATACCATTCTTATGTGTGCCACAAAATCATAAATCATACATCATTTCATAACCCATGTAACAAAAATGGGATTCTTAAACAACATGACATCATAAAACCATTCATATAAGATAAAGGAATTCATAAACATAATTCCATCACAACATAGTCAAATCAATGTAAAAATATGGATAGAAACAGAACCCTTTATTATCTTAGATGGAAAATAATTTTGATAAAACACTTGAAATGAATTCTTGAGGAAAATATCCTTTCTTCTTCAAAATCAATTTCTTTTCACAAAACATCATGGAATTTTAAAAGAAAGAGATTTTATTAAAAATAGTCATGAAATATTTTGGAGGAAGCTTCATGAAAATAAGGCTTTATAAAATCGTAAAAATCCGTTCGTGCCGTTTAAGTTAAAAAAACATTCTTCGTACGTTTGTCGGAAAAGTCAAAAAGTACCTCGTACGAAAAACGACAAAAGATTCCTTTCATATCTTTTACAAAAAACTTACCGAAGGGTAAAATTGGATATAAAATATTGTATAAGGATGGAAATAATATTACATATTGAAGGAACATGGATGTGGATGATAAAATACACCCCAGTAATTACCAAAGTAAAAACAATCTCCGATAAAAGTGAGATTGTGATATTTCCCTTACCTTAGGTCCGATTTGATTTTTACATGTCCGAAGCTCCTGTATAATGGTTTAAATAATGTTATTGACTTATTCCAGAATCATACATATTGATATTATATCATATATGGTAATATTCTTAGCTTCTTGTTAGTAATATTTCATTGTTACTTGTTACTCAGGTCTTTATTGCCTTTTGTTCTTATGCGTGTTTTGCCGAATAAATTCTTATTCTTCTTTTAAGGTTATAGATACCTTATATCCAGAATGGTATTAGTGTAACATATATCATATTTATTCATTCAATTCATTTATATAATTACTATGTAATGATGATCATGTAGATCGAGTCGCATCACATCGTGGAGACGGTATTCCGTACGTACGCACGAGTGATGATATCATTCCTATGATCGTGGAACTGTATTGGAGTATATATATATTATTTCAGTATCAATATTACTTTATAATAATCATAAATAGTTACTCATTACACCATTATACCCATCCTTGTAAAGTGATGGTGGAAAAATAGATTACACCACGGCGTGGAGACGGTATTCTGTACGTACGCACGCGCGGTGATTTCATTTTTCCGTAGGATGGATAGAAGGTGAATTAGGGTTGTTTCATATTTATAATAACATATCAGTATGTAAGTAATACTGATGCTATTACTTTATCATGAAACAACTAAATGAGAAGAAGTTGAAGAAGAAAGAAATTGAAAAGATCGGTAATGGATATTACCACTTCTTTGGAACGCTTCTTTGAATCCGACACTTAGGGAACTAAGATTGGTCTTTGAAGAATACCAGGACCTCTAGGATTATTCTAGGGAAGTGTAGAGGAGAACATGGCAGGGGTTGGCCGAGCTTGAGTGCTCAAATTGGTGTGAGGAGGAGGGGGAGGAGGTGCCCTTTTATAAGGGAGGAGAGGGGCACCTTAGGAATATCTCAAAATATTATTTTATATTAAAGTAAAAATCGGTTTATAATGGTTCCAAAGGGTCTTATTTCGAAGCTAAAGTGGGGAAGGGTCGAAATCCTATCAACCAATAAGATTTAGAGATGTTTAGGGTATTATTTTAACCATATCAATTAGATTTAACTCTAATTTAAATAATTTAACTTTTACCATGTCTTTTTTTTTTCTTTCACAATATGGTTAATACACTTACTATAACATGCCAAACGAACCCCAAATTTTTTATTATTAATATATATATCCTTATCTAAGTCATTTGGCCGAACCTTAGATTTTTAGGAATAAAATAACAATTAATAATATAATATTTGATTTAAAAACTATTTTGTGTCAATTTTGACACTATTTGATATATGATTTTGTGAAAGTCATAAAAGAATTATATGTTCGAACCAAGTTGATTAAATCAACACTAATATATCATAGTAACCTATAAAATTAGTGTAATTGATAAAAAGTCTCAAATTAAATTTATTTTGGTGTTTATAACATCAATTATGTCAATATTTCATTAATAAGATAATTACTGCATCATCATTGTGTCATAAATAAATTAAATTATTTAATGTCTAAAAATTACAAATAAAATACCATTATGTAGGAAATCATTTTAGATTTATAATGAATATTTATAGTCGAATTTATATTATGTATAACCCCATATTAAAAATGATTTACTTATTAAACTTTGATTTTAACTATTTTAACCCTTCTTTAAATAAATTAATAATAAATGTCCTAATCTAATCCAAGTGGGCCTAAATGGTCATATTTTATTCCTAAGTTTGTTTTTGGTCGAATTAAACTTGTCCAATAGAATTAGGACATGTGTTAGGGTAATAGTAATATCATATTTACCCTTAGTTACCCTATTTACTATTAACCGTGGTAAAAAAAAGTAAAAAGTTACTATTCACCAAAAAATTATTTTTATCACATTGAACCAAATTTTAGTCCTTGATATTAACTGTGTCTCTCGGATTTTTGAAATTCCATTCACAGAAGCGGTAAAATTATGTTTTATGAAAAATTCAGTTTTTAACCTACCACTTAGTGGTTTCACTATTCATCAAAAATTGAAAGTTTTCAGAAAAATACCAAAATTTCACCCTAGGCTAATTTCGATATTCGGAATCCAAAAATGAAGTCCATTTTGAAAAATAAAATTTATAAAATTTCAAAAAGTGGTTATTACTATTCATAAAGGCTAGTTTTAATAATATTTTAATAGCATATCGTTGTTTAGTGAAACTTGGTATTGCGTACGACGCAAGCTATCGAGGAAGGTCGTGATTGCGTGTAAAGTAAGCCAAGAAAGTGTGTAGTGAAAGATTCCTTTGATGATATAAAAACAAAATATTACTCATAAAAATCTCGGGTGTTACATTCTACCCCCCTTAAAAAGAATTTTTCCCTCGAAATCCGTCACATTGTAACAAACAGATGAGGATACTTCTCCCTCATCATATCCTTAAGCTCCCATGTAGCTTCTTCAAGTTGGTGGTTCCTCTATAAAACTTTCACCAATCGAGTGGTCTTGTTTCATAGGACTGTTTCGCTACGATTTAGAATCTCTATCGGTTGTTCTTCATAAGAAAGATCTTGCTCCAGCGGTAGAACTTCTGAGCTGAGTACATGTGAAGGATCAGGTATGTACTTTCTCAGGAGAGATACATGGAAGACATCGTGAACTTGAGAGAGATTAGGTGGAAGCGCCAATCGGTAAGCTACCTTTCCAACACGATCCAGTATTTCGAAAGGACCGATATATCTAGGGCTCAACTTCCCCTTCTTTCCAAATCTCATAACCCTCTTCCAGGGAGATATTCGTAAGAACACTTTATCACCCACTTCAAACTCTAGGTCTTTTCTTCGGTTGTCGGCATAACTTTTCTGTCGACTCTGAGCTGCTCTTATGTGTTGTTGAATAGATCTGACCTTTTTTGCCATTTCATCAAAGAGATCAGGTCCTAATAGCTTTCTTTCCCCAACTTCATCCCAGCAAGTTGGAGTCCGGAATTTCTTTCCATAGAGAGCTTCATAAGGAGCCATCTGAATACTTGAGTGAAAGCTATTATTATAATAAAATTCCACCAAAGGTAGGTGTTGATCCCAACCTCCTTTGAAATCCATAGAGCAAGCTCTCAACATATCTTCTAGGGTTTGAATTGTTCTCTCAGACTGACCATCTGTCTGGGGATGATAAGCAGTGCTGAAACTCAACTCTGTATCCAGAGTATGCTGAAGACTTCGCCAGAACTTCGAGGTAAATCTCGGATCCCGATCAGATATAATAAAAAGTGGTACTCCATGCAATCATACCACTTCCTTTACATATATCCTGGCAATCTGATCAAGAGAGAAATCCTCTCTAATAGCAATGAAGTGTGCAGACTTTGTAAGATGATCAACTATGACCCAAATAGCATTATTGCCTTTGGATGTTTTAGGAAGTCCTGTGACAAAGTCCATAGTGATGTTTTCCCATTTCCATTCGGGTATGGGTAATGGTTGTAACATCCCCTTAGACTTTTGTCTCTCAGCTTTAACTTGTTGACAAACCAAGCATCGAGAGACATATTCAGCAACATCTCTTTTCATGCCATCCCACCAGAAGTACTCTTTAAGGTCCCTATACTTCTTCGTGCTTCCAGGATGAATAGACAATGAAGAACTATGAGCCTCATCCAGCAACTCCTTCTTTAATTCGGGGATGGAAGGAACACAAACCTGATTCCTGAACTTTATTATCCCATCACAATCAAGGTTGAATTCAGGAACATTTCTCACCTTCTTTTGTAACTCGACATCTTCTTTCTGTGCCTCTTTAATCATCACATGTATAGATGGTTGAACATTCATTTGAGAAAGATAAGATTTTTCCCCTTCCATTATAATTCCAAGATCCATCCTTTGTAAATCCATAAATATTGGATCTTTTGTGATCCTCATCATGGATAAACTAGCATGGTCTTGTCGACTTAATGCATCCGCCACCTTGTTTTCTTTCCCAGGGTGGTAATGGATTGAGCAGTCATAATCCTTAATCAGCTCCAACCATCTTCTATGACGCATATTCAGCTCCTTTTGTGTGGTAATATACTTTAAACTTTTCTGATCAGTATAAATATCACACCTTTCACCAAAAAGGTAATGCCTCCAAATCTTTAATGCAAAGATTACCGCAGCCAACTCCAAATCATGTGTTGGGTAATTTTGCTCATGGATTTTCAACTGTCTTGAGGCATAAGCTATCACCATATCATTTTGCATAAGAACACACCCCAATCCCTTCTTGGATGCATCACTGTAG
Organism: Viscum album; assembly: GCA_963277665.1. NCBI lineage: Eukaryota > Viridiplantae > Streptophyta > Magnoliopsida > Santalales > Viscaceae > Viscum > Viscum album. The sequence continues at coordinate 1,527,602,334 of OY728163.1, read as the reverse complement.
ATCACAAACCTTTCTCCACTACAAGGCAGTGTGAGCACAGGTGCACTGGATAACCTTCTTTTCAACTCCTTGAAATTCTCTTGACATTCCACTGTCCAGAAAAACTTAACTCCTTTCCGAGTCAACTTGGTGAGTGGATTAGATAATCATGAAAAATCTTTTACAAAACGTCGATAATATCCAGCCAAACCAAGAAAACTTCGGATCTCAGTTACTGTTGTTGGTCTCGACCATCTTTCGATAACCTCTATTTTTGTTGGATCCACAGATATCCCCTCTTTTGAGATTATGTGACCCAAAAATGCAACTTTATGAATCCAAAATTCACACTTGGTAAATTTGGCATAAAGCTTCTCCATTCTCAGGGTCTTCAATATAATTCTCAAGTGATCTTCATGATCTTCCTTGCTCTTTGAATAGACTAGAATATCGTCTATAAATACTACAAAAAATTGATCAAGATAGTCTCTAAAGACTCTATTCATTAGATCCATGAAGATAGCAAGGGCATTAGTAAGACCAAATGGCATCACTATAAATTCATAGTGTCCATACCTTGTACGGAAAGCCGTCCTTGGTATATCCTCCCTTTTGACCCTTAATTGATGATATCCTGAATGAAGATCAATCTTGGAAAAGTATTGAGCTCCGCGTAGTTGGTCAAATAAGTCATCAATGCGTGGGAGAGGATATTTGTTCTTGATAGGGATGCTGTTAAGTTCTCGATAATCAATGCAGAGTCTCATTGATCCATCTTTCTTCTTAACAAATAGAACAGGTGCTCCCCAAGGTGACGCACTAGGGCGTATGAATCCCTTATCAAGATTCTCTTGGAGTTGCTTATTCAATTCCTTCAAATCAATTGGGGCCATTCTATAAGGTGTCCTTGAAATTGGCAAAGCGCCCGGTACAAGTTCTATTGAAAACTCAACATCACGATTTGGTGGAAGATTCGGTAATTCCTCCGGAAAGACATCATCAAACTTTCGTACGATGGGCATATTCTTAATCATGAGTTTCTCACCAACCATTTGAGATAAATAACCTTCATTTAGTGGAATCAATACCCATAAAATGGAAGAAATTTCCACTGGAAGGTTATGTTCATCCTTGCATTGATATACGATCGTAGATTGATCTGGAATATGAAATGTGACTTCCCTTATTTGGAAATTGATATGAGCTCCATGTAGAGAAAGCCAATCCATGCCAAGAATCACATCAAATTCCACTAAAGGAAGGATCAAAAGATTTGCAGGAAGCACTTTCCCACAAAATTCGATCGGAGAAGAATTATAAACTTTTGATGCGACTGTTGTGCCATTAGGTGTTGTCACAGCTAACTCAACATCTAATTGTTGAGGTAATACGGTGATACCCATAGAAAATTTTTCAGAAATAAAAGAGTGGGTGGATCTAAAATCAAATAAAACATTTGCTACTTTAGAGTGGATGGTAAGTGTACCTTTCACCACTTCGTTATCGTACACCACATCGCTGATAGAAATTGCATGTGACATTCCTTTGTCTTTAGCCTTAAGATTTTGTTGACGTCAACCATCATCATCAGCCCTTGGATTTGGGCATTGATTGGCATAATGCCCCATCTCCTTGCACTTGAAACATTGAAGTGTAGTAGGTTCATTCTGTGTATCCCTTCCTTTTTTTGCATCATTAAACATCTTCTTCCCATTATCGCGGCATTCAAATGGCCGATGACCTTCCTTTCCACATTTAAAACATTAACTTGTTCCTTTAAGACAACTCCCTCCATGTTTCTTTCCACACTTTGAGCATAAGGGAAAGTTCATCTTCTTTTCAGTGTGCTCTTTAGATTTTCCTTTGAATTCCATCTTCCTCTTCTTATCAAACCCATGTGACTGATGGGTTACTCAAATCTCCATCTCGACTTTGAGAGCACATCGAACGATTTCCTCGGAGCTATTGAAGTCCCTTATGGCTAACGCCCTTCGAAGACTTGGTTTTAAGCCACTAAAGAATCGTTCGATCTTACTCTGAGGTTGGATAATAATACCAGAAGTGTACCTTGCAAGTCTTGTAAAATTTGCTTCATAGGTACCAACAGATTCATCATCCCTTTGCTTCAGTTCAAGAAACTCTTTCTCCATCTTTTTTCGGAGAATACGAGGGAAGTACTTATTGAAAAATAAGTTCTTGAACTCGTCCCATTCCATAGACTCAATTTCATCCCTTTGCCTCGTATTATTAATAAGATTGCACCATTGATCAGCATCTCCTTCCAAACGATACACTTCTAGGATGACTTTATCATGTTCAGAACATTGAAGAACTGAAAATATCTTTTCAGTAGTACTAATCCATTGTTCAGCAACTAATGGATCAGTAGACTCGCTGAAAGGAGGTGGACGTTGCCTCATGAAGGATTCAACAGAATGTTGCTCCTTCCTTTGCTCGTTTGGAAGTCCTGCATGATTCATAGCTTGAGAAAGTTGTGTGAGCATGGCTACGAGATTTTTCATTCCATCTCCCATATCGTTTAGTTGCTCCGGGGGACAATCATTGCATTTCCCATCGCATTCCGCATTAACACGGTTCCTTCGGGTTCCAACCATTGACTAAAACCAAGAAGAATAGTTTGAGCAACACTAATTATAATAGGAAAACCACATAATTCAAGAATAAAATTTTCATGCTTAAGGTCTTATCCTAGGGTATTCATGGCCATTTCTAAAACACTAAGATTGTGTTCTATGCTTAGACTTATCCTTTGGGTTCTTACTAAGACTTTCACATCCTAGTTTCCAAAGGTTGACAATACCTTTCCTCTGATACCAACTATAGCGTTCTAGAATTACTTCCAGTGGACTACAATTGATACCTATCAGGGCACTCCCTGGGCGGATACACCCCCTGGGCGGGACACACCACCATCCCTAGTGGCAGCCATTTCCTCATGAAGCCTTTGGGCGGAGAGCCATGCTTCGTCCAACGCTCACATGTGAGAGTTCCCAAGGATCGGATACATTCCTACCTCCTTTGCCTCTGATACCAACTATAATGACCCATACTTTACATACATTGTTAATACTTCAAAATTGAAGCACACTTATTACAACATATGACAAAACCACAACGGACCGTATAGGTATAATGTCTTTAGAAACTGGGAAACATAAACAACTGGTTCATAAATCTTCTACAGTGTCTCCCATTTATTTCATCATATCTAGGGTCCCTTTTAGCCTATTCTACTTAATATCCATCTTCCTGACCTGGGGAAAAGAAAACATAAAAGGGTGAGCTCAAATGCTCAGCAAGAGAAAATAAAGGAAATAAAAATCATATCATATCTTTTTGAAAATCATAATCTGCAAAAGAGGTCATAAAATCTTAACATGGAATAAATCATAGAAGTGAAAATGAGATCACCATAATCATAACATGAAACTTGAAACTTTGTGGCATGCACACATAATCATTGAAAATCATTTCTTGTTAGTCATGACTTATTGCCAAGACTATCTTAGTGGACAAAGTCCCTTTCTGAATCGAGTAACCCTCGTTTCAGTCCTGTTTCATTGAACCGGTATAACCTACCGTTCCAGCCCTGTCTATCTCATGAGATATAAAATTTTTACCCAATGCATTGGAAGGAGATATAGGTCCCACCCATCTCATAATGATACCATTCTTATGTGTGCCACAAAATCATAAATCATACATCATTACATAACCCATGTAACAAAAATGGGATTCTTAAACAACATGACATCATAAAACCATTCATATAAGATAAAGGAATTCATAAACATAATTCCATCACAACATAGTCAAATCAATGTAAAAATATGGATAGAAACAGAACCCTTTATTATCTTAGATGGAAAATAATTTTGATAAAACACTTGAAATGAATTCTTGAGGAAAATATCCTTTCTTCTTCAAAATCAATTTCTTTTCTCAAAACATCATGGAATTTTAAAAGAAAGAGATTTTATTAAAAATAGTCATGAAATCTTTTGGAGGAAGCTTCATGAAAATAAGGCTTTATAAAACCGTAAAAATCCGTTCGTGCCATTTAAGTTAAAAAAACATTCTTCGTACTTTTGTCGGAAAAGTCAAAAAGTACCTCGTACGAAAAACGACAAAAGATTCTTTCATATATTTTACAAAAAACTTACCAAAGGGTAAAATTGGATATATACTATTGTATAAGGATGGAAATAATATTACATATTGAAGGAACATGGATGTGGATGATAAAATACACCCCAGTAATTACCAAAGTAAAAACAATCTCGGATAAAAGTGAGATTGTGATATTTCCCTTACCTTAGGTCCGATTTGCTTTTTACGTGTCCGAATCTCCTGTATAATGGTTTAAATAATGTTATTGACTTATTCCAGAATCATACATATTTATATGATATCATATATGGTCATATTCTTAGCTTTTTGTTAGTAATATTTCATTGTTACTTGTTACTCGGGTCTTTATTGCCTTTTGTTCTTATGCGTGTTTTGCCGAATAAATTCTTAATATTCTTTTAAGGTTATAGATACCTTATATCCAGAATGGTATTAGTTTAACATATATCATATTTATTCATTCAATTCATTTATATAATTACTATGTAATGATGATCATGTAGAACGAGTCGCATCACATCGTGGAGACGGTATTCCGTACGTACGCACGAGTGATGATATCGTTCCTATGATCGTGAAACTGTATTGGAGTATATATATATTATTTCAGTATCAATATTACTTTATAATAATCATAAATAGTTACTCATTACACCATTATACCCATCCTTGTAAAGTGATGGTGGAAAAATAGATTACACCACGGCGTGGAGACGGTATTCCGTACGTACGCACGCGCGGTGATTTCATTTTTCCGTAGGATGTATAGAAGGTTAATTAGGGTTGTTTCATATTTATAATAACATATAAGTATGTAAGTAATACTTATGTTATTACTTTATCATGAAACAACTAAAAAAGAAGAAGTTGAAGAAGAAATAAATTGAAAAGATCGGTAATGGATATTACCTCTTCTTTGGAACGCTTCTTTGAATCCTCCACTTAGGGAACTAAGATTGGTCTTTGAAGAAGACCAGGACCTCTAGGATTATTATAGGGAAGTGGAGAGGTGAAAATGGCAGGGGTTGGCCGAGCATGAGTGCTCAAATTGGTGTGAGGAGGAGGGGGAGGAGGTTCCCTTTTATAAGGGAGGAGAGGGGCACCTTAGGAATATCTCAAAATATTATTTTATATTAAAGTCAAAATCGGTTTATAATGGTTCCAAAGGGTCTTATTTCGAAGCTAAAGTGGGGAAGGGTCGAAATCATATCAACCAATAAGATTTAGACAAGTTTAGGGTATTATTTTAACCATATCAATTAGATTTAACTCTAAGTTAAATAATTTAACTTTTACCATGTCTTTTGTTTTCTTTCACTATATGGTTAATACACTTACTATAACATGCCAAAAGAACCCCAAATTTTTTATTATTAATATATATATCCTTATCTAAGTCTTTTGGCCGAACCTTAGATTTTTAGGAATAAAATATCAATTAATAATATAATATTTGATTTAAAAACTATTTTGTGTCAATTTTGACACTATTTGATATATGATTTTTGTGAAAGTCATAACAGAATTATATGTTCGAAAAAAGTTGATTAAATAAACACTAATATATCATAGTAACCTATAAAATTAGTTTAATTCATAAAAAGTCTCAAATTACATTTATTTTGGTGTTTATAACATCAATTATGTCAATATTTCATTAATAAGATAATTACTGCATCATCATTGTGTCATAAATAAATTAAATTATTTAATGTCTAAAAATTACAAATAAAATACCATTATGTAGGAAACCGTTTTAGCTTTATAATGAATATTTATAGTCTAATTTATCTTATGTATAACCCCATATTAAAAATGATTTACTTATTAAACTTTGATTTTAACTATTTTAACCCTTCTTTAAATAAATTAATAATAAATGTCCTAATCTAATCCAAGTGGGCCTAAATGGTCATATTTTATTCCCAATTTTGTTTTTGGTAGAATTAAACTTGTCCAATAGAATTAGGACATGTGTTAGGATAATAGTAATATCATATTTACCCTTAGTTACCCTATTTACTATTAACCGTGGTAAAAAAAGTAAAAAGTTACTATTCAAAAAAAAAAATTATTTTTATCTCATTGAACCAAATTTTAGTCCTTGATATTAACCGTGTCTCTCGGATTTTCCAAATTCCATTCACAGAAGCGGTAAAATTAAGTTTTATGCAAAATTCAGTTTTTAACCTACCACTTAGTGGTTTCACTATTCATCAAAAATTGAAAGTTTTCAGAAAAATACCAAAATTTCACCCTAGGCTAATGTCGATATTCGGAATCAAAAAATGAAGTCCATTTTGAAAAATAAAATTTATAAAATTTCAAAAAGTGGTTATTACTATTCATAACGGCTAGTTTTAATAATATTTTAATAGCATATCGTTGTTTAGTGAAACTCGGTATTGCGTACGACGCAAGCTATCGAGGAAGGTCGTGATTTCATGTAAAGTAAGCCAAGAAAGTGTGTAGTGAAAGATTCCTTTGATGATATAAAAACAAAATATTACTCATAAAAATCTCGGGTGTTACACTGGTACTCTATGGGATGATGGGGAAACTGGATCCCTAATGGAATGATTCAGAAAACCTATACACTGGTAATATGGGGAAACCCTATCTAGTATGAAAATATGGGGAAATCCAATTCTTTATAGGGAAAAGATAGTAACTATGGATTGTTCTGTGACCCAACAATTTTGTGTAGCCCCATGATGTTTCCTGATAATTTCTAGCAATGAAACATGACATGTAGTGAATGATATTACATGTTTATATATATTCCACAATTTGATGTATTATTCATATGTAATGTTTTCATGGTTTTTTACCTTATGTTTGTGTCCAATGAACCTATAATATGTATGTCATGATTAATTATTATGATCATTGACATGAAGGGTATGATATTCTAATGATAAAATGATTTTATCATACTCATATGCTCATGTTTATACTTACATTTCATGAATTTAATCTGGTATTCATGAAAAACAGCACTCGACCTGGCCAGTGGAATGGCCCAAATGGCGTTCCCAATCCACATGGGTTGGAACAAGTGGCTTAGGATTCAAAAAATGAAATTTGGGAATGATTTACCCGAGTTTATAGACTTAAAACAACAAATGAATCCAATAAAACAAATTTGTATTTTTCAAACGAAAACCTCTTTTAAAAAAATTCTAAATTGAATTACATAATCTAAAAAAACTCAAAGACTATAAAAAAGGAAAAAATTCAAAAAGGACAGCCCAAGAACCTCCTCATGTCAAGGGGAACAACCCACAATCCATCTCCACGACACTGCGCCAAGAAGGACCTCTAGAAACCCAAACCACTGGCACTAAACGCTTTACCCAAACCTACAACAAAATAACCATATCTACTTACTCCCAAAATTTTCTGTAGGGTGTGAGACAATGCTATTTAGGATTCCACCACAATAATCATCCATGTGATAATCATTATAAGGAAAAAAATTTGAAGGTTTTGTAAATAAGAAATATTATTTACAATTTCTAAAAGATGCAACATTAAATAAAACCATCTTTCAAGTGGGATACATTAAAATAAATAAACACTTTTAAATAGAATGAAAAAGATACTTAATTTCTCCTGAATAACATGTTGTATGCCAGCATTATGTATAAAATATCTAATGAGCACTGGCAATGGGAAAACAACCATAAGAACTAGCTCACTGTGGGTACTAGGTACCTCGTACATGGTGAAAGTAACCATACAAATATCTATTCTCATGCACCAGATCTCCTAGTAGTGATCATATCCATAACTTAGTGGTCCCCTAACAACATCATCGCCTTCATCATTTAGTTAGTTTTGTCATCATCAAACTTGTTAAGTGAAATAAGGGAAAACCCAATGGGATCACTAGCATAGTAGTACATGTCTACCCACATAGATACACAAGTTTTAACTATTGTTATCAAAGAAGTTCTATAAGACATAAAATATAATTTTCATATGAAAATACCACATCAATGTCCCAAACATACCAAACATCCTACACACATGTCACATGATCCACTTTTTTATTCAAATTCATTTTGGAAATCATACTAACACCAAAAGAGTCTACAATATATTTCATCTCTTGTTTACATTTCAACAATTCCTTGAAATAATTTTACAAAACCTTTACAAGATATTACACATCACATAACATCACATTCACCTTAAAATAGTCCATTTCAAAATTATACTCCTACCAAAATAGTTTTTCAACATATTTTCACCTCTTACATAAATCAAGAAACCATATAAAACATTCAAAAAACAAATCCAAGGAGTGTCCCCATGTTTTTCACCAAAAATACTTCTTAAAACACTATTTGAAGACTGTTTCACGACACACGAAAGGGTTGTGGGGGAGAAACATGTGATACCCGAAGATTTATTAGGGAAGATTGGGTTCTGCTTAATCACTCATATCAGGTGCACCGTTTTCGACTCAAAACGCCCAACTGTTCCATATCCAGCAATATGTGGGCCTGCTTTTCAAAGGCAGGCATTCACTGGGTGGTTTGACCAGTGATGCTTAAAAACTAACATTGGTTTAGAGGATGGTAATTCGGGCTCATCGCACCCTTTTTCAGGGGAATTATTTCCTGTTTCGTGACTCTCTTATAGATTTAAGACATATTCATATGTTCACGAATCTTTGGTTTATACCCAATAAAATTATCCACAGATTACTTTTGGTTGGCAATGGCCAGCTGGACGCAGGGGTTTGAAATCATTTATGCCAGGGGTTTACCATCACTCGTTGGATTAATGACCCCAAGGAGTCTGGACTCATTGAGACGGCACTGTTTTAATGCCTCGTAACCAGGCACTCTATAGTTTATTGTCATCTAGGGGGACAGATAACGACTTGAGCATTTGATCGAACTCATGGTATAGTTCTCCTACGTATCCCTGCGAGAGGAATCATAATTCATGTACTTCAGTTTGGAATGGGGCTTATGCTCTAGGATTCCTAGGGTTGGTGTGGTGAACCGACGTGAAGATGGTCGAATCGACCGATTGTTGGGTTTGAACCTCGGGGAGTCTTCCTACGTACCTTGCCAAGGAGACAGGGATCAAAGTACATGTAGTTCAGATTGGGATGGGGATTACACTCTGAGGTGGCCCAAGGTGTGGGTAAACAAACGTAAAGGGGGTCAGAATGACCGATTGTTGGGCTTGAACCTCAGGGAGGCTTCGTACGTACCCTGCCCAGGAGACAAGGATAAAAGTCCACATATTTTGGGTTAATCCACAATTGTTGTGTAGGAACCATGACTATCAAAAATCACTAAGCCCACGTGAGTCATGCTCGGTGTGAGAAACAAGAAAATGCAAAAGACTTGGCTAACCTCACTTTTTCTCCCAACCAAGGAAAGGGGAGATGGATGACGAGCGGAGAAGAAGGGTGGTACCCCTAGAATCTCCTTCTTGATGTTAGTAGATGGTAGAAGTCGCGCAGTGGAGCAATGAACCCTCTGTGTTGAAACGAGTAGGGTCATTGGTTTCTGGCAAGGATTGTGGGTGGCTTACCCCAAGAGGGATGCCCAGTGGTGACAAACTCGAATGGGAGAGGGATTTTAGACCGAAGAAAAGAGGGGCGTCGATGCCCATCCCGCCTTCCCTTGGCGTTTAGCCCTGAGGAAGTACGGCGGTGCATGGGCGCTACCTCTGGTAATAACATCCAGGGGGATTACATGTGGATGGTTGCCCATTAACTCTTAGAAGGGGGGAGAAGTGGTTGCCACCAGAGTTGAGGGGAAATGGACGTGCAGTCCCCCCTCCCGACGAGTAGAGAGGCAGAAAGGGGGCTCCCGGGCTCAGACTCCGCATTACCATGGGAATGAGAACCCAGGAATGTTTTGAGAATTTGCTCAATGTCTAAAGAATCCCCTTCTCCCTCGCATACCATGGGTATGTGAAATCAAAATGGTGCGCTGATTTGCCTGAAGGTTATATCACATGGGTCTGGTGGATCTAGTGGAGGCCTCAGCTTGGAGATGATGAATGGTCCAATGAGGGGGTTGTGGAGGATCTAGATGGATACGAAGGATTTTATCTGGCTCAGGGAATAGGGACTCTGATGTATTTGGTGGGCCACACGGGTGAAAAATGAGGTGTGGCGCCCTTCGCATAGGGAGGTGTTACACAGCTAGAGAGGTCATCCACAAACCAGGGTAGTCTGTGGACTAAGGGAATCCCGCGAACCAGGGTGGTTCGCAGCATTGGGTTTTTCCCACGTACCACGTTGGTATGCAGAGGGTTCCACATGAGCAGCAGCGGCCGAGGGCGATTCTAGTCAGAGGTTTGTCGGTCGGGGCTTCGCCCGCGTAGGAGGGTGCTACGTGGTGCGACAAATCAGAAAAAGGCATAAACTCTCTGGCCCACAGGGAGTGCATCCGCGGAGAGGCCATGGGTCGTGGTATTCTTTTCATTGTTATTTTAAGTTCTAGATTCACCATGTTTTTATGCATTTTCGGTTCCTTATTTATTCGTTTCCAGCTTCATACATGTTCTGGTTCGCGAACTGGAACTTTGCTGTTTGCAAAATCTTAAGCTCCTTCCTTCAAATTCCTTCCACCAGAATCTGATCGATCCCCTTTCCTCTTCCCCCTCCATCTCCTTTTATAGAGTGGGGAAAGAGATACATATGGGGTCTTGTGGAACCTTTTGCAGAGGCCCATGACCGGAAACCCGGTTTAGGGATGACTTGGTCAATCCGTAACTCGCGAGGGGCATTAAACGCACCTCCCCCGCAAACCAAACTAGCTCGGGGAGTGCTTTGCGGCTGCGCAGGGTTCTGCCTCCATTCCACGAACGAAAACAGATGCGGCCCGGGACAGTTGACGTAGTTTACAGCTGGGGCGGTTCATGATGGTGGACCGGGTTGGCGCCAGTCCTTCTTCGCACCCGTCGAGGATCCCCGCCTCATTTCCGTGAACGACCGAGGTCCACGGAGGGGGCACTTCGCGGAACCGGCCGCATACAATTATCATTGGACCGGTCTGTGGACCGGTTCGTCTTGTGTCATGCTTTGAGTATTCTCAAAATTTTTCCCCTATTATTTGGGGGGAAATTGGTTATAATCTCCCTTATATTAAAGGGGATTCTCATTCTCCTTTGCGAATTTTTTAGGACCCTACAAATTCCCCCCATCGAAATGGGGTCCGATCGGAACGAAGTGGAGGCCATTCCGATGTAGAGTGATCCTGACACATGGATGGTTTGCATTAGGGGAGTGGACCCGGTAAGGGACCATGCCTATAAATACAGAGGGCCTTCCTTGGTCTTTTACCAGATTCTTCGTGAAACCAGAGATCTCTTTATTTTTGTCTCTGCATGCTCGTTCCTTCGCGAAACACCTCATCTGCAAACCAGCTGTTGCTTCCACGAACGATTCCTCATTCACGCCCACCTTCACCCATGGACCAATCTCCTATCACCAAACTAACACTTTTTATTAATTAAAAAGTAAGTCATGACAGGATGCATAGAAACTAACTCCACAGTTTTGATGGTCTGTGGTCTGAAATCCTCCAGAGATTGAAAATTTTCTAAGTCTTCTGAACCTAACTATTTAAATCCGGGATTAAGATTCCATGGAGCAACTTGGTTCGCTGTTTTCTGGCCAATGCTCCATGGGACAGAGTACCACGGACCTATTCTGTGTAGGGTTGGTTCGTGGGATGCTGTCATCATGAACCACATTTTGAGTCATGCTCGTGGACTAACCATTTTCCTGGTTTTTATAATGCGGGGAGAAAACATAGTTCCCCCTCGCCCTGCACCCAGGCCTACTATCAGGCCTCTCTCAATTGGTTCAGGGAGGTGTCTAGCTATGATTCGTAGAGCATAGAGCATCAAATAGGACCTTAGACGATCCATCATTTCTAACGATGGTGTCTTGAAGGACTTTCCATGTCCTGAGGTCTTGGGTTATCCAATATCAAATAGAATTCTGCTTTATGGCTTCGGTCTTCAAGGTGACGTCCCTATCCCCCCTATATTCTCATGTCTTTAGTATCCTTTCATGGTAGTGTCGCCAAAGTGCATTCAGGCGACCCTTTCCTCATTGGGGGAGATGATTTCTGATTCAGATCCGAAAGAAACATTCATTTTGAGAGGCTCCGTTTGGACCCAAAGTGATCAATGCACTCAAGACTTCTCTCAAGAAGTTGTCTTAAAGAATTACCCCTCTATTATCATCCTTGCTCGAGTGGATCCTGACACAGGGTGGATTCCTAGGTGGGATCTTCGGCCTGGTGGGATTTTCTCAAATGACTGGCTTTGGGCCTTCTAGGTCCATCATCATTGTCGGGAATCTCCCGAGTCACTAGAAGTAGTCAATCATCACACTTCATTGTGGGCCTCCGAGTTTTCTGTTTACCCATAAACTTTGATCATGCCTGACCTACTCAGTTTCTGGTGATCAAGAACTAATACTATGCACCTTTACCATGGTGAATATTGTATTAGTTTATGGGACATATACCAATTGATAGGGATTTTGATCATTGGTGAGATATATGACGAGTTTCTTCCCACTCCTGACGCATGGGATGACGTCGAACAAGTGCCTTCGTTTGCGAGGGATGTGCAGGTTTTGGTAGTGCGGTCACTGGGTCAGGCCATGCATGCCTACTCTCTTATTCCCTATAGCACCTGGATAGGGTTATTTCTGAACACCACTAGTCTTGTGCTGAAGATCAAGAGCCCCAGGACTCATCCTTCTCAACATTCACAAACCATCCCAGGTTTCTACTAGGTGGTTCTGGAGGTGGGAGACTACCATTCTTGGGGTTACGAGGTGCGACCTGGTGTTCGAACAATGCTCAGGCCGGTAGGTCTGTTTTCTATGTTTTTTAGTGGGTGGCTATTCCCTTCTCCGGATATCAACCCAAGAATCAAGGCTTGCTCCTTGATGATGGCAGTTGAGTTAGTAGAGGGTCACCTGGTGAATTTGGTCGTGCCCACTTTGGCTCGTATTTATGAGCTACTAAGACACATGTAGGAGGGAGGGTAACCCTACTGTCTGAGTGGGCCATTTAAATTATTATATGGCCGGATAGCGAATCATTGTTGCTGTTATGGGTATTTTCATAACACATTCATCATGTTTCCTACCTTTCGGCCTACCCTGCTCGATATAGCTGGGGTTCGCTTGAAGTCCCTCAGTTTTGATGAAGTCATCAAGCTTCTGAGTGACTTCTCCCTTTTTTTCACTCCCTACCCCACCCCTTCTAGAACGATGGTAGACAAATGTAGGGGGATCCTGGAGAAGCGTTCTTATGTGATTTCACTACGCGATGGGTTTTTGTCCGCGTGGGTTTATGGGGTTTCTCTATGTGAGTTGTATTCCCCCCTATCGTTTTTCCTCCCAGTTTGGGGGGTATGAAACTCCATGTTTCCATTCCCCCTTTTCAATCTCAAGGACTGCTCCTAGCCACTCTTCATCAATTGTGGTTGATGCTGATGCGGGAGGGATCTTACACAAGCATTCCGTTGCGTGGCATAGGAGCGGCCGCCAGCCTATCCATGGAGTACGCAAGAACGTGGGTAAAATATTACCCCGAAGGGATCTTGGGGAAGGCTATCTGACAGGTTCCCAAATCAGGTTTCATTGTGGGTTTTGTGCCTACCACACCTTCCTCATCTACTCTGAGGGAGGACCGACTGATGGCTCGTCGGTCAAAGCGACTCAAGGGGTTTTCCTCCCCCAACCCCTCTCTAGCCGATGTTCAGATGGACCCAACCTTCTTAGACGTGGATGAGGATGAACCTGTGGCTTCGGGTCCCAGTGAGAAAATTTCTGATGTTTTTTCAGCTGATACCAGACTTAACAAATTGATTCCCATGCCCAAACTTGGTTTAGAAGCTTCAGACCTTCCATCTTCAGAACCATCTTCTAGCGTGCACATGTCTACGCTGATCGCAATTCTAGACTTCGTTCCCATTCTATCTAGTGAGGATACCAACGATCCTCGTGTCATGGAGGACCAACGAGAAGTGCACAGGTGGGGTTGGCCCCAGATTTGCGAGATTGTTGCCGAAACTCCTCTGGATGAGAAGACAACTAAAATTGCAGCTCTCTGACAACTCTTCTTGGGTTTGGGGTAAGGTGTCTTTCACTATCGGTAGTTTCATTTTCTCCCTATCCAGGTTTTCAGGGCCCGTGAGGAAATTGCCACTAATGAACATAAAATTTCTCACCTCGCTACCTCGCATTGTAGGACCCAAGCCTTGGAGGAAGCCATGATAATGCTCCATCAGCTGATAGCACAGGAGGCGAGCTCTCAAGATCATTTGGCCACCCTATCTATCGAGTTACATGAATGTGAAGTATGGGCAGTGATGCTGAGGGATCAGTTGTCAACTATGACTGGTAACCTTGAATCCATCATGAAAGGGGTCAATGATCTCCAAACTACAGTGGGTCATACTCATTCGTTGGCTGAGGTTGGGGCTAGGGAGAAGGTCGTCCTGGAGCAGACTCGCAACAACCTCCACCACACGGTTGCCGATCTGACGGAGAGATCGATCTAGGCTCCTTTGTGGTGGTCAGAGCCTTTCTTGTACACTCTGTTTTTCTTACACCCATTTTTTTGCTATGAGGGAGAGGCCCCAACTTGTGGACTTCCTCCATTTTTGTTCAAATGGAATAAAATCTATGTCAATCCTTCCTTGCTATAAAATTTTATTGTTACTAGAACAATTGTTGAGTAAATAACAACTCACGGAATCAGAATTAATCATAATTTAGGAAAATAGAAACAAACTCTACTTTTTCCTGGATCATGGGATCCAGCGAGCATAGTGTGTCTATTTCTAGGGTTTTGTATAATAACCCCACAAATGTTTTTGTCTTTTCTGTTAATACCCTAATTTTTCATGGTCCCATTTGGTGTGGACCCAGGAAGTATGGCCCGACTTTTTCTTAGGTCACCCTTTTCGGGTTTTCTGCTATAAGGTCTTTGTGCCTCTTTTTTGTGAGCGGTTTAAAATCCCGCCGACAAGACTATAATTACTGATGTTTTAGGTCGAACAGATTTGACCAGATATGGTGGGGTGGGGGACCCAATTAGGTTTGGTTGATTAAAAGATGTCTCGATATCTTTCAGACGCATGTGGGGGGAACATGTTTAGATTCGAACGACATGTAGGGCATGTCTCAAGGCATGGGAGTCGTATCAGCATGAAAATGTAGGAAGAGAATCACCTAATGAAATATTGACTTTGGTAGATGGGCCGGGGGCGATCAATATGTAGATCCGCCAATGGAATGGTATGCATAGTAATGAAATGGTGTCCTTAAGTCAATGACTCTCCATTTCTGATGGCCTGAGGACTTCATGGATGTTCGGCTTATGGACACCACCATGGGTGGCTTAGAGGATTATGAAAACCACCAGGGGTGGCTCAGAAATGGTGTGTGATGTATGAAAGGGTTTGATAACATTTTTATTAATCAGGAGTGTGGACTTAGTGTCCCTGTCCTACGCATTTATCTAATGTAATGGATGGTTGGAGCTTGGCGTAGTTTGAAGTCATGAAGCTGTGACATTATCTAGAATGGAACAGATTCTCTTGGTTTTTAGTAATCTTGTTAGAGATGTTACACCAAATTCAGGCAGGGTCGTGAAATAGTCTGGTAAACTGTTGCTCAGAGGGTTTTCGAATCCTGGGATGGACATGGGGTCTTACGGGCCAAGAGGCATACGGAGAGAAGCTTTGCCTAAGGAAATCTCACCTTTGGTAGATGGTCTAGGGGAAGTTAATTTGTAGAGCCGCTGAGGGCATGGTATGCATAGTCATGAAAAGGTTTCCATGGGTCAATGATTGCATTCTCCTGATAGCCTAGCAACTTTAGGAAAGTTTAGATTTGGGACCACTAGGGGTGGATAATGAGAGTTCATCTTTTTTTGAGTATAGAGTGTGGTTTATGAGGAGAGGGTGCCTGGATATGGGAGAAACATCTAGGATAAATTTCTCGAGAATGGGTGAAGTCATTCCTTATCATGCTAGTGTGAGACGGTGGTTTGTGCAGGTCTGACCCATGCACTGAGGGATAGAGGAAGGCCTTCATTCCTTACTAACCCCATGACAGGTATGACTGTGCAGTTTAACATCCTGTGGAAATGATGAAATCCGTGCAGTTTAACATCATGAGGTAAGGACAAGGAGCATTATTAGAGGATGTTGTGCAGTTTAACGGTGTGCAGCGAGGATGGGGGCATTTTTTTCTAATACTGTGAAGTTTTGATGTCGTGCAGTGAGGACAGGGGGAATTTTTAAACCAGTGAAAATTATTGTAGTTAGAGGCATTTCCCTGGATGTTTAATGGTTGGTATTTGTAGTTGTATGCCAAGAAACCAAGATGTTCCATGCAGTTTAACATCATGCGGAAGGACGTAGTTGCAAAGGCCGCTCTTAATCAGAATGTAATTGGGCTTGAACATATCAGCATTCCCAAGACATGGAGAGGGGTTTATTGGTATAAATCGTGGTTCTGGGGATTCTTGGCTCTGGAGAAATGATATGGGGGCTCTGAGGTCGATAAGCGTACGGAGCTAGGAAGAGTATCGCCTGAGGAAATCTTGCCTTTGGTAGACGGGCCAGGGGATATCAATATGAAGAGCCACTGAGGGAATGGTATGAATAGTCATGCGAAGGTATCCACAGGTCAATAATATTCCACATCCGATGGACGTGAATGGTTATGGGGATCCACGATTTTCCGGGCCACGAAGTCTGTCATTTGGTAAGAGAATATCTGGACATGTTGGGCATATTCGGCCCTAGTTGCTGTTAATGCTTAGAGAGCTCCCTAAACTGATTTATCTTGCACACAGGGGTGTACCTTCACTCCTTTCAGTTTAACGTCATGCGGTAAGGACAAAGTAACCTTAGTTTAGCGGTCATAGAACTCAGACCATTAGGTGACTATTGCAGTAGTCACTCAAAGTATAATTGATTTACCATGCTCTGATATACTCTGAACAGGGTGGGGGTTGGAGGTTGTAAACTGTAACTCTGAGGTTTCTCGGATCAGGCGATTTGGTGTGGGGGCTCTGAGGCCGGTATGCATATAGGGCTAGGAAGAGTACCGCCCGAGGAACTCATGCCTTTGGTAGATGGGCCAGGGGATATCAATATACAGAGCCACTGATGGCATGGAATGCATAATCATGCAAAAGTGTCCTCAGGTCGATGAATTTCTACTTCTGATGGCCATGAATGATTATGAAAATCTAATAATGCTCACAGTACTGAGTTTGGAATGCAGGGATAATGGTGTCCGAGCATACAAGAATCATCTTCAATGTAATTGTCTGTTGAGTCAAAGTAGCCTATCCCTGGTTTGATGTTCGTAGATGCATGTCATCATGTGAAGCACAGGAGGATACATTGGCTAACCAGGTAGGGATACCCTGGAAAATTTTGGATGTGAAAAAATGAGGACGAACTTGTAAACCACTGTTCCATAAATTTTTGGATCGGGAGATAAGATATGGGGGCTCTGAGGTCGGTAAGCGTATGGAGCTAGGAAGAGTATCGATGGTGGAAATATTTTCTTTCATAGATGGGCCAGGTGCCATCAATATGCAGAGTCGCTAAGGGCATGGTATGCATAGTCATGTAAAGGTGTCCCCGGGACGATCAAATTCCACTTCCGATGGCTGTGAATGGTTAAAAAGATCCATAATTATCCGGGTCGTGGAGTCTGATGTATGGAGAGGATGCATCCAAATGAAAAAAATAGTATTTACATCTCATTTCTCCATATATATTTGATGGATTGTGACGATGTCCATGCAGTTTTAATGTCATGCGGTGAGGACGAAGTCTGTACAGTTTTAACGTCGTGCGGTGAGGATGATGTCCGTGCAGTTTTAACACTGTGTGTTGAGGACGATGTCCATGTAGTTTTAACGTCATGCAGTGAGGATGAAATCCATGCAGTTTTAATTTCATGCGGTGAGGGCGAAGTTCATGTTGTTTTAACGTCGTGTGGTGAGGATGATGTTTGTGCAGTTTTAACGTCATACAGTGAGGATGAAGTCCGTGCAGTTTTAACGTTGTGCGATGAGGATGAATTCTGGGATGTTTTAACATCGTGCGGTGAGGACGAAATCCATTCATTTTTAACATCGTGTAGTGAGTATGAATTCCATGCAGTTTTAACATCGTGCGGTGAGTATGAAGTCTGGGTAATTTTAACATCATGCGGTGAAGACAAAGAATACACCCCCTGCAGATCTGTTCCGTACATAGGGGAAGTGGGAATTTTTTTTAAATCTTCACTCGGGAATGGCTGGGCTAGGATGGGAAACCCTGATGTCACTACGCATCCTGTGAGGGCATGAATCAAGCCACGCATAGTTTTCTGAAGGAGGTACACCCCACGCAGGGTTAGTCCATACATAGGAGAAAAGTGAATACTTGACTTTCATTTGGGGATAGCTGGGTCAGGGTGGGGGACCCTAGAGTCACAATGTATCTCGTGAGGGCAGGAATCAAGCCTCACGTAGTTCTTTAAAATATGTGTTGTTTAACGTCGTGCGGTGAGGATGAAGAACAAACCCAGTGCAGTTCTGTTCCGTACATGGGGGGAGAGAGAATTTTTTTGAATGGCTAGGCCAAGATGGGGAATCCTGGCATCACTACATATCCCGCGAGGGCAGGAATCAATCCTCACGTAGTTCTTTTGGAGAATAAACCTCATGCGCGTCTAGTCCATACGGGGGATGGTGGTATTTTTTTGGCTTCATTCGAGGTGGTTGGGCCAGGGTATGGAATTCTAGCATCACTACGTATCCCACGAGGCCAGGAATCAAGCCTCGTGTAGTTCGTTCAAATAAAATACACCCCATGTAGGTCTGGTCCATACACGGGGGAAAAGGGAAATTTGTTTTCTTTTAAACCTCATTTGGGGGTAGCTGGGCCAGGATACAGAATCCAAGTGTCACTACATATCCTCATAGGGTAAGAATCAAGCCACGCATAGTTCTTTGAAAGAAAAAACACCTCGTGTAGTTTTAGTCCATACACAGGAAAGAAGGGGCATTTTTTCTTTTATCCATATCCGTTCAATTTAACATCATGTGGTAAGGATGAGGAATACACCCCGTGCAGGGCTGGTCCATACATTGTAGGGATAGGGCATTTTTAACTTTTATTTGGCGGTGGCTGGGCAAGAATGGGAATCCCTGGCATCGCTACGTATCCTGCGAAGGCAGGAATCAAGCCATACATAGTTCTCTAAAATAAGTACACCTCTTGCAGGGCTGGTATGTACATGGGGGAAGGGGACAATTTTTTTAAATTTTATTCCATTTGGAAGTGTTTGGGATAGGATTTGGGATCCCGGTGTTGCTACGTATCCTGCGAGGGAAAGAATCAAGATATACATAGTTCTCTGAAATCTGTGTAGTTTAACATCGTCCGGTGAGGATAGAATACTCTTAGTTTAGGGTCATAGAGTTTTGATCGTTGGGTTCTTAGCAGTTTAACATCCTACAGCTCAGATGATAACTGATTTTAATTAAGCCGGTGGGAACGAAATACTCTTAGTTTCAGGTCATAGAGTTTGGACTGTTGGGTGCTTGGTAGTTTAACGTCCTGCATCTCAGATGATGACTACTTTTAATTTTGTGAAATATTTATTCAGAGACCTCTTGTTTGTAGGAGCGGTGGTGAATTGCCCATCCATGGAGATTAGGCCATATTCTCCATTGGAGTAGACCTTGTGTATAACATATGGTCCCTTTCATTTGGGCTCTAGCTTTGGATGTTTCTTTCCAGGTATCATTGGGGTCCGGAGGACCAACGCCAATTCTCCTTCCACAAAAGACCGAAGATGAACCTTTTTATTGGAGGCTCGCACGATCCGGTTCTGATATACCTACAGATTGTGCAAAGTGTGCAACCACTTCTCGTCGAGCTGTTCCAATTCACTAGCAATTTTTCTGATTGCTCATCATTGGATGACAACACACAAATGGAAACATGGAGTGAGGGTAATTGGAGATCAATGGGCAGGACCGCTTCTGTTCCGTATACTAATGAGAACAGAGTATCCTGAGTAGCGGTGCAGATTGTTGTTCGATAATGCCACAATTAATGGAGGAGTTTATCCGTCCATGACTTCTTATCTTTCTCCATCATTTTATGGAGAATATTGTTCAGGGTCTTGTTGAAAGCCTCTATATGTCTGGTGTCCGCTACGTGGTAGTGGGATGAGTGGTTAGCTTTGATTCCATATTCTTGGTATAGTTTCTCCAATTCAATAGAGTAGAAGATGGTTTCATTATCTATTAGTATGGTATGAGGGACACCAAATCTGGTGATGATATTGGTTTTCACAAAGCTGACAATGTTTATGGCCCCTACTTCTTTAAGGGGTAAAACTTCTTCCCATTTGGAAAAGAAGTCGGTTTCCATGAGGATATACATCAGCTGTTTGGATGTGGTGGGAGGATATGGTCCCATGACATCCATTCCCCAGACGGTAAATGGCCAGGAGTACTTGGCCAGATTAAGTAACTCCAGGGTTTGGTGTATGAATTTGGCATGAACTTGGAATGAGTGGCATTTTACGGTAAAGTGCTCGTAATCTCGTGCCACTGTGGGCCAATAGTACCAAAGCCTTCAAACCTGGTGGGAAAGCTTGGACCTCAGCTGATGTGCCCCCACATACTCTGGCATGTACTTCAGTCATGACAGAAGTGGTTTCTTCTCCATCAATGCATCTAAGGAGGATTCCGTCGAGGCCTCATTTTTAGAGGACGTCTTGCGGACCCACCCCGCCATATAGGAAAAAGTTGATTTCCCTTCTCCTTGTTTTCTCTCATTCTACCCTGTCTGATGGAAGTTCTCCCCGTTGAAGGTAGTTTGCAATGGGTTCATCCAGTTGGTGGCAGGATCATATGGTTCAGGGGTAGGAACGAATTCATTTATTTCTTCCATATTAGTTTGAACAAATTGAAATACCATTCAATGGTGAGCAATAATAATAATAGTTTCATCCTGGTCTGGGTCGGTTAGGGTTGTGGCCACATTATCTAATTCACCGGCCTAGGAATTCTGAGACCGGGTAATATAGTTCAATGTTGGTTCTATGAAGAATTTTTCCATTAACTCTCAGACATGGTCAAACATGGGAATCGACTCCTCTTTTTTAATAGCATAGTCATCATTGACTTGCTTGATGACTAGTTCTGAGTCACCTTTTACCTTAAGGTGTTGTACTTGTGCCTGGAGTGTAAGCTCCAGGCCTGCAATGAGGGCTTGATACTCTACCTCATTTTTCATACATCCTTCTGAAAAGAGGAACAAATATGGAAAGACTTCCTTTTCCGAGGACATGCGTAATATCCCCAATACCACCTTGTTAAATTTGGGATCTTCTATCCTCTTCCCTGTTGGGCTTCAGGAAGCGTCGTCGAAGTACATTTCCCATGCTATAACTCCTCTTGAACTGAGAAGATGTCTTCATCAGGTAGCTCAGCATCTGGTGTGGTGGTCCCCGTTAAAGGGTTCTCCACCATAAAATATACTAATGTCTCCACCTTGATGGCTTTCTAAGGCATAAACTAGATGTCGAACTATTGCAGGATGACTGCCCATCGGGATAGGTGCCCGGTCAGCATTGGGCAGCTAAGGATGTACTTGAGCGGGTTACTACGTGAGACCAAATGGAATTAATGATGTTGCAGATAATGTCGTAACTTTGGAACTGTGAAGACCAAGGCCTAACAACTCTTCTCGATGTTTGAGTATCGAGTCTCAGCATCAATCATGGTTCGGTTGAGGAAATAGAGATTGTTTTCACTACCGGTGTCATTCTTTTGTGGGAGGAAGGATCCCAATGACCACTCTGGGTCCGTCATGTATAGGATGAGGGGTATTCGTTCAATCGGGTGGTATGATCACTAGTGGGCTTGGGAGGTACTTTTTTAGGATTTTGAGTGCCTCTTGGTAGTCATTTGTCCATTGGTACGTGACTCCTTCATCATTAACCTTGTAAAGGGAAATCATTTTCCTACTAGGTTGGCTATGAACCGTCTGATACAGGACAGATTTCCTTGGATTCCCCTCAACTTGGTGAGATTTTGGAGAGGTGTTAATCCAAGGATAGCCTTTGTCTTTTCAGGGTCGACTTCAATGTCATGATGGAATACAACAAAGCCAAAGAATTTCCTTGAGGTAACCCCGAAGGAGCATTTCAAGGGGTTCATCTTCAGGCTATGTTGTCGAAGTTTTTTGAAGACAACCTCAATGTATGACAGGTGATCTGAGCTCTGTCTGGAATTAACCACTAAGTCATCCCCATATCATTCAACAAATCACCCAAGGAATGGTTTAAAGAAATGATGCATGGAAGGTTAATATGTGGCGCCATCATTCTTGAGACCAAAGGGCATGACCCTGTAACAAAATACTCATTGAGGGACCTTGAAGGCAGTGTATTCTTCATCTTCTCGGGCCATCCTGATTTGATTATACCCAAAATATCCATCCATGAAAGAGAGAGCCTCATACCCAGTCATTACATCGATTAACAACTCGGTGATCGGGACCAGGAAATCATCTTTCGGACAATGCTAATTGATATCTGAGCCAGTCTCCATCGGATAAATCTCAGCGGTAGCTACCTCAGCTTGAAACTCCTGGGGGCTGAGCAAGTCTTCTATAAGTTCCTCCTTGAGGTCAACTGAAAAGCTCAAGGCATCCAGTATTGATAGTTTGGATAGTACCGACACAAGCTGCTTAAGGATGTCGTATTTCTGTTCCAGTGGCCAACGCTTCTCCATTGGTGTGGGAGTCTTAGTAGGCACTTTGAGAGTTGGAGTATTTGATGAGGAGGGACTGTACATGAGATCGGATGTCAACGGTGTTCCCATATTTTGGGGACTCGGCCAGGCTGGTCTGTTTGTGCACACTAGGTGGCTAGACGCTCGTTCCTCATCTGGTGGGTATTGTAGAATAACAGGGCCATAGTGGCTTCTTGTGGAGGTAGAGGGACATTCTTTCTCCTTGAAGGGATCTCCCACAAGCTTCCTCAATATTGACAGTTTGGGCCGAGGTCCAACCATAGGGTTGGTTTTGGCCGTGACTGCGCCTCCCCTGGTATCCCCTGCCTCTGCAATTCCTCGTCTCGACTCCTTGTGTTGGGAACTCGATTTCATAACCATACCCTTCATCAGGTAACGATTCCATAAGATGCATGATGTTGATGGAACCAAATATTGGCTCCTCATCCTCTAACAAGTCTACCTGGTTGGTTGCCTTTGATGGTGTTGTTTGGTGGGTGGGTGCCCGTGGTACTATGTTTGAGGGCATAAAATCCACCAGTGTCAGGGCTAACTTCGGCCTCATTGCGGGATGCTCCTCTTGCGCTTATTTCCTCCCTTTTCGATCATGCCTAGATGACCGGATCACAGAGGGTTGTGAGGCCGATATTTTCGGCTGTGCAGCATTAGGGGATATTGGCGGCAACACTGGCTGCTATAGTTGAGATTGGAGTATGCCTTGGGCTCGATTGATAGTCTTTCGAGTCATCTAGTCATCAAACTTCTACTCTTTTCTGGTGACTTCCTGCCACCCCACCCCTTTTTCGGAGTCGGTGGTAGAAATATATTACACATGTGCTGGGGGTGGTCCCAGCTCGACATGCCCTGAGTCTACCATCCTTTGCATGAGGTCTTTGAAGATGAATCATTCCCAAATATTGTGCCCCAATATTCGATGGTAGGGACAGTAATCTGGCCTATCATCGCGGCCAACTTCTTCGGGTTTCTTTGGATCTGGGAGGCGGAGAAAGATGCAATTCATGGCGGTGATAAAGTAGTCATGGAATTTGTCCTCTAGGAATGAGTAAACTTTTTGTCTTCGTTCCTCAAACTGGTTCCACTTTAATCCTCTCTGATCATCCCACTTAAGAGGAGGCGGACGCTGATATATAGGGGGCCCTGGACGATTTTGTGGAGGCCTGAGCGGTGGATCAGGCACAAGGGCTGGCTCGAGCATGACAAAGGACGCTTCATCTCTTACTTCTCTCTTTGTGGGAGCCCGTGACGCTATTTGGTACTTCAAATTGGTCCACTGCAGGGAGTCCTCAATTCTCTAGGCAATGGCCGATAGATGGCGGAAGCTAGTTGTAACACCCAAGACTTTTATGAGAAATATTTTGTTTTTATAAATCATCAAAGGAATCTTTCACTACACACAACACTAGCTTGGCTTGCTTTACATGCAACCACGGCCTTCCTCGATAGCTTGCGTCGTACGCAATACCGAGATTCACTAAACAACGATATGCAATTAAAATATTAATAAAACTAGCCGTTATGAATAGTAATAACCACTTTTTGAAATTTTGTAAATTTTATTTTTCAAAATCGACTTCATTTTTGGATTCGGAATATCGAAATTATCCTAGGGTGAAATTTTGGTATTTTACTGAAAACTTTCAATTTTTGGTGAATAGTGAAACCACTAAGTGGTAGTTAAAAAAATTGAATTTTTCATAAAACATAATTTTACCGCATCTGTGAGTAGAATTTTGAAAATCCAAGAAACACGGTTGATGTCAGTAAGTGAAATGTGGTTCAATGAGATCAAAATAATTTTTGGTGAATAGTAACTTTTTACATTTATTTACCACGGTTAAAAGTAAATAGGGTAATTAAGGGTAAAATTGATATTATTATTACACTAAAACATGTCCTAATTTTATTAGATAAGTTTAATTTGACCACAAACAATATTAGGAATTAAATATGACCATTTAGGCCCACATGGATTAGATTAGGACATTTATTATCAATTTACATAAAGAAGGGTTAAAATAGTTAAAATCAATGTTTAATAAGTAAATTATTTTTAATATGAGGATATATATAAGATAAATTCGACTATAAATATTCATTAGAAAGATACAAATATTTCCAACATAATGGTATTTTAGTTATAATTTTTAGACATTAAATAATTTAATTTATTTATGACACAACGATGATGTAGTAAATATCTTATTAATGAAATATTGAAATAATTGATGTTATAAATACCCAAATAAATGTAATTTGAGACTTTTTATGAATTACAATAATTTTCTAGGTTACTATTACATGTTAGTATTGATTTAATTTACTTTTTTAGAACTAATCATTCTGTTATGAGTTTCAAAAAAATCAATTACTAAATAGTGTCAAAATTGACATAAAATAGTTTTTAAAACAAATATTATATTATTAATTGTTATTTTATTCCACAAAATCTAAGGTTCTGCCAAATGACTTAGATAAGGTTATATATATTAATAATAAACAACTTGGGGTTTTTTTGTCTTGTTATAGTAAGTTTATTAACCTTATAATATAAGAACACAAGAAGACACAGTAAAAGTAAGATTATTTAACTTAATGTTAAATCTAAATGATAAGGTTAAAATAGGAACATAAACTTGTCTAAAATCTATTGGATGAGATTATTTCGACCCCTACCCACCTTAGCTTCGAAATAAATCAATTTGGAGCTATTTAAAACCGAATTTGGCTTTATAATAAAATAATATTTTTAGTTATTCCAAAGGTGCCCCTCTCCTCCCTTATAAAAGGGCACCTCTTCCCTCTCATCCTCACACCACTTTGAGACTTCAAGATCGGCCAACCCCTACCAATTTCTTCTCTCAAATATCCTAGAGAAAACCTAGAGGTCCTGGTCTTCTTCAATGACCAATTTTAGTGCCCCAAAATGAGGTCTCAAAGAAACGCTTCAAAGAAGAGGTAATGTCCGTTACCGATTCATTCATCTTTATTTCTTCTTCCACTTCATCTTCTTCAGTTGTTTCATTATGAGGTAATAACATCAGTATCACTGATATACAGATATGTTATTAAAATTATGAAACAACCCTATTTCACCATCTATCCATCCTACGGAAAATGAAATCACCGCGTGTGCGTACGTACGGAATACCGTCTCCACGCCGTGGTGTAATCTATTTTCCACCACCACCTTACTTGGATGGGTATAATGGTGTAACGAGTGAATATATATTATTATTTTAAATTGATATTGATTATGAAATAGTATACATACACTCCAATAAAATTCCATGATCATGGGAGTGATATCATCGCTCGTGCGTACGTACGGAATATCGTCTCAATGATGTGATGCGACTCGTTCTACATGATATTCATTACATAATGATTATATAAATGAATTGAATGAATTAATATGATATATATTAAACTAATACCATTCTGGATATGAGGTATCTATAACCTAAAATGGAGAATAAGAATTTATTCGACAAAACACGCATAAGAACAAAAAGTAATAAACACCCGAATAACAAGTAGCAATGAAATATTATTAATAATAAGCTAAGAATATGACCATATATGATATCATAAAAATGAGTATGATTCTGGAATAATTCAATAACATTATTTAAATCATTATACAGGAGGTTTGTACACTTATGATGAAAATTGGACCTAAGGTAAGGGAAAATATCACAATCTCATTTTATCCGAGATTGTTTATACTTTGGTAATTACTGGGGTGTATTTTATCATCCAAATCCATGTTTCCTCAATATGTAATATTTTTTCCATCCACCTACAATTTTTTAAATCCAATTTCACCCATCGGTGAGTTTTTAGTAAAATATATGAAAGGAATCTTTTGTCGTTTTTTGTACGATGTACTTTTTGACTTTTCCGAAAAAAGTACGAGAATAATGTTTTTTTAACTTATATGACATGAATGGATTTTTAAAAAATTATTTCCAAGAAGCATCCTTTACAAGTATTCAAGTTTATTTTTAATCAAATTCTTTTATTTTAAAATTGTAAGACATGTTAAGAAAGGAAAATGTTTTTGAAGTAGAAAGAATATTTTCTCAAGAATGGAGTTCAAGCGTTTTATCAAAATTATTTTCCATATAAGATAATATAGGGTTCTATTTCTATCCCAATTATTACATTGATTTGATTATTTTGTGATGGAATTACTTTTATGAATTAATTTATCTTATATGAATTGTTTTATGATTCCACAATGTTTAAGAATCCCATTTTTATTACATGGGTTATGCAATGATGTATGATTTATGATTTTGTGGAACACATAAGAATGGTATCATTTTGAGATGGGTGGTACCTATATCTCCCCCCAATGCATTGGGTTATGATTTTATATCTCATGAGATATACATGGATGGAATGGAGGGTTAAACCGGTTCAGTGAAACAGGACTGAAACGGGGAGTGAACTTGGTTTAGAATTGGACTTTGTCCGCTAAGATAGTCTTGGCAATGTGTCTTGACTACTACGAAATGATTATCTATGATTATGTGTGTATGCCACAAAGTTTCATGTTTTATGTTATGATTATTTGAATTACATATCACTACTTTTATTTACCCCATGTTATGAATTTTTGAACTCTTTTTCATGTAATGATTTCCAAAAGATATGTTCTTATGAAAATGATGTAATTGAGATTTCATTTGTTTACCCTTACTGAGCATTTGAGATCATCCTTTTGTATGTTTTCTTTCCCTAGGTCTGGAAGAAGGTTATTAAGTAAGATATTCCAAAACAGACTGTAGATATGATGAAATAAATGGGAGACAGTGTAGACGCTTTATGAACCAGTTGTTTATGTTTCCCAACTTCTAGAGACACTATAACTATATGGTCCTTTCCTAGTTTTGTTATATGTTATAATAAGTGTGCTTCAATTTTGATGTAATAACAGTGTATGTAATGTATGGGTCGTTATAGTTGGTATCAGAGGAAAGGTATAGTCAACCTTTGTAAACTAGGATGTGAAAGCCTTAGTAAGAACCCTAAGGATAAGTCTAAGCATAGAACACAATATTAGTGTTTTAGAAATGGCTATGAATAACCTAGGATAAGAACTTAAGTGTGAAATTTTATTCTTGATTATGTGGTTTTCTTATTATAATTATTGTTCCTCACACTATTCTTCTTGGTTTTAGTCAATGGCTGGAACCCGAAGGAACCGTGTTAATGCATAATGCGACGGGCAATGCAAGGATTGTCCCCCTGAGCAACCGAACATTATGGGAGCTGGAATGAAAAATCTTGTAGCAATGCTCACAAAACTATCTCAATCTATGAATCATGCAGCACTTCCAAAGGAGCAAAGGAATGAGCAAAATTTTGTTGAATCCTTCATGAGGCAGCATCCACCTTCTTTCAGTGGGTCTACTGATCCATTAGTTGCTGAACAATGGATTAGTACTACTAAAAAGATATTTTTAGTTCTTCAAAGTTATGAACATGATAAAGTCATCTTAGCAGTATATCATTTGGAATGTGAAGCTGATCAATGGTGGAATCTTATTAAGAATACGAGGCAAAGGGTTGAAATTGATTCCATGGAATGGGACGAGTTCAAGAACTTATTTTTCAATAAGTACTTCCATCGTATTCTCCTAACAAAGGTGGAGAGAGTTTCTTGAACTGAAGCAAAAGGATGATGAATCTGTTGGTACCTATGAAGAAAATTTTACAAGGCTTGCAAGGTTCTCTTCTGGTATTATTATCCTACCTGAGAGTAAGATAGATCGATTCTTTAGTGGCTTAAAACCATGTCTTTTAAGGTCCTTAGACATAAGGGACTTCAATAGCTACGAGGAAATTGTTTGATGTGCTCTCAAAGTTGAAATGGAGATTGGAGTAACCCATCAGTCATATTGGTTTGATAAGAAGAGGAAAATGGAATTCAAAGGAAAATATAATGATCACACTGAAAAGAAGATGAGCTTTCCCTTATGCTCAAAGTGTGGAAAGAAACATGGAGGGAGTTGTCTTAAAGGGACAAGTAAATGTTTCAAATGTGGAAAGGAAGGTCATCGGGCATTTTAATGCCGCAATGATGGGAAGAAGATGTATAATGATTAAAACAAAGGAAGGGATACACAAAATGACCCTACAACACTTCAATGATTCAAGTGCAATGAGATGGGGCATTATGCCAATAAATTCCCTAATCCAAGGGTTGATGATGATGTTCGACGTCAAACAAATATTAATTCTAAAGACAAAGGAATCTCACATGCAATTTCTATTAGTGATGTGGAGTAGAATAACGATGTGGTGAAAGGTATACTTACCATCCACTCTAAAGTAGAAAATGTTTCATTTGATTCTGGATCCACCCACTCTTTTAATTCTAAAGATTTTTCTAAGGGTATCACTATATTACTTCAACACTTAGATGTTGAGTTAGATGTGACAACACCTAATGGCACAACAGTCGCATCAAAAGTTTATAATTCTTTCCCGATTGAAGTTTGTGGGAATGTGCTTCCTGAAAATCTTGTGATACTTCCTATAGTGGAATTTGATGTGATTCTTGGGATGGATTGGATTTCTCTATACGGAGCTCATATCAATTTCCAAAGAAGGGAAGTTACATTTCATATTCCATATCAATCTTTGATCGTCTATCGATGTAAGGATAAACATAACCTTCTAGTGGAAATTTCTTCCATATTATGGGTCTTTATTCCACTAAATGAAGGTTATTTATATCAAATGGTTGGTGAGAAACTCATAATTATGAATATTCCCATTGTATGGGAGTTTGATGATGTCTTTTCGGAGGAATTGTCGGGTCTTCCACCAAATCGTGAAGTTGATTTTTCAATAGAACTCGTACCGGGTGCTTTTCCTATTTCAAAGAAACCTTATAGAATGACCCCAATTGAGTTGTAGTAATTGAAGAAGCAACTCCAAGTGAATCTTGATAAGGGTTTCATACACCCTAGTGCATCACCTTATGGAGCACCAATTCTGTTTGTTAAGAAGAAAGATGGATCAATGAGACTCGACATTGATTATCGAGAACATAACAAGATCACTATCAAGAACAAATGTCCTCTCCCACACATTGATGCTTTATTTGACCAACTATGCGGAGCGTAATACTTTTACAAGATTGATCTTCATTCAGGGTATCATCAATTAAGGGTCAAAATAGAGGATATACCAAAGATGGCTTTCCGTACAAGGTATGAACACTATGAATTTAAAGTGATGCCATTTGGTCTTACTAATTCCCCTGCTATCTTCATGGATCTGATGAATAGAGTCTTTAGAGACTATCTTGATCAGTTTGTGGTAGTCTTTATAGATGATATTCTGGTATATTCAAAGAGAAAGGAAGAACATGAAGAACACTTGAGAATTATATTGAAGACCCAAAGAAAGGATAAGCTTTATGCCAAATTTACCAAGTGTGAATTTTCGATTCAAAAAGTTACATTTTTGGGTCACATAATCTCAAAAGAAGGGATATCTGTGGATCCAACAAAAACAGTGGTTATCGAAAGATGGTCAGGACCAACAACAGTAACTGAGATCCGAAGTTTTCTTGGTTTGGCTGGATATTATCGACGTTTTGTGAAAGATTTTTCGCGATTATCTAATCCACTAACCAGTTTTACTCAGAAATGAGTTAAGTTTGTTTGGACGGAAGAATGTGAAAAGAATTTCAAGGAGTTGAAAGGAAGGTTATCCAGTGTACCTGTGCTCACACCGCCTTGTAGTGTAGAAAGGATTGTGATCTATAGTGATGCATCCAAGAAGGGGTTGGGGTGTGTTCTTATGCAAAATGATATGGTGAAAGCTTATGACTCATGACAGTTGAAAATCAATGAGCAAAATTACCGAACACATGATTTGGAGTTAGCTGCGGTAATCTTTGCATTAAAGATTTGGAGGCATTACCTTTATGGTGAAAGGTGTGATATTTATACTGATCATAAAAGTTTAAAGTATATTTTCACAAAAAAGGAGATGAATATGCGCCAAAGAAGATGGTTGGAGCTTACTAAGGATTACGACTGCTCAATCCATTACCACCCTGGGAAAACAAACAAGGTGGCAGATGCATTAAGTCGACAAGACCATGCCAGTTTATCCATGATGAGGATCACAAAAGATCCAATATTTATAGATTTACAAAGGATGGATCTTGGAATTATAATGGAAGGGGGAAAATCATATCTTTCTCAAATGAATGTTCAACCATCTATACATTTGATGATTAATGAGGCACATAAAGAAGATGTCGAGTTACAAAAGAAGGCGAGAAATGTTCCTGAATTCAACCTTGATTGTGATGGGATAATAATGTTCAGGAATCGTGTTTGTGTTTCTCCCATCCCCGAATTAAAGAAGGATCTGTTGGATGAGGCTCATAGTTATTCATTCTCTATTCATCCTGGATGTACGAAGATTTATAGGGACCTGAAAGAGTACTTCTGGTGCGATGGCATGAAAAGAGATGTTGTTGAATATGTCTCTCGATGCTTGGTTTGTCAGCAATTTAAAGCTGAGAGATAGAAGTCTAAGGGGATGTTACAACCATTACCCATACACGAATGGAAATGGGAAAACATCTCTATGGACTTTGTCATATGACTTCCAAAAACATCCAATGGCAATAATGCTATCTGGGTCATAGTTGATCGTCTTATAAAGTCTGCACACTTCATTGCTATTTGAGAGGATTTCTCTCTGGATCAGCTTGCCAGGATATATGTGAAGGAAGTGGTAAGATTGAATGGAGTATCACTTTCTATTATATCTGACCAGGATCCAAGATTTACCTTGATGTTCTGGCGAAGTCTTTAGCATACTTTGGATATAGATTTGAGTTTCATCACTGCTTATCATGCTCAGATAGACGGTCAGTCTGAGAAAATAATCCAAAATCTAAAAGATATGTTGAGATCATTCACTATGGATTTCAAAGGAGGTTGGGATCAACACCTTCCTTTGGTGGAATATTCTTATAATAATAGATTTCACTCCAGTATTTAGATGGCTCCTTATGAAGCTTTCTATGGAAAGAAATGCAGTACTCCAACTTGCTGGGATGAAGTTGGGGAAAGAAAGCTATTAGGACCTAATCTTGTTGATGAGATGGCAGAAAAGGTCTGATCTATTCAACAACACATAAGAGCAGCTCAGAGTCGACATAAAAGTTATGCTGACAACCGAAGAAAAGACCTAGAGTTTGAAGTGGGTGATAAAGTGTTCTTACAAATATCTCCCTGGAATAGTGTCATGAGATTTGGAAAGAAGGGGAAGTTGAGCCCTAGATATATTGGTCCTATCGAAATACTGGATCGTGTTGGAATGGTAGCTTACCGATTGGTGCTTCCACAAAATATCTCTCATGTTCACGACGTGTTCCATGTATCTCATCTGAGAAAGTACATACCAGAACCTTCACATGTACTCTGCTCAGAAGTTGTACCGCTGGAGCAAGATCTTTCTTATAAAGAATAACCGATAAAGATTCTGGATCGTAGCGAAAAAGACCTAAAAAACAAGACCACTAGCTTGGTGAATGTTTTATGGGGGAACCACCAATTAGAAGAAGCTACATGAGAGCTTGAGGATATGATGAGGGAGATGAATCCTCATATTTTTGTTACAAAGGGATGAATTTTGAGGGCGAAATTCATTTTAAGGTGGGTAGAATGTAACACCCGAGACTTTTATGAGAAATATTTTGTTTTCATAAATCATCAAAGGAATCTTTCACTACACACAACACTAGCTTGGCTTTATTTACATGCAACCTCGGCCTTCCTCGATAGCTTGCGTCATACGCAATACCGAGTTTCACTAAACAACGATATGCTATTAAAATATTATTAAAACTAGCCATTATGAATAGTAATAACCACTTTTTGGAATTTTGTAAATTTTATTTTTCATAATGCACTTCATTTTTGGATTCGGAATATCTAAATTATCCTAGGGTGAAATTTTGGTTTTTTTCTGAAAACTTTCAATTTTTGATGAATAGCGAAACCACTAAGTGGTAGTTAAAAAAAACTGAATTTTTCATAAAACATAATTTTACTACTTCTGTGAGTGGAATTTATAAAATCTGAGAGGCACGGTTGATGTCAGTAAGTAAAATGTGGTTCAATGAGATGAAAATAATTTTTTGGTGAATAGTATCTTTTTACTTTTATTTACCACGGTCAAAAGTAAATAGGGTAATTAAGGGTAAAAATGATATTATTATTACCCTAAAACATGTCCTAATTCTATTTGATAAGTGTAATTCGACCAAAAGCAATCTTAGGAATAACATATGACCATTTAGGCCCACATGGATTAGATTGGGACATTTATTATCAATTTACTTAAAGAAGGGTTAAAATTGTTAAAATCAAAGTTTAATAAGTAAATAATTTTTAATATGGGGTTATACATAAGACAAATACGACTATAAATATTAATTAGAAAGATAAAAATATTTACAACATAATGGTATTTTAGTTATAATTTTTAGATGTTAAATAATTTAATTTATTTATGACACAACGATGATGCAGTAATTATATTTTTAATAAAATATTGACATAATTGATGTTATAAATACCCAAATAAATGTATTTTGAGACTTTTTATGAATTAAACTAATTTTCTAGGTTAATATGACATGTAATTATTGATTTAATTAACTTTGTTCGAACTAATCATTCTGTTTTGATTTTCACAAAAATCAATTACTAAATACTATCAAAATTGACATAAAATAGTTTTTAAAACAAATATAATATTATTAATTGTTATTTTATTCCTAAAAATCAATGGATCATCCAAATGACGTAGAAAAGGTTATATATATTAATAATAACAACTTGGGGCTCGTTTGTCTTTTTATAGTATGTTTATTAAACTTATAGTATAAGAACACAAGAAGACACGGTAAAAGTAAAATTATTTAACATAATGTTAAATCTAAATGATAAGGTTATCATTGGAACATAAACTTGTATGAATTATATTATATGAGATTATTTCGACCCATACCCACCTTATCTTTTAAATAAATCAATTTGGAGCTATTTAAAACCGAATTTGGCTTTATAATAAAATAATATTTTTAGTTATTCCAAAGGTGCCCCTCTCCTCCTTTATAAAAGGGAACCTCCTCCCTCTCTTCCTCACACCCCTTTGAGCCTCCAAGTTCGGCCACACCCTTCCAATTTCTTCTCTCCACTTCCCTAGAGACATCCTAGAGGTCTTTTTATTCTTCAAAGACCAATTTTAGTGCCCCAAAATGAGGTCTCAAAGAAACGCTTCAAAGAAGAGGTAATGTCTATTACCGATTATTTCATTTTTATTTATTATTCCACTTATTCTTCTTTAGTTGTTTCATTATAAAGTTATAACATTAGTATCACTCATATACTGATATGTTATTATAAGTATGAAACAACCCTATTTCACCATCTATCCATCCTACGGAAAATGAAATCACCGCGCGTGCGTACGTACGGAATACCGTCTCCACGCCGTGGTGTAATCTATTTTACATCACCAACTTACTTGGATGGGTATAATGGTGTAAAGAATGAATATATATGATTATTTTAAATTTATATTTATTCTTAACTAGTATACATACACTCCAATACAATTCCACGATCATGGGAGCAATATCATCGGTCATGCGTACGTACGGAATACCGTCTCAACGATGTGATGTGACTCGTTCTACATGATATTCATTGCATAATGATTATATAAATGAATTGAATGAATTAATATGATATATATTAAACTAATACCATTCTGGAAATGAGTTATCTATAACCTAAAAAGAAGAATGATAATTTATTCGACAAAACACGCATAAGAACAAAAACTAATAAACACCCGAATAACAAGTAGTAATGAAATATTACTAATAATAAGATAAGAATATGAACATATATGATATCATAACAATGAGTATGATTACGGAATAAGTAAATAACATTATTTAAATCATTATACAGGAGTACCGGAAACTTACAAAGCAAATCGGACCTAAGGTAAGGGAAAATATCACAATCTCATTTTATCCGAGATTGTTTATACTTTGGTGTTTACTGGGGTTTATTTAATCATCCACATCCATGTTTCCTCGATATGTAATACTTTTTCCATCCACCTACAATTGTTTAAATCCAATTTTACCCATCGGTGAGTTTTTAGTAAAATATATGAAAGGAATCTGTGTCGTTTTTTGTATGAGGATTTTTTTTTTCTTTTCCGACAAAAGTACGAGAAGAATATTTTTTTATCTTATACGGAATGAATGGATTTGTAAAAAATTATTTCCAAGAAGCTTCCTTTACATGTTTTCAAGTTTACTTTTAATCAACTTCTTTTATTTTAAAATTGTATGACATGTTATGAAAGGAAAATGTTTTTGAAGTAGAAAGGATATTTTCCTAAAGAATAGAGTTCAAGCGTTCTATCAAAATAATTTTCCATCTACCATAATATAAGGTTCTGTTTCTATCCCTGTTATTTCATTGATTTGATTATATTGTGATGGAATTATCTTTATGAATTCATTTATCTTATATGAATTGTTTTATGATGTCACAATGTTTAAGAATCCCATTTTTATTACATGGGTTATGCAATGATGTATGATTTATGATTTTGTGGCACACATAAGAATGCTATCATTATGAGATGGGTGGGACCTATATCTCCCTCCAATGCATTGGGTAAAGATTTTATATCTCATGAGATAGACCTGGCTGGAACGGAGGGTTAAACCGGTTCAGTGAAACAGGAGTGAAATGAGGAGTGAACTCGGTTCAAAAATAGACTTTGTCCGCTATGATAGTCGTGGCAATGAGTCTTAACTACTACGAAATGATTATTTATGATTATGTGTGTATGAAACAAATTTTAATGTTTTACGTTATGATTATTGGGATTACATTTCACTACTATGATTTAACCCATCTTATGAATTTATGATCTCTTTTGCAGGTTAAGATTTCCAAAAGTTATATTCTTATGAAAATGTTGTAATTGAGATTTCTTTTGTTTACCCTTAATGAGCATTTGAGCTCATCCTTTTGTATGTTCTATTTCCCCAGGTCAGGAAGATGGTTATTAAGTAAGATATGCCAAAAGGGACTATAGATATGATGAAATAAATGGGAGATAGTGTAGACGCTTTATGAACCGGTTGTTTATGTTTCCCAGTTTCTAAAGACACTATACCTATACGGTCTTTTCCTGGTTTTGTTATATGTTGTAATAAGTGGGATTTAATTTTGAAGAAATAACAGTGTATGTAAAATATGGGTCGTTATACTAGTGGTGCACTCCATTGGTATGAGCGGTGTTTACAGCTCATCTCGAAGATTATCGATGCATATGGAAAGAATCTCATCTTGAGTCATTAGCATGTTCAAAGAGTAGGTCATACCTTTCCATATAGCTATGAAATATGACACCCTCTCGTTCTCCCTCTACTTGAAGTTCATGAGGTCGTTGACCGTTGTTCTAGGCAACGTTGAGCTGAAGTGGAATAGAAACTACTGCCGAAGGTCTTCCCAACTCTTTATGGATTGAGCTGGTAGACTCGCATACTAGACAAAGGCAGATCCTTTCAAGGTCCGTACGAAGCATCTGAGTTTCACTACTTCTTGTTGTTCAGGAGTTCCCATCATAGTGTCGCAATAAGATGCATAGTGCATCAACTGATGTTCTGGATGGCCTGATCCATTGAAAATAGGGAATACAAGGCTCCCAAAATAGTATAGAGGTGGTTTGTTGCTCACCCAATTCGGGTAGGGCTTCCGATCTGGCTGTATCGGAGCGCGTCATCCTTCCATTGCTTCCAATCAAGCTATTAGTTCCTCGATGGTGTTGGTGAGACCCTGTTTTACATCTTGTTGGGTCTGGTCCTACGTAGGTGTAGCCCGAGGCATTGATCGAGGATCCAGATAGGTCGGCACCAGGGGTGCATGTGTCGTTTATGAAACCTTCAGAGGGTTCATACGTACTCGCTCTGGTTTCTTCTTGAGTGGAGGGAAGTCTTGGTATTCATCTGGATCCACATTTAGGTAGTTGGATGGGCCGGGTTCCTCATTGGGTGGGATCCCTGACCGTACTTCATTTTCTGGGGCAAACCTTGGTCTTTGAGGTTCACTTACTGGGAGTGTGAGATGTAGTCCTTCATGGGAAGTGCTTTCAATAAGACAGTTCCTCTGGAGTATCTCGGCGTTAAGTCGCCTCAATTATTTCATTTCCTCTTCTTGTTGAGCGAACCTCTCTTTGAGTGTAAGTGGCTCATTTTTATCAAGAGAATGTGACGGTTTAAGGGTAACATGTCCTTTGTTCTTATCCTTATTGGGATCTCTCAGGGTAAGTGGAGGAGGGTTAGTTGGAAGGGCGACCATATTTAGGGCGGCCCTCTTGTTCTGGGTGTGCACACCTGGTGGTTCGTTGTATGTCACAGCCTGACTGGAATCATTGTCTCATGATCCATCCAGATTTGATTCATCTCTAGTATCACCCATGGAGATAGCCTCTATGGCATTGATGGATGTATATTGTGGGGTGGAGGTGATATCATCATTCAAATAGGAATAGGATCTCTTGTTCCTTTTACTGGTACTCCCTTTATCGTCCTGGGATCACTTTTGGACTCCTTGACAATGGGTGACGCAGAGAGTTCTCTGATGCGACCTTATGGTAAGCCTGCCTTTTAAAGGGGATGATGATTCAAATGACATGATAGGTCAGGAAGCTCCTCTTCTAGCTATCCTCCCTAGATAAGAGAATACTGATTCTTGTGGGGGAGGATGTTGTTGAGGAGGAAAAAATTCCCCCATCCCTGAGGGATGGGGTTGGCTCCGTTCCTTGGAGGTTGAGTCTCTTCCCATTTTTATTGGTTTTACGGGGGATTTTTTTGTTAAAAATTCCCCCATCCCTACGGGATGGGGTTGACCCTGGATTGTGGAAGTGGCTATTGCTATCACTACCTACCTGATCTTTCTTTCCCACATTCGAAGGTGAACTAGGTTCTATGATGAGTTCTTTTGTGAATCAATCCCTTCTGGGGAGGCATGCAATGACCACTAATTGGCCTCTCCTAGTAGAGAAGCATTTTGTATGCTCTCGGTGGCCTGATTTAGGAGTTCTTGGATGGCTTGTTCCTATCGGGCCTGACCCTTCTAGGACATACTCAAGGCTTGTCTCTATTGGGTGTGTTGTCTTTCATGAGCAGGGACACCACTCGATTGCTGTCTTGACGTGATGATGTTGTAGGACACCATACCGAATGGGTTCTTCTAGGCGGGGAGCAGAGTGAAATGCAAAGCTCCACATTCCCCCCATTCCCTAATATGGACTCTTGTCGGGGCGTCACCGATGAGGCGGCATAGCTGCTTCAGCAAACGAAGGCAGGCTATATCCATGTTTCCTTTACGCCTCTTGGGTCGCTATTGTCACGCCGAAGGAAGAGCATCCAGGTCGATGTGACACAGGAGGTCTCATATTGTCTTGACATGGTATACCTAACCGTCGTAGGGCAGGAAGCTTTATTTCAGCCTATGGAGGGTTGCCCATATATTGTAGTGGATTCCGTGTGCACGTTCTTCTGATAACATCCTGGGTATGTCGTATTGAGATGTGGTCATGGGCCAAATCATAATAGGTATATCATCCCTGGTCAGTATTTTCCTTAGGTTCAATATGTCGGCATACTCCCCTGCTAGTGATTCCTCTACCTGGTCAGCCCAACTAAGAAGCTCACTGATAATGTGGTCGGAGGCAGTGGGACCGGTAGGTATCAAATTATCAGGTGGGCGATTCCGAGGTGGTTCAGAAGACAAACATGGCCCCAGAACGTCTCCCAATTGAATAAGGGTGTCATTGGAGACTATCAGGGAATCTGACATGCTTGATCCCGTCCTTATGAATGTCTCGTCATACAAGGACTTTTTGTGCTTGATTCGGCAGGGGGAGGACCTTCCTGTCGATATGATATGTCATTGTGGGGAGGACCTTCGCAATGGAGGCCGCAATGGTGAGTACTACCATTACTACTAGACGCCTCACTGCATAGAGGACTTTTGCAGTGCATACCCTGGGGAGGACTTCCAAGGTTTGTTGCAGCAAGGGTATGACCTTCTGTCTGCTTAGCGTTGTTATGAGGAGGGCCATCACAACAATTACCATCATGGTGCGGATGACCATCATGGTTTGACGTTCGATGTGCATCATGGGGAGGACCTTAAAAAACACTGTGACAAGGGGAGGACCTTCTTGTTGCTTGGGGAAACTGCTTGGAGGACCTTTGTAATGGCGGTCATGGTGGCCAGGACAACCATCACAGCTGTTGCAATGGTGAGGAAAACCATTACAGATTCCACAGGGAGAATGTCTGTGGGGTACACCCTGGGGAGGGCCTTCAGAATGTACCTCAAAGAGGGGAGGGCCTTCTCATTTCTTGATGTCTGTATGGATAGGACCCCCGTTATCAGAGTGGTGAGGACTACCACCGTGATCTAAAGCCTGGCTGTGCAGAGTGTCGTTTCAACGTAACCCCTGGGGGGGGGACCTTCAGGGTAGGCCATGAAAAGGTGAGGGCCTTCTTGTCATGAGGAGATGTCACTATGGGGAGGGCATACGCAGTTGCGACTACGATTGTGAGGGATACTGTCATAATCTATGGTCCCACTACATGGAGGGTGTTTGCAGCATATACCCCGGGGAGGACCGCAGCACATGGATGGCCTTCTGGCTTCTCGATCTTCTGGTCACGAGGAGGGTTACCAAGACTTGCATAAAAAGATAAGCTCTCGTGATCGATTGTTATATTTTTGTGGGGGAGGCCGACATGGGTGCTCTGGCGAGGGCCTTCAGAGCTGCTAGTAGCGACATTGCAGGGAGGAAATTCGCAACTACTACTGCCGCTCCCATAATATGGAAATGGGTGGGTAGGGTTCTGAGTCTTTGATATGTGTTTAGTGGCATTAGGAACCCCAACTTCTAGCAGAGTGAAGTCATGATCCCATTCTTTATTTTCCGTCTACCTTCGGCACATTCGGGGCACTTTCCTACGGGAAGTGGGGACCATCTGGTGTTTATAACAACCTTCACATTTGGGTCCCTTTCTAATTGGGTCCCTCGATGCTGTCGGGATATGCCGACGAACATCTTTACTTTTATCAGGGATATATGCCTGCTCTAGAATATCCACCGTGATGGACGGGTGTCCCCCAGTTGGAACGATTGAAGATGCTCGATCTGGTTGCCCCTGTATCATAGAATATAGCCGGCATCCTTCCTGGGTGGAAGCAGGGATGCAAATCTTCTCCAGGGCGGCTATCTCGTCTCTTATATGAGTTGCCTCAATTGTGGAGATGGGCTCACGGGCCCGAGTCCTTGTTTTTTCTGCTGATTCAATTACATTCTGGTATGTCTGCAAGATAGGATCTGGGATCGATACATGCTCCTCCATCATTTCTAGGATATTCAGAGATACATCATTGGATGGAATGGGTATGAAGGCCCATTCTGGTATTAGAGTAGGAATATCCTGCTCCGGTCCTCCAGTGGTCAGTGGATACTGACAATTATCCTATGTCGGGGTAGGTGAACGAATCTGCCCTTGGGCTGGGATAAGCCAATTTATCTCTCCGTTTGCCATCACATCGGAATGGGGGTGTAACGCCCCGACCCCAGCTACCCAGAGTTGGTGCATTACTTCGTAACATTGGCATGATCACAAAGGATCAAGTCTCGAAAGACCGATTAGTTTAGTAGCCTTGGAAACACTAGATACATTCATAAGTCTTTCATTACATCAAAAAGTAAACAAACTACAATAACATGGTCTTCATAGTCCACAATCATATCCCTTTCTGACTACCCCTACAGGTTATTCATAAAATACTTCTTCACATCCTGGAAAAATATTAAAACATTGAAAGGGGTGAGCTCAGATCCTCAGTAAGGTTAACAATATAACGGAAGCTTTCATAAATAAACATTAACATTTATGGCAATGTATAACTAAAAAAAAGCCTTTTAAACTTGAACTTCAACATAATATGGCAAAAGTAAAATGAGATAATCCCATTTACTTCTTCACATGGATATTCTACTGGTCAAATAATAACATGAAATATCAATAACCACTTTCATAATGATGGAATGCATAATGCCAGACTATCATAACCACGTAGTCAAGGCCTCGTGCCAAGACCACAAATACGATTTTGTCAAGGCCTCGTGCCAAGACACTAGTTTGTCTCATGAGACCTGCCGATGCATCGAGGAGCTATAGCGGGCTCCACCCGTCACTTATTAAGTCCAATGCATTCCTCATACGAATAGGTTTAAACATATCATAAACCATAACATAATCGTATCTCATAAAACATGCATAAAGGAAACATAACATTTCCACATTTTAATCACAAGATATCAATACAACACATTGATATAATAAAAACGCTTTCAAAACCATTTTCAAAACCAAAATAAAAGAAAGTTAAAACTTTGTAATTATTTTTCATTAAAAAAAAGTGATGGCTTGTAGAGGAAGCCGAAACTCAAATAATTGTCACGACGGCGGAGAAGTCGTTGTCGCCGCATAAGTACGGAAATAAAAACATTCCCTTTTTGTCGTTTAGTAAAACTCTTCGTATAAAAAAGTTTCCTTTTGAATAAACATAAAAGTCAAAGGGGTTTATACACTGTATAAAATAAATTTGTGTATAAAACAAAATATGCCTCAATGAATGGAGATTGAGAAGAAGTCCCTTAAAAATATCATTCTTTTAAATAAAATATATCTATTATTTATATTCACTATATGTACCCATAAAGAAAGTATAAATACAATATACAACATAATAATATCATGACATAATTTGAAAGTAGGAGATTAACCCAAAGAATGGAAGTTGGGTTAAGAAGTTCCCTTACCTTGCGTCCTGTCCTAACTCGACCGTTCTTTAACCTCCTGAATAATAAAATAGAGTTTATTCCTATTTACTTAAGAACCTTTTTCATGTTCATTATTCCTTTTATATCCCTTATTACCATGTTATGAACATTATGTAATTATTTAAGTTAATAACGGTCGTTTTGTCGATCTTTGGTACTTGAGACAAAAATAAACTTCCTATAATTTCAAGTTGTTCATGTGGTGAAATATCCATTATATCCAGAATTATATTCATGATTTAGATATCATATATATGATATATATCCAGTATATACATTCATTCATAATGTCATGTAACATTTAGAGGTAAGAAATGAAATGCACCGTTCATGGAGACAGTAAGCCGTACGTACGCATGAACGCTACTTTCATTTCTATTTCGTATTTAATGGAACGGAATCATAATGATATAAATTTATAATATAATTACAGTATAATATAGTGTATAATACCATTTAATCCATCATTTATACATCCCACATATGGAATTAACGATTCAAATCACTTTGAGGGGGCGGTAGTCCGCACTTCCTAAAATGAAATTATCGCGTTTTACCCATAATGGAAATCATAAAGTATTCCATAAATGAGAAATACAGAAGCATAAGTAAAACATAAACACATTATATATCATATATAAATATAGTGACATCTTAATGGCCACCTTTGAAGGTGTTATATGAGTGTTGAACAATCATCGTTTCGTGAGGCAGAAATTCGCCATCCACAGAAACCGTATGTTCTTTAACCCTTAGATGTAGGTGTGTGTAAGTGTAGCTCGAATCCTTCTTATAAAAACATCCTAGTATATTGAGGATACTGGTGTTATTACAAAATAAATGAATAAAAAGATTTTAGGGGGTTGGAGGAGAAAAAAATACAACATTAGAGAAGACATTACCTCAAAATCGGGTAACTCTTTTTGATTTGAGCCAAAGGCTTCCTTGGGAAGAGTTATGCCCGAAGTGAGGATTATAGGAGTAATAGGGGGAAGTTGGGAGAGTATTTGGTCAGAGTTTGGCCGAGCCAAATGGCTTGAAGGTGAGAATAAGGTGGGAGTGGTGGGGGCCTTTTATAGGTGGAGAGGAGGGGCGCTTTTGGAAAGTAATGAAATGTTACATTATTATACAATGCTTTTTCGGATTCTAAAGGTCCCACACATATATAATTCGTGGATAAGGTGATAAGGGTTCAAAATCGCCTCATCCAATAGGCTTTGGACAAGTTTAAGCCTTGGATGTTTCGTTATCTTCTCATTTTATTTAAATTGTAAATAATGAGGTCATCGCTGCATCATAATGATGTCATAAATAATTTAATTTATTTAATGTATAAAAATTATAAAAAAAAATACTATGATGTAGTAAATATTTTTATCTTTCTAATGAATATTTATAGTCAAAATTTGGACTTATGTAACCCCACTTAAATACTATTTTAGTAAAACAACTCATGTTTGTGTCAATTTAATTTTAACATTAAATAAATATATATTAATGTCATTTTCCAACTAAAGTGGCTCCATGGGGTCCCCAAGTTGACCCATGGGTTTTCATGGTCGGACTTGACTCATCCAATAGGAGTAGGACAAGTGTCATGCTCATCTCATATTATTAAAACATTAAGTGTACCTTAAAATACACTAATTACCTCTAATCGCGATTAAGAACTTAAAAGTTACTATTCAAAAAAAAATTATTTTAATCTCATTGAACCACATTTTACTTATTAATGACAACCATGTATGTCGGATTTTTGAAAATCAAATCACAGAAGTGGTAATACTTCATTTAAACGAAAAATCAGTTATTTAACTACCACTTAGTGGTTTCACTATTCATCAAAAATTGAAGTTTTTCAGAACAATGCCAAAATTTCACCCTAAGCTATAATTGATATTCCAAATTAAAAAATGATGTCTATTTTACAAAATTCCAAACATATATGTTTCATTAATTAATTTTATAATTAATTCCCACTGTCACAACAAATAGCGTGTTTTTAAGAAACAATTTCTATCAAAAGATTGGCAATTGTTTATGTCCAATTTCAATGTTAAATTAATTCTAATGACCACCATTGGATAAAATGGTAAAAATATATTCTAATTATACTGTAAAATCACTCAATAGTATAATTTACTAGTATAAATTATTTTTATTAAAAAAGTTGTTATAAGTATTTTTCACTATTCATAAAAAAAATTGGAAGTTCTCAGAAAATTACCAAAAATTCAACATAGGCAAATATCGATATTACGAATCCAAAAATGATGTCCATTTGGAAATATAAAATTTCTATAATTTTAAAAAGTGGTTATTACTATTCATAACGACTACTTTGATTAGTTGCGGTGTGTTAGAACTCGACGTTGCGTACAATGCAAGCTATTGCATTATTCAATGAGAAGCGTTTCATAGAAGCTCGGGGTGTTACATTCTCCCCTCCTTTAATAAATTGCATCCTCGCAATTTGATATTTTTCTTTGAAAATAAAAGGTTGAAAATAGAAAATACCTTTGTGGAAAACCCACATCAGAAATAAGGTTAATAAAATTTATCCT
This sequence comes from Viscum album, assembly GCA_963277665.1. NCBI lineage: Eukaryota > Viridiplantae > Streptophyta > Magnoliopsida > Santalales > Viscaceae > Viscum > Viscum album. Next base: position 1,527,557,774 of record OY728163.1, on the reverse strand, counting down.
TAATAAGAGGGAAATGGAAATAAGAAAGTCACCACCAAATTATGATCTCGATAAGGAGAACATTGGTGGAAATTAGAGACGTATAATTGGGGGAAAAACATAAATATATGTAGGGAGTGATTGTGGTCATCAATCACAATCAACTGTCAAATTGAGGGCCACAAAGCCTTCAATCTATGTTGATTTAAAATATCATCAGTTCAACAAGACATAAGGTATTAGGATAACACATTTTTTTGTTTTAATATCCCTTTACTAAAGTTTAAGAATTAATTAATTCATTGAATATGAGATAGGTATATATATATTTATGCAAGACAATTAGAGTTTCAACCTTCAACTCATCTTTCACTCAAAAAGATAATAGAACTCAAAAATATTATACTTATCCTAATTGTATAAGGTTCCAAATGTTAACACATACCATTTAGATTAGTAAAATTATATTGTAATAACCAGGGAATTCCTGTAGGCTAGTGGTAGGAAATAAAGGCCTGTCGTACTATGGTTGTGGGTTCGATTCCTGCAGCTTTGTCCGACGCGACGGGTTATGCCCCACCCTGCAGGTTGTCCTTTTCCTAAAACTATAGTATTATAATATTCCAAAAATAATCTTCAGAAATGTTTTTACCTTAAACAATACTATCCAAAGATCAACTTAATCCACTCCAACCTTTATAGTTATCCAAAATACCTCTGTCCAGACTTTCTCTAAAAGGCCTCTTAATTCCAAAATCAATTTATCAGATTCCCCAAACAAAGTACGGTTTATCTTATTATCACATAATAAAAATATGATTACCTTCATCATATTAAAACTTTACTGAAACAACAAGTACTGTAGAACAATCCTTATATATATATCACATTATTCTAATAACCAGAATATAATCCATGAGTCCAAAAGCACCAATACATTAGTTATTCTTCTTCAACTGTAGTAACAGCATAAGATTGTCCTTGATCCCTTGGCCTTTTATGAGGTATGTTTCCCTGACTCTTAGGACATTCATTTGCATAATCCCCATTTCCCTACAATTGTAGCATTCAACTTTGACAGCCTCTTTCTTTCCCTTGCAATCACGAGCCTGGTGACCCTTTTCTCCACATTTATAACAAACTCCCATTCCTTTTAGGAACGTACTAGGGTGATTCTTCCCACAATTATCACATAATGGAAAATCCTTCTTTCCCTTTTTCCCTTTATCTGTCTCTTGTTCCCCCGTTCTCTTCTTCTCTTGCTCTACTTTGTTGTCATAAGACTTAGAGAATTCCTTTTCTGTCTTGATAGCACACGAGACAATATCTTCGTATGATGAGAAGGCTTGTGATACTAAAGCTTGATGGAGAAATGGTTTTAACCCATCAAAGAAACGATCAATCTTACTCCTTGGGTAACGTATATAATCGGCAACATGCCTCGCTAACCTTGTAAAGTTAGCCTCATACTTTGCGACATTCTCATCCTCCTTCTGCCTCAGACTCAGAAATTGCCTTTTCATATCTGCTCGATGGTCACGAGGAAAGTATTTTTCTAAGAAAAACTCTTTGAACTCCCTCCATTCCATATTCGATACGTCATCATCTTCCTTTGTGTTTTGAATCAGCGACCACCACTGATCGGCATCTCCAGTGAGGCGGTAAACTGCCATGACAACCTTCTCCCTTTCACTACACCCCAAGGCATGGAATATTTTTTTCTAATGAATTTATCCATTGCTCAGCTACTATAGGATTTGTACTCCCATTGAAGGTTGGTGGTTGTTGCCTCATGAAACGGTCTAGCATTGATCCTCCACGTTGCAGATCAGGGTTCTCCATACGAGTAAGGTTATTATTCATAACCTGAGTAAGTTGTCCCAGTATGGTAATAAGTTGATCAGCACCAGTTGTATCTCCAGATCCACAATAATTATCTTGAGCAGGAGGGCAATCCCTACACGGAGTGCATGCATTGATACGGTTTCCATTCCTTCCACTAGGCTCCATTTCTAAACAATGTCATAAACTAGATTAGTTTATGAATCAAAATACATAATTCCATACTTGTAAAACACTTTACATAAATTGAAGTATTTATGGATATAATCCATAATCATAAAAAGAAATGTTTTCTTTGAGGAAGTATATACTCATAACCCTTCACAGTGGTTTGTAAATAAAATGATAATTATCCTAAGAATATCCCTCGGGAGTGTCGTAACCAAGAGTGTAGAAAGGCCCGTTGTCGTGCACCAGTTCCCATTCGATTCTAGATCAAAGCGGTGTTTTCGGGTTTTACCCCTAGGTACATTTGTGCCAGAGCCGCCTCTACCTGCTCGTATCCAGACAGGGATGTATTACTTGGAAACTCAAAAAATCTCTACAGCAACAAAATTCTAGGAAGTTCTTCTATACTAATCCTCAAAGACTATCTTCGGGCAATGTGCTCTAATCAGAGTTTATCTAAATCTAGCTTCCAAGGTTAGTACTAAACTGCCTCTGATACCAACTGTAACGCCCCGACCCCAGCTACCCAGAGTCGGTGCATTACTTCGTAACATTGGCATGATCACAAAGGATCAAGTCTCGAAAGACCGATTAGTTTAGTAGCCTTGGAAACACTGGATACATTCATAAGTCTTTCATTACATCAAAAAGTAAACAAACTACAATAACATGGTCTTCATAGTACACAATCATATCCCTTTCTGACTACCCCTATAGGTCATTCATAAAATACTTCTTCACATCCTGGAAAAATATTAAAACATTGAAAGGGGTGAGCTCAGATGCTCAGTAAGGTTAACAATATAGCGGAAGCTTTCATAAATAAACATTAACATTTATGGCAATGTATAACTAAAAAAAAGCCTTTTAAACTTGAACTTCAACATAATACGGCAAAAGTAAAATGAGATAATGCCATTTACTTCTTCACATGGATATTCTACTGGTCAAATAATCACATGCAATATCAATAACCACTTTCATAATGATGGAATGCATAATGCCAGACTATCATAACCACGTAGTCAAGGCCTCGTGCCAAGACCACAAATAAGATTTTTGTCAAGGCCTCGTGCCAAGACACTAGTTTGTCTCATGATACCTGCCGATGCATCTAGGAGCTATAGCGAGCTCCACCCGTCACTTATTAAGTCCAATGCATTCCTCATATGAATAGGTTTAAACATATCATAAACCATAACATAATCGTATCACATAAAACATGCATAAAGGAAACATAACATTTCCACATTTCAATCACAAGATATCAATACAACACATTGATATAATAAAAACGCTTTCAAAACCATTTTTAAAACAAAAATAAAAGAAAGTTAAAACTTTGTATTTATTTTTCATTAAAAAAAAGTGATGGCTTGTAGAGGAAGCCGAAACTCAAATAATTGTCACGGCGGCGGAGAAGTCGTTGTCGCCGCATAAGTACGGAAATAAAAACATTACCTTTTTGTCGTTTGGTAAAAATCTTCGTATAAAAAAGATTCCTTTTGAATAAACGTAAAAGTCAAAGGGGTTTATACACTGTATAAAAGAAATTTGTATATAAAACAAAATATGCCTCAATGAATTGAGATTGAGACGAAGTCCCTTAAAAAGATCATTCTTTTAAATAAAATATATCTATTATGTGTATTCACTATATTTACACATAAAGAAAGTATAAATACAATATACAACATAATAATATCATAACATAATTTGAAAGTAGGAGATTAACCCAAAGAATTGAAGTTGGGTTAAGAAGTTCCCTTACCTTGCGTCCTGTCCTGACTCGACCGTTCTTTAACCTCGTGAATAATAAAATAGAGTTTATTCCTATTTAATTAAGAACCTTTTTCATGTTCATTATTCCTTTTATATCCCTTAATATCATGGTAATGTAAAAAAAAGTATATGTCGAACTATATATATGTAATACCAATAAAAAAATACATATGTGTTTGGCCTGGGTTTCACACATAAAACAACTCATCTCACAGATTAAATTTTTGAATCATCTTACATAATACTTATTTTTATAACTTAGGGAATGAAAATAATAAAAGTTTTGATTTATGATAATCATTATGGGTAAACATGATATATATAAATATAATATCTAATCTCATAAAAAGATATCCATGGGGGTATAAGAGCATATACAAAGAACATGATCAAAAAGATAAGTGAAACAGTTCGATATAATCATAGATCATAAAACCTGAGTCCATGTATAACAATTTTAGCATAACATAAGACGTGATTTATATGATAGTGGGAACATGATTTAAAAAACCTTATTCACAAGATCACAACATTGTTATGTGGAATAACATAAGAGTGTGGCACAAACATAATCATATAAGTCATAACATATGTCAAGGGAAAACATAGTTTCATTCACCTCATATTGGGATATGTTAATCAACTTTCCTATAATTTATTATAATATTTCTTACCAGGCACATCACATAACACATTGGACATGGTATAACCATCTGTATCCCATATTGATCTATGATATATAATGCATTGTCGAATGCATTAGAAGGATATTATGGACCCAAATGTCACATAATGACTAACCATATATATGGGTGAATCGTGATCATCAAATCATTTATAACACTTTCGTAGATCATTTAACTAACAAAAATGAAATGGGGGTCATAATTGTTTTTACAAAACATAATAATTATAAATACATAAAAATGTATTTGGATGGTAAGATAAGATAATATACCTAATTCAATCTAATTATCATTAAATTATTTCTACCTAGATAGAAAAGACCTTTATAAAAAATATAATTTAACTTGAGAATGAAAATAAAGTACCCTTTACCTTTTTTATAATGAAAAATCTGAAAAGGATGATAATAATATTTAGGTATTATAATTTTTTATGAATTATTAATAATAAAAGAAATCACCTCACTTAGTTTTGTTGAAAATCGGACATACCATCGTATTCAAGAAATCAGATACACTTTGCATGAAAAGGTCCATCATTTTTAGGAGATGACTGAAAGAAGAAATGTATTATCGGACTCACCATGAGTCCAGAATGAAATATTTGATTGTAATAGGTATGAATTGGTATTTTTATGAATGCATATGAAAACAGATTATGGTTTTCTGATCTAGGAGTTCTAAAAATCATAATTTTTTTAAAAAATATTATGATGTAAGTATGTTGAATGAAATTTTAAGGATAGGTATTACCGATTTTACCTGGTCCAATTTCATTCATGAAAATAATTTTCTGGACAATCATATTGAAAATATGATTTTAAGAAAATAAGTACTACCAATCTTCATCCAGAAAGACACATTCCAGCTAAGTAGGAAATAATAATGTTGCTGGAAGAATGGAACGTTACAGTACCACCCATTATTTTTCATATTTTGCTGAAGCTAATCCATAATGTTTTAATAACCATTTGCGAGTTGAATGTTCCGAGTTGAATGAACATAATAACCATTTGCAATAAAAAAATTCCACGAGATTCAAAAATGAACAGAAAGCACATCAAGAATCGAAACAAAAACGAAAGAAATAAATTCGTGGAAGGCTTACTTTAATGTCGCGAGTTGAGATGATAGATACGAGAGCAGTGAAGAAGATAAAAAATGAAGCCAAAATGAGTGTAATGCAGGCGATCGACGAGCCGATTAGGGTTTACCGAGCGAGAGAGAGACGAGCCGGCGACTGTCAATCGAAAAAATCGTAAATGACAGAACACGGGCTTTAATTTTTTTAAATGCTTTATAACGTCGGTTATTATATAACCGATGTTATAAACTATTTTTTAGCTATTTTACGTCGGTTATCTTAAAACCGATGTAAAAAGGCTCTCGCGCTTTGGTTTTTGACGTCGGTTATTTTATAACCGACGTAAAAAACGCGTAGGGGCTTTGGTTTTTTACGTCGGTTATAAGATAATCGACGTAAAAAACCAATGCGCGGGGGGTTTTTTACGTCGGTTTCCAAATAACCGACGTAAAAAAACCCGATATCTACGCGTTGTTTACATCGGTTATCAAATAACCGACATAAAAAACGCGTCGATATCGGGTTTTTTACGTCGGTTACAAAATAAACGACGTAAAAAACCCCCTGCGCATTGGTTTTTTACGTCGGTTATTTGATAACCGACGTAAAAACCCAACAAGAGTGATTTGTAATGTCGGTTATTAAAATAAACGACATGAAAAATCGACTTGCCACATTGTTACGTCAGTTATATATAACCGACGTAAAAAATGGTGAAGTAAAAAACGATTTCTGCACTAGTGATTTGTGATTACTATGTGTTATTAATAAATCCTATTTTTTCATGAGATATGATAAAGTTATTTTTTATGTATGTATTGATGAACTAATGGTCTCTTTATTGGTTTTATAACCCTTACTAATCTTTTTATGCTCATCCCAAGTTTTTGAAATGTTTTCTATATGACTTAAAGATGAATAGGGTCAAGAATGGGATCAAGGAAAGACATTCTATCTAAAACATGGAACAAGTCATTTTTATTTTTTTAAGAGTTTTTATTTTATGAAAAATGAAAACTGAGTAGAAGTGTTTACTTTATAATATTTTGAGATGTAACAATTATATCCTAATTCTCTAAAACTCTAAACCTGAAAAGATACTCAATATGAATTATTCATTTAATTTAATATTATGTAATGTTATAAGGTCGGGTCCTTATAGTTGGTATCAAAAGATGTTTTAGATAACTTTAGAGGTTAGGGTATTCTTTAATAATAAGTGACCTTACCATAATGTTTAGGATTCCAGAAAGAGTCGTAGGTTTTTAGATAAATTGAATGAGTTTAAGATAACATGAATAATTAAATCTTAGTATTATATGATGATTTTACTGATATACTCACAGAGTCCTTTTTGGTTTTAGTAAATGGATGGATCTAATAGGAACCAAAGTAACAGTGGATGTGAAGAAAACAGTGATGGTTTTATGAACAAGAAATTGAATGATATGGGAGCTGTAATGAGAACTCTTCTGGTTATTCTCAACCAACTATCTGGAGTCATGATTGACCACCTGAACATTAGTGATTTTTATAATACATCATTTATGTGAGAAACAAATCCCTATGGAAGTTCAGGTAATAATCATAAAGGTAAGTATCTTCAAAAACCTATGTGTCAAATATGTGGAAAGAAACACATAGGAAAATGTTTCAAAGGGACGGAAACATTCTATAGATGTGGAAATGATGGTCATAAAGCAAGAACCTTCCATGGAAAAAGGAAACATCTAGTTAACTATAATAAAGGGAAAGAAGTTCATTATGAATAATTAATTGAATGTTTTAGATTTAGTGTGCATGTTAATTATGAAAACACATGTCCTATAAAGAATTTTTGGGAATGGGATCACCAGGATCGTACAAATATTCGCTTACCCATACCTAATGCCATTCTGATTGTGGATGAAGAAACTGATAATGACTAATGAAAGGTATGGATTATTTCATAACATATGTTTTCCTATTATTGAAATATTAAGATATGATTCATGATTTTGTTTGTAGGAAAGAATTATTTCAGAATAAGTTGGAAAGGAATGGTTAATGGATCATGAAGAATGTTGAATGAGTAAGAATTCAACATATACTGGATTAAAGAGTTATGGTATAATTTAGGATGGTGAAATTCTTAAAATTATTAAGTTTCTTTTGGTGTTGAGATTACATTAGGAGACTTTTTATAGTATGTGTAACCCTGATGTTTGATATATGAAAAGTTTATTCAAGTAATAATTATCTTTTCTTTTGTAGATATAGTTATAAAGAACCATTTGGGTTTATCTGATCCTTTAATTTGAGGCAATTACTAGTTAATACATTTTGGGTTTCAAAACTAAAGTTATTAGATAACCTTTGTGGTGAAAATATGTTGTGGTTATTTTTTATGAATATATCTATTTTTTGGAATGTTATAAAATTATATAGTTTTTAAAAAAGGACAACACGTAGACTGTGTGACAACCCATCATGTCGGATGAAGCTGTGGGAATCAATCCCACAACCAAAGTGCAACTTGTATTTATGACCTACCACTGGACTACGTGAAGTCCGTGGTTAGTTGGACTAATGCTTTTTAGTTGGAAAATTTCATGAATTACGAATAAGTTGATTTTGGTTTATCTATGAAAATGGTTAACCTATCAGTGATGATATGTGATTATGTTTATTACTTTTCAATATGAGACTTTAAGAGTAATAGATGTTATTTGAAGATAAATGTTACGATTTATCTTGGAAGACAATGTGATTAAATCCTTCAAAGATTTGGGTTTCAATCTTAGTTTGGATTACTATGAAGAATATTATGGATAGCTATTTATTTAACGGTCTTTCTTGAACATTGGGTTCTTTTTGTTGAATTTTGGATATTAAGAGTAGTATTTATTTTTATAAATGATTATCCTTTTGGGGATTATCTAATCTTGTAATAACAAATTTTGGTTTTGTTTAAGGTCTAAGGACATGGGAAATATATATTTCATATTTTGTGGGTCAGGTGATTCTCAAGAAGTTGATTATTACGCTCTTAATGTGAACAAGACATCCTAAATACTCATCTTTTGAATAAAATATGAGTTTGTGTAAGAAATCTAGTAATAGATAAAAGTCTACATGACAAGTAAGTATGTTTCCTTATGTTTTAGTTAAGCTCATAAATAAATTCCTCGATGAAAAGTAACCTAAAACAAAAAAAATTCTATTAAAGTTTCCTATTGAAAAATAAAAAACTGTTTAACCCATCACAAGTCTGTGATTTTCTGGGGGTTAACTTTTTCCTAGACATATTTTCTATCACTCTCCATCAGATCTTGACCCTTTGTTTCCACTTCCATATCCATGTATTCCAACATGGAATCCTAGTATGGGTTAACCCAGGTGACCTTTGTACTTCTATTTCTTTATTTTATAGTTATAGTTTTACTGACTCTTTTTCCGTTGTGGGACTTTCATTGAAGTTTTCGAGCCCAATTTTAAAATTTCAAGGATGCAATTCCCAAAAGGAGGGAAGGATGTAATATCCTAGGTAAATAAATAATATGACATTTTTATATTTATTAATATTTTTGAATAAAATATTAATATTACATTAATGGGGATTCTAAGTTCGATGGTGTACCCAATAAGCAACAACGAGTTTCTTTGAAATCTTACGTTGCACACTAATAATATAAAAATATTATTTTAAATGGTAGCAAACGCCTAGCCGTTGTAATGGAAGGAATTAATAGAACTAAATAAAAAATGATTATTTATGTTTGTTAAATATTTTAACAATTACCCAAAAAATGATAGAGGCTTAAAATGTGAATGAATCCAATTTCAAGCATAAATATTCTAATTTTCTTTAAAAGGTCGATTAACCACCTTTTGCTAGAAAACCCTTTTTAAATATACTTTTTTTACTTTTATATGTTATATTTGAAAAAGTAAAATCCTTCTTTAGAATCAAGACATCAAAATTTACTTTGTGTAAATTTTTTGTATTTTTCCGATAAAGATCATTTTTTAATGAATAGTGAAAAATGATGTATTTTAATTCAAAGGATCTTTTTTAATCTAATTTATTAATATTCTTAGATTATATTTTTAATTGATTTTAATTTTTAACTATAATATATATTAACCATTAAATCCAAGGGTGGTTATTATAATTCATTTCACTTTGAAAATGGACATAAACAAGTATAAATCTTTTAATAGATATTATTTCATTAAAACATGCTATTTATTTTGAAAGCAGGAATTAAATATATAATTTAACAATGAAAATTATATTTTTTGAATTTGGTAAAATGGAAATAATTTTTGAATTTGGAATATCAAATATAGCTTAGGATGAATATTTTGTATTTTTCTGAAAATGTTCATTTTATAATGAATTGTAAAAAATACAGCATTTTATTTCAAAATTTCCTTTTCCTCCAATTTATTATTATAGTTATATTGACATTTTAGTTGTTTTTAATGTTTAATTTAATTATGTTTTTATAATTTAATACAATTTTGGTCATCAGATGTAATTTAACTTTCTAATTGGATGTAAAAACTAATCAATCTTTTGATAGATTTTACATCTTAAAAACTCGTCATTGGTTTTGACAACGACAATTATTTTTAAATTAATTAATTCAATTTCTATGTTTTTAATTTGGTAAAATAGATTCCATATTTTTAATGATAAGTTCCAAATTATTTAATTAAGACTCTTTTGTTTTTTAACATTATGAATAGTAACGATGACAATTATCTTTAATTATCGTGATTAATTAGTAATCGGGTAGTTATGGGTAATAAATTAATATCATAACAATATAAAATGACCCCAAAATATGTCCAAATCCTCTTTTTTGAGTCATGGACGACCATGGGAAGTTTGTTACCTTACTTGAGGGCCAATGGAGTCACATGGGTGTCATAGTGACATTTATCACATTATTTTTAAAAAGAAGAGAACTATAACAAAGGTTTGTATATCCTAAGTAAAAAAAATTAATTTTGTTTACATTAATTATATCTTAGAATATAAATAGTTTTTGTAATGATAAAAATATTTCCTACATCATGGTATCATTTTATAATTATTAGACATTAAATAAATAAATTTAATTATGACACCATGATGATGCAATGATTACCTCATTAATGACTGATTTAAATAAAATGAGAATATTAGATAAAATATAAGACTTACACATTTCTAAAACCAATTGGATTGATTTATTTTGAACCCCTATCACCTTAAACTAAAATAATATCATTCTGGGACCTGTAAAATTCGAAAATCATTTTATAATAAAATAACATTTCAAGGCTTTCCAAAAGTGACCCTCCTCCCTCTTATAAAAGGACCCCACCTCTACCCCGTTACCCACACCTCTAAAGACCTTTTCTTATCTAAAATATGATCATATTATCTCTATATATTCCTCTATTACTCCTATAAGCCACACATTGGGCAGAAGTCTTTCTAAGGAATCCTTTAGCTCAAATCAAAAAGAGTTACGTGCTTTAGAGTTAATGTCTTCTCTCAAGTTTCTTTCTTTTATTTTCCTTCTTAACTCACAACTATCATCTTATTATTTTATCCCATAATAACACCAGTATCCTCAATATACTATGATTTTTTTATGATAAGGATTCTACCTACACTTACACACACCTCCGTCTAATTGTTAAAGAACATACTGTTTTTGTGGGTGACGAATTACTGCCTCACGAAATGATGATTGTTCAATATTCTTTTAACACCTCTCATGGTGGAAATTATGATTGAACTATATTTATATATTATATTTATTATATTTATTTCCTCACTATGTTTCAGTATTTTTTATTTAAAACACACCTTTATGCTTTTCATGTTGTGAAAATGCGATAATTTCATATGAGGAAGTGTGGACAACTGCCCCCTCATGTGATGTAACTCATTCATTCCATACATGGAATGTATAAATAATATAATAAATGAACTTATGTTTCCTATATATCATATATATTATACTGTAATTATAATATATCTATGTCTCATTTAGTTTTGAAGTCTATTAATATGATAAAAAATGAAAGTAGCGTCCATGCCTACGTACGACCTACCGTCTCCATGAATGGTACATTTCATTTCTTATCTCCAAACAGTATAAAATATTATTAAATACATATATACTGGATATATGTGATATTTAAGTCATTAACACCATTCTGGAGATGATGTACTTATAACTACATGGGCAATCCTTTTCAAACAAGTTCATTTTTGACTCATGTACCGAACATCGAAAAAACGTATGATATGAACTCACATAATTAACTAATTATTATAAAATTATAATATGTGATATTAATTTAATAATAAACATTAAAGGAAATACTTAAGCAATTATAAATTGACCTATGTTTATTATTCAGGAATATAAAGAATGAACGAGAACAAGTCAGACTTGAGGTAAGGGATTTCTTATCTCACTTTTATTTCCGTGAGATTTCCATTGTTCTCCACTTATTTGTTGCATGTGGTGTATTGTGTACTTCAATTTAATATATATTATAATTATTATATTCATATTCACGGTATTATGTGATTCATTTGGTGTTTATTATCTTTTGGTCATAGGACTTGATTGATTACAACGAGGTAAGGGGTTTTTATCTTACTTTTTATTCCAGTGAGATTCATGCTACATTTTCCAACATTTCCTTTTGTGTGGAGTATTTACTTCGCATGATTGTATTCATTGTGTAATATAATTTAATTTATGGGTATTTACATCTTCATTTTATTATCCTTCTTTCATGGGGTGTACATTTCAAAAGTTACCCAAATCGGTAAGGGAACCTTGCACCCTCATCTTTTTGAAAGACTTCTTTTTTTAGGTATTTTAATTTACATCTTCTTATGTTGGGATATGTTCTTATATATCCTTATTGATGTAAATTTTATGTCCAAGTGATGAGGTACCCTTATTATCTCTCATCAACTCATTTTATGAATTTTAAAGTGACGTTGTTAGGCTATCAAATTTCTGTAAGGGAACTTCTTAACCCAATTTCAATTCTTTGGGTTAAACCTCTACTTCTTGATTATGTAATGCTATGAATATTTGTGGATGACCTTTGATTGTTTTACACTTAATATCCACTTATATTTGGTGTAATTATATTTTTCACACATAATTATGTAATTGATTACCCTTAATATAAGGTTACCGTCTTTTTACAGGACTTCGTCTCAATAGCCTTTCATTGAGGCATATTTTGATTTCTACACGACTTTATTTTATACGGTGCGTAAAACACTTTTGAATTTTCATTTAATTAAAAGGGAATATTTTCTCTAGGAATAATTTTAATAAAGGAAAAAAGAAATGTTTCTTTTTTAACGTAAGCAGTGACAGTGACCTTTTTCACCGCTTCAAGTATTATTTGATATATGGATTCATTAATAAGCCATAATGTTTTCAAAAGATAAATAAATACTTTATACTCTTTTTACTTATTTTGGTATTGAAAATTATTTTTAGAATGGATTTATTATTTCAATATCTTAGAATGTTATATTCTTATTGCAATATGGTAATGTTATCTTTCCTTTATGCTTAATATATGTGTCATGATTATGTTATGGTTCTTGTACATTTTTACGTATACGGGTGGTTCTGTGATAAACTAAGGGTGGGTGAGCCCGAGATAGATCTATAATGCATTGGGTAACGTGACAGAGGTAAAATTTAATGTTTCTCTTAATAGATTTAGGGAATATACTATGATGGGTATTCCAAATGTGACTCCCTATGTAGCTGTGATAGCTACAATGTAAGAATGTTATTCATTCCTTGAGTTAACTTTATGAATTGGGATCACTATTTATTATTCATAAATCCTATTTTTTCATGACATATGATAAATATATTATGTTATGTATGTATTGATGAACTAATGTTCTCTTTATTTGTTTTATAACCCTTACTGAGCTTTTTATGCTCCCCCATGTTTTTGAAATGTTTTCCACATGACTTAGAGATGAATAGGGTCAAGGATGGGATCAAGGAAAGACATGCTATTTAAAACATGGAACTAGTTATGTTTCTTTTTATGAGAGTCTTTATTTTATGAATAGATGGGAAATGAGTAGAAGTGTCTACTTTATAATCTTATGATATGAAATAGTTATGTCCTAATTATCTAAAAATATAAACATGAAAAGATCCCCAATATGAATTATTAATTTAATTCAATATTATGTAATGTTATAAGGTCGGGTCCTTATATACATTAGAAACAACTAACTCTTAGTTTTTGACTTGTTTATATGAAAAACATTAATTGACCTTGTAAAACCACCATTCCCACTTGGGTTAATCAAAGAGGACATAAATGTAAGGAAATGTGTATTTATTCTTGGTTGTAACCTTATTAAAATTCTTATAATTGATTCATAACCTAAGGGATCTGTAAGCCTTCTCAGAAAATAGTACAAGGGTGACAAAATATGGGATGTCGGGGTGATTTAAACATTTGGATTCAAAATTACCCATCTATATCTTTAATTCCATTAAATCAGCCAGTTACATATAGTATTTGGGATGAGATATATATTATGTCACCATCATCAACCTAATAGTGAAATCCAATTCCTTCTCCAGAAAATACACTAAAATGTCATTAGGAAACACCTCTAGAAATTCATCCACAACATGTGGTAATTCACACTCTGATCCTCCGCCACCATCTTTCCATATGAGTGATATAATCTACAAAAACTAACAGACAAATATTGGATGTGTAGGTATATCTCATCACAACTGGGTATCCCAATCTTCATTAAAGTCCTAATGGTTTCCACATGGAGCCACAAAAATCACTTTCTACCAATAAAAATCAGTGTGCACCTAAAATTAAAATATCAATCCATACTAATGATCACATCGAAGTGGTCCATTTCAAAAACCAAGAAATCCCATTCCAGGTTGACCCATGACACAATGTGTTTAAAAAATAGACACCTCAAACCCTATTCATTCTTATTAAAATTTGGAAACACTAAATTCATCACATATGGTGATATTACTTGAATATTTACAAAATTTCACAAGATAATATGAATTAAAAGTAGAACATGCAGTTGTTTAAAATAGAACAATAGCTATGGATGATGACATAAGATTCATACATCAAACTACTACATTTCCATCATGATATTCTTCTAGTTATTAGTTCATAAAATGAAGACACATTATCTCTACATGATAATGGGAATGACTAATGAACTGTGACACTTCTTTAACTTTAATGTTTCTAGAAATAGATCCAACCCTACCTCCATGAAATTGATGTCGAGATCCCACTATCCTAGAATGTTTTGATAGGGATGAAATCCCCCTGGAGGCTGTGGAACATAAACCACACTAATACGAGTGTCCCGCTATGGAAATCTATTGCATGTTCCCCATGGATCCACATTGATAGAAGGGTCTGTGTGGAGTTTAACATGATGACCTTATCTTCCCTTATTTCCCATATCAATGGTGTAGGACTTTCCCAACAAAGACATCATTGATAAAAATGGATGAGATGGATGTGTTAAGCTACTCTATATCCTATTTTCTTTATCATGATGAATCATATTCATTTCAGAAAAACTGGAACTACCATGATCCTTACTAATACTGGTATGGAGAAACCAAGCATTCTAGAGTGCTCAATTTTTACCATCATTGTGCATTCAACCACATTAGCATACATATTCAACAAAAATATGAAAACCTTTGTTTAGATATCTATCAACATCCCCATTTCCAACCATTTAGACTTTAGCTGCTCGTTGGAAGCCACCTTAGTTGGGATCTAAACTAAATCAGTGAAACAGTTGGCACATTCCAACATGGTAATATCCCCCGATGTAGATATACAGAAACTCTCTGGTCATAGAGAAGGCCAAGTTCTCTAGGTAATATTTCTCATTGAATATAAAATTCAATTCCTTCTGACCCATCTTCTTATGATTACTAACCTAAACCACTGAGTCCCAAAAACTCTGATAGAGACTTTACAATAGAAAAGAAGGATAGTTTACCTTCACTACCTCAAGAGTTTTCAAAAACCCAAACATCCAATCAATATTCTCAATCCACTAAACTAACTCTTGGGGATATCTTCTATGACAAAAGGATGGAGGCATGTTCACCTGGAACTCTGAATCGGTGTCCCTTCCTAGACCAAATTTAGATTCCATGACATTAATATAACCAGGTGCCACTCTCTAACCTATGGATTAGACAGCCTGAAATAGTACTTCAAATATCAAAATTCAATTGGTGAAGGATAAGTATCTCTGGGATTCTTCTGGAGGTTGTATAGGAAGTCTTTAGGGAGTAATCTTTATACATTAATTGAGTCACCCAAGGAAACCATAAATACCATCATCTATACATCATTTTAAAAATTATCATCACAAAATAAATTTCAAAACACTTCCATAGATCAAAATAGAAACATAAAAAATGAAATAAAAATTCAAACCATGTAACCGTCACCTGGTGTTCATGAATAGTCATAACCATGACCGTATCACCTAGAAGATATTTAAAACCAATTTCCAAAACTCTATCATGACCTATTCTATATCACAAGATGTGTTATCCAAAAACCCCAATAATTACCAAAACATAAGGGAACAACAGTTTTAAATCATGTCTATCCAGACTCTCTAAAATAAGTTTAACCATGGAAAGGGAGAAAATTTCACTTATACAATTTTTTCATAAACTGTATGTTGATGTGATCTTAGCTAACACATAAAACATCCCATGTTATGGAATGATGATTGTTCTCGATCCCCATAGGCTAGAAACAAGTTCTTAAGCATCACATATCAAACATTGGGAATTATTTTTCACAAATCATTAAGCATAAGAATCCATCAAGAATAATAAATCATTGCATGATCAATAACCATAACCAAAATAGGAATCACCATCACAATTTAATAATTTAACAACTTTGAAAACCAAAATCATCAAATGGGGATGTGAATGAACTTCACTACCAAGAACCACCATACAATAAGAGGGACAAATCTCTCAATCCACCACCAGTAACACCTACAAGAAGTGGAACACTAGAATCCAGATCCACCATCACCCACTGAAAAAATATTTTCTTTAAAATTTTTAAACATAACAAGAACTACATACACTTGAGGGTGTTTTAGGGTGTGAGACAATTCTCAACAGGATAACACCAAAAGAGAAGGAATAAATAACAAAATATTATAAGAAAAAATTCCTTGAATGATTAAAAATTAACTATAAGAAATCATGTTAAATAGAAGAAGCTAGTTTTATAAATAGTTAAGATGTTGTTTTAAATAAAATAATTCCTTGAAATTATAATTAAGATAATATAAAACCATGAACCTAGTTGTAGTATATCATCACTGAATAACCTTAGTTTATACATAAGAACTAATTTCATTAGGATACTAGCTACATCGTACCTCAGTGAAACATATTATAGAAATAGTAACCCATAGAGTCCTCATATATGATCCACAAACATGGGAATCCATATTGTGTACTAGTGGTGTCCAGTCAACATCAATGTTTAGTTAGTGATATAGAATTAATCATGTTAGATGGAACCAAGCCTCTGCCCTGCCAATTTGACAAGTGTACTAGTACATTTTCACCCATCTATTTATGTATATTTCCATTTGTGCTTAATTTCCACTTCTCATGTCACATTAAACAACTATTATAGATTCACATATATTCCAATATCAAATACACATGCAACCCCACTTTTTACAATAAAACATCCACTTTGAAGACAACCAATCCATATAATCAATTATATTTAGAAACCAATTTTCAAAACCTAATAACAAATACACAAGGTCCACAATTTAAAAATCCAAGAAAATCAACCATTTAAATTTTGAAAATATTATTTCAGACCATACACACACACACACAAAAATTAAAACATGATTTTTAGTACATAAATAATTCCTAGAACACATTTAAAATAAATGGAAGAATACAAAAATCATCTAATATTGGTAAAGCATGGAATCACCAACCTAAAACATGGAAGCTTTTGAAATCCAAAAGAATACCATAACCTCACAACAAAAAGATCATATAAAAAATAGTGTACCAAAAATATAAATATATATCCTAGGAAACCAATATTTAATTTTCACTAGGTCATCTAATCCACTTGAAAAAGAGGATTCCCAAAAATAAGAAGAAGTAATCCAAGAAGAAGATAATGAAATCGAAGAAAAGAGGAAGATAAATTGAGTTTCATGAATGATCCACACCAAAACCACACAATATTTGTGAGTCCAAGGGATCCAAGAGGGTAGGTAATGCTTTTTTGGTATGGAAATCACAAGTGGGGAAGAATACAAGTGGATAAGGGATAAAATGAGGGGAGGGAAAACCCCAAAATTCGTCATTTTTAATGACACAGTCATGACTCATGGTTTGGCTAAAAAGTTTTCTAAACTGTGTGGAGACCATGAATCCCTATCTATCTAAAGAAAAATGTGGCTACACAATTCCTGGGGAATGTCACACCCACTATCTAGAGGATCTTGTGCTCCAAGAAAAAGCACTAGTTTGGGTATAAGGGAAGCCAGATGCCCAAGCATCATGTCGTCTGGTAGGGATAGTGCAATTGTTCTGGGCCCATGGTCTTTGTTGGGCTAGGGCATGGTTTCTACTAACCATGTTACAACATGCATCACCATCATTTCAGAACAAAAACATCATTTTTAAAAAAACTTCTATTAAATCCATGAATCAATTATCCGACCAAAATAAAAATGAAAAGTGAATTAAAATGATATCATAAATGAAGAAAAATCTCTATCATTTTCATGTGATATTTTTCTATATACTTAGAAAAAGAGAGATTATTATTTTGGATTAGTTATTTTATTTCTTGTAACTTCATGATTTCATGTAAATATAAACATCTAATTACCCAATATTTCATCATTTAGACATTACCACTCTTGATGAAACTAAATTATGAGTTGAATTTTTTTAAATATTTCAATGGTTATAATATTCTTGGGACACTATTAAAACATCATGAATATACTAGATTTTGTAGTTCTTCATTTTTTCAAGCCTTTAGGATTTTTAAAATATCTTCTTAATAAGTTTTATTCTTAATGAATGTCTTTAGTGAAGCCATTTTATTAGATACGCTGTATTTATATTGATCATATGGCATCATGTTATTTAAATGTATTTCCCTATAAATACATGTATTTCTATCCAAACATTATTTTTCCCCAAACATATGTCTTTTATCCTGAATGTAATTAATATTTGTAATATTTTTCTTAAACATAATTCATTTATATATGATAAATTTTCTAAAACTAAAACATGTTATGAGTTTCATATAGAATTTTTTCCTTTAGGTATATGATTTCTAGACCTAGAAAATATTTCTTCAACCAGAATAAAGAAAAAACATAAAAATATTTAGTACCTTATAATAATGAGTATATACACTATATGAATGATCACTAGTATTAAAATTTTATGGTTTTTATTACTAAAACATATATTAAATTTTAATATGTTGGAAAAAGAATATGGAGTCTGAAAATATTCACCCAAAACTAAATGTAATCTCTAAAACAATTTACTGAAGCTAATAAATAAAAACCTATTTGTATTGGAATAAAATAAAAAAATTATGGATAATTTAAAATATATATTTATAAAATAATCATATTATTTTTAATTTAACATAATATTTCCGAAATCAAGAATAAAATATATAATTTTTTTTAGTCATTTGGATATCATGATTATGTCATAAAACATACCATACTGTTTATTTTTTTTTGTTGAAAAATAATAATTTTTAGAGAAATAAAAAAATAACCCAAAATAAATAAATAGTTCTCCGTTATGATCATTATAACACATGATAAATGTATGTGAAGGGTAAATGATATTTTTGAGTGACCTGATTCAACTTCTAAAAATATACACACACTCGCCAACTAATCCATAATCTCATAATTATTATTTCATTATTTTCATTTCCCAATGTGGTTTGGATGGGTATTTAGAATATCAAAGATGGGGATAACCATTTGTGAATATAAAATGGTATAAATTATACCAGTATTAATGATATTATCAATTTACCTCATGAAAAACTCCATCATGGTAGGATTCATCCTCCATTGGGTTTGTTTGATAGGTTTGGAATCTAGCTCAATAAGAATTATATATGATCATATTATTGGGATTATTCCCTAGTATCACCTAAGATCTAACATATTGGTTGGTAATTTTATATAAAAAGATCAATAAAATATTTTTTTGGGTTCCATATAGATTGTTAGAAATTATTCCTCATAGTTTATCTCTCTCCATGATATTCACATATTTCAAATCAGTGGGGAGTGGTTATAGTCCTATATTTAGGGGAAGTATAATGGTTTAAATTATATTAAGGTTCCAAAATTCCAAATTTTGGAGCTCATACACACAAAAAATAATATCATCTTATTCAACAATTTTAAAATATCATCAATGATATCAGATTTTACATCTACATTGCACAAGAATTAAGAATCTCGAGTGTTTTCTTCATTCACATGATCCGTTTTATTTTAAATGGAATAATTTTCTCCTATGGATAAGAATTTATGGACCATAATTCATTCTTTAATTTTTTCTATACCAACATCATGATATTTTAAAAAGATTGATTGATAATCTAATTAGTTCCTCAAGAAGTCAATAATATTTAATTAGTCAGTTTTGTCATAAAATTTCCTAGTGAGTTACCATTCTTGGAAATAGATGAAGGTATTGGAATTATTTAAGAAAGGTATACATAAAATTATGTGTAATGGTTAATGGATTTTATCTTCTTTCAAATTCATCACATAGAATTTAGCTGTGAATAAGTGATCTTTTCTATTAATAAAAAATAAACCACAATTCATTCATGGAAAACTGTTTAACTATTTGCATGATGGACCACCACTCGGGTGGGACTCAAGTATCCCATTTATGAAGAAGTATATACAGAGAGGGTAAATACATTAATGGAAGCACCTAGATTACATAAATAATAAGATAAATTTAAATAACCAATGGTTCATGGAATAGAATAAATCCCTTTATCTTCACATTTGGTTGGTGACTACAATGTGCTAAGGGATGAGATACTTATTCCTAGGTTGATCCTACAAATACCATGAAGTATACTATTTTTTTTGAATCAATACTAAAATTATTTCATTTTTGTTTTAATTTTTTGAGTTCTTTTAGTAGGGGGATATTAATTTCCACATTCTAAAAGGTTTCCAGAATTCATTTTGAAGCGCTTATTTAAAAAATATCTTTGTTTTATTATAATTGTGGGAAACTGTGGGAATTGGTATATATTATTCCTTTGTGATATTTTCAATTTTGATTATTGTATCTTCCTCCTCCATCCATCATTATCCAAAAATTTAATTTCTTCTTCGTGGATCATTTTCAAAAAAAAATTCAAAATTTAAGACCTCATTATCCCTCAAAATAGATGGTCTTCTTTCAACTTCATGGGTTACTGATGTAGGTGTTATTTTAATAATCATATTATTATCATAAAAACATTATTCTTGGGATTTGGTATTATAATGGAATGTATTATCTAGGTATTGTTTCCAAGGAATTCAATTAGAGTAACAAAATTGTTGGAAAAATATATTAAAGTTACTTTCATCCCATAAATCTCATATTTTTTAAACTAATTTTGAATATGGAGTTCTAAATTGGTGTATGGATGTTTATAGGTTCTGAGGAAATTGGTATTTTTGTGGAATAAAGAATAGGTATAAGATTTATTTTTCCAAAATGGTGGTGGATTTCGGAATTGATGCTAAAATGGGGGTTTGTTTTGAAATAGTTTTGTATCAAAGTCAAGAATTATTAAAATGATTTCCAAATATGTGTTGTACATGATTAGTATATATCCATAATATTTTTTTTGAAACTATCATTGATTTAAGGATTATAAACAACATTCCACTTCCTCTACTTTAGCACACTAGTTACTGAAATGTTAAGTTGATAATAATAAACTATATACCCACACTAGTGCTTGTTTCTCAATCATTTATTTCAATGCCATATTTCTGAAAAAAATAGTTTTCTCTAAAATAATAGTTTATAATAAGGATCATTAATGATAAGTACTTACCTCATGATTGTGTCTTGGTCTATTATCTCTATTACCAAAATGTTGTGATTTCTGATAACGCTTCTCTATCAAGAACACGTATTCTTCAGAAATATTTTAATAAATGTACATCCATATAATGTATCTATATGGGGGTTGTCATTTTCCATTAATTTTTAATACAAGAAACCATTTGTTTTTCACCTCAATTTCCTGATGTGGGAGACTAGAATATAGCTTCTTAAATCTCTTCCAGTACTCATAATGGTTTTCTCTATATGACTATATGATGTTATATATTTCCTTTTTTAGGACTATTCATTAAATAGTGGTAAAAAATATTTTCATTAATAATATCAGTATTTAATTCAAATAATTCACACCTCCTTTTTCTAGTCCATACAACAATTCTTTTAATTCTCTTTCAAATGAAAATGGAAATTTATTCCATTTTACTAGCTCCTTATCTACACCTCAAGGTAAAAAAGTCGATTAAAAAATTTTAACTCTTTAATTTGTTTTTTTTTGTGTTTTGATGTCAGTTCATGATATTTTGGAAGCAATGGGGTCATTTTAGGTTTCATATCAAAATAATATTAATCTATAGCATGGAATTTTTATTAATTCGATTAAGGAATTGTGTTGCATAGAGATATCTAAGGGGTTTGTTGTGATTTCCATCCAGGATTCCATAATCTAGGTGAAAAAATAACGTTCCAGTTTAGAATAAAAGAAATATATCCTCTAATTACTAATTAAAATTATGGTTTCTAGATATATTTCACAACATTAAATTAATTTCATGGTCTATGGATAAATGGTTAGTGTATATTATTATTTTCATGAAATTTGTAAAAAATAATAGTGAAAACACATCCGAAAAAAGGTGTCAATTTTTGATACATACCTATCATGGGGTGAGGGAAAAAATAATTTTTATGTCTAAAATGTAGTAATTTGGTCAACCTAGGATATCTGAAAATAAGGGTCAAAGGACAATCACGTTTTACACTTTTAATTATAGAATGATCTGGTGTTTGATTTTAATTTTTTTTGATTATATAAAGAAGAAATGAAATATAAAAAAATTAAAACAATTTGATAAATAATGTGATGGGGTCAGGGTAGGATCACCTATTTCAATATCATCATGGTCATTAAAATTATTCCCCCTCTTTTTTGATTGAATGATAAATTAAATAATCCTTGATCGATTTGACAATCACCATTGGTTAAAAGAATAAATAAAAACCACTAAGATGTGAATATAAGTCATCAAAACATCCTCAAACTATTATGGAATGTACCAATTAGAATATTTTGATCCATATAATTCTATAAAAAATCACCAATTCTACACAAATTCCATAGATCCCAAAACACTCACCACCTAACCGCATATGCTTATTCGAGATAAAGTGAAATATGAAGAGGGTGTTTAAAGAACATCATCCAAAAATGTATGAAACTAATTACACCAATACCCTAAAAATAAGATCATTAATATAATTTAACACCAATAAAATAAAAATCATTTTATAGAAAAAGTGTGGTTTATGTTAATGCACAAGACACCGATAATATAAAAAGTAAACTCCCCCTTTCTTGACCACTCATAATTTCTACCCATCCATGTGAAGCGTAATGGGGTTGAATGGATTAGAAGAGAGAATTATAAAACTAGTAAAATGTATAATAGAAAATAAGAACATCTAAATGTTCTCATTCACAATCACAACACCTCTTTCTCTTTCAACGACACCTTTGAATGAATATGGTACACATAATTATGG
The DNA here is from genome assembly GCA_963277665.1 of Viscum album. Lineage (NCBI taxonomy): Eukaryota > Viridiplantae > Streptophyta > Magnoliopsida > Santalales > Viscaceae > Viscum > Viscum album. Next base: position 1,527,534,228 of record OY728163.1, on the reverse strand, counting down.
GGTTGATGTGTGAAAACTCTTATGTGAAGTATATATTTACTAGATGTTTGATTTTATTTAACATTGTAAATGAACACATCTCATAAAGGTTTCATCATAAAATATCATCATATGTCTCATTTCAATGGTCCCTCACAATATCATATTCCATGGGAACTTGTATGGAATTATATTTCTTAATTACTAAATAATTATTATTATGACTAAAGAGACTCTAAAACATCCTCCACATTTTTGTGTTCAATGGCTACCATAATGAGGGAATTTCAATATGAAAATTAATGTACACATGGTACATTGAGTCCCCTTTAATATATAGACATAATCGTATAATTTGGAGATCCGTAGCCCTAGTTATGGCTAATTTTTTGAGGTATGGTCAGTTCATTCAGAGAGACAGATGTCACAAATTGATTTATTATTTCAGGACTATGGATTTTAGAATTTTATCTGGGTCCAAATGAAAAAGTGGATACCAATGAATATGAAATACAAAAAAAATAATCACTCTGATTAGTTGAATACTATAAATTTTTTGATCGAAATATAGAAGTTGAAGAAAACTGTTAAATTATTGAATTAATAATTTTTTACCTTTTTCCCAAAAAATAAAACAAAACTAAAATGATGAAACTATTTTCAAAATGTTAAATATGGATCGATAAATAATTAAAAACACAACAAAAATAATGTAAATGTTGTTATTTTAAATATTAAAGGTATAATGATGATTTAATTGTTGGTTTTGTATAAAACAATTGAGTAAAACTTGATTTAAGGTTATACTGTAGTGGGGGGTTCAGAAATAGTCCCAAAATACCTCAGTTGTGAGGGAATAAAAGTTAGTTAATGATTGAAAATTGGATGGTGAAAATTAGATCATTAAAATATGTTGGATATTAATGTTTTGACTATTCTTATTTTTGATACTAGGACACAACTGTTTAGAAACCCTGATGAGTCATTCATCTTGAATATGATGTGAGTGTATTAGGAATTATTGTTAAACAGTGATACCCTATTAGCAGGTTCTTGTAAAAGTTGTAATCATGCCACCTATGATGATATATTCTATGGTATACAGATTGATTATTAATTATTTATCAATTTAAAAAAAAGAAATTGATTAACCTATTGGGTTGAAAAATATACACTTGAGAGTTGTGCTATAGGAGTGTAGATAATCATAAAAGTTTGGGTTTTCCTGAAAGATATTATGATTCCCTTTTTGGGTAACCTTGTATGGGCTCAGAGACACCAGCAAATTATTTGGCATGAACTTTATGAGAGATACCACTATGAGACATAGTAATTGTTCTTGATATGTGGATGTCTCATATTTGTATTGTCTGATCGCATGGGATGTATAGAAAATGGGATACCTTGGACAAGCTCCTTGGACTCCATTAGTTTAATCCGAGGTTACCAAGGACAAATTATAAAGGTCATTTTTCATGATAAACATGAGATGATCCAATGATAATAGATTGGGTGTAAAATTAATTTAGGGTCAGGAAATGATAAAATTAAGGAGTGTTTCGGTATGGGACATCATTAGAAATTAGTTATGATCTTTAATGGAAGTAATCATACAATTCAGAATATTTCATAAATTAAAGGTATCTGAATTAATTTTTTAGGTATGCATCATTTGTTAAATCCCATCATCTTTTAAATGGTTGATATATAGTGGTTTGACTTTATTTCTCCTTAATGGTTGAATAATATTATTGGTGAACTGAACATAGACCATCATCAGGAATTAGTGAGTATATTACAAATTATGTATATGTTTTTTTAAAGTAAAATACAACACTACCATGATAAAAGTTTGATATTGGGAATTTAAAATTTGATCAATTGGGAAATGTACTAGAACCATCATTAGAATTCTAAGGGACTTTATTTTTAGGAAATTTTTATGGTGGGGGGAACTATGACTCAGAATTAAATGTCAAATTTTAGAACCTATAATGGGGATTAAAATGGGATGGTTTATCAGAGACATTATGACATGATTATGTTTTAGGTTATATGGGCTTCTATAAGTTTTATCTTGATGTTTCAATTTTTAATAAGAGTGGTGTCTCGCATATTAACATATTATGTACAATGTGTTAGATGTAATTATTGAAATTTTTTTGTGAAATTAAAAGACATCATGATTAAAGAATAAGAAATTTCCAGACCTAGTTAGGTTAGGTGATGTTAAAATATTTCCACAAGTCTTCTTGGAGATGATATGTTCCATTATGAGAACATTATAAACTCAAATGTTTTTAATTGAATAATATTAACATTGGAGTTTGAAAATATTAATTTATGTATTGATAAAATCTTAAAATCTTACATGGTAAGTAATCATGAGAATTGGAAAACATAAAATTGTTGTTTTTAAATGGATATTAAGTTATGATTGGTGACTTGTTGTCTGGTGGAGTTTTTGAAATGTCTGAGTCTTGTTCGGATCTCGAAGCCCTGATTTTTAGAGATAGAGAATGAGGACCACGGTTTGAACCTATTTCCAAACCTTATCTCTCAACCATACAACCTAATAAGATGAGGTTTATTGTTAGATCAACCATACATTAAAGGTTACATGGACTTGTGTGGTGATGTAATAAACAATAGAGGGATACATGGGACACACATGGGTTTCCAAAACTAGGTACCAATCCTATAAAGGGTTTTCATATTACAGAAGGACCCCATTTGGTTTTCATATATTTTAGATGAACTATACTGAAAAACTTTTGAAGTCATTAAAGTGGTGATTTTTCCTTTCTCCATACATTCATTAACCCAGAATTCACCAATTTTATCCCTCAATTATCTTTCATATAGCAGGTCATTCAAGATCCCTTGGCCTCTTCCAAAGCTTCAATGTTTTTCCTTTATCTAGAATTTGAATATAGAAATATTTAATATGTTGAAGTCATAATGGTTTGTATAATATTACTTCCTCATAATTTTGTTTGTCTTTAAATAATTAAGGATATTCCAATGTGATCTCATATGCCATATTCATATAAAATTTTATGATTCTTCAATTTTAACTGAACCAAACTCAAATCATAGACTGATAAAGGATGAGTAATAATGATGTAGGTGGAAATTTGATTTTCAATTAATAAATTTATTGTTAATGAATTAGCCCATTTTTTTGTTCACTAAAACTACAGAACATGACCCTTTAAAATTGATATTAATTAAGTAAATACTAATTCCATAAAGTAGTTATACTTAGTGAACTAAATTAGACCATTAGTGTTTATTTAGAACAAATTGAACACCCTTATTGGGTGTGTCACTTATATGTGGTTAACCTTAAGTTTTAGACTTCTAATTAATTCACAATTGAGGATTAAAAACATTCTTTTCACTAGTTTAAACATTTAAATGGAATTAAATGAATTATAAGTGCTGAAAATTTATCACATTGAATATGATCACTATTTATAACATTCTATATCCATGATTCATGAATGAAATTGATAATTATAAATAAGTAGGATTCATAAGGAATGGATTTACCCTTGTGCATATCCAAATTAAAAAATGGAATTATTTACTCTATCTTTATTTAGGAAATTTATGTATAGAATTTATTTAATTGATTTAAATTTAATCAAATTTGATTTACCATGATGATCTATATTGGTATCGATGAATGAAACTGATAATAATAAATAAGTAGGATTCATAATGAATGGATTTACCCTTGTGAATATCCAAATTAGAAAATGGAATTATTTACTCTATCTTTATTTATTAAATTTATGAACAGAATTTATTTAATTGATTTGAATTTAATCAAATTTGATTTACCATGATTATCTATTTTGGTATCGATGTTTCTGTTGGCCCACTAGTTATTTAAATGTTAAATTTAATATTCCCTTTATTTGTATTTGGAGTGGAATAAATATTTTTCCAATTAATTATAGTTAGTTATTAAATAAAATGATCTGTTATCCTTTGTATATTTGTGTGATACTTGAGTTCATCATTTTAAACTCCTTTCATGGGATCATAATATAAATGAATTATATATACGTTGAGTTATATTTAGGATCATTGTATAAAAAACATGGATGTGATCATGGCCTATTTAGATTAAATTTTCGATGAGCGACAACTGAGTTCATTACACAGAATTCCTTGGATGGTCTCAAAGGATAAAGGAATTATATTAATCCCAGATTGATTATTAGGTTCCTTGTATGGAATTTCGTAGGTGATCTCATTAGTTAAATGAATTATAATTTAATATAGAGTCATAATTGTGTAACTTATACTCAATTAAATTGATGGAATCATTAGTTAAATGATTTACAATACATCTTGAGTGATATATGGATTCCCAAGATGAATGGACATGCACGAGCTCATAGGTGAAATTATATTTTATTACTTGAGTGATAACCTTAATACAAGTATGTTTTGATTTTATAGTTGTCTATAATTGACTATAATACTTTTGTGAACATGGTTACTTTCTATAGATTGGGTGTTTTGGATATTTACTTAATTAAATAAGTGTCTTGTATATTACTATTTTCCTTATATTTTAATTCCATAGTTACACATTTGGTATTTCATAGTATTTTTTATCTATACATAGGACTATTTATAAATGTAAAAATATAATTTGAATACATATATACATAAAAAAACATATAAATGCGGTGATACGTGGTCAATGATAATCCTGGTTATTAAGATGAAGTAGTTATTGTCAACTAGGTGTCCTTTGGGGAACTTGAGCCTAAATTTGTTATATTTATTTACTCCTTGCCTTATTTTTTTAAACCATACACCGTAGTATTTTTTTCATGGGCTATATTTCATTGGAAAATATTAGTGTATTCCAAATGAGATTATTTCACACCCTGATCGGGCCACTGTTTGATACATGGATAGAACTCATGGCTATAGGAATAAGATTGTAGATTTTTCTATGTGTTGTAATCATAGATATGGGATAGTGGGATAACATGACTAGTCTAATGTTATAGATTCTCATATAGATACCCTTTGAGTTTATCTCTTTTATTTATTATTTAAATTTTTGATTTCTTCAATTTATGAGTATTTCTTTTTGGTATTGACATGAAATATTTATGTATATGATAATATATTGTCATTAGTCATTGTTTATGACTGGGTTTATTTATTTCCACTATCATTAATTTATAATTTTTTTCTATTATGTAATTATTTTTTTACCATTGTGCTCCTCGAAGTATGATGCTATTTTCTCCCCACTAGACCATATATGGATCATCACCACTTGTTGAAAGTATATGGATTACAGAGATGCATGCTAGAGGCCATTTGAAAGACTAACTCATGGAACTATTTCAGTTGCTAATATGTTAGGATGTCATATATTTATCAATTATGGGGAAATAAATACTTTTCAAAGATTTATCTTTGATCTATATTTAATTAGATATCAATTAATAATGAGGATATACAAAATGAAAACTTCCATTCAAGAAATGATTATTTTGAAATTATTTTACACTATTTTAATGTATCAATTCTCATACTATCATTAAGGATTTAATGAAAAATGTCTGTATATATTACCAAAATAATTATTTAGACATATTAATAGATGAAATTATTATATATTTGAGGATTTTTCTAGAGAGAAATATGAGAAGTTACATGTTAAAGTTATCAAGGGTGAATTTTTGTTCCAGAATGTGTCATTATTTTCTCATATATATCATGGAGAGGGTATATTATTTTATCCCTAAAAGATAGAATATATCATGAAATTTAATATATTGATCATGGAAATCAATAGTCGTAGTATTATTCTATTATGTAGATATTATTTTTTCTTTGGGAAGAATTTCCCATTACAATCTAATGCAGTCAATAAGTTAACTAGGAAGAGAGAAAATTTCCTTTGTAAAGGAGAATGTGAAAAAAAATATAATAGAACTGAATATATGTGTTTTCAATGCACTGGTATATAATTTAACACACCTTGTAGTTGGGTTTTTGATATATTGTGATTCTGCAACGAAACGACTTGGATGCTTCATAATGAATATTTATATATTGATAGAATATTCCTCTTTACAATTAAAAATTCATGGGAAAAATTACTTCACTAATGATTTAGATATGGAATTTTTCATTTTTTCATTGAAAATATGTTGGAATTATATCTATAGTGATATTTGTGATATATATACTGATAATATTAGCTTCAATATATATTTTCAAATAAATATACAATCATGAACCTGAGAAGATGGTTGGAGTCGATCAATGATTATGATTGATCAATATATTACCACCATGGGGAGAAAAATTAGTTGGTTGATGTTCTAAGACAAAAGGTTAATTCTAGATTATATATGATGGTGATCATAGAATATCCAATATTTTTTGATTTTATAGAAATGTTTTTATAAATCTTGATGGAAGTTGAGAAAACATTTCATTCTCGAATGAGAATTTATCTATCTGTACATGTGATGATTAAAGAGGAACAGAAGGAATATGTAGTTCTATGAAAGTATCTTTGAAATATTAATGAAAGTAAATATTATTTTGATGGAATGATAAGGTTTATGAATCGTATATGTTTCTTATCAATTCCAAATTCTAATAAACAATTGTTAGATTAAGCTCTTCGTTAGTCATTCTTCATTAATCCTTAACTTACATAGATATATAGATATATGAAAGCGTAGTTAATGGGGGATATATTAAAAATTGATATTTCAGAGTATATATAACATTGTTTTGTGTTTTATCATGTTAGGGTTGATAGTTACACATTCAATGGTATATTACAACCATTACACATACCAGATTAAAAATGGGATGACATCTTTCAGAATTTTGTGTTCAGAGTCCCCAAGTATCAAGAGACCATAATACTGTTTTTTATAAAAGATCTAGTTACAAAGAAAATATAATTAATTGACATAATAAAGGATTTATCTCTCATTAACATTTCCATAATATCCATTAATTATGTGATAATGTTTCCTATAGTACCGTGTTCTATGATATATGATTAGGATTGGATGTTTACCTAGATTATTTGGTGGAATATTTAGAATGATCCTTATACAACGTGGATTTTTGGACCTTGTTACCATAATCCTATATAGTGGTATTATGAGAGGAGCATTAAAACAATAGAATTCATGTTTTTATATTTCCTTATGAATTTGAAATTCTGCTGGCATCAACACCTCTATTTAGAGTACTATTTTTACAATAATAGATTTCACATAAGTATTTAGGCAGTTCATTATGAAACCCTCTATCATATGAAGTGTATAAATCCAACATGATGGCATAAAGTTGGGGAATGAATTTTATTAGGGCCTGATCTATATTTGAGAATATAATATCCATTTAGATCCAATTATCACCATTTCAAGCTAGTTTAGTGTCTATAGTAAATTTAAACGAACAATCTTCAGAAAAAAATAAAATTTGAAATTAGATAGAAGGAATTTATATGAAATTATCCACTAAATATGTTAACATGATTCACAATGAATGGAAAACTGTGACCTATTTATACTGGATCATTTGAGATTTCTCTTCATATCATGACGGTGTCTTATCAGTTAGCACTTCCACCAAATAACACTCATGTTCGCGATATGTTTCATGTATCTCTGATATGGAAGTACACACATGATCAATTATCTGTACATAACATAGAGGTTACAACACAATTTATTTATCATTACTATCAATAATAAATTGGATTAATATTAGATTATATATATTAGGTTCTATAGAACATGACTAATCACCTAGTTAATGTTCCTTGGAGGAATAATAAATTTAAAGAACCAACTTGGGAAAATGATGATATAATGAAATGTAGATATCATAATTTTTTGTAGTTGTGGAATTAGAAGGGGAAATTAATTTAATTATAGTATAAAATAAATCCTTTATATTTCATGATATATTTCTCATCATATATTATATCAATATCTTGTGATTTATGTAAACCCCAGGTCTAAATGAAATATGATATTGTATTCCATTATAATAAATTCGTTATATTTGTCTGTCTAAATAGAATAACATAATAATTAAATATATTATCCTTTTAACCTTTATTTTCTTTCTATAAATTGATTATAAATGAAAATAATTTAAAATTTGAAAGTAGACAAGTTTTTCAGTCTTTATGCACAAAATGTGTTTTTATCTCAATAAATTAAATTAATTTAATTTTGTGGATTATTTTAATGAAATTATTATATAATATTGTCACTTGAAATTTCTTTTATTCATTTAAATTTCTCTAGGATTGCGATAATTCTAAAACCTCTTTTATTCATAAAAGAGAATCATTCCAAAAAATAGTATTCATTGAATTTTTCATATTTATTTTAAAATAGATTTATGCATCTTTAATAAATTTGATCTTGTGAAATTAAAAAAATATTTTTAATAAAAAACATTTTTATTCAGTAAATATAACCCATTTATTTTTTTCATTATGAATAGTTTCCTTCAAAAATGATTCACACCATGATAAGGGAAAACAACTAAAATATGGATAAAACATAAAAATAAATATTTTTAAAATTCTATGACTCATTTATTTATTATATTTTATGATTTTATTTCATCCATATACATGGTAGTATCAAATATATGAAATCTTGTTTCATTTTCTCTTTGAATATGAATTTTTTATTAATTTAACAAAATAATAATTACAGACTGCAACTCTACTGAATTTAAGAACTCTAAATCATGGTTATCATAATAAATATAGACTAAGATCAATCATAGATTTTTCTTTGAATGATAAAATAATTCTCTATAATGTTAATTTATTTATAATTTTTAGTCTTTAAAAATTACATTATGTGATTTCGTTACACCATAATGTTTTTATTCAACTAATAGAATAATAATATATATGATTTTAAATTTTTTTAAAGAAATATAATTTAGGAAAATTATTTCATTCAACACATTTTGAAGATAAATATAACATATTATGAATGTTTTCATGGTTGATATTATAATCCCATATTTATATTTATTACTTTAACTTCATAATAAATGGTTAGGGTAAAAAGTGACGTTACAGATATTATATAGAAGTACACTTTTATTAAACTATTAAAAATTTAATGAAAATTTAAAGTGTTTGATTATCATGTTAAATAGTGAAATAGTTCATAAATTAGACATATATTAGCAAATTGTTACATTATATGTAAACTTATAACCCATTATTATTAAAAATATCTTTACCACTATTAAGAATACAACTGGTTAAACAAGGGGTTATACCAAATATTAAAGTTTAAAATGACACAAAAAACTATATAAATTTTTTTTGTATGATTATATTTATAAATTATCCTATTTTTATTTCAATATTTCTTCATTTGGATCCATTTTATATGATAAATAAATTTCTATATTTTAATCATTTTATTAAATTCAACGTGCATATTTTCACCCCTTTATATAAAGGACACCCATTCTATCTTTTTATTACACCACATTGAGCCATGAAAATAAACCAAAACATTTCCAATTCTCCTAAAAAATTAATTATAGATTTTCAAGAATAACCTATTTTCAAAAATAATAATCCCTTGTGTCCCTATAAGGGTATCTAAAGGAATAATTTCAAATAAAAAGTAATAACCTTAACTGATATTTTTTTAATTGTAATTTTTCTCTACTGTAAATCTATGATATTTATCATAAAATAATAAATTAACTATCCAAAATACACATAAATTTTATTATTATTATGAAAAAACATTAATCAACCATCATTTCCATCAATGGGGATTTGAAATTATTGCTACTTCCAACTTTACAGTTATCATTTACATGTAGAAATACAATTCATTTTTCATCACCATATTTTATGGATGGTTTTTATGATGGATTTGAAATTTATATATAATATTTATTATATTTTTATAATTATATAATTCTAATATTATATCAAATTTCTTAAAATCCTATCTGTTAGAAATTGATAACTTCGCTCGTGAGTATGTGTGGACAACCACCTACATGAATCAATGTGATATGTATTTCATTTAATCATTACATTGATGGTAATAAATTTATATTTAATGAATATAAAAATTAGATTAAATATAAAAAATACATTTTAAACCAGAATTATTATTTATTATTTCATTATTTTCATATTTCAAAATGTGAAATATGTGTTCATGCGTACATACGACCTGCATTCTCTATGGATAGTGGAATTAATTATTATATGTATATATTTTATGGATGATCATATATGATTTTATATTTAGTAAATATAATATTTATAAAATTATTACCATTCTTGATATGATGGAACCATGATTATTTTTAATGAAAAATACTACCAAAAATAAACATACATAAAAAATAAATTAGTTATCCCCATGAATATGGATTTTAATAATGAAATCATAATATATGGTTAATAAATGGGTATATGTAAAAATATATTTTATAATAAATATGATTATTGTTATTAAATAGATGTATAATATATATATTTTAGATATACTATAGGTTTAAACACAAACAAGGATGTTGATCCTGTGTTACGGTTTTATTTCCTAATCTCACCATTATTGGGGATTAACAATGTTTATGTATCTAATGGGGAAAATCTATAATCATCCTATATTATACATAATATTTATTTATCTTATGGTTATTTCTAGAAATTATAATTTCTCATTTGATATTATTGTCCTTATTTAATGAATATATTGGCATAATTATATTTAAAGAAAATTAGTTTTCAACTATGTTGGAAATAATTTCCATCAATAACCATATTTTCATTAAAATGTTTTAAAAAATGTTTTTAATGTTATCCATTGATTTATTAATGAAATATTTTTACAATGATTTTGGTTTTATATATTTATTGAAATTAATCTTCTTTTAATTTCCCAAATGAGGTATTTTGGCCTATATTACTAAAGATGTGAAATGAATATATATTATAAAATACAAGCATTCAATGAAATTTACCTCCATTAATCACTCCAATACAATGAAGATACTATTACATATTATAATGTTTCTTTTTAATTATAACTATTTCCTCAACATTTGGTAAATTTTTGGATTTCGAATATGTGATGTCAATGTGAAAAAGGTATTTTTCTCAATAAAACATCCAATGATATATTTATTGTATTTATATTTATATAGACTTCCATTATTGAATATTATCATTTACTAAGGATATAATCTATTGATATAATCAACATTATTTCATTTGATGGTTTATGACTAGATTGAACGTGGAATGTATTGTCATTGTGAAAGTTAGCTATTCTTATAATATAGTTATTGAGTTTTTGGGATGTGGATTAGGTTTTATTATTTATTCATATGATCAATCCATTGGACTTACTAAGTGATGGAAGGGAATTCAAATTACGTTTACCCTCAATGCATTGATATGTCTGATGATAAAAAAATATGTTGGGAATTTTTTTGATTCCTTACACATGTAAATAGACGACATAGCACGATGTCGGTACTATATGTTTATGATACCCAATATTATGCATTCCATAATTATGAAATTAGTTACTGGTGTCAATTTTATTATTTAAATAGTTATGATATCTATGTATAAGTTTTGAATCTCATGTGGTTTTTATGTGGAATTAATTTTCACATAACAACTGGTTCTATAATAGTCATTCCATAATTATATTATTTTGTATTCACTTTCATAGTCATTATATTAATATATTCCTTTGAAATTATTCATTTACCTAGGATTATTTGAAAAATATTATGATTGGGATGATCGTATAGGCTATTGGGAATAATGTGTTTCTCCAAAAAATGTTGTATTTTATGATTTCATATAGAATTTGTGAATTAATTATATATCTAGTTTTCCAAGAATAATAAAATATTTGGTCCTTAATTATTTTATCAATTATATCAATTAATGATTTAAAATATTAATATTAAGATATCTGCATTTAGGGTATGAGAAATTATAATTACACAATCACTAAAAATTATAAACAAATTACTAAGATAAAAATAATTTATTCTTATTCCGTATCACCAATTCAAAACGAAGACAAATTCATTTTACCCCTATGGAAATTTTTGTTTTAAAATAAATATAGTGAATTTTAGAATTTAAAATATAAAAAATATAATTTCAAATAAAATAAAAATGGAACAAAACATCCATATTTTCAAAAAATTTATTAGTATAGCTGGTCCCCACAAATAACTTATTTTAAATAAATGTGTCAGATATATTTTGATGTATTTTTAATAGTTTTACCATAAATTAACCTATTTTACCCTTTTAGAGGTAAAAAATATGTACCATGGTAACTATTCACAATTACCGAAAATAAATGGGACCTATTTGAAAAATTGAAACCTCATAATAGAAAATATGAAATCATTTTTAAAAAATGTATGTTTATAGATGTAAAAAAAATTTTATTTAATATAAATGTAAAAATGTAGTAAATATAGTTTTTCAGAAAAAATAATGATTTAGATGTAACAATTATTTTACCCTAAAATCAAGTAAAAGTTTATTTCCACAATTGAGTTTGGTTTAGAAATAAAAAAGATCTGTTTTTAGATATTTATTTAATTTTAAAATAGAATTTTTTCTCCAAACTATACAAGTAAATGAAAATATCTAAAAATAAATTTTAATTTTAATATAATATATCACATGTTCATAAAAGTCAAAAATGGGTTTCCAAATTTGGAATTATGTTTTTATAACATTATTTTTCCTCATAAAAAATATTTTTTTTAGAAAATAGGTTAATAATTTTTATATTAAATATAAAAAAATATATTTTTCATATGATATATGAGAAACCTAAAAATGGTATTATCACTATTCTCCCAAAAATGAACCATTTTTTAAGAATCCAAAAATATGAAACTAAATTATATTAACATGATTATTTCAAAAATAATATTTATTTTATATGAATATCATCTACTAATGGAACAATAAATTTGTAATATTTTCATGAATAATTTTGTCAAAACAATTTTTTAAGAAAATGAATTTTATAAACAATTTATATGTTTACTAAAATTAAAGTTCTTATTTGTTAAAATATTAATAGTATATCACAGTTCTCTTGAATATTGGTGTTTCATTTTATGAATTCCTTCAAAAGTAGTTTACTATTTGTAACGTCCTAGTTCCAGGTGTCACCCAAGCGTGCCTCATACCCCAATTGGTCACATGACCTCAAGCGCATATCCCCAAATACTAGAGGTTGCTAACTAGCAGTGAGGGTCAAGGTCTGATAGCAGGGAAACTATACCCTCATTAAAAGAGTATAGATATAGGAATAAAAATAATAATCAATAGCATAAGTTGTAATACCATACAACAGAATTAAACAACGGAAGACTGATATTAATAATTACTACAACATATATATATATAAATAAATGATGTATGTTGCAAATATCTAGTTAAATATCCAGACAAGCCACAATGATTGATATATAATAATGAAACCAAAGTATAGAAAATAGTAAACTTCAAAAGCATCACAAGCCTTAGCTTGGTCCCATGCTCTCCAGCACCATCAATAATCAAGTACCTAATGAAGAAAGGATCTTTCCATTATCTATACCTGCAACCATATAATATTTTTGGGTCTAAAAGAATGACCAAAAAAGGGTGTGAGTTTAATCTGAGTTGGAAACCCCCAAAATATTTGCGGCTAACTGTTATTGAATATATATTTTAAAAAATATGAAAAATGAAGCAATAAACTAGGAAATAATCAAAACTAAATAATCTTATAATTTCAAATTACATTCATTTTTATATATAAATTATTCAAACCATTGAATAATGTAACCTTAGGATGTATCCTAAGCACTGTATCCCCATGTATATGGGTGACAAAAGACGTCTCATAAGACCATCTAACAACTAGTAAGACCATGTCCACACTTTCTCTTTGTCTTGGAAGACTCTTCACAATCAATGAAATATTCAAAATCAACCCTTTGGGAATTTTCTCATAGTCTAATCCCCTCTAGTTTCACATATCCTCATATCAATAAAAAATATGTCCCTCTGGGATGTTCACATTGTCTAACCCCTTTGGTCCTACCTGAAACTAATCATTTACAATAACCACCTCAGTAGCTCTCACGATCAATACCCCATTCATCTACAAAGCAACAATAAAATATAATGACCCAATGGAAACTCTCATATTCAATTCCCTATGGTCCAATTTTCATATAATAATAACCCTCTAGAAGCTCTCATAGTCAATTCCTTATGGTCCAATGTTTATTTAATAACGACCCTCTGGGTAGGTCTCATGATCTAACCCCTTTGGTTTATGACCACTTGATAGCTCTCATAGTAAATTCCCTATAGGTCAACATAATAGAAACCATACATAAAAGAACCTATCTCAAGAAGCTATCATAGTCAATTTCCCTTGGAAAAACATCCACAATGCGAATTACATGCATCTCAAATAAACAAAAAATTCATCCTAACACTAGTCATGGTAAACAAATCATCTTAACATGTTTCATAGACCCAATGGCCATCACCACTCAAACATGGTAAACACATCCATAATCAAAGAAATAAACATTATGCATATTAAATAACCCTTTATCAGTAAAATACAACATAACAGGTCTTTAACAGGGTTACATTACAAGAACATGCAATACCATAAACTTGGGTATTCGGCACATAAGAATATATAAACCCAAGACAATCTAAGAAAGGAATAAACCACCTACCACGATGTTGTACTATGAACACAATTGAACGTCGGCACTTGAATCATTCTAGAATGATGTAGATCTACAAAAAAGTTAAAAACAATCAAACCCTCATAACCCAATAGATATGAGAAGTCTGGAAGACAAGTTGTTGAGAAATAGAGAAATCACTGGGTGGAATCAGATTCACCCAATGGCGTCTCAATCAGAGATCGAATGGAGGAATGGGTGGAGCTCTATGTTTCTTGGGAAAACGTTGCTCTCAGGTATGATACATGAGAATAATAAAGGAGTTATATAGATCTGATGTGACCCCTATCCATTTAATCCATAAAAAAGAAAGTAGATGGCATGTTCATTTAATGTACATGTCATGTACTATCCTCAATCAGACCCTACATTAGGTGGTCTTCCATGTCACCAACATGGCCATGTACTCGAGCATTACATTAAAAATACATGGTTACACATGGAAATTGGATACCTAGTGTGTACTCCAATGTAAAAGGTGGGTAATCAAAAGTACACGGCGTGTACGTAGAAATTTTCCAAATCCTGCTTTTCGTAAAAAAGATCCCGAAATAATGATACATACATGAATTGAAGATCAGGGTTCTTAAAAAAATACCCCCTTAAATAAATTCATCCAAAAATTTCCCTTCAAAGGGTGGTGAATAAGAAACTTCAAACAACTCTGGCAACTTTGATCGTACGTCGACATCCCTCTCCCACTTCTCTCCATGTACTCGCTCATGAAGCCGAAGCACTTATACCAGCGGAACATACTAGCCATGGAGAACCTTCATGGTGTGATCCACAATCCAAAAAGGTTTCTCCTAAAATGATGCATCTACCTCTAACTAATACTCCTATAGTTAAAAACGTTAGACCAGTTTGAAAAGTCACGTCGTAGCTGAGAAACTTGGAAGACATCATGCATAGACCGATACCTCTAACGTAACTATAAGTGACAGGAAACCGGCCCGACTCTCTCCAGAACCCTAAAACAGCCTGACATACCTTAGTGAAAGATTTCCCTATATCCTAATTCTTCTATTTCCCATCCTCGGTGTTACACGTAAGAAAACATGATCTTTGACCCTGAACTCCAGAGGTCATCTCTTTCAATCAGTATAAGACTCATTCCAAGACTACGTAGTACATATCCTATACAAAATCAAATCCACCAACTCAGTGGTCTCCTAGACAAGAAAAAGTCCCAACAAAGCTACCCCTCCTACCTCCATCCAACATAGGGGTGATCAGCATGGACTACCGTACAAAGCCTCATAAGGTGCCATCTAAATCATCACCTAATAACTATTGTTATAGGAAAACTCCACTATGGGTAAGTGTATTTTTCAAGAACCCATGAAATCTAGGAATAATACCCAAATCATGTCCTCCAGAACCGGAATCATGTGCTCAGATTGGCGATCTTTCTAGAGATGGTAAGCCATACTCAGATGTACATATGTACAAAAATCCATCTGCAGTCCCTTTCAAACACGAGAAGAAAAACGAGCATCCCTGTCTGTAATGATAGAGTTCAGAACCCCATGAAAACATACAATATCTTATATTTACAAACATCCAATATCATCAACACTAAAGATCCCCTTCGTTGGAATGAAATGTACAACCTTCAGGATTCTGTCAACAATAACCCAAACTACATCATTCCTTTGAGGAAATATTAGTAATATCGTCACGTAATCCATCATGACATTATTCCACATCCACTCTGGAATGGGTAAATACTTCAAAAGCCATGTTGGTCTATGATTCTCCTACTTTACCTGCTAAAAGGTTGAACGCCTCATAAAAAAATGGTAACATCTCTCCTCATACAAGGCCACCAATACTGATGGTGTATATCTTAATACATCTTGGTGACACCAAGATGAACTCCCCAATTTGAGGAATGAAAATATCACAAAATTCCATCACATATGTATTCTAACACCCATACACACCCATGAAAATGCAAGAACACATCCTCTTCTATGGTCCATCTATGAGTAGGGTCCTCTGCTGACACACTTTCTCATAGAACTAGGACATCATAATCTGATAGCCGCCTCATTTGCACTCGATCCAGAAGAGTAGTGGTAACAACAATGTAATAAAGAAATTTCTGCCCCTATATCTCATGCACCTCAAAATTCATCTCAGAGAAAATAGCCATAAGCTACCACTCACTACTGGCCCCCTGAACTACATGTATCTTAGTCGTCATGCTCAATGCATAAGACACTACATTGCCTTTCCTAGATGTGTAGGCAAGCTCAAAGTAAAATTACTAAAGCTACTCAACCCACCTTCACTATCTTAAATTGAGATCACACTGAGTAAAGATATACATGACACTTTTAGGGTCAGTAAACACTACAAAAGGCTCTGCCAAAAGATAATATCTCTGAAACAATAAAACATGCACAACGAGATCTAACTCAAGATTGTGCATCAGGTAATTCATCTCATGTGGCCTCAAGTACCGATACTTATACACAGTGACTCCTTCCCCCTATATAAGCAATACTCCCTTCCCGATACCTAAAGCATAGTAATATATGGTCTCAATCCTGCCTGGCTCTGGAAAAACCAGTATCAATGCTGATTCCAATATCCCTTTCAGCTCTTGAAAGGCTGAATCATAGGATTCTGTTCACAAGTACTTCGCACCGTCCTTAGTTTGTCTCGTCAGTGGCACTATTAAGTGTGAAAATTCCTATATAATACATCTTTAGTAACAATATATCCCAAAAAACTCAATACCTCAATGACGTTCTTTGGCTGCTCTCAGAAAACTACTTCTCTCACTTTATCTAGGTCTACTGATAATCTTGACACTAAGATAACATGACCCAAGAAGTGAATCTGGTCCATCCAAAAATGTTATTTTGAGAGGTTGGCATGTAACTAATTCTCTCTTAGTGTACTCAAACAATCTCAAGATTGATGGCATGGTCATGTCGAGTGTGAGAGTACACCATGATATCATCTACGTAGACTTCCAAAAAAGAATCCCAATATGGACTGAACACTCAGTTTATTAGTTCCATGAAAACTACCGGAATGTTCATGAGACTGAATGACATAACCACATACTCATATATGCCAAAAATTCCATGACATGATGTAAGACGTATATCTAATGGTATAACGTGCAATTGATGATAACCGGATCTCAAGTCGATCTTTGATAATACTCAGGCTCCTCGAAGCTGAACAATGAGATCATCAATCCTTGGAAAGGGATATTATTTCTTGACTATCAACAGATTCAGCTTATGATAATCCTCACAAATTTTGAGGGTACCGTCTTCCTTATTTGTAGGCGAAGCCCAAGGAGGAGTATTACGTTGGATGAAACCCTTTTCCTGTAACTCCTCTAACTACTTCTTGAGCTCCTGTAACTCTTCTGTAGCCATCCTCTAAGAATGAATAGACATAGGTGACACTAATGGAACAAGCTATATAGATAAATATAACTCTCTCTCTAGAGGTAAACCTAAAAATCCATTTATAAGGACATCCTTCAAGTGATCCACCACTATAAGAAACTTTGTATGTGAAGTCCCCTCATCATATAGATACAATCTAAAAAATTTGAGCAATAATTTCTCTAAAAATATGATGCTCATGTCTATATCTACTCGCATAGACATCACATTTTCCCTTATGTAGAATGGAACTATCCTCTTGTGATTTGAAACCCACCCTACACTGATAGCAGTCAAAAAAATACTAGAAAGAGACCAAATAGTCCATTAAAAGAATGAAATAGAAGCCTATCATCTCTATGATATAGAGGTCCCATAAGAAGTGTCCCACACTAACCTTAAAAGGGCACACCTTTCACTGATGTACACAAGCCTTCCTAATCCCCAACGGAGTGTCTAGAATCATAAAAACCCCAAAATTAATTATATATATCTCAATGATCTCCACAATAGAAACTAATATAAAAATATGGGAATCCCCTGCGTCAAAAATTACAAAAGATAAACATATGCTTCTAGAATCGTACCTCTAATAGTGGAGGGTCCAGGATCCTACTCCTACTGGGTCTACTGTAATGAAAAAATTTGACTTGTAGTGTGGCCCTATAACCATGTCTGACTACCCTGAGCTGATCCACCCTAATGTCACTGAAAACCTACTGACTGGCAAGCATGGCCACGACCTCCTCCTCGACCTGAACGACCGGAAGAACACTATCTCCCAGACTGATGAGAAACGGGTGGTCCTACTCCTAAAAATAGTTTCCTAAAAGAACCCATATCACTAGCTACAAGTGAGAAGAACATGAAAAAACACAGAAGATGACCCATAATTCCAAATGACCGACACTCAATTGGGTCCTTCGGGCTGTTTCGTCTCATATTCTCGCTCTTCCTACACTACTAACATTCCACCTAGCTACCTAAAGAAACATCGCATGAAGGCTCCCAATGTAACTAACTAATATTATTCGACGGAGTACCTACCCTCGATGCTGAACCTACCTAGTTCACATCTCCCAACTCCCTCAATTTATTCTCAGAAATCATTACTTGGTTCACGATAGTTATCACTGAAGTCATCCTGAACACATTAACCTGCGATCAGATATCATACATGAGACCATCCTCAAATCACCTAGCCAAAGATAACTCATCACCTCCTAGAAAATGTGTGAAACACTATAGATTTTTGTAATGGGATGAGTAATCCATCACTGAATGAGAAACCTTCTCCAAATTAATGAACTATCGAGCTCGATCGTCCCTCAACATATTGGGGTAGAAGTAAACATTGAAGATTCTCTAAAACTCATCCCAAACCATATCCTAATGATGTCCCACCTATGAGATAACATTCAACCATCTCTTTGAGAAATCACATAACATGTATGTTGAAAGATTCACCCTCCACTTCGGAGGTGTCTCCAGATGCTCAAGGATAGGAAGAATGGCCTCCAACCATGATTCGGTTGCCTTTAGACCTTCATCCATAGAAAAATTAGGAGGATTCTACTATAAGAACACCCGTGTCAGGTATTACATAGATGAGGCAAGATGCTGTGCTCCCTAGAAAGTCTGTAACATAATAAAAAATCTATCACGGTATTTTGCATTAGCACATGCGTCTGGTATAACATTTGGTGCCAAGGAAGGAATGGTGGGAGGATCTTCTGGTAGTCCTAGATCTACCATTTCCATTGTATGATTGTTTCCATATATCTTTCCTACAACCAGAGGAAGTCTCAGTGGGTTCACTCTGAAACATCTATTGCACACCTCATTATAGGATTGTGAAGGAAGGAAAATTAGTATTTCATGAAAGGGACAGGTTAAAGAAAACAGTAGGGTTTTACAGAATATGGTTACATGGTGTAGAGACCCACTACACAGCGTGTTTCCTTATATTTAAAAATGGGCATGTAACTCTGTGAAAACTAGTCATGTAACACCGCTAAACTCAGTGTTTTCGTTCGAAGACATAGTGTGTACTTGAATTTTCACCCCTACCCAAGTAATTGTACACATCTCTAACCACATGGTTCTCTCTTGGGTATCTCTACATGGTGTGTTCACCCTAGACATGACGTGTACTATTAATGTTCAAAAAACACATGTTGATAGTTACACAGTCGGAGTCAAGGTCGACTCTATACGACATCCAAGAATGGGACACATAATTTGAAACCTATGTTTCATCCACCCATGTTGTTCATCACATGACCGAACACACGGTCCTATATAGCACGACGTGGAATCCACGATCAAAACAAATTCCACCAATGATTTCCTGACCCCATGTCTCTACTCACACAGTTGGTCACACCATTAAAGAATACACAACGTGTAAATAAAGTACGCGGTGTGTACTTTTGAAAAGTTTTTTCTTCAAGAAACGAAGAGCACACGACACACAATACCAAATTTTGTGTTGTCTGGGTTTTTGGATAGTAAGCCTCCAAAACTCCTACAGAACTGCTGAAACATACAAATTTTCCCACGTAATGACACATTTTGACCTATGAGATCCCATACTCTCACGAATCAATGTTTGAAATCCTTTTTCACATCATAATTTGACAAAAATAAATTAATGGTCAAACATGATCCACCAAATTTTGATCTAGGGGAGCCCCTAACACCTCAGGAGAAAAATGTTTGGAGTCCATATAAATGAAACTTTACATATTCCAATACCCTATCAAAAATAAATAGTATTATTTCAAGACATATATCACATCATCATGCATATCTTGCACAACATATATCACAACAACATGCAATCAGTAATGCACCATAAATGGAATGACAAGAATGCATGACATGTGATATCTAACAAATTCCTATATGATGCATTATATGGAACATTTTAATCTCATTGAGTTGAAATAGATAGAGAAACACAATAATATCAATGATAACATCACAAAACAAGTGAATGACCCAACAATGAAATCAAATCAACTATAACAATTTCAAAACTAGAAAAATTGCAATATTCGAGGTAACATTGCTTTTCCCTATACACGGGTTAGCTAATCCATGGAACAACATATTAAAAACTACCAATTCCTTCATATCCCTGACTATAGGATCTAAATAGAAAGAAAATGTAGAAAAAAACTCCTCTGATACCACTTTTTAACATCCTGATTCTGGGTGCCACCCAAGGGTTCCCCATACCCAGTTGGTCATATGACCTCAAGCCCATTTCCCCAAATGCCAGAGGCTAATGACTAGAAGTGAGGTATAAGGTCTGATAGAGGGGAAACAATGCCCCCATTTGTAGTGTATACACAGTTTAATAACAATAATAATCAATAGTGCAAGTAGTAATACCATACACTATAACTAAGTAGCGGAAAGAAGATAATATTAATAACAGAAGCATATATATGTTAATAAATTATGCATGTCACAAGTATTTAGGAAAGCATCCAGCCATGTCACAAGTCTAGAAATACAATACTGAAACCAACGTACAAAAAAATGTAAACTCCAATAGCATCAGAAGACTTATCTTAGTCACATGATCTCCATCACCATCAGCACTCAAGGATCTCATGAAGAAGGGTTCTTGACCTTATCTATACCTGCATCCATATAATCTATTTGGATCTAAAAACATGACCCAAACAGGGTGTAAGACGAATCATAGTAGGAAACCACCAAATGGTATGTGCCTAACTATCATTGAATATATATATATATATCATACAATATGAAAAATGAAGCAATAAACTAGGAAGTACTCCAAATTAAACCATCCTACAGTTTCCAATTACATTAATTTTCATTTTTAAATTGTTCAAACCATTTAATAATATAACCTAGGGATATATACTAATCCTTGTATCCCCTTGTATAAGAGTAAAATAATAGGATTATTAAGTCCATATAACAACCAGTAAGACGGAGTCCAAGCTTGTGCTTTGTCTTGGAAGACTCATCACAATCAATTAATTATTCACAAGAAATCCTCTGGGAATGTTTTCACAGTCTAATCCCATTTGGCTTCTCATATAATCAAATCAATAAAAATGATAACCCTATATTAATCTCACATAGTCTTACCACTTTGGTCCCACATGACACTAATCATTTACAATGACCACCTAGGTAGCTCTCACGGTCAATACCCCCTTGGTATTCATAGCAACAATAACATATAATGTCCCTCTAGAAGCTCTCACATTCAATTCCCTATGGTCCAACATTAATTAGAAAACAACCTGCTGGCATCTCTCACATTCAATGAACTATTGTCCAAAATTCATTTAAAATATCCCTATGGGTATGTCTCATGGTCTAACACCTTTGGTCTATGACCACCTTGCAGATCTCACAGTCAATGCCCAATGGGTCAACATAATAGAAACCATATATAAACTACCCTATCTTGGGAAGCTATCATAGTCAATTCCCCTTTTTCAAACTTCCACAATGAATATTACATGCATCTACGATAAACATCAACTCCCTCTTAACAACACTAGGCATGGAAAACAAAGAACCCTAACATGCTTCCTGGACCCAATGGCCATCAACGAATGAAACATGGGAAACATATCAATAATAAATGAAATAATCCTTATGCCTCTTCGATAATCTTGTCTCAATCAAACACATCATAACATGTCTTTAATAGGGTTAAATTCATAGAACACGCAATACCCTAAACATGGGTATTTGATACATAAGCATATATAAACAATAGACAATCCAAGAAAGGCACAAAATACCTACCTCAATTTCGTACAATGAACACTCTTGAACGTTGGCCTATGAAATGTCCTAGAATGACATGGATCTAAAAAAAGGTAAACATGATGAATCCTCAATAAATCATGTGAGAGTAGAAATCAGTAAGAGATGTTCTATGGAAAGAGACAACTCACCGGTGGGAATCCAACACACCTAGTGATGTCTCAATCAGATCTCAGATAGAGGAATGGGAAGAGCTCGATGAATCTTAGTCATACGATGCTCTCCTGTATGAGACATGGGATGAAGAAGGGCGTTTTGGAGATCATACGTGACCTCGGTCCATTTAATCAAATAAAAAGAATAGTTCACTGTGTGTTCATTTAATGTACATGTCATGTACTATCCTAAAACGGCCCCCAGTTTAGGTGGTCTACTAGGTCACCAACATGGCCATGTAGTCGGTCGTTACACAGACAGTACAAGACTACATGCTGAAACCAGGTACATGGCATGTAATCCCAAGTACATGATGTGTATATAGAAATTTTCCAAATCAACATGTTTCCTCAAAAACAATATTAAATAAAGATCCATAACTGAAATGAAGATCAAGGTTCATACAATACAAATCAACATTATCATATTGTTATAGATACTACATTGGAGTTCACTTAAAATGATGAAGTATGAACTCTACCAAGAATAGTTTCTACTTCCTCCTCATAATTTTTTTATTTACATTATTTTTTATGAAGATTTTTCATCTATTTCATTCACTTAGTTATTTTCCAAATTCTTCTTCATCATTTTTTAAATAACCTCTTGTCTTTACTCGTGAATATGTATCTAAATAAAATTCATTCATCCACTATATTTCCATATTTTCATTTAATTTTATCTTTATTATAGTTATATCACTTACTTTAAAATAGCATGTTGTAAAAAAATAGTTTCTTATCTTCCTTGGAACTTTTCATTTGATGTATTATTCTCTGAATGAATTAAAAAAGGAATATTTTTATGTACACTACCAACTACATGTATTATTTCCAATAATAGTGAGATATGTCACATTTAATCGGAATTTATCTTTCATGATGTCTTATATTTTATTCCTACACTACGCTACACCATTTTGATTTTGATTTCTTACAGACATAATTTCATTCTCAACAATATGTTTTTCATGTAGCTTTCAATCTCCAAAGAGGTGTACTCTATTACATTATTTTATTAATGGATCATGATAGCTCTTCCAATTTTAGGTTTTTATCTACTACAAAAACACATAATAAACACCATCTCTTTTGACTTCTCCACGTGAAAATTATAAAATCCATCATACTATAATCATAAAAAATATAATTTATTACCATGTGATCCATGAAATATAATTTTATATCATAGAATTATGTGAACTAGTTAAAAAAAATTTCCTTCCCCAAATGTTATGCATTTCTCACCATATTTCCTATTAAGAGAGTATCCCACATTTCCTCATAATCAAATTTCAAATCCTAGATTCCAACTACAAAATTTAATTTTTAAATAATCTCCTTGATTTTTTTTTCATGAATCAGTCTTTGATTCCATGTGTTTTTAACTCTTATGGAACAAGGATAACTGTGTTATATTTATTGACCACCTAATATAAATTTACATTTTTTTCCTAACCCTTTATCAAGGATTTTACATCATTTCCTTTCATAACACGTCTCACAAGGATAAAATTAACATCCAAAATTAATTTAAAAAATTGTTCTCATGAAATTTAACTGTAATCATTAAATTTAATGAAATATAGTGTTTTAATTTCATTTTATTATACACCTATATTTCTACTTCATTTGATTTTTAGAGCTCCATATTGGTAAAATATAATAATATCATCAATATAACCCTTCATATTCTACATTATATTCATGTTTATAGTTTTGTGGGATAAAAACTCGAAATTATGGGTATATAAATTAATATTTTTAGTTTTTTTAAAAAGTATATGAAAATATATCTTTATAAATTTTCATCATTTCCCTCTATGATCTACTCGGTTTATTTGATAAATGAGGTGGAATCTTATCATTTTCTTCATCATAGGCTATTACATCATACTCTACTTCCTCCAATGGATAGAATCTATTCTTAAAAGGAAAATTGTTAGATTTTCAAGATTTAATCCCTGTTTTATTTCCATAGGTGTGATACCGATTCCTTAATTAGAAAAAATTTACATCGATTTTTCAAATAACATAAAAATAAAATAAAATATCTCTAAAAAATATTTCCAATTTTGGTTATTAGATATCTTCTCATACTTTATTATTGAATTTTAGGTTCTTTTATACTCAAGCCACATTTTTCCAATATAAAATTATTCATTTTATAGAGAATGTTGACAAAAAAATACCCCATCTATAGAATGTTTTATCTCTTATTTCTCACCATATATATATATATATATATCCTCTAGGTATCTTCTTGTTTATTAATGTTCATTCTATACATGATTGTAATATCCAATTTTAATTATTCAGATTTCTTTTTTAGTAAGAGATCTAGTATTATACTTCTCTCCTTGACAATTAACATCCCTCATTTTTATATACCTTGGTAATTTTTTTAACATATGTAACTATCAATATTCTATATAAATATTTTAGGTTATCCAATAAATTTCATATTAGATAACAATGTGAATTGAATATTTTCTTTTTCACTATTTTACCTTACACTATAATTGGGATTCCATTACATGGAAAAGTTATTTTTCAAGGAATTCATACTTATTAATTTTATTTTTGATTTATGAAATATGGACATGAATTAGATAATCAAATTCATCAATTTTATCCCTAGAATCAACCATTTTAATTGATATAGTTTGAAATAATTTTATTCAACCATATAATTTTATAATTGATTGATTTAATTTTTGATTTGATGAATATATTATGATGACTTATTATATCACCCATTAATTTTTCTATTCTTATTTCACTGTAGATCATGATCCTTCAGTGAAATTTTATGTTCTATATTTAATAAATAAGTCATTTTGGTTGATTCTCCACCAAATTTTTTGTGTTGTATTTCTCTACCACATCCATCATAACATCTTCAAAATCTAAAATAAATTCAATCTCATTAACTTTTAATAATCATTCATCATCACCATTTTATTTCAAAAACAAATCCACAAAAACACACTCCTATATAAATTATTTATTTAAAGTTACTTTTATAGAATATTTTCTCTTATATATTCTTTAAAATCATTTTATGGTCACTTTCATCCATCCATGGACATATTTTAGTGATATAACCCATTATATCCCAATTATGTCTTGATAATCATACTTTTCCTTTAACTTTCAATTTTCCCCATTTTAATTTAAATATAACTTGTGATAAAAACTCAAAAATAAATAGTGTTTCATTCATTTCACATATTATTTAAGTCATGGATGTCCATAAATTTTAATAAAATTCTCTTTTATTATTGTCCATTTATTCTTTCTAGTATCAAATTTGTTTTATAAGACACCATTTTAGTGAGAGTATTCAAGAGAGATAATTATTTAAGATATTTTTCATAAAGTGATGATACAATATTATTATAAAATTTTTATAATCTTGTAATAATTTTATTAATTTTTTAAATATATTTTTTCATAACTATGTCCTTATATGTCTCCTAAAATTCGAATAATATGGTTGAATAATCCATCAAAATTTTATTTGATCCCATGTTAAAATAATATTTTCTATATTAGACTTGTGTTTTTCACTCCCCCCCCCTTCATATGACATTTCTGAATGTATAATTTTTTTTTATTAATTCTATTGAAAAAATGATTAACACATTACATTCAAACAAATTTATTTTATTTCTCTCTAGATAGGTAATTTTTTTCATATCAAATGGAATTAATTTGTTTCATTCCTACATTTTATATAAACAACATCAAAATATCCAAAACATGTATCTATGGAATTCCAATGGAGTAGACCAAAATTAAAAAATATATCACATATTATCTCATTATATTCTTCAAAAATTGAGAACTTATTCTGTAAGTCAATGGAACTCCATATTCCGTGAATTATTTTTCTCTAGCCATGAGCATTCATATAAGGCCCCAACCTTAAACATTACTTAATCTTGAGTTATTACAAGATTACACATTGAGGATCTTTTTAGGTTTAGATTTTTAGAGAATTAGATCATTAAACATGCATTACATTCCACATTTAAACAAAGTGGTTACATAAAAGACAATATTCATTCTTCCCATCAATAGAATCCTATTTAAAATAAAACACGGATTCTTTCTTGACACATCCTTGACACTATCATCACATCATGTACCTTTCCCTTGACCTGTGAAAAACATTTCAAAAACTTGGGATGAGCATAAAAAGCTCAGTAAGGGTTATAAAAATATGGAAAGGAAACATGAGTTCATATATACATAAGAATGAAATCATACTTTACCCATAAAACATAGGCATATCAAATCATGAATAAATCATAGAAAACATAAGACAGAAAGGTAACTTGAGGCATTCATAACATTCTTACGTAGGGAGTAACCCTCTTGGTTACGTTTGGAATACCCATCACAATATATTCCCTAAATCTCTTCGGAGAAACCTTAACGTTTCACTCTTTCGCGTTACCCAATGCATTGGAGAGCTATATCGAGCTCACCCGCCCTTAGTTTATCACGAAACCACCCGTTTTCATAACAATTCCCAAGAACCATAACATAAATGTATCACATAAAACATGCATAAAGGAAACATAACATTTCCACATTTCAATCACAATATAACATCTTAGTATATTTAAATAATGAATCCATTCAAAAAGAAACCACTTTCAAAACCATTTAAAACATTTAATAAAGATATTTTTGAATCAAAGTGTCCCATACCACCTTGAAGCTTTTAAAATTTTAAACCATTAATATCCATATAAATAAATCCTTAAAACCATTTTTAAAACATGGATATTAATAAGAACAAATCATTAAAACATTTAAAGCGATATTTTGGTTAAAGGGGTTTTACCAAAATTAGAGACACTTGAATACAATAATTTCGGATTAACATTTAGTCAGAACCTTATAATATCATGAGAATAAATGGATTCATGATATAATACTCCAAAGGACAGTATATACACCATATAAGAGTGAATTGGTGCATAACAACAATGAACCCTCAATAGAACTGTCAAATGTGATGAAATCCCTTATAAAGAATGTATCCTTAAATTAAGGACAAATCAATCTCAAAAATATGTGTGACAAATATAAATACACCCAATATAAGTGGATATTATGTGTAAAACAATAAAAGGTCATTCACACATATTCAATGGATGACATATTCAATGACTCCATGTTGAACCCAAAGAAATCGAAATTGGGTTAAAAAGTTCCCTTGACAGCCTAACGGCATCACATCAAAATGAGTTGATGAGAGATAAAAAGTGTAACTCATAACTTGGACTTAAAATTTACATCAATAAGGATATATGAGAACATATCCCAACATAACAACATGTAAATTAAAAGACCCAACAAAAGAAGTCTTTTAAAAAAAGAGGAGGGTGAAAGGTTCCCTTACCGACTTGGGTATCTTTCAAAACATACACCCCATGAAAGAAGGACAATAGATCATTGATGGAAATACTTATAAACGAAATCATATTACACAAAGAGTAGAATAATGGTCAGTAAATACACCACTCAATGGAATTTGTGGCCAATGTAGCATAAATCTCACGGGAATAAAAGTTAGACGAAGAATCCCTTACGAAAACTCGGCAGCCTAAAGGTGCCACATAAAACTTCCGAATATGGATTGATGAGATCAAATAGGGTATCTCATCACATTAAAATAAAATTTACAGAAAGAGGAATATAAAAGAACATCCCCCAACATTACAAAGAGGAGCTTAAAAGAAGTGACAGAAAGGAGAGTACTTAAAAATAAAGAGAGAGGTTAGATCTCTTACGAAAGTTCGGCAGACTAACGACGCCACTCAAAACATCCAAAATGGATTGATGAGAGAGATTAGGGTATCTCATCACATGAACATAAAAATTAAAGTAATTTTAATATAAAATATCATCACAATAACAAGAAATATGAGCTTTAAAAGGAATGACATAAAAGTGTGTACTTAAAAAGAAAGAGAGGAGTAGGATCCCTTACCTCGGGTCCGACTTGTCTCGATCGTTCTTTAATCTCCTAAATAATAAACTTGAGTTAATTTATAATTCCTTAAGAACATTTTTCATGTTCATTATTACTTTTATACCACTTATTACCATGTCATAAACATTATTTAATCATTTAAGTTAATAATATTTGTTTTGCCGATATTTGGTTCTTAAGTCGAAAGTGGACTTCTTACAATTACATGTTGTTCGTGTGGCCAACTGTTTATTATATACAGAATTTTATTCATTATTTAGATATCATATATGTCATATATATACAGTAAATTCATGCATTTATAACATTACATAATCATTTAGAGGTAAGAAATGATATGCACCGTTCATGGAGACGGTAAGCCGTACGTACGCATGAACGCTACTTTCATTTCTATTTCGTATTTTATAGAATGGAATAATAATGATATAAAGGTATATTATAATTCCAGTATAATATCATATATAATATCATATTTCCATCATTTATACTTCCCACATATGGTATTTAACGAATCAAATCACTTTGAGGGGGCGGTAGTCCGCACTTCCTTAAATGAAGATATCGCGTATACCCATAATGGAAGCCATAAAGGTAAGACAAAAATTAAAAATACAGAAGTATAAATAAAACATAAACATATTATATATCATATATAAAAAATAGTGACACCATAAAGGCCACCTTTGAAGGTGTTAAATGAGTATTGAACAATCATCGTTTCGGGAGGCAGAATTTCACCATCCACGGAAACCGTATGTTCTTTAACCATTTGATGTAGTTGTGTGATAGTGTAGCTCAAATAAATCTTATAACAACATCCTAGTATATTGAATATACTGGCGTTGTTACAAAAGAAATAAATAAAAAGAGTTTAGGGGGTTGGAGAAGCAAAATAAAACAAATGAACATGAGAGAATGAATTACCTTTAAAAGTGTAACTCCTATTGATTTGAGCCTAAAGGATTCCTTTGAAAGGATTATGCCCAAAGGGAATCCTCTAGGATGAGGAGAGAGATGTGGAGAGAGTAAATGGGCAGGGTTTGGCCGAGCCAAAGGCTTGAGGGGTGTGTGAAAAGAGGTAGAGGTGGGGGCCTTTTATAAGAAGAGAGGAGGGACACTTTTGGAAAGTAAAGAAATATTACTTTATTTGAAAATTTGTTTCGGTTTCAAAAGGTCCCACATTGAAATAATTCGTGGATAAGGAGATAAGTCTTCGAAATCCACTCATCCAATAAGTTTTGGACATGTGTAGTTCATAGATTTTACATTATCTTTCCATTTTATTTAAATCGTAAAATAATGATGTCATCGCTGCATCATTATTATGTCATAAATAATTTAATTTATTTAATGTATAAAAATTAAAAAAAAAATACTATGATGTAGGAAATCTTTTTAGCTTTCCAATTAATATTTATAATAAAATATACTACTTTTATAACTCCACTTAAAAATTGTTTTATTAAAACATATCATGTTTGTGTCATTTTTACTTTTACATTAAATAAAAAGTTATTTATGTAATTTCCCAACCAAAGTGGATCCATGGGGTCCCCAAGTTGACCCATGGCTTGTCTTGGTCGGACATGACACAACCAATGAGGGTAAGACATGTGTCAATCTCATCTCATTTTATTAAAGCATTATTTTTACCTTAAACTACACTAATTACCACTAATCGCGATTAAAAACTTAATAAGTTACTATTCACCAAAAAAATTATTTTAATCTCATTGAACCAAATTTTACATATTAATGACAACCATGTATGTCGGATTTTTGAAAATCAAAACACAATGATGGCAAAATTTCATTTAAACGGAAAATCAGTTTTTATAAGTACCACTTAGTGGTTTCACTATTCATCAAAAATTGATGTTTTTCTGAAAAATCCCAAAAATTCACCCTAAGCTATATTTGATATTCTGAATTCAAAAATTAAGTCCGTTTTACAAAATTCAAAACATATAAGTCACATTAATTAATTTAATAATTAATTCCCGCTGTCATGATAAATAGCGTGTTTTTATGAAACAATAAGTATCAAAAGATTGACACTAGTTTAAGTCTGATTTCAAAGTGAAATTGATTCCAACGACCACTATTGGATTTAATGGTAAAAATATTTTCTAATTTCACTTTAAAACCAATTCAAAATATAATCTAATCATATAAATAAATTAGATTAAAAAGTGGTTTTGAAATAAAATACAACATTTTACACTATTCATTAAAAAAATGAACTTTATCGGAAAGATACCAAAAATTTACACAAAGTAAATTTTGATGTCCCGATTCTTAATAAGAATTTTATTTGGTCCAAAAGAATTTTTAAGAGTGAACAAAACTATATTTAATGACGGTTCGCCATCAAAAGGTGATAAGTGAACCTTTAGTGAAAACTAGGGCATATATGCCTAAAATTGAATTCTTTCCGTATTTTAAGACTTTATCTTTTATTGTATAAATGTAAAAACATTTAAGAACATATATAATCATATTATAGTTATTTCTATCCATTCCCGCCATTACAACGGCTACATGTTAACTACTATTTAAAATAATATTATTTTATTATTAGAGTGCAACGTAAGATTCCCAAGAATCTCGTTGTTGCATGTTGGGTACGCCATCGAGCATAGCGTCCCCTTTAAAGTCATATTAATATTTTATTCAAAAATATGGATAAATATGAAAATGTCATATTCTTTATTTACCTGGGGTGTTACATCCTTCCCCCCTTTTGGGAATTGTGACCTCGCGATTTTAAAATTGCGCTTGGAAACATCCTTGAACGTCCCACATCGGAACAGGAGTCAGTAAAACAATCACTTTAAAAATAAAGAAAGATAAGCACAGAGGTCACCCGAGTTAACCCATACTAGGATTCCAAGTAGGAAAATATGGACATGGAGGAGAAAACATAGGGTCATGTTCTGATGGAGAGTGATAGAAAACATGTTTAGGAGAAAGTTAACAATAAGAAAATCACAAACTTGTGATGGGTTAAACGGTGTTGGGTTCCCCAGTAGGAAAAGTTAATAGACAACATTTTTGTTTTAAGTTACTTTTTATTGAGGAATTTATTCATAAGGAAGCATAATCACATATCATGTTGACTTTCAACTTTTACTAGATTCCTTAGTAAAACTCATATTTTTTCCAAAAGATGAGTATTTAGGGAGACTTGTTCGCATTAAGAGTACTATAATCAAATTCTAGAGAATCACCTAATCCCCAAAAGAGAACTATATACATCCCATGTATTTAGGCTTTAACCAAAACCAAAACCAAAAAGGTTAGTACAAGATCAGATAATCCAGAAAAGGATAACCCCTTATAAAAAGAAAATCTATTCTTAATCTCCAAAATTTGTCCAACAAAACCCAAAGTTCAACAAAGACCATCCGATAAACAATTAGTCCATAAAATTCTTCAAAGTAAACCAATATAATATTGAAACCCAAATATTTGAAGGATTTAGTCACATAGTCTTCCAAGTTAAATCGTAACATTTATCTCCAAACAACATTAGTCGCTCCTAAAGTCTCGCATTGAAAAGTGATTATCCAAATCACATATCCTCCAAAATAAACTTACTCTTAATTAATAAAATCATATAACTAAAAAGAATCAGTCAAACTAACCAGAGAATTCACGTAGTCCAGTGGTAGGCGATATATACCGGTCACACTTTGGTTGTGGGTTCGATTCCCGCAGCATTGTCCGACGCGACGGGTTGTCACACGGTCTGCGTGTTATCCTTTTTCCAAAACTATATAATTCTCAAATCATTACCCAAAAAGGGATAAAATCATCAAAAATAACCATAACATAATTTAACCTCAATTTTATCTCATGCCTTTCACTTCAATCATAACATATGGTAACCCATAATTACCTCAAAAGTAAGGATCATATAAACCCAAATGGTTCTTTATAACTATGTCCACAAAAGAAAAGATAACTATTACTTGAATAAAATTTGCCTATATTAAACATCAGGGTTACACATAATATAAAAAGTATTCTAATGTAACCCCATCATCAAAAGAGACTTAATACTCTTAAGAATTTCACCCTAACTCTTGAAGCCCTTATATGTTGACATCTTACTCATTCAACATTCTTCATGATCCATTATCCATTAATTTCCAACTTATTCCGAAATACCTCTTTCCTACAAAAAAAATCATGAATCATATCCTAAGATTCCAAAATAAGAAAACAATAGTCATGAAATAGTACATACCTTTGATTGGCCATTGTCAGTTTCTTCATCCTCAATCGGAATGGCATTAGGTATTGGTAAACGAATATTGGTATGCTCTTGGTGACCCCATTCACGAAACTTCTTCATAGGACATGTGTTTGCATAATGACCATGCACACCACATTTAAAACATTCAATTGATCCCTCGGAAAGAACTTCTTTCCCTTTCCTCGAGTCAAATGGATGCTTCCTTTTTCCATGGCAGGTTCTTGCTTTATGACCTTCATTTCCACATCTATAGCATATTTCTGTCCCTTTGAAACATTTTCCTAGGTGTTTCTTTCCACATCTTTGACACATAGGTTTTTGAACACACTTACCTTTATGATTATTACCTGTACTTCCGTAGGGATTTGTTTCTTGCATATATGATGCCTTAGAGAAATCTCCAAGGTTTAGGTGGTCAATCATGACTCCAGATAGTTGGTTGAGGATAATCAAAAGAGTTCTCATTGCAGCTCCCATATCATTCAGTTGCTTGCTCAAAAAACTGTCACAGTTTCCTTCACATCCACTGTTACTTTGGTGCCTGCTAGATCCGGCCATTTCCTAAAACCAAAAAGGTCAGTGTGGGTATATCAACAAAACCATCATGTACTAATGAGTAAGATAAACAATAAGATATACTTACTCATTCACTTTATCTAAAACTAAGACTCTTTCTGAAATCCTAACCATTATGGTAATTGTCACTTATGCTTAAATAATACCCTAACCTCTAAAGTTATCTAAACCGACCATTGATACCAACTATAAGGCCCCAGCCTTAAACCTTTCTTAATCTTGAGTTATTAGAAGATTACACATTGAAGATCTTTTCAGGTTTAGAGTTTTAGAGAATTAGATCATGAAACATGCATTACATTCCACATTTAAACAAAGTGGTTACATAAAAGACAATATTCATTCTTCCCATCAACAGAAACCTATTTAAAATAAAACACGGATTCTTTCTTGACACATCCTTGACACTATGATAACATCATGTACCTTTCCCTTGACCTGTGAAAAACATTTCAAAAACTTGGGATGAGAATAAAAATCTCAGTAAGGGTTATAAAAATATGGAAAGGAAACATGAGTTCATATATACATAAGAATGAAATCATACTTTACCCATAAAACATAGGTATATCAAATCATGAATAAATCATAGAAAACATAAGACATAAAGGTAACTTGAGGCATTCATAACATTCTTACGTAGGGAGTAACCCTCTTGGTTACGTTTGGAATACCCATCACAGTATATTCCCTAAATCTCTTCGGAGAAACCTTAACGTTTCACTCCTTCACATTACCCAATGCATTGGAGAGCTATATTGGGCTCACCCGCCCTTAGTTTATCACGGAACCACCCGTTTTCATAACAATTACCAAGAACCATAACATAAATGTATCACATAAAACATGCATAAAGGAAACATAACATTTCCACATTTCAATCACAATATAACATCTTAGTATATTTAAATAATGAATCCACTCAAAAAGAAACCACTTCCAAAACTATTTAAAACATTTAATAAAGATATTTTTGAATCAAAGTGTCCCATACCACCTTGAATCTTTTAACATTTTAAACCATTAATATCCATATAAATAAATCCTTAAAACCATTTTTAAAACATGGATATTAATAAGAACAAATCATTAAAACATTTAAAGCGATATTTTGGTTAAAGGGGTTTTTCCAAAATTAGAGACACTTGAATACAATAATTTCGGAATAACATTTAGTCAGAACCTTATAATATCATGAGAATAAATGGATTCATGATATAATACTCCAAAGGAAAGTATATACACCATATAAGAGTGAATTGGTGCATAACAACAATGAACCCTCAATAGAAATTTCAATTGTGATGAAATCCCTTATAAAGAAGGTATCCATAATTTAAGGACAAATCAATCTCAAAAATATGTGTGACAAATATAAATACACCCAATATAAGTGGATATTAAGTGTAAAACAATAAAAGGTCATTAACACATATTCAATGGATGACATATTCAATGACAACATGTTGAACCCAAAGAAATCGAAATTGGGTTAAAAAGTTCCCTTGACAGCCTAACGGCATCACATCAAAATGAGTTGATGAGAGATAAAAAGTGTATCTCATCACTTGGACATAAAATTTACATCAATAAGGATATATTAGAACATATCCCAACATAACAACATGTAAATTAAAAGACACAACAAAAGAAGTCTTTTAAAAAAAAGAGGAGGGTGAAAGGTTCCCTTACCGACTTGGGTATCTTTCAAAACATACACCCCATGAAAGAAGGACAATAGATCATTGATGTAAATACTCATAAACGAAATTATATTACACAAAGAGTAGAATAATGGGCAGTACATACACCACTCAATGGAATTTGTGGCAAATTTAGCATAAATCTCACGGGAATAAAAGTGAGATGAAGAATCCCTTACGAAAACTCGGCAGCCTAACGGTGCCACATAAAACTTCCGAATATGGATTGATGAGATCAAATAGGGTATCTCATCAAATTAAAATAAAATGTACAGAAAGAGGAATATAAAAGAAAATCCCCCAACATTACAAAGAGGAGCTTAAAAGAAGTGACAGAAAGGAGAGTACTTAAAAATAAAGAGAGAGGTTAGATCTCTTACGAAAGTTCGCCAGACTAACGACTCCACTCAAAACATCCAAAATGGATTGATGAGAGAGATTAGGGTATCTCATCACATGAACATAAAAATTAAAGTAATTTTAATATAAAATATCATCACAATAACAAGAAATATGAGCTTCAAAAGGAATGACATAAAAGTGTGTACTTAAAAAGAAAGAGAGGAGTAGGATCCCTTACCTCGGGTCTGACTTGACTCGATCGTTCTTTAATCTCATGAATAATAAACTTGAGTTAATTTATACTTCCTTAAGAACCTTTTTCAAGTTCATTATTACTTTTATACCACTTATTACCATGTCATAAACATTATGTAATCATTTAAGTTAATAATATTTGTTTTGCCGATATTTGGTTCTTAAGTCGAAAGAGGACTTCTTACAATTACATGTTGTTCGTGTGGCCAAATGTTTATTATATCCAGAATTGTATTCATTATGTAGATATCATATATGTCATATATATACAGTAAATTCATGCATTTATAACATTACATAATCATTTAGAGGTAAGAAATGAAATGCACCGTTCATGGAGACGGTAAGCCGTACGTACGCATGAACGCTACTTTCATTTCTATTTCGTATTTTATAGAATGGAATAATAATGATATAAAGGTATATTATAATTCCAGTATAATATCATATATAATATCATATTTCCATCCTTTATACATCCCACATATGGTATTTAACGAATCAAATCACTTTGAGGGGGCGGTAGTCCGCACTTCCTTAAATGAAGATATCACGTATACCCATAATGGAAGCCATAAAGGTAAGAAAAAAAATTAAAAATACAGAAGTATAAATAAAACATTAACATATTATATATCATATATAAAAATAGTGACATCATAATGTCCACCTTTGAAGGGGTTAAATGAGTATTGAACAATCATCGTTTCAGGAGGCATAATTTCACCATCCACGGAAACCGTATGTTTTTTAACCATTTGATGTATTTGTGTGAGAGTGTAGCTCGAATAAATCTTATAACAACATCCTAGTATATTTAAGATATTGGTGTTGTTACAAAAGATGTAAATAAAAAGATTTTAGGGGGTTTGAGAAGCAAAATAAAACAAATGAACATGAGAGAATGAATTACCTTTAAAAGTGTAACTCCTTTTGATTTGAGCCTAAAGGATTCATTTGAAAGGGTTATGCCCAAATTGAATCATCTAGGATTAGGAGAGGGATGTGGAGAGAGTAACTGGGCAGGGTTTGGCCGAGCCAAAGGCTTGAGGGGTGTGTGAAATGAGGTAGAGGTGGAGGCCTTTTATAAGAGGAGAGGAGGGGCACTTTTGGAAAGTAAAGAAATATTACTTTATATGAAATTTCGTTTCGGTTTAAAAAGATCCCACATTGATATAATTCGTGGTTAAGGTGATAAGGCTTCGAAATCCACTCATCCAATAAGTTTTGGACATGTTTAGTTCATAGATTTTACATTATCTTACCATTTTATTTAAATCATCAAATAATGATGTCATCGCTGCATCATTATTATGTCATAAATAATTTAATTTATTTAATGTCTAAAAATTATAAAAAAAATACAATGATGTAGGAAATCTTTTTATCTTTCCAATTAATATTTATATTAAAAAATAAGACTTGTATAACCCCACTTAAAAATTGTTTTAGTAAAACATATCATGTTTGTGTCATTTTTACTTTTACATTAAATAAAAAGTTATTTATGTCATTTCCCAACCAATGTGGATCCATGGGGTCCCCAAGTTGACCCATGGCTTGTCTTGGTCGTCCATGACACAACCAATGAGGGTAAAACATGTGTCAAGCTCATCTCATTTTGTTAAAGCATTATTTTTACCTTAAACTACACTAACTACCACTAATCGCGATTAAAAACTTAATAAGTTACTATTCACCAAAAAATTATTTTATTCTCATTGAACCACATTTTACATCTTAATGACAACCATGTATGTCGGATTTTTGAAAATAAAAACACAATGATGGCAAAATTTCATTTAAACGGAAAATCAGTTTTTATAAGTACCACTTAGTGGTTTCACTATTCATCAAAAATTGAAGTTTTTCAGAAAAATCCCAAAAATTCACCCTAAGCTATATTTGATATTCTGAATTCAAAAATGAAGTCCGTTTTACCAAATTCAAAACATATAAGTCACATTAATTAATTTAATAATTAATTCCGGCTGTCATGACAAATAGCGTGTTTTTATGAAACAATAAGTATCAAAAGATTGACACTAGTTTAAGTCTGATTTCAAAGTGAAATTGATTCCAACAACCACTATTGGATTTAATGGTAAAAATATTTTCAATTTTCACTTTAAAACCAATTAAAAATATAATCTAATCATATAAATAAATTAGATTAAAAAGTGGTTTTGAATTAAAATACAACATTTTACACTATTCATTAAAAAAATGATCTTTATCGGAAAGATACCAAAAATTTACACAAAGTAAATTTTGATGTCCCGATTCTTAATAAGAGTTTTATTTGGTCCAAAAGAATGTTTAAGAGTGAAAAAAACTATATTTAATGACGGTTCTCCATCAAAAGGTGATAAGTGAACCTTTAGTGAAAACTAGGGCATATACGCCTAAAATTGAATTCTTTCCGTATTTTAAGACTTTATCTTTTATTGTATAAATGTAAAAACATTTAAGAACATATATTATCATATTTTACTTATTTCTATCCATTCCCACCATTACAATGGCTACATGTTAACTACTATTTAAAATAATATTATTTTTTTATTAGAGTGCAACGTAAGATTCCCAAGAAACTCGTTGTTGCGTGTTGGGTACGCCATCGAGAATAGCGTCCCATTTAAAGTCATATTAATATTTTATTCACAAATATGGATAAATATGAAAATGTCATATTCTTTATTTACCTGGGGTGTTACAATTCAAAATAAGATTAATCAAGATCGAACCTTTTCACTTCAATACCATTTATTTTAAAAATATCCCTAATAATATATTGGGTGTTAATTGGGGTATCAAATTATTCTGATATTCTAGTGGATCATGTTATCATGTTAATAATAACACTTCAAAACTATCATTACTCATGAAAAAATATCTATATAGTGAATATATTAAATTTAATTATTATTTTACATTGTTCAATGAAAAGGGACAATCCAAGGAGTTTGAACTGGTTTTGTGTTGATATACATGGTTATAATAATACTCATTATAGACTTTATAATGGAATAATTAAGTTAAACTACCATTCCTTGTGTTAATCCATATTATAATCACTCTAATAACTTATCTAAGACATAGAATACAACAATACATGAACTTCTATTTGATTACAATGATTCTTTACAAAATATAAACAAAATATTACTAGGGGTGTCTTCATTATATTTTTATTCCTTTCTACACAACTAATATTCAATAAAATCATTCAAAAAAAATACATTCCATAATTTATATTTATTTTTAAATATTTAACAATTTTATTTTATATTTCTCCATTTATCATACAAATATCAAGGATTTAGACATGAAAATTTTATTCCCAAAATTATCCATATACCACCCATTTATTGGGACTTCAAACCTCCAACTAATAATCATTAAATTTCATCATTTTAATCTTATCAATAATTTATATTAATATTAAAATGTTCTATAATACAAATGTATTAGTTAGTTTTCTTCATTCCTATGATGTGATACACTATGTTTTCTCTTACATGTGTTGTATTGTACATCATTTCCCCATAAAACCTTCTCAAAAAAATATCCAATTTTTTTTGTGAAGTTTATTTATTAGTATCTACAAACATAAGATACGTTATTATCAATACTTTTAAGGGTCCAAATGGTTTTCAACATGATACTTCATACTATGGAATGAGATCTTGATTTTTAGAGATTTCATACATTGTAAAAAAATACCTTTTCCATATCAATGTGTGAGACCACATCATTATCCTATAATATAACCATATTGTTTATTCTTACTCAAAATCAACTATTTCATGGAAATAACCATTATTTAATATCATATTTATTACTCAAAATTCCTTTAATCTTTAATAGTTGGCATTGTGTCATGGAACATCATATCAAGGAATGATTTTCCTACTCAAATACTCCATTCATCCTTATTTGGACTTTATAAAAAATGAATTATCCTCATACACCCAATGATTAATCTGTTGATGTATTACTTAATAGAATAAAGATCCCTATAAAATTATAATGTTCCTTGTATTAGGAGAAAAAACATCATATACATTGGTTTTTTACCATGAATACTCTAATACACATACCCTACCAAATATTTAATTTTTTAAAAAAAATAGTTAATAACACATTATGTAATTATCAAACACTTATTTAGTCCATAAAAACACAAATTAACTTGTATATAATAAACTAAAAGGTTTTTTGACAATAAATGACAATATTTTGTATTATTTATATGGAAGTGGCATGATTCCCTAATTTCTATTATCATATTTTTTTTTAAATTGGACCATAAATAGGGTTATTCCTAATTTATATTATATAATGATATTTTATAAAATGATATTGATTTGAGGTAATAGTTAATAACCCTTTTTATGAATCTTCTTCAAAAATAAAGTGTAATTTATGATTTTATATTACTCAAGTTTACTAGATTTCATTAGAGGTGGTATATTATCTTCATATTTATTATGGTTTAGGATTTTTCAATTATCTGGTAGGATACCCAACAATTTCCCATATATATTTATTTTTATTATTAAATAAGTGAAATTATGTAGATTGTGTAATAACCAAAAAAAATTGTCTCTCAAAACTTTTTCCTAAAAATGGTTTTCTTTCAAACTAGTTTTTGACAATTTGTGGTCCTTTTTTCATTATAAAATAATATTATTTTCATGTTCATG
Source organism: Viscum album (assembly GCA_963277665.1). Lineage (NCBI taxonomy): Eukaryota > Viridiplantae > Streptophyta > Magnoliopsida > Santalales > Viscaceae > Viscum > Viscum album. Next base: position 1,527,493,148 of record OY728163.1, on the reverse strand, counting down.
TGTTCTTATATATCCTATTTCTTGAGATGTAATCCATGTCATAGAATTCTATTTGGTCTTACTAAAATTTATTGAATTATTATATACTAAAATTTAAAGTATGGGATGTGTTGATCCATTATATTGTTGTATATTTTATAGAAAATTGTTGTAGGATTTGATAATAAAAGATGGAGATAAAGTAGTGCATGCTAGATACACATATTGACTTATGTATATAAGATAATATTCCTCTATATGTGGATAAAATAATACTATGTGATTATGTGTATGTGAATATGTATATATATGGATAAGGATATGAATATATATATATATATACATTTAATTAGGTAAAAATATTCATATTATGTCAGTATGGATATATATGTGTGTGTGTGTGTGGTTAATCTTTCCTTTATTGCTAAACATATTCATTCTTATTTTGTATGAACTATATATTTTTTATTTTTTCTAATTTTATTTCTTAGGGTCATATTACATATTCTTGATCTTATTATAGGAATGTAACATTTCGGTGGTGACCTATAACTATGTTATATTTAAAAAATCCAATATGGGATCCTTTAGAATACACATTTCCCTTTAATGCTTAATAATGTTTATAGAAAGGAACTTATATATGTCGGTAAATAGATATAGGAGAAGAAAATCTCATTTTTTTGAAATGGATACTAATTGTTTTGTACGAATATGATCATACTATGATTTTAGTACATTATTTATAATCACATAAAAATTTTCAATGACACTCAATACCACTGTTTGGATTTAGTACATTATTTATAATCCCATAAAAATTTTCAATGACACTCAATACCACTGTTTGGATTTATTGTTTTTTGGATCATTTATTATTGTTGGTTGTCTCTTGGTTTTTTCATACTGATCGCCTATATTTTGGAGACTATGTGATGCATTGATTTTATATAAATATAAAATATGGTTGATATTATTAGGTATTTTATTAAGGTATCATTTAGTTTATAGATATTATTCAATTGGTGGATAAGTTTTATTTTTAAATCATCCGACATATGCATCAGTAATTTTTTATATCAAAAAATTATGTTTGTTATGTATAGTGAATTATTGAAATTTCTGATGAATTCTAATGGGGTTTATTAATGGAACTAAAAAATCCAATTAATCCCAAATCCACAACAAACTATAAAACATTATTTCAAAGGTAAAAGGATACTAGGTGTTTCTCACTACTGAAACATAGAAACTCATACTCATTGATAAGATGGGAGGATGGGATCATTTCATAATATTGGGGTAATTATTGTCAACTAAAATACTATCTTAGAGATGTATACATATTCATGAATACCTCCAAAGATCCCATTATGAGAGTCATTCCTTTCTATGTAATGAAATGATTATTAACATTGATCAATTTGAACATATGTATGTATTGTAGGTATTCCAGAAATGGTAACATCTATTTGTATCATAGGATCTTCATCAATGAATTAGATAAACATAATACTCCCTCTTGGAATTTGGATTTTTCCCATTGGTGGTGCATCATGTGATATGTGTACACAATTTTATTAATCCCATGATCCATATTTCTCATATGGAATAGGTATGAAATTGTTTTTTGTGACTCCTTATGGATTACCATAAAAAAACAGACACTATTGAGGCCTGGTATGAAAATAAGAAACCCATAAAAGTTGAAATTCAAAGAGAAACTTATATAGGGTAACCAATATAGAAGTTTTTAAATTATCAAACCATTTATATTATAAGGAAGACCAATAATATTATATTTCTAATTGTGAAATGAAAATTGCAATGCACTACATATCAGTGTACATCCCTAGAATAAGATTTGTGGATGATGTGGAGTTTGAGGAAAATGCAATATAATAACAGTAGAATGTTTCTATTAATAAAATTACCCCAATTGGAATAGTAGAATAAAATGTGAATAAAAGAGACAAAATTGATTATTGATATTCTGTAGATCCCTCAAATGTTCATCTACCACCTCTATGAGGGTAATCAAACATCGAATGGGAAATGGTGTGGGTTTGTACCACCCACATTTTGAAGATGTAGAACCCCTAAAATTGTGGAATGGTTCCATCATTATGTGGAAGAAATTAATTCGTTCTAAGACTAAATACTTTGTTACTCCTAAATATTATCCTTGTTAAGTATATTCTCTAATAAGAGACTTAAATTTCACATTCATCAGATCTCCCTAAATTATAAGATCATCTCAAACTATTAAGTGATGTTCCAAGTAATATTACCAATGTGGTATATAGAATTTTTTTTTAAAAATCCATTTGTGGATGAATATCAAAAATCCCATAATAAATAAGCAATGAAAACTATGTCAAGCATGTTACCCTTGGCTGACCTACATTTGTATATATCCTTGAACACATGTAAGCCCATAGTGTCAGTCTTCGACCACCACCACCTCAACTCAAGTGATTTCCTGACTAGATGTCCTATTATATCACACTGACATAATTGTATCATTAATAGTCTAATTTAAGTCTATATAAGGGAGGTGTGAAATAGTGAATCCAGTGATAAATCATTATAGTAAATGGGTTGATGCAACTATTCCCTACCCAACCTTTTGAATCATACATTCTGAAAATTTAGTGTAATTTGATACCCATAGAAACAAATAAAATATTTCATGACTCAATGTGGTCCCATGATGTGAAACAATGAGAAATAATAAACCTCCAAACTCAGATGATTCATTCAGACTCTAAAAAGATCATATTTGGTCCAGTATATTAGTTTACTGAAGAATTCATCTATGGGAAGGAAATACCTACACTAAATAGTCCTTTATCAATTCAAACGTATAATATGAAAGGCAATAGTCCATGATATATCAAATTGGAAAAAACCAATAATGATATAGTCTACAAATTCATAGTTCATTGGTTTGATTTGACCAACATTATTTATCTATAACATCCTAATGAAAAATTATTTGGCCTTTGTATGGAGAATCAACGTGTCAAGATAAATACACCACACATCCTTGTGAAATACAATGTCATATTTCATGAAAATTCTATGGTTACTAATATATTATAATACTCTATTCCAGAAAATGGAGCTACAGATTTACAATCACTGATAGGCCAGGGGAAAATCAGTAGAAATGTGGAATCCAAAACTTTTACAGTTACGCAAGAAATATCATTACCTCAAACAGCCAAGAAAAAACAATATAATGAGATACATTTTAATAATAGGTAATAATATTATTAACATCTTTATTATGATGTAGGAAAATTTCATAAGTTTCCATAGTACAAGGATTGTAAGAATAAAATTTAATAATTTTTAGGCGAGTGGCTCCTTGATTACTTCATAGAAGTTATAGAGAATAATTTATTGTGGATTTATGATCCCAAAAAATCCAATCATTATTTACTCAGTAATCACATGAATTATTTCCCCTTCCACCAAGAATTTTTCCACACCATTGAGTATTGAATTATTTTTAAGGACATGGTATAGAATATGGTTGATTTTAGATAAGTGAAACTAATAAATCCATAAAAGAAAGTTTCATTAAATTTTTCATTCCAATAGAAGAAAGAATATGGTGAGAATTTTTATATAAGGGTAAATTAATGTATAATAATTAGATGAATTGAAACAAGTTCAATCAACTTAATGATATTCCTTGGGAGCGTCTAAGTAATCTGTGTTTAACATTGAATAACTTTATAAATGTAAAACCAAAATATTTGATGTCATGGCCTCCCTAGAATCTACCCATGTTAATCTATAGAAATTGATACCATAATTTTAAATGAAAGAAATTAGAACATTTGAAGATGACCATGATGGTTCATTCCGTCTTCGATTTTATGATCTTGGAACATGGAGCAAAATTATTGTCCCCCCCCCAAAAGAACCCAATTTAGATGATGATTTAATTTACAACTCCAAAAAATTGATTCAATTGAATAATACATTATTTCGTGAAGAAATTATTTAATATGAATATAATTTCCACCCTCACAATCAATTAATAGAGAGGATAGTTTATTAAGACTAATGGAGTTGTAAAAGGATTTTTCAACATATATTTCAACATTCATAATATATCCCTACTAAAATCATACATGTTTTTGATTCCAACTAACATGGACATTAGTATGATCAACTAGACCATTAATCCACCTCTAATTCATCTAGTTATCATTATTATTAGAATATATTGGAGGGGTTATTGGAAAACAAATATTTTCCTGGACAACATCAAAACATGGGAAATAACTCTCAATCCAACTACCAAGTAATAGAAAGATCCTAAAATCTAATTTGGAAAATATATTCTCCATATCATGAAACAATATTTATCATGTCTCAATCCATGGAGTAGATTCAATGTGAGAAAAAATGAACTCTATCTCATAAATATGAAATCTGAAAACACTTCATTGTGGTTTAAGACAATATTTTGATAATTGAAAAAAATAATTTATCAACTATTTAAAATGAATAAATTTTAGAGGCCCTATTAATCCTTATAGTGTTTAATTATGAGGCCTCCACCCCTGAAGTGTATCATGTTGAGATCAACCAAATAAAATGTCACACAATCATTTCATTAATAGTTAAGGATATGGAAACTATCATAAAGGGACAAATTAAAACCTTTCATTTATCTACAAAATTGGATGAAATTCACATGTGATGATAATTAATTGATAATAGATCTGGAATAAACCTCATTCTAGTCTGGATGCACCATCGTTTAGGTTAAAATAATGATTATTTTACCCTTATTATATAACACATTAGGGTTATGAAAAAGTGAGGAGAAACAACATGTTTGACTCAATATGGAATTTAAATTTGGGTACCTAGTCATTGAATTTTAATTATTTTTTTTTAATAGATACAAATATAAATTTTCTATAAGGGAGGCATTGGTTTCCAAAGCATTCAACTACTCCCACATCATACCATCAATGTCTGAAATACTACATTGATAAAAAATTAGGATAATTCACGATGATAAGGATCAATTTGAATCTTCTTATTATCAACAAATCAGAGCTTCATTATCCCAAAATGAAGGATAAAAACCCATGATTGATGGTGTATCCCATGTTACTACTCTTAAGGCTTCATAAATAACCCTAATCAGTCCATTTAAAGATCATGGAAATGTGTATATATAACTTGTAAATAAAATAAATCACAAAATATTAGACTGGGGTTTTTCATTATTGATCAAAATCATATAAATAAAATTATACAAATAAAATAAAATATAATGAGTGTCTGATCATCAAAATAACAACAATTTCCCATGTGAAAATGACCCACCATTGTCCCTAGAGTCTCCAAAAATCTCCCAATGTGATCAACTAGATCAAAATTAAATATCATATCACCAATAAAGATTGAGAAAACCCCTAGTTAATAACATTATTTCTTGAATTTAAACACGTAATATTCCATTAATGAAATTTAATAGGAGTTAGAATGAGATATTACATATAAAATTGATACTGAAACTCGTATTATGATAGCATTAAATTTATGGAAGGATCCTCAACATCTATAGGGAACTAAATCTGAGTAAATTTATTTAATAATTATTAATATCCAACATCATTTCCCATTTCATCTAAAATTGAGGTAGATGAAGATGAAAGAGTGAATCACAAATACTTCATTCCAATGTTTGAGGAATCAGACTCAAATATTATTGATAAGCATAGGAAAAATAAATCATGACATAGTGAAAGATCCAAGACTCATATTTTTCACTAATACTATGTATTTGGAAGAAAATTAGGTGTATACTATTTTATAACAAATTATTTTGATGTGATTTCCAAAAATTATATAAAAATTCCTAGCCTATATCCAAATATATCCACTCACCACTATAGCATGCTTAAGGATCACCTTTATAATAAACAGGGGGCTAGAAAATGCATCCAACTAAATCTAATAATATCAATGATGAGGTTAAAATTATTATCAATGATAACATCATTTGAGTGGATCATTATTTATAATATCTCAGAAAAAATTTCCCAAATAAAATTAATAATAGAACAATAAGTATTTTAATTTCCTTCATTGATCTCAAATAGTATTTTCCAAAAGATGATTTCCTAGACCCAATTACCAAACATTTGATCAATACAACTAATAACTATCAAGCCCTTTCCATTGTGGATGGATATTTGGGATACAAAAAAATATAAATGGATACCGAAGAAGAAAATGATTGTTATTTGAAGGTTCCCCAAGGAATATATATAACAAGTGAAACCTTTTTTAATAAGGCTCGGGCCACATATCAACACTCAATGAACCTTATCTTTAAACCCATCATCAGAAAAGCCACTGAATTTTATGTTAATGATTTAGTGGTTAGTTCAAAAAAACATGTTGATCATCTTTCTACAATTGATATTATTTTCACGAAGTTAAATTAATATATCCTAATAGTGATCCCATTGAAATATTTTTTTATAATTACCTTCAGAAAATTCCTCATATTCACAGTATATCATCATGGAATTGATTTTAATCTTGATAAAACCAATGTTATCATATAAATTCCACCTCCTCTAAAACTCAACGAGTGGATAACGCATCATGTAATACTTTTTTATATTGAATTATACATAATTAATCTTATAGGAAATTAATTACCCTTCAATAAATTTATGAAGATGAAATTCACCTATCAATGAAGTAATGATTTTCATGAAGCTTCACACACTCTCATGAAATACCTATTTATCCCTAAAGTACTGATTCCCCATGTAGATATAAATACACTCATTTTATATGTGATAAAATTAGATATATTCTTAATATCAATTCTTATATATATGAATGGAACATGGAATTAATATAGCCTTTATTACCATGGTGAATCCCTTCCTAATACTGATACTCCCCATTAAATTATCATCAGAAAATTCATTCGGTTAATCCTTTCATTTTAATAGATGAGGCACTACTTATATCACCATGAGTTCTATATGATTTATTATGATGAACCATGAAAATATATCCTAAATAACCCCATGTAAAAAGGTTGTTTTCAAATTAGTAAATCATAATGTTGTATTCTGACATTAAATTTATTATTAAAATGGTAGTAAAAGGACATAAATTCATTTATTTTCTTATATATCATCATTCTACCAAAAATATACCATTAGACCCTGAGTTACACGATGATGAAATAATTTCAATTTCACACTTACCCATACATGGAAGATGTATTTATATGGTTCTTCTATAATCCCAATTGTTAGAATAATGGAAGACCCCAAACTCAAAATAGACGCTTTGAGAGTCATCTTAATCTCTATAGACAATGAAAAGTTTCCCCTATTTGTTCTTGTTACTGAAATAGTGCACCAAAATATAGGTATATTTCCAAACAAAGTCATTAAATTCTTCTAATTGGAACATTAGATACCAGAAAACCACTAAAAATGAGAGTTGAATCATAGTTGGTAATCATGTAGATGAAGGGTTACAATTTAATAATAAAAGAAGATTGTATTCCCTAAATCGACTATGTAAAAGGGCTGATGGTGGAATTAGACACATATCCAACACATAAACACATCCAATATTAATATAACACTAGAGTAGATTCATTGGCTAGTGTTACTATAGATTTGGTTGATCCATACAAGGAAGAATTAGTCATCTGCATTGAACATCATGGGTTTTTGTAACCATTCACTTGATACATCATGGAGGAGATAAATGTGTTCAACTCTACCCTTTATCAATATGATTCAGTGAATGGATGGATTTCCCCCATATCAAACTACACCCAAAATGATATTCTTCAATGTAAATAATCTAATAGTATGAAATGTAGACTATGGGAAGTCAACATTACTCTTTATGAGAGGAGTTTTTTTAGAAATTCCTATATAAATATTGACTTAAAAAATTTCTCCTCGGATTCATTGATGTTGGGTAAAATCTCACTATCATATTGGATGTTCATATAAGTTTTTCTAGTTCTCTTTAGATAGGGAAAATGCTTTTCCATGAGAGTAGTAAGCCTATATATTTTTTTCCATCATGTAAATATAACTATATCATGTTTTCTATGATATTTTATGCATGTTAGATAATTTCCATCATCATTAATTATCCAATAAAAATATTATAGACCACTAAATATTCAACACCATTTTCTATTTCGGTAATAGATTTTATGGGTCCTTGTCTCCCAGTAATAGTAATATAGTTTAATTATTTCTTAATTGCATTCTAAATCTTAACCCTGTTAAACAAGGCTATATCAAAAAATGTATTAGGAAAAGGGCCATTTCTATTTTTTAAAAGAAAAAAATTAATAATAGATTTTCTTTCCCTCAAACAATTTTTAAAAATAATTAATCCTACATCTCCATTTTTAACTGAAAAGTATGTATCATCAATATGACTTTTAGTCTAACCACTCACCCTGCTACAATGAAATAAAAAGTAGATTGCAAGAATATTTAAAATAACCATATCCAACCTACTTCATATGATAGTGGAAAATGAAGACAAGTATTATCATTATAAATTTCATCATGATTTGTGACATTATCTCACCATATCCAATATATATATATATACATGAAACCCTATATGTAGTTTCATATGATAAATAATCCATTTTATCCATTGATGTCTAATTAACTTCATCATTCATTTATATTTCCAACTTGTTGACCACAAATAAAAAATATAAAAAGTGTTTTCATGAGTTGTAATGGTATGATGATAAAAAACTTTTTTTCCTTACATAACCAAGATATTCCACATAATATGGTTTCAAGATTGTTTAATGAAGAATTACACCTCCATTCATTCATCCAATGGGAATTAATATCGTCTCATATATCTCCACTAATTAATGGGAAGAATCCTCAAAAACATGATCTAATGTGGGAAGATCCTTATGCTAGACATGGGGTATACTTAAATATATCCTATTAATTAGTTATAATTGTTGAAAAATGTCTCACAATGGTCACCAATGCAATATTTATCATGATATAATTTGAAAAATTTTAATACCACATGTCTGATAATCACAAATTTAATATTCTCAAGTGTTTTCTAAGATTAATATTTTTAAACATCTTAGTGAATGTCTCAGAGTTAATAAATTGATCTACATAGAATCAATATCCTATTCATCTGTTGCAAAACTTCACGATGATGTCACCATCACAAAATTTCAAATAACATGGGGTATATCCTTTAGAGGGTATCTTATTTTAACCACATTAATCAATCAATTCCTTTTTCATTATCACATAGATCATCACATATTATTTCTAAGAGGGATAAAAAGAATAATCCAATTTACATTATTAATATTCACTATTTCCAAAGTTAGGGAACATTTGGCCTATTTTTCATGACCCTAAACTTCTTAGATCGGCCTCCCTTATTTATCCTGCTCCACATGTATAAATGCCAGATCTATATAGATATTCAAAATACACTAATAGTTTGTTCCATGAGATATTAAATTCTACCATCCCCATGTGAGATTATAAGGTCAATTATTAAATAACCATATTAATTTTTTTTATTTTTTCATATTTCCATTCGGACACATAATGATGGCTAGATCTTTTATCCAAGGACTAGCCACTAATTCCACCAACAACTCCCTCCATCTAAAAATCATCTAATGAATTTGAGAAAGATCAATGATATGAGTTCCCATCAGAACAATTTGGTGATTGATATTCATTCTTTATAGATAAATAATAATTCCTTGATCCCTTATCTTTATCCCATTTAATAAACTCCCTTCATTGCATCTACGGTAGATCTAAGAACATAGTTTTCATCAGAAATATGAAATTCACGATTCTCATATCCTTTATAATATGTAGTTATTCCATGATCAAATATCTGAGGTCCAATAAAATATTCTTTCAATTGTTCCCTCTTTTTAGTCCTCATATACTCTATCTTAGTGACATCGATATAGGGAGGGATCATTAGAACTACATGTGGAATGATTTCCATTTCTTTAGGATACATAGTGATATCAAGATCACTTATCATAGGCACAACTACAAAATCTATCTATATTTCAATCTATTTGGTCTTCATCTCCCATATATGAGTTAGATTAGAAGAAGGAGTGTTTAGTATTTCTATACACAGACTGGTTCACATTCATTTTGTATAAATATTTTTATCATGATCTATTATTTAATTCCCAAACATGAATTTCAATAGAGATAATAACTGATATATATTTGATATTTGAGACACTTTTCTAACACTAAATACCCCATGTCAAGGTAACCTTTTCACATTTTAGAATTTTATATTATTCAAAGGATGATCCTATTGAATGGATGTGTATTCATGAATTCAAAATAATATAATATATACTCATCTATGATAAATTTCATAGAAGGGGAATTATATCCATGTTATTTAATACAACATGGTAGTTTCTCTATAGGAAAATATTCTTATTTTATTTTTTATCATGACATCCAATGATATATCATGTCATTACATAAGGCAATTTCTTATGGTTACATGATATATATTGTCTTAATAAAATCCAAGGAGACCCTTTGAGTTAAAAATATCACATTCATTTAAAATGACACATTATCATGTATACAATCAAGAGCATGGAATCTAAAATCCTAATAAGATCCACTTGGAGTTTATTCCTTCCCCTAATGATCTTTTTAAAACCCATTATTTATAATCACATTTCTAAATACCTCCGTCAATATTTTAAAACATATTATTTTACATAAAAAACACATCATGTTGTGGGAAACCTATTTTCTCCCAAAGCCTCTTGAAAATCAGCGAAAAGATTATCAGACATTAAATGACACTTCTCCAAGAGTGTGCATATAATTACCCAGATATGACACATCAACTAGTTAAATTATTTTCCTAAGTATGAGATCCTCAAAATCATGCACTCCTTTACATTATAACAACACAATCTTCTTTTGAAACATGGTTTCTATCCAATCCATGCATACTTATACCAAACAAACTTTTCCATAACCCTTATCATTGGGTAAAAAAATGTATTGGTATCACTTCCTGTTTAGAATATGGTAGATCATTCTTCTCCACGAATCAATGTTGGGGTATTATCTTCACAGTGTTCTAATCACCAAGACCTTAATTGATGCATACACCCTCATGGGATTAGTCTCATTCGTCAACATTAAACAATGAATATGTGTTATATACACTTGGATGTAATTATCTATGTGTATGATTACATGTTTAATAATATTTTTTCTATAAACATACATCATGAGACAATTATTTAAAATCATTTTTAAAATTTCTTGGTTATCAGTGAAAAGAGAATAATCTTATAAATAACTCTTATAATTGAATATGTGTACCAAACCTTAGAGTTGGATCTTACTGTGTTCCCCATTATATCCCTTAAACTTGACTAATATGTGTCCTTTGGAGAAGTTCCTCTACTCAATGTATTACCTACCACCATTAATACTGATTAAATATTAAAAAAATGTTATGTGTATATTTGTAATATATGTGTCCCACTATATCAATTTTTATTTAATATTATAGATTTTTAATCCACATAATTCACTATCAAACAACATAAACAGGTTCAACACCATCAATTTTATACACTTGTGTATCATACATATTTCAATTATATAGATATGATGTTACAAACAAAAAATTAACCAATTCCCAAAATGTGAACATAAACCACATGAAACTAAGGTATAATCTTCATGAACATACTCTAAATATATCGTTCTACATCATGAAAAAATAGTATATTATTTATTCTTCCTCATTTAAATCCATAAGTATCTATAATACTTTTTTTAATGAATGTTCTTAATCATTAAAGGTGATGGAAACTCTGAGGGGCATAATTATAATTAATTATACTCACCTGTCGGTGAGTATTCCAACACAATTGACATCATAATTTGTAAATTAAAAATAAATATACCATACACATTTCAATGAATAAGTCACCTCAAACCATTGGTCAAATCTATATTCCCTTCAACTGAAGAAACAATTGTTCAAATCATTTGGACATTTAACATTATCTATATTTATTTATAATTCACTACATTAAAATACATACAAAAAGATACATAAGAATACCTATAATGATATACCACCATGGGTATTCTCGAAAAAAAATTAGTCTTAACTTTCTAGTCATGTTCTTGTCATGGTCTAGGAGAACCCAACCATGTGAAATGGAATATTTATAGAAATTATTAGGTAAAATACCTAAAAAAGACGAACTATGAAAAATACAAGTTATTATTCCTAACATTTACATGTGATGTGTTTAAGAGAAAATATGAGTAATAATGTAAATGGGACCAAGTATTCTAGGGACCACCATATAAACCAAGAAATAGAGATGTTATAATCACAAGGTCCCTAGCCTAGAAAAGGATAAATAATTCCCTTTCCATGGAATGATAACCCATGCCACCATTTATGTTAAATGATTAAACATCATGGAACATCAATGGATCACCAATGACAATGTTTACAAATATCCATGATCCACCATTCGAGGAATTCAATATGGCCCATGTAATTAAATTCATATTCAGGTTGCCTTAGCATTTTGGACTTTTTTAAAGAGAATCAATGATTTATAAAATAATCAGTCAATAATACACCAATAAAGGGTGATGAAGATGATAAAATATATTAAAATTTAGAAAAAATATTTTGTAATTGTTGAGAATAAGAGGAATAACCACATGTTGGTGCCTCTCCCATTAAAGTTCCCTATTACAAGATTCACCCTAGACTAGATTGAAGCTCAGTAATTCATTTTTAGGGCATTGAAATCGTTGAGAGAAATTCATATATCCTTCTAGTCTCAACCTATTTCAAATGGGGAAGTCTATCAACCCTAGTAATCTCCCATTTCTTCTCTTCATGGGAATTATCAATGAGTCATTAATCCATCTCCATCTTCTCTATAGTACTATCATTTTAGGAAACCTATTCAAGATGATTACTCATTATCAATTATTTTTTTCCCTATATATATAGTTCTATGTTGGGAAGATTATTGAAGTGTCTCAGGTTGAGTTTGGTAGGTAGTGAATCCAGTTATACTTGGTGAAGGCATCCCTTGATCCCTCCTTCTTACTCTTGAGATTTAACAAAATATGTTATGATGTTATAAAAATGATGATAATAAAATCCCCCACTCTACATGATCATGGAGAAATTTTGATGATGGATAATGAACATGATCATATCATATTTGTGGTTGGTGTAAATAAACTTCCATATTCCCTTCTTTGAATGATGAAATTGGTATGATGATAATTAGTAGTATCATGATTTAGACTGAAGTCACTCCCAAAGACTAGAATATTATCTAGATCTAGTTCACTCAAATATACCATGGTTAATTCTACCAGGTTCGTAGATATTTGGTCCTATGATTCTATTTATTGTAACCTTCTGTTGTTATTATAATTCTATTTCAGACATAATAAATGTATTCCAGATGAGAATTTCAATAATTGAAGAGTATTATAGACACTCACCATTATCAACATCCACACCCACCATCTTTGGTGTGTGCCTTCCCAATGGACGTAACCATGTTAGAATTCCCTCAAACATATGTTCCATTATCAGTTGTCATATCTGTTTCAAACACCAATGTAGGAATTAATTCAATAATCAATTGTTCACATTCATCTCCCATCATAACTTGACTACCTATTTGATTGTTAATTCCCTTGTTGGTGTCTACCTCTTGGGAAGAGTGAATAGAAACCCCAAGTAGGGATGATCCACACGAAGATATATAGGGTCAGCCTTTGGACATTTGATATCATAGATAGAATCTCTTGTTTTGGTTGGTTGGGAGGGGGTTTCAATATAACAAAATGGATCTTTTTTATGTGAATAATTATATAATATAAAGGAAACCCAAAATGTCACATTAGTTGGAATCCTCCCATCTATGAAAGGTTTTTATTTTTTATGTCATCACCTGTATCAGTAGGGCCCATGCCATGACTCCCAAAGCCTACCTCTAATAGGCTAGGGTTTGGTGACTATAACTAAGTAGGCATATCACTGACATTGGAGGTATTTCCTATGTACTTCAATTCAAACACACATATCCAATCCCAAAAAATGTTGTAATCTAAAAACTACAATGTAGACAATGCAAGAATACAAATATATCCCATTACCAGATTATCAAAAAAGTAAAATAACAATATACAGGGCAGAATAAAATCCCACCATATGAGGTCATTCACATGAGTCCAACCTATAAGAAAAATGTATAGGAATTGTTGTCTGAAAGCCACTGGAACACACCACTATCTTCCCGGTCTCAATTAGTACCTTTTGGTACTGGTCCACCTAGGAATCCATCAAATGGTTGATCATATTCACAACACATGACATGTGTGTGAAAACCCATCCAAGGGTGAGTATAACAATAATCAGTAGGGAACTTCAGAACAACAAAGCAATAAAACAAAGGGAAGATATAGTCATCTCTACACAGGTATATGTATACCACAAATATAATAAGAATATACAAATAAAATAAATAAATAAACATAGTCTAGATGTAAGTCACAACTACTATATACCAATATTGTTAATTCAGCTCAAAGATTAGATGAAGCACTAATCCTAGAGAACACACTCCTGAGTCTAATAGCAATGATGACATTCAGCTAAGAGTTACTTCTCATCAAGTCTCACTATGATAAGTATACACTAATTAATCTAATGATAGATATGATACAAAATATGAGGATCATAGCAAGGATATGAGGTGATACCAACAACTCATGGATTAACCTATTATGTAGAGAATAAGAGACCATATAGTGTCGGTCATGTCGATACCAAGAACTCCACATATAGAGTGAAGAAATGAATAGAGGATCCAGCTCTGAGCCTCTCGGAGGATTACAAGAACTCTATCTAGGATGTTCTACTGAATGGATCAAAATCCTAGGAGTAGCAAATGAATCATAAAAAATTTTAGTGAAAAATATAAGGGGACACAACCTAACAAAACAAGTACAATATATGGAGGAAAATGGATCAAGCCATGTAAGAAGGGGTAAAATGTGTGTAGTGGGGTCACACATTGTGTTCCTTGCACATGGGTACTGATTGTGTACAATAATACATGTAATTATAACCATTTTGTGTATAAGTGGACTAAATGAAATTTATAAGGGATTACATTATGTTTCCTTTCATTTGGGGTATAGTCGTGTACTCTGCTCATGTGATAGTACATAGAATCCACCTGTGTGTCTCTACCTATGATCCAGTACACAGGGTTTCCCATCTACTTGGTACATTCCATGTCATGTGGGGGAGTACACTCCATGTAGGAAACCCATGTACTCCACCCCTTGTCAATGTACATCACATGTACATGTCGAATAGTTTGAGGGGGACTACATGCCATATAGTCAGGGACTACACGTCATGTGTATCGGGTTTTCTAGAAACCTATCTTCTGCTTCCATATAATGACACCGATCATCCAGATACCGTTTCAGTGAACTGTTCATCTCAAAAAACCATATCAAAACTCAAATTGTCGCCCAAATGTTTATTCAATTGTATTAAGTATTTCAATTAGCTTAGAAAATGTAAATATATAAATTCTTATTTATTTCTGAAGAATGAGTATTTGAATCCCAATATAATTCTATCTTCCACCACACCCACCGCCGCACCACTATCGAATCATCCTGATGCCCAATCTATGGTTTCAGTTCATTTGATCAAGAATGTAAGGAGAAACAATTGATTTTTCACAAATGGGATCAAAACTGGGGAAGAATGAAGAACACGTAAAAAGAAAACAATAATCAGGTGAGAAAATGAAAACAAATAAAGAGGGATAGACCTCGATTGATATTCATGTGGATCTTGAGTTTTCACCATTATAAAGGTAACCCTCCCACAAATAATATTGATTCATCTGATAATCTACTCGTGGATTAGACCGAATTCATTATAGTATTTCAAGAATGATAATGAAAATCGAATGAACGCATCAAACATGAAATTAGATCACTTGGTGACAATGACCGGTGAGCACTTCCCTTCCATAAGGCATATTGATTAATATAAGAATTCATTAGTTTTGGATTTGATGTTCAGTAGTTCCCTACTCAAGATAATTATCAAGATATCACTTTGTAGGGTTATCAGATGATTTGAGGGTTATGAGACTAACCCAAAATCACAAAAAAAAGGTTTTAATTAGAGATAAACCTATTACTGCATCACCTCATCAACAAAATAAAATAAAATAAAATAAAATATTCTTAATTAATTTTAGTTATTTATGTTACCATGATAATATTCCATAATAAACACTAACGGACCAATATTAGGTCACACCTAGGGT
Organism: Viscum album; assembly: GCA_963277665.1. Classification (NCBI taxonomy): domain Eukaryota; kingdom Viridiplantae; phylum Streptophyta; class Magnoliopsida; order Santalales; family Viscaceae; genus Viscum; species Viscum album. The sequence continues at coordinate 1,527,476,683 of OY728163.1, read as the reverse complement.
CAACATACTATTATGAACTCATCAGTGCCCTCATATTTATGATATGGGAACCTGTTTAGATGTTATTCCACTTTTTTCAATAAACCCACATCTACATACTATATAATATTTTATTTTATTTAATAAAAATTTCAGGAAAATAGGGCCTCAGAATTGAACAATGTCTTAGTACCTAGTCTCTAAATAAATACATCTAATATTTAAAAAAAATACACATAATGTAGGAGTAATTACATTATACCCTCCTTAGGTCTTTACATCCCTCAAAATAGAAAACAAAGTCTACTAAAAAAGACGAGGGTACTAAGAAAGAATCTGAGCCTCCCACTCCCATGTGCTGCCCTAATGATTCCCATGATACCACCAGACACACTCCAAATGAATTGATCTTAAAAAAGTATCCTCTACAATTGATCCTCTATCTCCACTAGGTATATAAAAAAAGTTACTCCATCCTCAATGTTCAACTCACCCTAGTTGATTTAGTGAGACGGGTCTTGAATATACCTCCTCAACTATGACATGTTGATGAAATTGTTTAATCATTATTACTATAGGGGTAAAGCTCAGTGTAATTCCACCTATCCAATTATACTTAGTATCTGGAAAGGGTTGAAGAAACTCCAAGATAACATTCCACCCCAGCAAAACCTCTATAACCCACATCAAGGAGAGACCCATATGAACACATGGACTTCTTCATTGAACTCCCAAATCCTCTTTATCCTATCATAATAAGACTTGTTACATCTTTGTACATTCTTTATATTCTTCTATATAATCGTCACCTTTTCTGTAGTACCTCCCATCAATGTCGGTCCCATGAGTGCTGACTCTCCCGGGTCAGTCTAGAGAAGTGGTGACCAATAGTGTTGCATATACAATGTCACAAATGGTTTAATAACTAGGGTGGAAAGGTATCAATTATTTTACAAAAACTCCACCAATGGTAGGTGATGCTCCCAACTACATCCATATTCAAACATGAATGATTACATCATGTTCTCCAGAACATGTATGTTTCTAGTTTTCTGACTGTTCATTTTTTGTTGAAACATTGTGCTCAAGAACAAGTTGGTTCCAAATTCCTATTATAATCCCTTCCACAACTAGGATGTAATGTGATAATCACAACCTAAAATAATCTTGGATGGATGACTATAGAGTAGAATTATGTCATTCTGATTGAGGCCTCCCATGGTCCCTACATAAATCTTCTCTCATAGAGCTAGGATGTGGGCCGATATGGTGGGTCAGTCAATGAGAACCCAGATGGAATTGTGTCTCATGTATATATATAGTAATCCAATAATTATTTTTATAGATATCCTATCCCACATCCATTTCATCACATTAAGGTGTTTAGTTAAACCCGATTGAACATGTTTCTCATCTTTCACTTTCTGACAAGTAAGGCCTTGATAAATTGCTTTTCAACTACATTCTTCATCCATGGACACCAAAACTAACATCTGAGGTCCTTGAACATCTTTTCTACACCAAGGTGTACCACCACAGGGGTCATATGAAACTCTCTAAAAACCTCCTCATACAACATCCATGGTACTATTTTCCATCCTCTTAAGGGAATGACATGATCCCCACATTTTGAATATCTATTAGGAGCATGACCTATAGGAATCTGAGCACATAGGGTCTCAATTCCATTAGCCTCATATCATGCCTCCCTAACTCACTATAATATTGGAGGGGTAAAAACCATCTACTGGAGTTAAGATTTTCCATCTCCATCTGCTAAAGAAAAATATAATAGGACCAACATCTTAGATTCCTCATTAAAAAACTGGAAATTAGAACTCCTATTCAGATAATATACTACCACATTCACTTTCTAAAGAATAGAGACAATTTTTATGTATTATTCATAGATAATATATATTAATCAATTTTGTCTCATGTTGAGATCCTTATGAGAGAAGATATTCCTAAGACTCTTGTGATATGATTAGATGATAAAATTAATTCTCATCAAGTAGTGTCTCGACATCTTCATCATGAAGAAAACCACTACTAACTCAAGATCATGGGTCACATAGTTTTTCCTATTTGGTCTCAACTAGCATGAACCACTGTAAATACCCACTTGCCATTGCATCTGTACAAAACCAATCCTATTTAATAATGCACCTTAGATGATTACATACTCAATACCCTCCTCCATCAATCTCAAGATAAGAGTGCTCATGAAAATCTTTCTTAACTACTGAAAAGATGACTAGAAAATATCTGCCCACATGAAAGGAAACCACTATCAAGTTGATGATGTCATAGGATCTGATATACTAGATAAATCATTTATGAATCTCTTGTAATATCCATGTAGCCTATGGATGTTATGTAACACAATCAGGCTCTTTGATGGCTCCCCTTCTACCACTACCTCAACATTGGTTTCATCCTCCACTACCTCATCCATTGGGATAAATGATCATAAAATGTGGACCTCCTAAAACTAGAACTATCACATTGATATCCTAACTTAATATTGGTGCTATCTGAGTATGTATGGAACTAAACATAAGTGTCTCACATGATCCTCCTCGAACACTACGTACAAAGGATATCCTCAATGAAGTCTACCATGAACCGGTATATATATGGATGAATAGTCTGGTTAATGAGTCATGTGATCATTGTTGGGGCGTTCGTCCCACCAAAGGGAATAATCAAGTTCTAATAATGACCATAATGAAATCATAAGGCCATCTTCTATGTATTCTCATTTTGTACTCATAGCTAGTGATATCCTGATTTTAGATCAACCTTTAAGAACCCTCGACCCCTTTAAAATGATCAATGAGGACATCAATTCTGAGTAGTGGATACTTATTCTTCAGAATCACTTGGGTTAAGTTCCTATAGTCCAAAGAAAAACTCAAGATATCATCTCCATTTATGGAAACAAAATAGGGGCTTCCTAGGGTGAAACTCTATGTATCATGAATCCTTTCCTATAAAAGACCATAAACTGTATCCTCGTCTCAAGAATCTCCATGGAAGCCATATGATATGATGGTAGAGATATCAGTGTTGTCCTAGGGTGAAAATCAATGTTGATGTATATACCTTAGGAGGAGGTAAACCTATAACATTTTCAAGGAAGAAATACTCTTACTATTACACCATTATAGGAAATGATAAACTCACAATATCTAATTCACCAAGGATTAGTCTAGACAAATGATGTGTAATTGGTTGCATTATTATATGCATGAGTCTACCCTACATATCATGGGTTTTATTTTTTTTTTGAAAAAGTATAACCATATTCAATCACTACAGGCACATTGCACCCTTCACCTAAAATAGTTAATATAATAATTGAATATAGATAATAAATCCATACCAATAATAATTTTTTATGTACTTGAAGCTACCGCAATGTGGTTCCAATCGAAACTCTCACCACCAAGGGTCAAGTCATAGAGTGGGCCTATGTTAATGATCATTGATTCTTCCCTAGTAGGTGCCTCCTAGCATAATGATCATGTCAGTGGTTCAACCATAATTTAGGGGTATCTTACAAGACATGTGGTGAGAATGTAATAAATACCAACTGTGTCTATGAGTGAAGATGCTGAAGTAGAAAAGACACATATCATACCTCAAATCATTACGGGACACCCTATGTCATATTCCTTGATAGCATGAACCTGTATCTACCCCTATCCTCTAGCTCCATGAGCCAAACACGGACTACATGGGAGGAGGAAGTGGTAACATGTCAACACATAATCCACCACATCCTTCTCCCCCATATCCTCAACAACATCCTCCCCCTATATGTATCTATCATCTCATATTGATATCTATGCCTTGGTGTACCATCCAAATTCTCCTTATTAACAGCACGCCATGTTGGTAAATCACGAGAGAGATGTCCCCTAATGTCAAATGAATACCAGTATCTCTTTCTACGATGATTGGAACCACCATGAGAGCCATAAAATGCATATACACAATCCTGTGACCTCCTCCTTAATCTTTTCCCATGTCTGGGTCCCCTAGATTTATGTTAGATACCTACTATCGAGGTCTCTGGTCCTGTCTACCCACTTCTAACTTTCATCTACATCATAAGATTGAATAAGAATATTTCAACTCTCAAATTCTTCTCAAGCATCCCATCAAATATAGGAATTCAAAAAGTGATATTGTTGGCTCATATGTCTCTATGTAAACCTCTCTCAAAGGTCGGTTCCCTAAAGTACTAATATGAAATGATATCCATCAAGTACCTAGAATATTTGGTTATCCTTAATGAATAGTCATCTACACTCCTGATTCCATTCAATAGGAGAATATTCTCTTTGATACACACAAATCTTAGCATAACTGTTAATAATAGTTATATGAGGAAGTGATCAAACTCTGTCTATGAATGAGTTTCCTTGTCAGAAGTCTATATTTCAAAACTACACCATCATCTAGGTGAGAAGTGTATAAATATCATTGGTATGACCACCATCTAATCTGATGTTGTCCAGGATAGATGGAAAACTTCAGTCGCCACTTGAAGACAATCCTTAGAAGGCTGTGAGTCAGACTCACCTAGGAACTTGAGTGGTATATTCAGCTAAAACTAATGAAGATTTCTCTTCTGGTGATCCTCATCTACTGGCACTGCGGGAACCACATGCCACTGTATTGGTGGTGGAATGGCTGGTGTAACACATAGAGGTAACATATGTTGAACTGGTACCTGTATCAAAGACTCATCACTGAGGGTGTCATCCTCATTATCAAGCTAAAAAATCCCATCTAGTATAAATCATGGAGGCATCCGGAAATAAACCAGATGTAGCACGGTCAATGAGTATATCAGGAGAGATGACTAAATAAGGACATAAAACCCACAACCTCTTTCTATATGATGCATTTACCATTATTTTCCTTCAAACTAGTGCACTCGTGTATAGATTCAAAAAACTGGTTATCAGAGTCATAGTGTGTGGATACGTTAGAGGCCACAACAACATTAGAATCTATGGACTGAAATCCAAACAACAAACACATAGAAACTATTTCCCAAAACCAGTATAAAAAAATACTAGTCATAAAGTATATCCAAGCCACTCCGATACGACACTGTCATGACCCATACCAGTGGGGGCCATGTTGCGACTCCTTAAGCCAACATCTAATAGGCCAAGGGCACGTGACGAGCACCGGGTAGGCATATCAAAAACAAGGGATTAATTTATTATGAACCTTTTCTCACACACAAATATCCATGCCCAAAAAATTATAAATTATGAAAACAAATATGTAAAAAATGAATGAATACAACTATATCCCTCAACCATAGTAAGACAGCAAGAAAAGTAATGTAAATAGGTCCAAATACAATCCCACCACAAGAAGTTTGTAACATTAGTCCAACCTGTATGAAAAATGTATCAGGACTGCTGTATGAAAGTCATATGAACACACTACAGTCAATATGGTCTCACTAATAACCTTATGGTCTTGGTCATCCTAGGACTCTCTCAGATATCCAATCATCTCTACAAGATGCAATATGTGCCAAAAAAATCCCTTGTAGGGGTGAGTATAACAATATTTAATAGGACATCCTGAAACTATAAAGCAATATAATATTGGGAAGATAGAGTTGACTTTGCATAGGTATATGTCTACTGTGTGTATAACAAGAATATCTAGATATAATAATTCAAGGTACATAGTGTAGAGGTAAGTCCCAACCACGGTACACCGATACTAGGAATTTTTCTTGGAGGTTACATGATCCACTCATCTGAGAGAACACACTCTTATGTACGATAACACTGATGATGTCTGTCTGAGAGGTATTTTTCATTAGGAATCTCCATGTGAAGGATACATTGATTTATCTAAATTGATATACAATAAAACGGATGAGTATCACATCTTGGGACACATTTTGATACCGAAAACATAACCACTGTTTACCTTCTACGTAAGGAATTTTCTCCCACATAGTATTGGTCACATTTATACCAAGAACTCCACCTAGGGAACAATTAAATGAATCGAGGATCTTGATCATGGCCTCTCAGGGGGATCCAATAACATCATCCAGGATGTCCCACAGAATAGATCATAATCCTAGGAGTAGGAAATGATTTATACCAACATTTAGGGAAACATTGAAGGGGGAATACCCTAAAAAAATATCCGAAATACTAAGGACAAGTAGTTTACACCATGTACGATGGGGCACACAGTGTGTAGTAGGGTCGTGCATCATGTTCCATGACCCCGGGCACTACCCCTGTACAACAATTAGTGTCATTATACCTATTTCATCCAGAAGATGGATACACTTCATGTAAAACGGATTACAAATAGTGTACGTGCATATGACTTCCTCCCGTGTACTCCAGCAGTGTGATAGTACACGACGTCAACATGTGTGTCTTTTCTCTGGTAGAAGTACATCGGGTAGCTCGGGTACTTGGTCTAGGCCTTGCCATATGGGGTATTACCCACCATGTAGGAAACCTATGTACTCCACCATATTCCCATGTACATCCCATGTACACACTGAGTCCTTTGAGGGTGACATATTTCATATAGTCATGGATCACATGTCGTGTGAATCGGGTTTTCCATAATCCAATCTTCTTCCCATCGCTCGTGCCACTAATCATCTGACTATCATTTTGGTGAATTTTTCACCTTGAACTAGTAGATCCAATATCATACATTCACTCTATGTCTGAATTGATAATATTTGGGCCTTCAATTGGCTTCTAATTCAAAATTTTATTCTTTCTTTATTATTGTTTTAAAATTGGGATTGGGAACCCACCATTGTTCGATCTACCACCTCACACATTGACACAGCTCCGTTACATTTCCTAGATCTAGGATCTATATTTTCAGATTGTTTCAAATAGAATTGAAGGTGAAATGTTTAATTATTCACCAAGTGGTTCGAAGCTGGGGAGGAATGAAGGAAGCTAAATAAGAATGCATGAAACAGGTTGAAAAAAAAATAGAGAGGGATGAACCTCAATCGATGTTCATGTCAATCGTGGTTCATCGCCATTTGAATGATAAATGAATCCAGACAATTCTCAATAATCAATAAAAAATAAATCCGGTAAATAATACATCCTACAAATAAAATTGATCCGCAAGATAAATTATTCATGGAATAGTCTTCACTTTTAGTAGGATTTAAATAATGGGAAATTAATTCAAAATAACATATCCTACCTAGATTAGGATCACTCAATGATAATGAATGGTCTCAATGTCACTATCATTGGTGAGATCTTTCATGATCAGAGATTGTCAATCACTGATTCGATGTTCCATCATTGACTGGACAAGAGAATACTACAAATATCTATTTCTAAGGTCTACATAGGATTCAAAGGTTATAGACTAACCTAGGATCCCTGGAAAATGGTTTATTTGTAGTTAAAAATATCACTTTATTTACTAAATAAAATAAAATAAAACTTTATATTAATTTTTTTATGCTCCCATGATGACTTTCAACGATCAAACCACGTCGAACAATGTTAGGTTGGGGCTAGGGTAAATCCACTATTCTAAATTCAGCAGTTCCCTAATATTTCATATCTTTGTACCATTTTTGATTTTATTCCACTTTTTCATGAAAACCAATCATGCATGCTATTTAACATTTTAATACTTTTCAAAAATCTGTTCCGGGAACATCAGGCCTCAGAATCGCACACCCTCTCAGTGACTGATCCTGTAATCAATCCATATGAATTTTTAAAATAAATCATGGAATATATAATGCATGAAATATTAAAATAATTTCCTTCATCACATGTACCTAAAATATTTCCCCTCATCAGTATTCTATCTAATTTCATCTCTGGAGGAGGCCCTAACTACATACTCATGGGAGATTATTATTGGGTATGTTGTTCTCATTTCAAATTCTAGTAAACACTACATAATGTAGAAGGACAAGACAAAATACATGAGGAATATTTAAAAATTATAAATTAGTTAAAATATATCCTTGGGAACAACAAAAAATTCCACTCTTTATCCATATAATTGTTGATTCACCCTAAACAAGTCCCCCAATCTTACATGTATTGCACCTGTGGAGTACAAGATCCATAAAATAGGAGTCCTTAATCAGTACATCTAGTTCACAAATAGTATCCCATACTTACACGGTGTTGGTATCATAGATTATGTCCAAGGGAAACATTGTATCACTTATCTTTCAAATATGAATACCACTTTGAAAACATCCCCATATGCCTTGGGTATTCTCTAAGGAGAAACCAACTTTCCAATGTTTGGGATGTTCAAGATAAATATCCTGTGAATCATCCACCGGTTTATCTTATTTATCAGAATATGAATTAGAAACAAATAAATTTAGTTTCTTGTTTAGTATTTCAAAAAATTGATAGGTCCCATTCAATATGATTAAGTATAAATTTATTTGGGGAACCCACTCGATGAACATACACATCTCTCAATGGTGAAGATGATTGGAGCACAAAAAGAATTTCAGAATAATGTACATTGCATATGGCACAACCCATAGGGGAATTATTGATTTCTTATTTCCCCTTGATGGAATGATATTAAATGGTGAATTGGAAAAAATAATTAATAATATACTCCAAAATTAAGATGATATACATTTGAAATAATTATACTAGAACAACCTGATGAATTCAACATTAAGGGGGAGGTTGAGGACAATAGTTTCAATCTCTTGGCATACCATCACCCACATTTATCTTGTTTCCATATGATTTTCCACATACCTCACACACACTAATACTATTTTATATTTAATTAATCAATATTGATATTAAAAGATATTTGTGCATAAAAATTACAAATGATATCATAGTCTGTCCACGAAAACATCACACTATTCCGCAGTGATATCATGATGGGTCAAGACCTTTATAAGGCCTTTCCGTAATTAGTGATTGTCTAAAAAATTGTTGGTATATATGGAATGAGTTTGAATTCTTTATGAATACTTAAAATATTAAGGGAATATTCAATACAATGTGATAACAACATGATACCAAATAATATATATAAATGGTCAGGACCTACAACATGGGATTCCATTGGTAAAAAATAGGCCATAAGAAATTTTTTGTCCAACATCCACCCCCATAGAATTTTTATTTCCCCTAAAATGGGAAAGGGTTGATTCTAATTTTGATCATGTGTCTGGTACCATTGGATATTCACCAATATCAGCATGGGGAAACCCAGCTACTTCCGATTTTCTAGTTTAGATTCAACAAAAAAGGAAATCATCTAAATTGTTTATTAGAATCGTTAATAGGGAAGAAATATGAACTTAGACACATATATAAGATTCCTTATAGGTGGTTATAAAAATTATTATTAGGATGATCTCATATACATATTTTTCATACTCAACCCACTCAATATCCAGAAAATATATCATAATAACTCATCTTTTATGAACTTAATAAAATATTTTTGAAATCATCATGTAATTTTCTATTGATGGGCACTATGATATAATTCATCCAATCACAAACATAATTTTGATATTGGGAATATGTTATTTTACTATGAAATACATGGCTATTCTTAGTACCTCACTTAATTGGTGTGGAAATCCTCCAATATCAACACATACATCCTAAATGGGCACAAACACATTAAAATATCCCTGAGGATCGAGACTTTAAGATCATGGATATGTCTCACAAAATGATTCACACATAACTGTATGTGATATGGAATGTATTAGTTTGGGGACTCTAGAACCAATGAATAGGTTGTATCAACATGGTATTTTTACAGAAATAATTCTGAAAAAACCATATAGATTCATAAACTGGACCATTTTTGAGTTTTATCTCAGAATATTCTTATGTTACCCTGACCAAGTAGGTCCAAATTAACTGAAATCCAAGGCCTCCCCTGGAAATATATTCCCACACATCATTCCATTCCATTAACTTATCAATGGTGGTGTGACAAAAGATGAAGGTGTATCCATTTTTCATATATATAGTTACATGATATAATCTATCATGAGTAAACATTATATATAAAATCAAACAAGATAAGTGACTATTTTCTACAAGGATTTAAGAATCTTTTTCTAATATGTTCACCCCACACATGTTTGTGTACTTGGAGAAGAAAACAATTGATGAAATTTATATAAAATAGGGATTTATACATCAGTTAGTAGTATATTCCATGTAATGAATTTATTTATGTTGATATATATTACCTACTATTATTCATCTTGATAATTTATTTGGATTTTATGTATGGTTCTCTCCAACCAAATCACTCTTTCAGAACTTCATAAAACCAAATATTGATACAAGAAGAATTTTTAACAACCAAGAACACATTGGAAGAGATGAATATCATATAACTATAATGGAATTTAAAAAATATTTCATTAAAATAAATCATGAAAACGTATGATCTGCCCCCAATATTACAACGATATAGGTGTGAGGGAAATAAGGTGAGAATTTCACAATGTTAAAACACTCACATAGGATCCATCATAGAGATAGATTGTATATGATGGCCTCAATAATATCCCATTAATAGGGTGGACCTACTATGGTCCCTCTCATGGGTGGCCACACTAGGACCCCCTTTCCAGGGTGTCCCCTCATAGTCCACGTAATGACCTTAACTAATATAAATAATATTCCCCTTGTTTTTTATTAAACGACTTATTATGCTATATGGTTTTAGAATACACTTCCAATAATTTGTTTTTATTATTCCCTATATATTTAATTTATCATTAAGAATAATTAACATTGATAATATAGTCATTGAATAATGATCGCATGATTAGAATAAATATAGGGTTATAAAAATTCAAATTTTCATAGACAAAGGAAGTGATGGCATCAACCAGTAGGATCATAAACTAGGAATCCGATTTATTGGATATTATGAGGGAGGTATATTTTATTTAATTTTATGTTGATTAAGAACATGATGATATAAAAAAACATGAGAATGAGAAAAAATATTTATGGTATATGTTCAAGCCAACTGAGATCATGGCTGAAACCATGTTCGCCGAACTACCCAATGAAAATCCCACCATCTCACACCTTACCCCTAGGGATTTTTATTTCATATTAAAGTGATATGTAACAAGTCCATAGAAATATTAGTATGTATATTATATTTTATAAAATAATGAATTAATTTCCATTATATTATTGTTACTTTATAAATTTTTTTATTACAGAAAACACAAATAGTATTTTTGGATAATATTAAGATTCAATTATGAAAATTATTTTGATGAATTAGTGGATTTTTGAAATAAATAATATTTTAATAAAATATTGTTCTTAATTAATGCTTATTATATAAAAATTATAATATAATATTTATGAAGTAAAATGTATTTGTTATAAGGGTTCACAAAATGTTATTGTCAAAAAACACATCATTTTCATTAAATGTTTTTTTATATTAAAAGTTAAAATTAAAATATTTTGTAAATTATTTAGATAAATTGAATATTTTTTTCTATTAGGATGTTTCAATTATCTGATGGTGAATTCTTCATAATTTTCTAAGATAGTAGAATTGTTTGGTAACAATTAGAGACATTATAAATATACATTCTGATATATTACATCACAATGACTGAAAAGTGTTGTAATAAGTAATATACATAAGATCCAAGACCAAATATATGTTTTACCTTTAAAACTACATTATTTTATGTTTTTTTTATTAATTTTAAAACGAAATTATGAATCCTCTAAAACTTATAATATATTTTATGATTTTAAAATAATTTCTTTATGAGTGCCACTGATCTCCACATCCCTAGGGGTAATATATTAAGAAGTTAATGAATTGGACTTAAAATAGTAAAACCCAATCCCCTTTTTTATACTCAACAAGAAAAAACCATGAATGTTTTGTGGTTTTGGATATTTTATTATATAGAACCATGAACCTAAATAATAAAAAATATCCCTCTTTTCGGATATATAAACACCCATGCTCTTATTTTTCTTCAATAAAACTAATTTTTGTACATCCTTACTCTTATCTATACTATATAGATTATTTATAAAGTGTAACCATGTTATCAACGAGCCTCATCCAAGATTTTGGGGTCATAAACTCATGTAATAGATCCTCACCTTCCTCAACTTCATTCAAGTCAAACACTTTCCTTGAAATCAGTATTCTTAAATTAAAATTGTCATGTTATCATTCGTTTATAATAATTATATTATAGTCCAATTGAATTTATTGGAACTATAGATCATTTATTATATATCATTTTCACACTTATCTATGTAATTAATATGCTAAAATTCTCTATGTTATCTTCCACTCACCCCTTTTATCAAGAACTACTTTTATATTTTGTCTTTTAATTTTTATTTATGTATGGATGGATATGATATTCCATATTAAAAACACTGTTCTTGGTATTCATTTTTATGATTTATTCCTTTCACTCTCACTAATATTTTCATCATACTTTATGTCCACTCGTTAATATGCGGAATTTTGTTAGAGATCTTACACTCTACTTCATTTATAAAGAACTCATTTTATGTTATTTCTTTTACTTTTCATTTTCTTATGATGAGATATGGAATTTCAGAGTACTATTACATTCCATTTTATGTATAACTGATTAAAACTTTTTATTAATGTCATTAATACTCTTATGATCATTTATGTACATCTGTTACCAAGTCGAAATTTCCTAGTGCTTTTTTCACTTTTCATGATTTTTCATTACCATATGAATTCTATTTCCAAATTAATAGTGTTGGGATTTGATTTTCCATGTCTATATTTCTTACAATTTGATATAAAATTAATTTGATACTTCTTCCTCTATCATTAACCAATTTAAGGTATTTTTACGTAACACTTTTATGCTGCCGAAATTTCACCATGATTTTTTATGCCAAAATAATTGTGTAGTAAAAAACATACACATTATAAAATCAAGGGTATTAACCATTATGCACATTTTATTATTTATTATATACTTAAAGGTTTTAATTCCATATTTCATGATCATGGCATAAATTATGATGATGAATGAATCCATGTTTTAATATCTATGTGGCACACTTAATCATGAGAATGAAATTATTATGATGGATGCTCCCATGTAGAGCTACAATGCATTGGTTAAGGTTTGGAATCGTTATACATCATGTTGGGATAGGGATGTACCAAAATAATTTATTATTTTTTTATATCATGATGTTTTGTCAGTTTAGGCTTGACCTATGTTTATGATTTAGTGTTTTAGGTTGTTGAAACATTTTCCATGTTATGATTATCATGTTATATCATTCCTGATTGTTATGTTCATTTTATTCCGAATTTATATTCATATTTTATAACATGTATCACTTATTACATTTTTATTCCCTTTCTGGGATTTATAGATCAACCATTTCTTATGTATATCCCCATGTAATCCCATGCAGGGTTATATTTGAATGTCTATTTTCACCATGTTAAATATCTTTTCAATAATACATGTTAAGGATGTTTTTAATAATTGTCTTGTATCTTATGTCCCAGATAATATGTTATGTACCTAATTCGCAATGAAAAAAGAATTCCTAATTTTTTTTGGGTTTCATTGATTGTAATTTTATGTAATAAATCACATATTAATGTATAATAATGAGCAAAGATGTTATAGTGGGTATAAAATTAAATTTTTGGTATTTTTTGGATTAGGATTATAGAAATATAGTGAATGACATAGGGATATGATTTTATATAATAAAACATATATATATTTTGGTAAGTGTAGAGTAAGTGGTTAATCATGAAAATATATCCCTATATGGATTTATATTAGTGTAGGTTGTTCTGGAACGTATGTATATCGGAGAAAAAACTAAGACAGTGTGCTCCAGGACTGATTTCGGATAATATGGTATAAGAGAATGACCCTTAGTGTTCACCAGGTATGACACTCTCACTGGATATAATTTTGAAAGTTCATTAGCTCATTATGAAAAATTATTAAGGGAAAAACAAAAATTCCCATAAGAATAGATGTTTTTAAATTGGTCATTGATAACATAGATTTAATCCTACTAACTCATAATTTAAGGAGATATATGTATTTTATAAATTATCCCTTCAATTCCATTAGATTCTCCCTTATGTATTTAATTAATTAAAATAATCATCCATAAGTTTCCTTTTATTTTTTCTAATGCATTGAAATAAGAGAAACCAGGTATACAATCAATGGGATGAGCGATGTGATGAATACCCTAAAGAGATACCCAATCTAATAGGAGAAATAAAAACAATTTTTTTTACAATACTCTCTAAACTGAATTAGGTTTTTAATATAATCCTAGATCAGGAGGAGCTCCCAAACCCCCTTGTATAGAATAAGTTTCAATCAGCATCTTCATTTGACCAAGGCATCATACTTTCAATTAATCATCAGTTACCTTAATCATGAAAAAATAGATCAACTCCATTGAGAAGATATTTTTCATCCTTAAATGTTATATAGAAGATAATTTACTATTGGATGCTTATCGTATGGAGGGAGAAGCTTATTAGTTCTAGACATTAAAAAAGAATATGAATCCTGAGGTAGATATCGAAGTGATGGAGTTCAAAGGAATTATAGAAAATGTTTTTTGATAAATATTTTCCTTGAAATCTATTATTTATAATGGAAAAGTATTTCCTCCCCATAAGGAAAAAATATGATGAATCTATCATTTTTTATGAGGAAAACATCATAATACTTTCATGGAATACTTCCATCTTGGTCGTTACTCTCGAATACAAGGTTGAAAACTTCTTTGGTGGGTTAAAGCCTAGTCTACGAAAATACTTGGGGATCTATGAATTTGATAGCTAAGAGTAAATTTTAAAATGTTCCCCAAAAGTGGAAATGGAGATCAGTGAATCCTAAAGGTATTATAAGTTTTATAATCTGAAGGAGGAGTCCAATTCTAGTGATCTGAGGAAGAAATCTAAAGTTTCTATGAAATTTCATCCTCCCACTTATCAAAGGTGTGGAAAGAAGCAACCCAAAAATTTACTATGGTTTTAGGAAGGAAGGATACATATTTAATAATTTAAAATATGAGGATCCAGTCAACCCACAACTCATTTTTCATTTTCAGAACTCTAATAATCTATGGAACAATTCAATCCAATTCCCTAAGATAAGGGTATTTAAAGGCCACCAACAACCTCAATGAAATCAAGGAAAATAATTTTCCATAAATACCACTAAATAGATTCATGAAAATGATGTGTTGAATGGTATGCTAGTTATTCATTCATGAATAGTGAACATACATTTTGATTCTGGTTCTATGAATTCCTTCATATCACGACAAATACGTAAAACTATTCAAATTCCACCACAAAGCATGTAATTAGAGATGTCACTGAAAATGAAAAATGGGGTAATTGTTTCATCCCACATGGAAATATGAGTCTAAATATTGTATTTTATATAAGAGTAAATATTTTTCAATCTTATTATTATTAATTTCTAAATTATTATGTTTATTCAATAAAAAAAATAGAAATTTTGGTTAATATTAAAATTCAATTACGAAATATGTTTTCATGAATTAATGGTTTTTTAAATTAACATTATTCTAATAAAATATTTCCATTCAATAAAATTTATTAAATATAAATGATCATATATTTTTGATGAAGTCAAGTGTAATTTTTATAAGGCTAAAAAAATTCATGTCAAAAAACCCATCATTTTAGAAAAATGGTGGTTTTTATTTTAAAAGTAAAAATTAAAATAATTTGAAAACTAATTAGATAAAATTTATATTATTTTTGGAATCAAGAGGAAGAAACTATCCAATGGTTAGTTTTTCATAGTTTTATGAACCATCCTAATTTTGGGTAAAAATTTAATACCATATAAATACACTTTATAATTTATGGTATAAAAATGACCTAATTATGATGTAATAAGTAATATAAATGGGATCTATGACAAAATATATGTTATAAATTTAAAATAATGTGATTTTATGACTATTTAATTGTTTTTATACCCATTATGAATCATCCAAGACTTAAAATATATATTAATATTTTAAATTCATTTCTTTAAGAGGGTGACTCAACTCCACATCACTAGGGGTAATATTGTAATAATTTTGTCACATTTCCATCTAAAATAATTAAAAACTCTCCCCTTTGTTAGAAACCGTGGGATAGTTTTAGGTTTTGGATATTTTATTATGTCGAATCCAAAACCAAAAAAAAAACAATGAAATATCTTTCTTTTCCTATATAATCCCTCCCAATATATCATTTCACTTCAGAAAAACACCTTTTAGAATGTCCATACTCTTCCCTCCACTGTTAAGAGTCCTCCCAAGGTTAATCATGAGATCTAAATTATCTATTCCTATGCTTTTGGAGTCACACACTCATAGAAGAGGTCCTCACCTTCCTCTACTCCATTAAATTTAAGCACTTTCTTTCAAATTCATCTTCTTAATTTCATTTTTTCATATTGTCATTCATTTATTATCATTAACATACTATCCAATTTATGTTATATAAATTATATATCATTTATCTCCTATCATTTTGACCCTTACTAAAACCATTACTATGTCGAAATTTTGTAAGGGATCTTCCACACTCCTCTTTTATTAAGAACTCCATTAATGTTATATATTTTAGATTCCATTTGATTTTTGTGGGATATGATATTACATATTCCCATTAATATTAATTTTATTTATAAATTATTGAATCATACTTTCACAATCATTAATCCTTTCATGATCTTTTGTGTACACTAATACCATGCCAAATTTTTTATGGATCATACGGTCTTCTCACTCCTCATGCACTCAATTTATGTTAATTATATTAGTTTTAAATTTTTTTGGATTAGATATAATATTATATATTCCCCTTGATTTACATTTAATTTATAAATTATTATACATTCCGTTCACTCTCATTATTCCTCCCATGAACCATTATATACACTCGTTACCATGCTAAAATGTCATATGGATTCTTTTCTCTATTCGTGTTTAATAATTTCCATATGATTTATATTTAAAAATTACTAACATTGTAATATTATTTATCATTACCCTATTAACTCCCATTTTATGTAAAAATAATTAGAGCCATATTTATCTCTCATCAACCTTTTTTAAAAAATTTATAAAATGTCATTGTGCTGCCGAAATTTAACCATGATTTTCCATTCGAAAAAAGAAGATTAGTGAATACCATACCAATTATTATCTAAATGGTATTAAACTTTATGAATATATATATATATATATATATATGGAACTTAATGTTATGTTTTCCATATTCCTTACTTGTGGGATAAATTATGATGATGAATGTGTCCATGTTATATTATCTACGTGACACACTTAATCACGAGTATCAAATGATTATGATGGATGAGCCTAGATACAACCCTAATGAATTGGGTAATGTTCAATATCATAAGTTAGGTTGGGATATTGGTTTACCTGGTTCCTTTATGGGAATGTTTCTACTATTAAGACTTGGCTGGTTATCCTTGACATTTGTTTATGATTAAGTGTTTTAATTTGTTGTGACATTTCCCATGTTATGATTTTCATTCTATATCATGACTTACTATCCTTGTTCCTTTTAGTTCTCTTCAATATGACTTTTTTCTAACATGTATCAATTATAAAATGTTTATTCACTTACTTTTCTTTATAGATCACCCATTTCTTATATATTTTCCAAGGTTATGTAATGAAATTTTAAGTTTGAATGACAATTTTGAACATGTTAAATAGTTTTTTAATCATTCATGGTAAGGATATTTTTAATAATATTATTGTATATCCTATTAGAGATTATATGGTATGTACATAATTTTAAAATAAAGTAAAATTATTGATTTTTTGGGTTGATTCATGTTTAATTGTTTGTAAAAAAAGTATTAATTTGTAATAAATAGAGTACATGATATAGGACACATCTCTCTAGAGTGTCCCCAATAAGGACCCCCACTATGGTGGCCCTCCGAAGTACCCTTCCCATGGGTTCCACTTCTAAATGGAAGCATTGTATGATAACTCTGGAATGAAAAGAAGTATATGAGTTAAAAATAGAATATTTATTTCATGCTCAGCGGATGAGTGTACGACCCCTCATAATAGGGAATCTTGTCACCTTACCGAGAATTCTCCATGTGGCTTCCCTAGTTGGGATAGTGTTTCTCACCAAGGACGTCATGTGTGGCCCTATTTTACTAGCTACCATGACTCGCCCAAACCTCATTTATGGGTTTATTGTGAATATTTCCTTTCAAATTTTCATGTGGAGTGGTGGTGTGTAGTCACATTGGAATAATAACATTTTTATTCCCCTTGGATATAATTCTGATGGATGGAATTTGTTTGAAATCCCTTTTGTATGAAAAAGGGCATGAAAGTGGTGACCCTGAAACATTGGGGGAAGTACCATTGCATCGCCTAGGGTCCCATTTTATCACTATTTCTTCCTCTAATAACATTTTTCTTTGTCACCCAAACATCATTTCATAGGTCCATAGTGGTCACATAATATACCTCTCATTAATATCATTAAGTTTCCATACCCATATTTCGCATGTCACCTATGCACATTTCCTCACTTGATCATCTCTAATTCTCCCTAGATTATATCAATTTATATAAATAACCACACCCTTTGGTATTGTATACCACAAGAGTTCCTCAAATATGCATGAGATTTTTCCTCTCTTAGACACTTCCCCCGGGCCTCCAAAAATTCCCCCAAGGTAGCCTATATAACATTAAAACATTTGAAAACCAACATAATTAATAGTATGGGTAATCTAAATTAATCACATGGGTGTACCATAACCTAAGACCCATAACCTATGTTAAAAATAGAATGAGTATCATCACATGGGAAATGTATCACTTGGGGATCATCACATGGGTTACCCATTGCTTAAGGATCATCACTAAGGTGACCTATAACCCAGTGTTCGTCGCTTAGGTGACCCCTATCCCAAACTCATTCGCTAAGAAGTCCATTTACCAAGACTCGTCACCTATGTGAAAAATCACCCAAGAAACCCAGCTAAGAAACCTATTGCCCCGGGGTTCCCACCTAGGTGAGATATCACCAATGGGTTCCCATGTAAGTTAACCACATTTCCAGGGTTACCTCCTTAATGACCCATCACCTAGGGTTTCATTATACAGAAACAATTCACCACATTACCCATGTCACGTAGATGGGAATGTCATAATTGAGGGATACTACATTGAATCCATATCTACATTACTAGGTTATTTGTTTCATAGTTAATCCCCCTTAAATCATGAATCACATAGTAATGACTATGTACAACTTTTCCTATCAAACAATCAGGATCTTACATGTTTTTTTTATCATGTCTCTCTTCGGTAATGTGGTACCCAGTCTTGTGGGTGGCTATGGTTGTTTTCTAGGATTATGTAGTTTCACTGAACACCTATATTCTACCAGAATCAGGTTAAAAAATTATTGTTTCTAAATAGTTTATTTTCAAATTAGTGGATTCATAATCCTCGATTATGGACCTACTAATGGAGGTTACCCCACCCTTTTTGGAGAATACTGCAATCCCCTTGATTAAAACCCTACCCTTTCATAAATGTATCTCTCATTATACCTCTATATTCCAAACATTATCCTATTATATAAATAGGTAAGATGATAGTCGAATAAGGATTCACCTCATGTATGATACATAAGAGGCCCTTATTGTTGATTTCATTTATCATAAATAATCAACAAAATTAGCAGAGAGAATAGGCTTCAAGAAATATCACCATGTTTTTCTGATCAATATATAGAGTCTCCCTCATGTTAAATGAGAAGTATTTAAACCAATATATCATTTCTCACACAAGGAATAACTCATATAGTCTTAGGGATTTAATTTTATTATTAATAATTATATGTTTTCCATCTCTCATATGTGTGGTCATTTTCCTAAAAGTAAACCTCATAAAACATACCACTTCCCTTTCAAATGGTTGTATTCATAATGAGATAATAATTCAATGATCTATATTCCCAATGAATCTTAAAAGGGCCACCCCCATATTAAAAATCCATAAATAATCCTTTGGTGTTAGACATTTCAATAAAAACATCCCCAAAATATAATTGAAAATTTATGTAAAATGACCTTCCTACTTTTTTTTAAATTATAAAGTGTATTCCTGTAACAAAAAATTTAAACCTATCATTCAAACTAGATGGGATTTAATTTTTTTGATTGGATATGTAGAAAATACATTTGAGTTTCAAATCCAACATCATTAATCATTAATGACCCACTAGTATAGACATATTGAATGGTTTATTATAACTCAATGATGAAATATCCCAACTATAATCC
Source organism: Viscum album (assembly GCA_963277665.1). Lineage (NCBI taxonomy): Eukaryota > Viridiplantae > Streptophyta > Magnoliopsida > Santalales > Viscaceae > Viscum > Viscum album. Next base: position 1,527,456,237 of record OY728163.1, on the reverse strand, counting down.
TTCCATAACCCCCACTTAGAGGGTTATATTTCTTCTAGGTATCTCAACATAATTTGCATTAGGACATATTCTTAGAAATGTGCATCTTCCAATGGCCACATTATTTATGATATCTTCCCATATATATTTTTACATATTACCTTTATGATTAATAAGAAATAGATTATAATGTGCACGTCCCATAGAAACCATCCTAAGTAATCTTTCACCTAGTCATCCTTACTATAAGTCATTAAACAGCAGAGATCAATCCTTGTCACATGAACATAAAATGTTTGATGTATCCCATTAAGTTACACCAAAATACATTAGTCATGATTCCTTTTACAAGTATACATATGAAACATATATAATAGCCATATCTAGGAACCATGAACACCTAATTCTTCAATATATGGATATAAACTCTAGAGTTACAAGCCACGTGGGTTTAAAAAATATTTCCTTAATGTAACGACCCAAACATTCATTAATGAAAATTCCTTTGGGTCTAATAAAATGTCTTGTTATTGTAGTATAAAACATATTAACTTAATTGAATATAGGTTTTGGTTTTTAAAAAACTATTAAGAATTGTGACCATTGCTATTATAGTCTTTGAATAGTGATCACATGATTAGTATAAATATAGGGCTTTAAAAAATGCAAATTACATAGACAAAGGAAACGATGGACTCATCCAGTAGACTAGCCCCATGTGAAGCCCATTTTTCTGAGAATGGAAAGGATGTGGAATAATTGGGCTTCTCTCATGACCAAGCCTAAGCCGAGCTTGAATACGTTAAGCTCGAGTGGAACTACCCATGAGGGAAGTGGAACATGATAGATATTACCAATCAAGCAATGTTATCGGAGCCACCCCAAGAGTCTGTCACCATCACGCACCACACCCTAAGGTATTATGTGGGGTTTTAAGGGGTTATGTAACAAGACCCTAGTACTACGATTATGTACATTATTCTTGTATAGAAAATATACATTCTTTTTATTATTGTTACTTTGCAAATAGTTTTTAAATCACAAATAGTATTTTTAGTTAATATTAAACTAAGAAATCTATTTTGATGAATTAATGTATTTTTGAATTAATTTTTTTTTGTAAAATATTATTATTCTTATTATTAAATGAATTTTTATTATATATAAATTATCATATAATTTTATGAATAGAATTGTAATATTTATTACGGTTTGAAAGTTGTTTTTGTCAAAACCCATGAATTATTTATATATGTCAGTTTTTATTTGAAAAGTAAAAATTCAAATATTTAGTAAATTATTTAGATAAAATGAATATTATTTTTGGAATTAGGACATCAAAATTATCCAATGGTGAATTCTTTATAATTTCATAGTACAATCAAATTTTTGGGTAACAATTAAATACTGTTTGAATATATAATGTGTTTTATGACATCATAATGACCCAATAGTGATGTAATAAAATACTATAAACATTATGTTCGTCCAATATATGTTTTACCATTAAAATAATGTGATTTTAGTTTTGTTTGATTTATTTTACAAGCTTTATTGGACCCTTCAAGAATAATAAAACATTTTAACTTTTTAAATTGATTTCCTTGAGAGTGTGACTCACGTATACTTAAGAAACCCTATTATTTTAAGATGTCTGGTCATTGTCTTTATAAAATAATTTCTTCTAATAACCTTTTGAAAAAACCATGGTCAAAAACCATGGTATGGTTTGTAGTTTTGATTAGTTTAATATGTGGTGTCCCAAACCTAAATAATAAATAATTCCCCCTACTTTCTTATATGAACCCACCCAATCTCCCACTTCCTCTTCACTCAAAGAATTTGGAGTTCGACCATCCCCTTACCTCCTCTCTCTATAATCCTTCAAAGTCACCCTAGGCTCCCAATAATCCACTCTCAAGCCTCTCCCAAGCTTTTGGATCACACTTCCATGTAATAGATTCCTACATTTCTATTTTTATACATGTTTTTTAATATTTTTATGACCTATTATTTTCAATTATTAATGTTGGGGTATGATATCATGCATCCCCCATACTGCTTTCTTTATGATTTAATTATGAGATACTGCTTTATCTCTCATTAATTCCTCCCATGTACACCTATTACCATACTGATATTCTGTAAGTAATTTCTCTCTCCTCATTTACATTCAAGAAATTATTTTATATTATGCATCTAAATTAAATTCCATATGTTGGTATATTATGTCATATGATCCCCTTACTCTCTATTTCATGTATAAATAATGAGATACCCCTTTCAGTCTCATCAAACCATTTTAATAATTTCTATTTGACATTGTTATGCTACTGAAATTACACTAAAATATCCATGATGAAATCATTTTATAGTGAATATCATACCCACTCCTCTATCAAGGTTATTCAACTTTATGAACATGTTCTTGTCGATTGAGGACATAAATTTATGTATTTAACATCTCTTATTTGTGGAATCAATTATGATGTTAATGAATCCATGTTTTATGATCTATGTGGCACACTTGTGCATTATATGAAATGATTGTGAAGTGTGCGCCTGGATAGTGCTCTAATGCATTGGGTAAACTATAGTATCATTATAAGTCAAGTGAAATGAGTGTTGGATCATGATAAATCATGCGAAACAAGGTTTTACTTGTACTTCATGTGTAGTGAGGTTTTACTCATGCTCCATGTGAAATGAGCCTTATCTCATGCTAATTCCATAATAAGTATTGTTGCCACATTTCCATGTTATGATTATCATGCTTTATTAGGCCTTTATGTTAATTTTTCTCTTCTGCTCCATTGATATGCCTATTTTATAACTTGTATTATATTCCTCATGTTATTCGATGTTTATTCCCTTACTGGGCTTTATAGCTCACCCTTTTCTTATGCATGTCCTCAGGTTATCCTATGGAATGCTATGTACAAGAAAATGTAGTGGTCATGTAAAGGATGTTTTAAATAAAGATGTTATGTTTCATGTTTTTAGTTGTTATGTAATGTTACTATTCCCCAAATACACTAGACCTCTTGATATTTAATGTTTAACCAAGTGAATATTTTATGTAATAAATCATGTTTAAGTGTGTAATAAAGAACAAGGTTGTTATTTTTAGAATCAGAGGATAGGATTAGTTATTTCTGGTATTAGAATTAGAAAACCCTAGTGAAGGCTTAGAGACAATACTAAGTATAATAAAAGAATCCCTAAGTTCTTGTGGGAATTGATTTAGTGTTTTATCAAAACATATTCATCCCTTTCTAGATACGATCAGGTAGAGCCGGCTTTGGAACAAATGTACCTAGGGGTAAAAGCCCCAACATGGAGTTTCCGGCTTGACCTGGTGTATCCTAGTACATGACAATGGTCCTTGATGCACTCTTGGTTACGACACCCCCAGGGGATATGCATTGGTAAATTAAAAAACATAGTATGAACCATTATTAAGGGAATTTAAAAAAATTCCTCAAGGAATTCATGTTATAATGTAGATAATGGATAACATATATTGAAGCCTAATGATTCGTAAGTTAAGGAAATAAAATTAATTTATATGTCATTCATTTCTATCTTTGGATTACCCTTTATGTGTTACCCATAATTTTTCTTTCATTATTGAATATTAAATCATTAGAATCCAATTAGTTTTATATCACAATTTTATCATCTCTAAAGGGTAACTCAAAATTTGATATGTTTTGTCAACATGATAAAGGATAGTTTCAAGATGGAATGGGAAGAACCTCATACAACACTCTTGTCCCTTACTGATGACTTACTAGATATAATTATTGATAAGTCAAGCTCGCATAGAATCTAACCCTTTTCCAATGCCCAACTTTCTTACAAGACACTCTATGACATATCAAAAACCACTTCCATACCACGGAATCATCAGGGATCATGGCATACCTATGATAAAATATTAAGCTCCCAACTCTACCACCTTTCAAGACGAGGGGTGTGAAATCATGGTATTTTCAAATATTTCACCCTATCCATAGAGTGTTATGCACTATTTGATTTTAGAATTACTACCGAAGAGGGAGACCTCTGAGTAGCCTATATATATATATAGTCTTGTCTTCCAGTATTTTTGGAAACTTAGTCAATATATTAGAAGAACCCCATTTCAAAAATTTCAAATCTAACTCTGTCGGACTATTTTAAAAAAACCTGGCACATGGTGATGTTTTGAAACTATACGTTAGAAACAAATTTTTTCAAAAATTGCATCATATTTTCCATCGATATGATCCATGTTACATGGAAAGCATTTGGAAAAAAAAATTATAAGACTTTGAATGTGCATTGAATTATTTTTGTATTAAGTGGACCTAACTCTCCAGGATCGATGTGATAATGAGGGTTGGGGGATTATTAATGATGGTGGGTAAGAAACCCTGAAGTCATGTTTAAATTTAAGAGTTCTTTTAGTTGGTAATAAAATTGTGAGGACGGAAATTTTTTTAACGGGGGAAGATTGTAATGACCAAAACATTCATTAATGAAAATTCCTCTTGGTATATTTAATTGTATTCTTATGGTTGTGTAAAATATATTCACTTATTTGGTTTTATGTTTTGGTTTTTAAAATACCGTTCAATTTATTGACATTTGCTAATATTGCTTTTGAACAGCGATCCCGTGATTAGTATAAATATAGGGTTTTAATAAATCCAATTTACTCAGACAAAGAAGTGATGGCCTCATCTAGTAGACTGGCCCCATACAAAGCCTATTTGTCTAAGCTCAGAAAGGTGGTGGAATCATTGGTCTTTTCTCTTGAAAAATCCCAAGATGATCTTGAATACATTAAGCTTGAGCGGAACCGCCTACAAGAGAAGTGGAAATTGATAGGGATTACCACTCAAGAAATGTTATTTGAGACACCCCAAGAGTCTTTCACCATCGCGTACCTTAACCGAAGGTCTTATGTGGGAGTTTTAAAGGTTTATATAACAAGACCCCAGTACTATGATTATGTACATTATTATTGTATATAGAATATTCATTCGTTTTATTATTGTTACTTTGAAAATAGTTTTTAAAGAAAAAATAGTATTTTTAGTTGATATTCAACTCATCAATCTATTTTGATGAATTAATGGATTTTTGAAATAAATAATATTTTATCAAAATATTATTATTATTATTTTTAAATTATGTATTATTAAATATAAATTATCATATAATTTTATGAATTCTGTTGTAATTTTTATTAAGGGTTGAAAGCTGTTTTTGTCAAAACCCATGAATTTTCAATAAATGTTGGTTTTTATTTTAAAAGAACAAAATTCAACTATTTATAAAATTATTTATATAAAATGAATATTATCTTTGGAATCCGGATGTCAAAATTATCCAACGATGAATTTTTCATAATTTTCATAGATAGCCAAATTTTTGGGTAAAAATTAAATACTGTTTAAATCTATAATCTGTTTTATGACCTCATAATGACCCAATAGTGTTGTAATAAATTACTCTAAAAATTATATTCGGCCAATATATTTTATACCATTAAAATAATGTGATTTCAGTTTTGTTTGATTTATTTTAGAATTCTTTAGTGGACCCTTCAAGACTTATAAAAAATTTTAGATTTTCAAATTGATTTTCTTTCTAGTGTGACTCACCTCCACATACGAAACCCAATTATTTTAAGAAGTTCAGAAATTGGACATATAATATATTTTTTTACATTCCCCTTTGGAAAAAACCATGGGAATAAACCATGGGATGGTTTTTGGGGTTGATTAGTTTAATATGTGGTGTCCCAAACCTAAATAATAAAGAATTCCCTCTCATTTCCTATATAAATGTACCCATGCTCTCATGTCCTCCTCAATCGAAGACATTTTATTTTGACCATACCCTTCCCTCCTCTCTCTCTATAATCCTCTCAAGGTTCCCATGCTCCCAATAATCCTCTCTTAAGCCTCTCCCAAGCTTTATAGATCACACTTCCATGTAAGGGATTCCAACCTTTCTATTTTTATCCTTGTTTCTTAATATTTTTATGCACTTTTATTTTGAATTATAAATATTGGGGTATTATTTTTCACCACCCCCATACTTCCTTCTTTATGTTTTAATTATGAGAGACCCCTTTATCTCTCATTAATGCCTCCCATGTACACATGTTACCATGCCAAAATTCTGTAAGGATTTTATCTATCCTCATTTACATTCAAGAAATTCTTTTATATTATGCATCTAAATTCTTTTACATATGTTGATATATTTTATCCCATGATCCCCTTACTATCCATTTAATTTATAAATGATGAGATACCCCTTTCACTCTCATCAACCATTTTTACAAAATTCTATTTGACATCGTTATGCTGCTGAAATTACACCAAAATTTCCATGCCAAAATCATTTTGTAGTGAATACCATACCCACTCCTCTATCAAGGGTATTTACGTTTATGAACACGTATATGTTGATTGAGGACTTACATTTATGTATTCCATATCTCATATTTGTGGAATGAATTATGATGTTAATGAATCCATGTTGTATGATCTATGTGGCACAATTATGCATGAAATGAAATGATTATGAAGGGTGTTCCATGATAGTGCTCTAATGCATTCAGTAAAGTATAGTATCATGATATGTCATGTGTAATGAGTATTGATTAATTCTAATTCAAGTTAAATGAAGTTTTACTCATGATTCATATGCAATGAGGCTTTACTCATGCTCTATGTTCAATGATCCTTGGATCATGCTAATCCCATGTTAGGTGTTGTTTCCACGTTTCCATGTTATGATTATCATGATTTATCATGATTTTATGTTCATGTTTCTCTTATTCTCAATTGATATTCCTATTTTCTAACATGTATTATATTTCTCATGTTATTTGATGTTTATTACCTTATTGAGATTTATAGCTCACATTTTTCATATGCATGTCTTCAGGTTATCTAATGCAATGCTATGTAAAAAGGAATTTAGTGGTCATGTAAAGGAAGTTTTCAATAAAGATATTGTGTTTCATGTTTTAAGTTGTTATTTAATGTTACTAATCCCCAAAGACACTAGACCTACCAATCTTCCATGTTTTATCAATTGAAGAGTTTATGTAATAAATCATTTTTAAGTGTGTAATAATGAACATGGTTGTTATACATAGTACCATATATTAACAAAAAATAAGATGTATAACATATCTTACATAAAAAATATTTAATTTATGAATAACCTGTGATACATTTTGATGTTCACTTCAATGGGATAGCTCAGATATGTGCAAACATTTAGATCAATACATTCTTCTATCCTTATATTCTTTATTTATTTAAATTGTAATCAATATTTCATGACACAGAATGCCACAAGAAACATGGGATCACGAAGTTATGAAAATGTGAAGGCCAAGAGAATCTCCAAGAGCGATGTCTGTTCCTCGTAGGGGCTGGGATCTGAGGGAGTTGAACATCAAGAGGAGAGATTCATCGGTCACCATGGAAGCCAAGAAGTCTGCCAGCTAGTTACCCTCACGATGCATATGGAGGATCTCGGTATCATGGGGGATGAGATCCTTACACTTACGAATGACATAAGTGATGTTCCAAGGTAGGAGGGTGTCTGCTTTAAGGGATCTTTAGTTGTTTTTTGAGTCTATTTCCACAATGGTGAGAGGGATATCCTGAGAGAGGCAGAGCTCTAATCCAATGTGCATGGCCTTGGCTTCGGCCACAAGAGAGTCACTCGTCCCAAGGTTTGCATTGAACGTGAGGATGACTGAACCCACAATGGACCTAACGGCCCTACCTCCCCTCTTGATTCCCTAGCCACAATACCCATATGTGTTTAGTTTGAGACTGTCATGAGGGGGAGATACCCTAGATAGTGGGTGGTGATGTCAACGAAATCATGCATGCCTCGAAAAAGAAAGGTGGTTTATCTTTCCCCCGCATTGACAAGATGACCTTCTCCTCCATTGAAACACATGAGCGGATCCTTGACCTCAACTTCACAGGAGACAATTTCACATGGTGCAAAACTAGTGAGGGAATAGGAGGACCTAGTGCAGACTAGACCACTACCTGAGTAAATTTCAGGCTATCTTGACCTTTCAGCACATCGAGGTCTCTCACTTAGTCCGAGCATTGTAGGACCACTCCCCCCTCCTTCTTCACAGGAGACAGGGTTCACCAAGATCGAGGTCATTCTCTTTCTCTAAATCATGGACTGACAGACCATGCTTTCTAGAGACATTTGATCTTTCCTAGAACACACCTTTCCAACAAAAAAGTTGGATGGGGCTCCACATGAAACTTCAATGCTTGAAACGGTATTTTATGGTTTGGTCCTCCTCCCTTGAATCTAGCCACTCATTAAACTATGACATTACCAAAGACATAGAGATTATTGAAGTTTACTTGAAAGATCAATTGGATAATGGTGCCTTTTCAACCCTTATCCTCAAAAAACAATGACTCAATGAGATCATTTTGTAACATGAGAGATATCTCCTTGAAAGTACCTATGTCTACTGGCTTTGAGAGTGGTATAGGAACATTGCTTACTTCCATGCCTTCCTGAAGGAGAAGCACCAGGCTCACGTTCCCAACATCAGGCTTGAGGATGGATCTTTTACCAGCCACACGGGGTTACTTGGAGGTATGGTTTGTTCCCAATTCAAAAACCTCTTATGTGATCCTAACACCTGCTTCCAGAATAGATACCCCTCCAAGAAGGCGGAGATCATTAAATCAATCCCCTGAAGCGTTACCAGTTAGGTTGATGATATTCTTAGTAGTATCCTAACTGAGAAGTAAATATGGGGTGTAGTGAATCTCCTCAACCCCGATAGTGCACCTGTCCCTAATGTCATTCCTAGTTTTTTTCATTTCCTCCTAGAACATCATAAAGAATGACCTCTCTAAGGCCAACCAAGATTTCCTCAGGGGTGGAACTCTCCCGTGAATTTCTAGAGCTACCACCATGCTTTTGATCTCCAAGCTTGGTTCTCCTTCCTCTATATCTCAATACTGGCCCGTCATCTTGTATGAATTTTCATACAAGGTCCTAGCTACCATCATTAACAACAGGCTTGGAAACTTCGCAATTCAATGGATTTTTTAGGAACATCATGATTTTTTCAAAGGGAGATCAATCCAAGGGGCTGTTGGGGTTTCCCATGATATTGTTTGGGACATCAACATCAAGGTCATAGGTTTTAATGTAATCATTAAGCTTTACATGAACAATGCATATGACCATATGGAGTGGATTTTTATCACCCATACCATGAGGTGCATGTGGTTTTCTAAGGGTACTATTGATATCTTCTTTTGTTTCTACATCATGGACTAGTTTAACATTATATTGATTGGGAAACAATATGGCATTGTCAAGTCAGTTAGGGATTTACACCATGGGGACCCTCTCTCCCTGAAACTTTTCATTCTATCCCAAGACGCCCTTAGAAAACACTTCTCCCTTGCCATGCAACAAGGTGATATCCATCCCTTTCTATGTAGTTCTCACATCCCTGACGTCTCCAACCTTGTTTTCACGGATGACCTGATATTCTACATAAATGGGTGGATCCCTCCATCAATGGGTTTGTGAAGATCATGGAATCTTATGACATGTGGAGTGGACAACTTATCAACCGGGAAAAAATTAACATCTTTCTCCCATTGAGCTTTCCAAGAATCCACATGAGCTCCATCAAAAACATTATTGGAATCCATGAGAAATGTTTTCCCTTAACCTACCTAGGGGATCCCCTTTCCCCGAGGAGGATACGGGTCCACTTCTTCGACGAGCTCTCTAACAAGATCAATACATTCTAATAATCAATTTCTATGATTGAAAGGAAAAAAATCTCCTTATGAGGATCTTTATATATATTGAAGAATATTTCTTAAATCTATAATACAATCTCGTCATATGAAATTATTCCCCCAATATAGTTTGATGGGACTAACATCCTATCATCTCATCCAATGTGAGTTCTTATGTTTGGTTGGTAAGAAACCCCATATATCCTCCTATCATTGAAAGGAAGTTCTATATATTTTCATGTAACTATTAGTCATTGGGTGTTTCAGATTATATAAATAAACACCCATAGAATGCATTTTAAATTTGAATAATTACCTACACATGATAAAATGATTTTTTTGGGTTGACACAAAAAAATTCAACCTAAAATGTTGGATTTCATATATGGGTAATTAATCACATTTCATATCATTTTCAATTTTTAATTCATTGAAATAAAAAATCATAATTAATCTCACCTAAATGAAATTATATATACCTTCTTTCCCAAGGCAGGAGGATAATTAGGGTTCCATACCACTGATTATTAGGAACCGACATTGGTCAAGGGGACTGGTTATCATTCTCATCAGACCCTATTATAGGGAATTATTTTATACAATAAGAATATATTATTAATTTAAGATATATTAATGAATCCCAAATTAGATCCCACTAGAGGGATGGTTTTGTTTCATTATTTGAAATTGATTATTATAATTTGTCGAAGTAACCATCTGGGCATATAAGATGTATCTCATTGATGTGAACATCTATATATATTATTTTTTCCTCATCAATTTCATCAATTTTTTTTCAAAGTTTCTCCATATTATTACTCGGTTTTACTTGGTTTTAAGGAATTATGGATTATATCCACAATGATGGAAAATCTAGAGTTAATCACCATATTAGGAAGTGGAATGTGATCATGCGGTTGGGATTATGCCTGTTTAATATGATTACAATATATCCATATAAGATAAATAAGTACATATATTTTTATATGTCACCTAACAACATAATCCTTACTTTTAATATCATATGAAAAGGATTGATCTATATAGTTTAAAATTGTCAACTAAGGGTGACTTGGTGAATGATTCAGTGCGATGGTTGATGTGTGAATTATTGCTAAAAACCCATTTATAGTAAACCTTATATAAAATATGTCCTAATGTCAATAAGTTAGAATTAGAAAGAATAAGTCCCTTTTAATATAGGTCTCTATAGTAATATATACTATTGAGAATAATGCGGTGACATACTAGGGGAATATTGCATTCTAAGTATGAGGGAATTATATTATCAGTATTAATGAAAAACAGTGGGATGATCCATGTGTAATATGGATTTCGTTTAGGTGAATATAATGTTGATGATTTTTTGTTTGAACCATTATCTGGAATCCTATGTATCCATTTAAAACTGGAATCAATTCCTATAAAATTAGAATTATGGTTCTCTGAAAAAAAAATGCATCATGTTGTTTAACATTATCTGATTAGAAAAGTTTCCATGTATTTTAGCACTATTCTATGAATATAATTCTATCTTGAAAGGCATGACATCAAAATATTTAATGGGGCATACACATATGTGGGGTTTCCCTGGATGATTCATTAGGAATATGAACCTTTAAAGGAATGTCTCTTAATGAACATTAATCTTTGAGAGGTAGTAGATATAGTTTATGGGGGTTACACCTATGAAGGAGGAATATAGATATTATTGATAGAATGATAATACTGATGAAATAATAATCTCAATACTATATGCCCTCATAAGTCATGATTTGTGTGTAAAACAAGAGAGAGGACAAGATTGGGGGAATTGCGTAGGATTATGACACTAGATTTGGATGTGTATTACTCACTGATGTATTAGAAATATTATTTTATATACATATTTAATTAATGATTCATGATTAATAAAATAGTGAACTATGACCTCATGGGTATCATTATCAATAATTATACTTATCCTCCTATATTTCTAACTCTTTATCAGGTAGGAAGAGGTATAGAAAATAAAGGTTTGAGGAGATAATTATCTATTGATAATGAATAATGGATTTCTCAAAGGTTGGTACCATTAGTCTCCACATAAGAATTCGAGGGTTCCATTAATAGGGAAATCATCATGGAATACAAATAAATTGAATTATATGAAGATTGATCAGATTCCAACAATTTCACATTACTTTTTATGTTTGTATGTAGGTGGTAAATATAATTGCCTAATCTAAGAAGATTCTCACTCCCTCACCCTATGATTGGGGCCATTGGTACCAAGGGGAGGAATTTTTTAAAAATCATAAGGATCCTATGAGATATAGAGAACACATGTAAAAAATCCATTACTAAGGGAATGCAAGATTGAAATGGGGTCAAAGTAATGAATATAATGAACTAATTATGTGGATATTTTTCATCATAGGATGTATAAATGGTCATATTCCTATATAGGTAGTTTGTGTAAAGGTGTGTGGGGTTTTATGAATAAATAAACAATGGGAGATAGGTCACATTAGTGGGAACCATTGGAAGATGAGTCACATGAATAGGAACTTCTGGTTAACAAATCTCTTAGGTGGGAGGCCATGGGTTATGGGTAACTTATGATATGATCCTCAAATGATTTGTAACACAAGTGATGAGTCATAGAAGATAGTTCACCCATGTGATGATCCTCAAGATATGGGTCGCCAAAGTAATTATCCTTAGGTGAGGGGTTTCCAAGGTGACGAGCCCCAAATATTGTGTCATGTATGTGAATATCCAAAAAATAAGAACAACTCTAGTTATGATCTATAAGAAATGGGTTATCTAGGTTATGGATTCATAAAACCACTCACCATTACTTATGTTAGTATTTATTAGTGTTAAAGTTTCATAGGATACATAGTAGAACGATTGGAGGCCTAAGTGAAGCATCTTAGATAATCTTCATCTCTATTAAAAAAATCACAGCAACTCATGCACTATTGAATGGTCAGGTGGTTATATTTATTAGAATATATTCAGATATGGGTGGATAAAGATAGAGTGAGTGAATCCAAGCACACAGTTGACATGAGTGATGATGGATGGTCCACTTATGGATATATACATGATCCAGACTAGGTAACTACATGGGACCTATGAGAGGCAAGCAGGGTGACAATTGTGGTCATGGGGTGTATAATCTAAATTAATATATATTGGTTTAGTTAAAAAATAAGACATCCTTTGAGGTTTCATGTTTCTTGTATCATTCCATTTTATCATACAATGGGAGTGTGAATAGTTTTATATATTTTATAATATCATATTATATTTATAGATTAATATCAAAGATAATATATAATTTTTATTATATGAAAATTACTCACATTTGTCGTTATAACCCTTTAGTGATCCAGATTCATCCCCAAGGTCCCCTTGTGGTTTGGGTAAAGACAAAAATTAATCTAAGATGGGTTACTATCATATTCATGAGTTTTGATCATTATTCTTATTGTATTTATTTTTAATGTACTCAATAAATATTTTGTTACCGATTGAACATGTGTTTAATGTGATGGAATTGAAGATAGAGGGTGTAAAAGATAAATCATTCCATCTCTTAATTTAAATAACTGTGGTATACCTATCTTTTATTTAGTAATTTTGGAATATGTAAATAAAATATCCTTAATATTAATTAACATTATATGGATCATAGTTTCAAAATGTGTTATTATACTATTCTAACTCGACATTAGACTTATTAGAGTCATAATAAACTTATTGTTAAACATGTTGACTTGGTGATGAATCAGCATGATCATTGAGTATACATACAATGTAGAATCAGGATTTTTTTATGCATACATGGATGATATGATTTTTATTCCTTATAGAAAATAAAAAAAATTAATTATGAAATACACTCTAATATAGAAGAAATCAAAATGGTACTAGATCTATAGTTTAAAGAAGTATATATTGGTAATAACCAAAAATTCCACCATGTTGTGTAACATAACATGAAGAGACGGTGTATCTTATCATTGTAAATGATTATTAAACAAACCATGGGTAAGTGTGATAAATCATGATGTAAAATCAACTATTTTGATATGGGTTCTACTATTTGGCATGGTTCGAATAATATACTATGTTAGGATGTTGTGGTAATTATGAGGATACTAATACCCAACACAAGATCTATCACACAATACAGGTCCATACAATGGTCTTAAGATAAATAGATAACCATTTTTTCATAAATTCAATTATTTAATAGTGAATAAATTTATTATTTTTCTAAATAAAATGAACTAATTATTGGTTTATAGCTACATTAACCAAATATGGTTTCCAAATTTTGATTTAAATAAATGAAAAAATGTCATATTGGTGGTGGACATACTATGGTTGTACATTTCTCTTTTAAAATAGATTTTTTGAAGAATAATGTGACATAAAATTCTAAAAATTATAGATATAATGATTAATATTAATAAAGAATACATTGACCAGAGAATGGATTCACACATCATTAGTTAATCCAAATCATTTCGTAAAGAGCAATATGATCATTGTTTGTGATATTTATTCTTATACACATCTTATTTCATTATTTTTTTTAATTTTGGTTATAATAAAAGTGTGTGATAATTGTTTAGCTTTAAAATAAATTTATTTTAATTTGTTCATGGAAATATCATTTAAATTTTTTATTTTATTAATAAATATTGAAATTTCCATGATATGTGAAGTAACACATATATATCACCAAATAATAGTCATTCAGAAGAGTTAGTGAAAATTATAGGAAACCTAATTTCTATATACTTATGTTTATTACTTTATCATTCATCGTAACTTCATTGGTAGAAATATGATATTACAAATAACTTATAATGAGTTAAAATTTTACTTTTAAAAATATTCATTTTTATAGAGAACTGATTTACCCCTATCAACTCACCTAATACATATATTATAAAATTATATATAATCACATCCAATTTCCATTCATTAAAATTTTGATACTATATGAATTTTCATTTTTTTCAATTAGTATTCATTATCATAGATATAATGAATTATTTCAATAAAAAAATATTTCCATTTTTAATATAAAATGATTTCATCTATAAGAGAGGATTCTGATTCCTTGTTTTATTTCTCTGGTATTATATGATCTTTATATTATATCAATAGAATTTACTTCACGTCAATTTATTACAAAACATAAACTGAATAATTAAAATCATATTCAAACTTTTAGATCACCACACAATTAGTTATTATTATCCCTGTCTCATATGTAATTGATAAATACTATTATTTTGAAAAATTATAATGATATATTGGATAAACATTATTATATTTATAATGAAATGAATAATATAAATTATAATATCATGATATCAAATAATGATCAATTATAAGTTATTTTAATATGTTGGGATGAAACAATTAATCCATTATTTACATTGGTGAATATGATTATTAGAATATTATGTATAAATATATAATAATATATAAGGATAAAAACATGAAGGCTCAACAATTGAAATGAATTCCATCTAAATTCTTAAAGGAAAGTTTTTTTTGTAGAGATAATAGTTTTGTAAGATTAATATTAGAATGAAATTACTAAACATAATTGGAAGATAATCCCAATTTCTTCTGATATGAGATGTTTATTAACATAGAATAAGAAGGATAAAATAGTTAAAATATCAATTGTAAATGTTAAAGGTTGTTTTGAATAATAAGAAAAAGTGACATCAATATATTGGCATAGTTTTTTATTAGGGTTAAATTAATTTTAAATATTTAAATTTACTTATATAAAAAATAATTCAAAAAAAAAAATTAACTTAAAAGGTAAATATATCATTCAATTGTAATTAATTTTTATAATATATAACATTAAATCAACCAATAATTATAATAAAACTAGAGAGGCATTTGATTATGTTATATCAATAATGTCATTCATTTTAAATAAAATGGTAATTGATGACACCATGAGAAGACTTTTCTATATAATAAAAAATATAATTCAAAATGAAGAAAAAAGAGAAATATTTTTGTCTAAAATATGATTAATATTGTAGTCTATAATGTGATTTAGATGAAATATTATCAATTAATGATGGAGATCATGATTATACTCATTACACCACACATACCAATAATCCAACTAATTATTCAATTAGTAAATGTAAAAATGATTAATATAATGAAATGAATTTTGTTTTCAGATTAGACCTCACTAGAAGTATCAATTAAATTTCAAAACAAGAGAATGAATATAAATACTATGAAGGAATCAATTGATTAAAATTAAAATTATATTCATCTTGAAAATAATATGGATATCTAAAATAAGATTGATCATCACAATTGCGTTTTTGATGAATGTAAAAAAATAATATAGTTAAATAAATATTAATTGGTTATGAGATTAGAATAAGTTCACCAACATAAATAAATGGTTCTTGAATATGAAATTTATGATTAAATCTGAGAAATTAGGGGATGTATTGATGAAATAATATGAATCTCAATAGAACCTTGTGCAAAAATTTTGAAACATGATAACTTCAAAAATATTTAATGATAACTTCTTATAGTAATTAAAGGAATTTAATATATTTAAAGTTTCAGTAATAAGAAAAAAATGAGAATTTTTTTTGATAAAAATAAGAGTGTGTTACATACTAATTCTATAGATATAAATATTTACAATTAAAAGAACATTGACATGTGGATGAATAAATACATAATAAATTAGCCTTATAGAAAATATACTATGAAAGGAATATCAAAGAATCATGATTATGAGATCAATTTTTTTGAATGTTACATGATGTGAGAAGAAGAAATAAGATTATTATTAATTCATTTACTAACGTATGAGGTGATTCCCATTTTAAATAGAATTTTTTTCAATAGTTTGTATAGACATGAGTCATATGGGTATTGGTATAATAAATATTTTAATTTAAACATTAAAAGTATTTATTTATGGGGATAGAAAGAATAAATCATATAAAAGAGTATAAAACAATGCTAAATGCATGTTATTTACTTTTAAAATAGTTTTGAAAATCATTAGAAGACATTTGATAGATATAAAAACCTGTTTAATCATCCAATGACTGTCTATCTATTCTAAAAGTGAATGTAATAAAAATTAGAACACTAAAAAATAAAAAGAAGAAGAGTGATCAAGAAAAAAAACTACTGATTTAACTCACTAATAACATCTCAATGCATGATAATCCTTGAATCGTGGAGGGTGGGTATACGTCACATATGATTGAAGAAAATATATTCAAGAATATAACTGAGATGTGTGGATGATGATAATTAAAATATCATAATTATATAATATTTAATATCAAAGGTACTCTATGTAACATCCCATATATATATATATATTCTTCCTTAAATAATGTGGGTGTAAAATTGAATTTTTTTTATTTTTTTATTTTATATATATGATATTAAAATATATATATATATATACATAAATTACTCTTATTTACATATAATAATATCTTGTTTTTTGAATATGAATTTGAGATGAGTTTTTATAAAAAAATTATCTAAACTATAGTACTAAATAATCATTATTTTATTGAATAATAACATGAAATTTATAATAATGTATAAAAACATCCGCTGGTATTATTAAGAGTACAATAGTAAAATAAAAAAATAGTAAATATCAGGCTTAAATGTTGGAAATAAAATAAATAGTGATATTAAAAAAATATTGATCTAAAAAACTCAATATACTAATAATAAAAAATATTAAACATATGATGATAATTTTCTAAATGAAATACAGAAAATTATTATAGAAAAATAATAAGGATATTTTTTCTTTTTATAATTATTAGTTGGATAAAAATATGTCAATATCATCATTTTAAAAAGTATGGCCTCATTTAGAAATATGGCCATTAATATTGTTAGTTGATCATTAGAACAATAGAGTGTCTATTATGTGTAAAAAATAAATTTATAATTAAATAAATAAATACCAATATATAACTACCAAAATAGGTCAAATTACTGTCTAATGTAATGAATGTAATTTTTTAATTCATGTAACTCAAATAAGGTATAACCATATAATTTTATTATTAATATTTTTTATCATTATTTATGAATCCATTGTATTTTTATATTCAAATGAAACATTGAATTTAAAACATTTTTAATTTAACAATAAAAAAATTTCTTTTCAGTATATATTTAATTAATATTTTTATTTTTATTTTTTAATAAAAATTTAATATATCGAGTATTTAAAAACATAGCTTTTCAAAATTTTATGTTTTTACTTCCTTTTTACTAAAAAATTAATTTATGAATCACATAAATATTTTTAAAACCAAAAACATATTTCGTGAGTTTTTTATAAAATAAATTTACATTCCTATATGTTAATGTCTAATGTTTATGAATTTTTATATTCGACTAAAATTTATTTTATTTTATTTTTATTCTTTCCCTTGTATAATTTATTATGAGGATTAATTTCAGTTTCATATTAGCATAAAATATAATTAATTTCTTTTAAATAAAAATTATATTATATCATATATAAATAAATTTAATTAATTTTCATGATTAAAAATAAATAATTTTTTAATTTTTTTATAACACTATCCCTTTTCACCTATAAATACTAGAAATCACCCCTCATTTTCCATTTACCTAAAATTTCTCCATTTACAAAATTCAACCAACATAACTCCATACACATTTATATCATGTATTTAGAGGATCTAGTCACACAATCACACTATTCATAGATGTCGTAAGAGATATAAAAAACAATATTCCTTAAATATTATTTCACTCATTCATTTACATGTGATTAATCATGATTTTATTTGTATTTACACTAAAATAAAATTTAGGTTATTCATAGCTTACTATACATGCCACCCGAGTCTAAATGAATAATTGATATATGTTACCTTTCAATAAATACATTTTATTAGTGGGTATGAATTTGATTAAAAAAATTATAATATATATATATATATATATTCTCCTAAATATAAATGTATTGATTAAGGCCTAAGAAATAATCATTAAATTTTTAATGAATAATTTAGTGATTAAGAGACCTTTTTTCTAAAAAATGTATTTTCCTACATGTTATATATTTTTATCTAAAAAAATCCAATTCTTAAATATTGTAAAAATATTTCAATGATATATATTTATAATTTATATAAATAAATGAATAAATTTCCATGCATTTTCAATCTAAAGGGTTTTTATTAAGATAAAATAATTAAATGGAAAATAGTGTTATTTATTAGATTTTTTATATTCCCAAAGAATATTTATAATAATAAATAAAATATATAATTATTTATTAGTGGTTTTATTTATATTATTTAGTTATATATTAATTATAATGTCATAAAAACCAATTGATAGTTTTTATATGGAGATTAAATAACTTAAATTTTTTATTCTATATATAATTCATTTTTAAAAAAACGAGGTTTCCTTTTGTTTTTCACAGATATATTAAAATTAATAATTTAAATTTATAGAAATTAAAATTTTTAAAATATAATAAATATTTGGAATTAATATTTCCAAATTTTATAATGAGTCCACATTCATTTTTTGTCACAATGAATAGAAAAAATAGTAATAATTGGTTCAACATGAATAATTTTAAAACGAGTTTACAACATTGGTCAAACTAAGAGATAAGGTTAATATTACCACATAAACATTTCTAAATTTTTTTGGTGATATTTAAAACATATATTATTATAATCTAAAATTCATGGGCATTTTATTTAATTATACATGAGAATGAAATTAATTATTTTTAACACTTTCATATAATTACAATTATATCATCTCCCTCGCTTATAAAGGTGAACCTCTTATAAACCATTATTAAAGCATGTTGTGACTTATATTTGTACCAATAACGACACTAATAAATTAATATATTCATTGTTTTTCATGTATCACATAGCCTTCTCATAAGACCAATATTTCCTTGATTAATTTTTAATCCAATAGAAGTCACTCATAGATTAGATATAATTCTTAACCAAGCACTTTAAATTTATTTCTACTTCCATATTCTATAATTATATTGTTTAAATCATAATATTATGAATTATGTATCATAAATATACATAAATGGGTTTTTTGTAATGGATCAATCTTTTTCCACACATTTTATATCAAATGTGGATTGAATGTGTCGCTCATGAATACATGTGGACTACCACTTCCACATAGAAATATGATTCATTTTATATCCCTTCCATACATGTATCATTACAATTATGGATATTATATATATATAAATATATATATTTTATTTATGAGATATTAATTATTTTGTAATGATATATTACTATTAATATTTTTTTTGTTAAAAATTGAATAGAACGTTCGTGGACCCTTACAGACTACGGTCTTCCTGAATAGTATTATTAATTTTTATATTTTTTAATTTAGTGGATGTTTATATATATATATATATGAAATTTTTATTTTTTTATCATTCAATATATTATGGATCTAATAACAATGTATAAGCAAAATAACTCCTGAATCAAAACATCTTAGAACAAAGGAAATCGTTAACACAAAAAAATAATGGGTATGATAATGATTTATTAATAACAGGGTACTAAAATGTTGTAAGTGGATCATATAATATATTATAAGTATAGATATAGATATTTAAATGTTTAATAATGTATTTTAAGTCTTTATACATGAGGTTATAGTACTTACAATGCATGTCATACTTTTGGTAATGGTGTTTATGCTAGAATCTCATTTTTCATAACAGTTTATAATTAACCTTATAATAATAAAATTATATGATCTATATCTAAAAAAGAACATTATTTTAATATCATTTTGTTTTTCATATAGATTAACATTTTTCATCTTGTTTTAATCTCTTTATGTATTCAATATATTGAATAAATATCTTCAAATAAAATTGAATTTATTTCTATATTCAGTCAAGAATCATTTTATTCCTTGTACATATATCATTAAAAATTATTTTTATCTTTTTTCCATCATTAAATTATTTATTCAGGTAATTTTAACCATTTTTAACTTTTTATTATCATCATTAATGGACTATTCATATCATATTCTGAATGAGGTGATTTTTATCAAAGGTAAAAACATAACAATTGTTTTAACGTACACAAAATGAAATTTATTACCATCATCATGAATAATACATTCATTGATGTTTACATTTATAGTTATAATGGTTCTTTTTAAATAAAATAGTTTCCAAATATTTTTTAATTTTTTAATTTTAGATTTGTCATATAAAAATGAAAAGGGTATTTTCTTCAAGGGATTATTTATGAACATTGTCACAAAATATTCTCTAATGATACTTATTCTGAAATATGGAGATTATTTTATGTTAAAATTATTTTTGAATCTCTATATGTTTTATGATTGTAATGATTAAACACTGATGAAACTCATTTTATTTCACACATATTTTGTTATGATGATTTGACAGTTGTTTTTTTGAAATTGTGATATATAAATTAAAGGATTATTGTTATCTGATGTCTAGGATTTTTTTATAACATTAATTAATTGAGTAAATATTAATATTTTATGAGGTAAAAAAGTACATTAAAGGTTATTCCAAAACAAAAAATATTGTACATGGTAGGTCATCCCAATCCTAAAGTTGGTATACTAATTGTTAACCAAAGCCTAACATGTAATGAATTTTATGGTGGGTATCCTGGAAATAATATTTCAGTAATTATGATTATGTAGTAATTGGTAGACATCTGTTATGACATGGGTTTATTATAATTTTATTCTCTCATGGTTTATATTCAATGACTCCATTAATATTCCTGACTTTTGATGTAAAAAACACTTTTCTATGACTAATAATTATGATATATGAATTATTCGTTATGGTTTTCCACTCTTATGATCATGTTATGATACCCTTATACTCTTATTAATATCAAAATATTATGACCCAGTCTTAACATGCATATAAATTACATCAAATTTATATAATAATTAATAAATTACAAAAATAGATTCCCCAAAACCATTTCTATTTAGTGTCTTCGAAACATGTAATCATAAATAACGGTTCATAAAAAACATAAATGATCTCCCTATAGGTTCTCCATTACTATCACCCCTTTTAGAAATATTATATAAGAAATATATCTTCATAACATGGGGAAAGAGATATTAAAATAGGTGATCTCATATGCTCAATAAGGGTAAACAATGAATCCATGTAATCATAAACATGGGAAATGGGGTATGTGTACATAATTATAAAAATAGAAGTTCATACCCTAAATTTCAAATATCATAAAGAAGAATCACTGAATAATGGTTGGTTTTTCATAAGACATTGATCATAATGAAATAAATAACATAATCACTAAAAAATAAATTTGGAATAAGATATAGAAATATGGAATATGTAGACATGGGAAATCGTTCCCTATAAGTCATCACGCATTGCTGAAACTTATCAAGGAACTTCATGCGAACTCTTTATACAGGTCGGGCTACACCACCATCCCTAGTAGTAGTCATTTATAGGTAAGGGATTATTTTTCCCATTTTCCATACTGTATGAATCCCATCGACTTGATTATAATCATTATCTCATGAGATATAAATCATTACCCAATGTATTCATGGGAGATATAGGTCCCACCCATCACATAATAAAATCATTCATGAATTTAGCACAAGATAATAAAACCTTCATCATATCATGGCTAAAAAAATATATGAGTTTTATAAACATCATATCATAATCCCATGAAATGAAATTTGGGTAATAAACATTTAATCATATCTTAACCAATAGAAAAATATTGGTTTCCCAATCAATTCATAAAATCCTACACCATGGAAAAAAATAAGGTCTCATAGGAAAAAACCCCATGGAATTGGAACAGATTTCATAAATATCATGAATTTAAAACAAAAACCATTAATAGATAGATGATGAATGTAACCATTAGATAATTTCCCCATAAATGAATGAGTAACATCAATGCATGTCATATTTTATAGAATTTAATTTTAAAATATTATTTACAACTATTTCAGGATGAAAATATCTTTTCTCCATTGAAAAAATGTGTTTAAAACATAAAACCTTTTAAGAAATATTTCTTGGAAAATAAACATGAATGATTATAAAGAAATATATGAAATCATTTAGGAAATCGTTTTCATTCGAAACATAAAAGAGCTGTTGAAAACGTTTTGAAAACCATTTTGATGGAAAACATATAACAAAGTCAAGAATTTTTTTTCAAAATATCATTGAAAATAATATAAAAAATTATAAAGGAGGAAATTAAATGATTAAAATAATATTTTAAACATAAAACCTTTTTCAAAACATTTTTCATTAAAAAATATCTTTTAAATCATTTAAATTAAGCCTTGATAACCCAAAAATATTTTTGAAAATGTTTTTCATCGAAAACTGCTTTAAAAAAATAAATTTATTCAATATTAAGAAAAATAATTTGTTATCTAAAATAAACATGTAAAATTACTATGTATTCTTTATGGAAAACATGGTCATTATGGAAGGTATATCCACACATACCGAATATTCCCATTTTACCTTAAATGTTAAAAAAATGTCTAAATTAGAAAATGATAAGAGAATTCCTTATAAAAAAATTTTAAAAGATAAACATGAGAAAATTTCCTTTAATATAATATTATAAAAGTAAAATATTTTTGGAATCATTTTTAGAAATCATGATTTCAAAGGAACACAAATTTCCCACTTAAAGGAGTGGTAAAGTCGAATATTCATAAAAATAATTTCTTAAGTATCTTAAGTACCAAATAATGAAAAAAATGTAATATTTCATTGATATGACATGCATATATAGTGGTTAATGATATCCGAGATTATTTTTGAGATATTTATCAAATTATTTCATCAATAGAAGAATAATTATAAACAATATTGATAAACGGTAAGATTTTAGAAATAAATTGTTACTATTTTGGTAAATTTAATTCATGATGGAAAAAATAACATTACATGAAGAATAAAATATAATTAAAATAAATTTATTCTTTATTTAACATTCCAAAAGCTAGTATATACACCTCGTTGATGAATATAGGTGCATGGCACAAAATGTGCCTCAATGGAGGAAAATTGAGAAAAAATTACATTACTGATTTGGTAACATTTGTAACATAATAACCATTGAATAAAAATAAACAAATGGAAATGTAAATACCCATAAAAATAATTATAATAATAATCTAATACATATATGTTAATTATACAATACACATCATGAAATTTGTTGTGATTATTGGATGTATCTCTTATAAAAGAAAATTGAGATGAAATCCCCTTAACATGTCATTACTCTCATCGTAGTCATACAATAATCATGTATAATAATTTTATGTTTATAATATATGTATAAAAATTATATTATTATATATAATAATATATAGGTATGGTTATATCTTAAAATTATCCATTTGTTAACAATTCTATATTATGGTTTCAATTTGGTTAATATCTATTTTGTTCTTCCCATATGTCATAATATGATAAATATTTGGTCCTTATACTTATATCATGATTTAAAAAATGTAAAAAATAATTTCAATAAAATTTAAACTTATTATATTTTTATTATATTAATCTATATAGTATTGAAGTATGAAATGTAATATATTGTTCATGGAGATGGTAGGTCGTATGTACACAAAAATACAGCATACATTTTAATGTCGCATTTATATAAGTAATGATAAGAAAATATATCAATATATGTATATAATATCATTAATTTATCACTATTATTTCATATATATAATATAATTTTTACTAAACTCATCCTTAATACATTATATGTATTGTGTAAATTAATCACATCACTTTATGGGGGTGGTTAGCCACATTTCTTGATAATTAATTAGCGTATTTACAAAAACTCGAATGTATAATGATATGTGTTCTAAAATATATATATAATATTAAATACAAAATAAATAACATATATATTATATATAAATATATTTTACATCATTATTTCCACCATGAGAGGCGGTAAAGGAAGACCAAACAATCATTGTTTCGTGAGGTGTTAGTTTACCACACACATGATTAGTGTGTTCGTTCCCCACTAAATTTAAGTGTGTGTATGTTTAGGTAAAAAAATATCATAAGAACATCTTATTATGTTGATTATAATTTTTTATAATAATTTTTTAATTAGAGTTGATGATGGAGAATGAAAATAAGAAAAAGGAACTTAAGGGAGGATGTTTCCTCTTCTTTTGGTAACTCCTTTTATTTTTCACTAAAGAGATTCTATTGATTGATTTCATGACAAAGGGATGATTCCTGGAGGAAGTTAGGGATATTAATAAGTATTTTTAGAGGTTCTCCAATCCTACGTGGTTTGAATTGTGAGAGTAAATTGGAGAGTACTTTCCTTGTTTTTAGTGGAAGGGGGTAGTACTATTGTAAATAATAAAAGGTATTCATTAATAGAAGGTATAACATACCAAATTTTCCACAAAATATAAAACTAATGGATTATGTGGGGATAATTGTCAATAAAAACCTCCACCGCACAAAAATATGTTCATTTTAATTATTTGGATCATTAAATTATTTATTTCCCCAATTTTATCATTTTAGTTTTTATTAAAGACACTAATTTTTATCCAATGTATTTTAACCATTAAGGATAAATAAAAGTGATATTTTTTTGAAAATATAGAGAAACATAATTATATATATGATTACTAATTTTCAAAATAAAAAATCATGTTTTTCATAAATTTATTTTTAAAAAGGTACATGTTACTTGCAAAAACACTGATTAAACTTGTACCGTGCTAAAGAAATTTGAATATTTCGGTTAATATATTAATTATAAAAGATCAATTGGAATTAATAGACAATACATAATATATATTAACACATAATAATAATTTTTTATAATATAATTTTTTTATTAATATAAATTTATTTAATAAAATATCTTATATTTTAAAATAACATGAATGCCAATTTTTACATTATTTAATTAATATTACTTTCGAAATATCAAAACAATATTGTAATTAAAATATACTAAGTTTAAAACAACACAACATTATATATTCATCTATTAAAATAATTAAATTCAATAATTCAATCAATTTACTTCACTGTTTATATTTATATTATCATTTATTTATATTAATTATTATCTAAATAATCACCATTTGGTGTTTCATATGAATTATACGTTACTAAATCATCTTTAAAATTTAATGATAAATTATTATGATAAAAATAACCTAGTTATATTTAAATAGGATATTTATAACTAAAAAATTGTTTATTTTTATATAACTAAATTTTTTATAAATGTTAATGTAAAGGAAAGTTCCATTTTCCAATTTTTATTAATTAACCATTTATATTGGGAACTTCAATCTAATAATATCACAATATCAAACAAAATTTTAACAAATAGGGGATATGGTTTTATTTTTTGAAGATTTTTTTGGAAATGTTTCCAAGTCATTTTGGTAGTTAATATTAAGTTGTAGCCCCTTATTAATCATGAATTTACATTAATCACCTTAATTAATTTTAATCACAATCACAAATATGTTTCGTTAAAAAAATAGTTGATTGTAATAGAACAAAAATATTATACTGACTAAATATTTCTTATGTCCATTTGTCAAAATTCAATTCACAGAATTGGGAAAATTAAGTTTAACACTAATCCATCTGATGTTGTGAGAAAATGGGATTTTAATGTAAAAGTGGTCAAATGTTAAATAATACTTCATATATAATTTCAGTAAAAAAATTATTCTAATGACCTAAAATGTGTTAATATATGTATAATTGTTCTATTTTTACATTAGAACCCAATTTAAAATGAATTTTATTATTAATAACTAATTATACGTAGAGAAAATTTTTAACTGAAATACAACATTGGTCATTATTCATCGAAAAGTGATGTTTCTTAGAAAAGTCCCAAAAATTCACCATAATCTAATTCTGAAATTATCAATTAAAAAATTATGTATATTTTTACTAATAAAATTTATAGTATTTTTAAAATTTAGTATTAAAAATAGGTGTTCCATTAAAAGGTAGTAAAACTTTGTCTTACGTGTAATAAAAGTAAATCTATGTGTTTTGTGTTGAAAAAAATTAAAATTATGTTGAATTAAATTAAATACAGAAAAAATTTATTGTATCGTGAATATAAAAAATTATAAAAAATATTAAATTAAATTTTTAAAAAAATTTCACAAAATCATGGGGTGTTACATTCTTCCCCATTAAAATGATTTTTTATCTCGAAATTCGTTTGGGTCATTAATGGTTTATTTCTTGAAAGTACCTTCCATAGAAACCCAAAATGAAAAAATGAATCCAAAAACATCCTCTAAAAAGGAAATTTGGAAACTTAATTTTTACCCAAATTAACTTATAACTGGGATTCCACATAGGGTATCATAGGAGGCAAGTGAAATCCTTGATATTGAAAAGATATATAACTATCATTTTCTGGAGGAGAGTGATAGAGAACAAGGTAAAGGGGAAGTTAAAAATAAAAAGACATAAATGTATTAAATCTAAGGGGACATTTGATTCATTGGAAAATAAGGTACTCGGATAACCATTAAGGTTTTAAGATCTTTTAGTAATTTATATAAATTTTTACAATGAGATATAATTACTTGATTTTAGAATAGTCATAACCTTTGTGTGCCTTTATCAGTTTCCACTTCACCTATTTCTCCACAAAGGATGGTGATTTTCTAATTCATCAAATAGTAATAGGTCAAGATATCCCTAATAATTCATCACATCTCTCTTCAGTTACCATCATAAAAAAAATTAGAGTGGGTTATCCAATATTCATAAATCCATATGTGGTGAGGTAATAATTTAATATCCCAAACATCATCTGGATAGTATCTTAAACACTCCATTAATGGTTGACCATATAAACATTCTAAGTGATGAAAATAAAAAACATTAGAAATAATTAAACTAAATCATCTAAACATTGATCCTCCCATATATCACAAAGTAGTGCTAGGTTGTTACATTCCAAACATGTGAATAAGGTCATCATATACTATGTTAAAACATGGTTGTATCCAAAATTACAATAAATACTCTTGTAAAAAAAATTCTTCGTTATTCCAAATGATAATTGATATATTCCTTATATCCATGAAGTGTAAATCTTCATCAAAGATGACATAGAATTTTTTTCAAAAAATCAGTAATCTGATCTAGGGTAATCAATACTCTACAATTTAATTTATCCAAATCAATCATATCGTTAACCAAGCAAAACAAAATTTTATCAACATATTTATCATAGTAAGGGTTACCTTACCTTAACCACAATATCAATATTATAATTTTAAATTACCATTTATTATATAATTCTCAATCCATAATGAAAACTTATCCTGAAAATACTTGTATATTTCATGATTCATTTAACATAATATTTTAATTTCTAAACAAAAATACGTAATTCATCCAACATTGTTCTTAATCCATTAATGATGCTTCGTAAAATTTGTATATAACACATATTCCCCATAATATGAAATATGAATCATGTATTAAGTTTTCTCAACCTCAATATAATAATGTTTTTTATGTTTAATGTAAAAAATACCTGAATAACAACAAATACCATTCACACATCGTCTGTGGTCTCTTTATCATTATAAGTTTAACCAATTCTCATTAAGACTTCCTAATTTTCTATACAAGATTTACACTTTGAAAATCATTTTTTTCATAATTCACATACATTCCACCAATGATACATTCAATGATAACCATGTTCCTTCTAGTTATATCCATTTAATAAAATGAGAATGTATTGGGTGAGAAACAAATATCATTGAATAAAACAACATAATCATAAAAAAAATTACACATAGGATTTATAAATCACAACACATACTTCTTAATCATTGAATCCTTAGGTTTACCCTGGGTTATTCATAATCATATTCCATTAAAATAATTCATGATGGTTAGTAAATAGTTTTTTTTCAAATAATATCCGATCAGGATTGTCAAACTATGAGTGCGGTAAGGCCCATTCTCATGTACCAAGTTATGATGATTCAGGCGCCACACACCTTATCAAAGCTGTTACCCCAAGGTACATCTAATCTAGATCACAACCACTTTAGTATTTTTGTTGGGATGTATTTCTAGGAATCGTCTTGGTATATCATTTAATAAAATACTATGATATTTTCATAAATGATAAATCATCATTATAATTATCCATATAAACATTCCTAGACATATCCTTAGAATTATACCTAGGGATATCAGCACCATTTTATCATCATACATTCCCAAAATTGACAAAACCTTCAATCTAATCCCAACAATAATGACCATGTCTTGATTTACAAAGACATCACATCACATTTTTTGAATTCATAACACATTAAAATAAATGGATACTCAAAGACCATATTATTTTAGTGCATTTCGAAACATGGAAAAATAAAAATAGGTACATAATCATTCTACATTATCTCCCACTTGGTTTTCCATCAATGGAACCCCTTTTGGACAAGTCATACAAGAAATATATCTTTATAACCCGAGGAAAGAAACATAAAAAGGTGTGAGCTCAAATGTTCACCAAGGGTAAACAAGGGAGACATGTATGCATAAACATGGTCATAGGGGTATGAGAATGTGATCATGAAAATAGAACACTATACCCAATATATCAAATATCATAAAGTGGAATAATGTCATAATTCTTGACCATTCACAATACATGTATCATAAAGAAATAAATAACATAATCCATGAATGCATAAAATTTCATAAGACATGGAATTGTGTATACATAAACATATGTTAGCATTCCCTATAAGTCAATAAACTTTTATAGAACACATCTAGGAAGTTCTTGGGAATTGCACCTATTGGGTGGGAAACATCCCTATCCATAGTTGTAGTCATTTCTATATAAGGGATTGGAGGTCTCCATCATCCCATAATGGATCGGGTTACCCCATCATCCCATAGTGTATCAGTTTTCCCCATCTTCAATTTTCATGATGAAAAAACCTACTAGGCAGGATACACAACAATCCCCAGTCACAGTCCATTCCTTTTAAGGGATCAGGTTTCCACATCATCCCATAGTGGATCAAACCCATGGAATTTTTTTGATTAATTCTCTCATTAGAAATCAATAATTTCCCAATGCATTGGTTAGAGATATATTTCCCACCCATCTCATAATAAAACCATTCATACATGTGACACAAGATAATACAACATTCATTAAATCATGACCCATAAAATGAGACATGTTTTATAAACATCCTATCATAATCCCATGAAATTAAATGGTTATCATAAACATGTGATCATATCTTATCCTATGAAAAAATATATCTTTCAAAATCATTTCATAAAATTCTACCATGTGAAAAGAAGAGGGTTTTAGGATAATAAAACTTGTGGAAGAGAATCATGTTCCATAAACATCATTACATAAAAACAAAAATAATTAAGAGAAAGGATTTCAATGGAACCTTTGTATCATCTTCCAATAAATACATGAGTAACATAAATGGATGTCATCTTATATAGAAAATAATTTTAAATGATCATTTAAAACCATTTATTGAAGAAAATACCACTTCTTATTTGAAACAAGTATATATAAAATTTAAATCTGTTTGAAATAAATTTTCATGAAAATAAACATGAAAACTTATAAATAAAGATATGAAAACCTTTTTGAAATCATTTTCGTTTATAACATATAAATATAGGATGAAAACATTTGTAAAACCATTTTCCTTGAAAACTTAAAAAAAATCTAGAAAACGTTTTGAAAACAAATTTTTTTAAAATACATTAAAAACCTATAAATAATGCATGAAAATGTTTAAAATTATTTTATAAATAAATTTTTTTGAAACACTTTTTCATTTAATAAATCCCTTTTAAAACATCTAAAGGAATCTGTGATAATCATAAAATATTTTTGAAATACATTTTCATTTAAAACAACTTTAAAAATAATGAATGTCCAAAATGTTATAAAAAACATTTTTTATTAAAAATAAACATATAAACATACGATGTAATCTTGAATAAATGACGATCATGATAGAGGGTATGATCGTACATGCCAAGCATTCAATTTTTACCTTAAATAATCAGAAAATTGTCTTGATCGGAAAAAAAAGAATCTTCAATGAATTTTTTTTTCATAAAGTTAAATTGGGGAGAAAAATTACCCTTAAAATTATAGTATAGAAGTAAAACATTATTTTTTTTAGAAATCATAGTTTTGAATGAATAAAACATTCCTAGTTAAATGAGAGGTAGAGTCATATTTTCATTGAGATTTAGATATATATTAATTAACAAAGTGTTGAAAAATTTTACCATTACATGAATTTCACATGAATATGCAATGGGTAAAAAACTTTATGAGATTTATTCAGACATGTATCATAATATTTCATCAATGGAAGAATAATCATAATCATCCTCATTAAAATATGAGATAGTAGCAATAAACTATTATTGTTTTGGTAAATTTAATTCGTGATGGAATAAATTACATTAAATAGAGAATACAATAAAAATCAAGGTGATTCATGATATATCATATAAAAAATATGTATATACACCTCATATAAGAATATGGGTGCATGACATGGAATGTATCTTAAAGAAGAAAAATTGAGACAATGTTACTTTACCAATTTGGTAAATTTTGAAGCATGACCCCCATGAATTAAACATCAACAAATAGATATGAAAATAAAAATAAACACAAGTATAAGAATCATATAACACATCCATGGTCATTATATCTAGCTACCTTATGTTGTAGTACATGGACATTACAAGACCTTTGAGGAAATCCTAATACATTACAAATAATGATTCCCAAATATGGTATTATTTTAGTGCCTTTTGAAATTTTGAACACGTTTGTATCGCGGCGCATGACAAGGTCATGGGGGAGAGACGGGCACTGCCTGATGGTTGATTAGAGAAGATTCAGTTCGGATTAATCACTAATCTCAGGTGCACCATTTTCTCCTCGAAATTCCCAATGGTTTTATATCCAGTAATATGTGGACCTGCATTCCAAAGGCAGGCGTTTTCTGGATGGTTTGACCAGTGATTCTTAAGAACTCATATTGTTCGAGAGGATGGGAAGTCGGGCTCATCGCACCCTTTTGCGGGGAATTATTCCCTGTTTTGGGACTCTCTTATAGATTGAAGATGTATTCATATGTTTGTGAATATTTGGTTTATACCCAAGCATAGTATCCATAGATTACTCCTGGTTGGAAATGGTCAACTGGACGTAGGGGTTCAGAATAATTTATGCCCAAGGTTTACCTTCCCTCATTGGATTAATGACCCCAAAGAGTCTGGAATCATTGAGAAAACACAGGTTTAATCCCTCGTAATCAGGCACTCTGGAGTTTATTTTCATCTAGTGGTACAGATAACGACTTGGGCATTTGGATCGAACCCGTGATATGGGCTTCCTATGTATCTTCATGAGAGGAATCAGAATCCACATAGTTCAGTGTGGTATGGGGCTTACACTCCAAGCTGCCCAGGGTTGGTGTGGTGAACTGATGTGAAGATAGTCGAATCGATCGGTTGTTGGGCTTGAACCTTGGGAAGGCTTCCTACGTACCCTACCTAGAAGAAAGGGAAAAAATATCACGTAGTTTGAATGTGAGTGTTAGAGAACCGACGTGAATGTGGACTTGGGGGTCCGATGGTGATCGGGAATGAACCTCTTGGAGGCTTCCTAGGTATCCATGTGGTGGGGAATCAAAGTCCACGTAGTTCGAATGGGAGTGGTTCTTATGCTCTGAGGTAGCCTGGGAGAAGATTTCATGGTCGATGCTTACTCTAAGCCCATGTGAGTCATGCTCGGTGTGAGAAACAAGAGGCAGCATGGACCAGAAGATCACGTTGTGAAAGATGCGTTCGTGGGAAGTGGAGTGCGGCTTATGCATAGAGCATCCCAAAAAGTCAGGGCTTACTCCAATGTGGATGCCCATGGCGACAAAGCACAGCGGGAGATGGACTTGGCCCCAAATAAGAATAGAGCAGCACCCTTCCCCACTACGCCCTTCCTTGGCCATGGTTGTGGGGAATTACGGAGGTGAATGGGGGCTTCCTTCGGATGGGTAGTCCGCCACACCCTAGGGAGGTGAGAGGAACCCTAGTCCTAACAATTGGAGTGGAAGAAAGGGGACTCTCGGGCTCAAAATCTGCAGTACCATGGGAATGTGAACCCAGTAATTCTTCAGGAATCCGCTCAGGGGCCAGAGCAACCCCTTTCCCCTCACTTACCATGGGTATGTGAACTCAAAATGGCGCGCTGATGTGCCTGAAGGTTACATCACACTGGTCCGGTGGCTCTAGTGGGGGCCTCAACTCGGGGCCAATGAATGGACCAATGAGGGGGTTGC
Source organism: Viscum album (assembly GCA_963277665.1). Classification (NCBI taxonomy): domain Eukaryota; kingdom Viridiplantae; phylum Streptophyta; class Magnoliopsida; order Santalales; family Viscaceae; genus Viscum; species Viscum album. The sequence goes on along the minus strand of OY728163.1, from coordinate 1,527,422,863 downwards.
GGAGGATCGGGTCAGATTGGAAGGATTTTATCTGGCTCGAGGAATGGGAACTCTGAATGATCTGGCAGGCCACACAAGTGTATGAGTGATGGCGCCCTTCACGTAGGGAGGTTCTACACAGATGGAGAAGCCGTCCGCAAACCAGGGTTGTCTGTGGACTAGTGGTCATCCCTCAAACTAGGGTGTTTCATGGATTTAGATTCAGCCCGCGTACAAGGTTAGTACATGGAGGGGTCCATGTGAGTAGCAGCGGCCAAGGGCGGCACTGGTCAGGGGTTCATCGGTTGGGGCTTCACCCGCGTAGGAGGGTGTTACGCAGTGTGAAAGATTGGAAAAGGGGCATAAACTCTCTGGTCCATGGGGAGTGCATCCGCAGAGGGGCCATAGTTCACTGTCTTTATTTCATTGTTATTTTGAGTCCATGGTTCACCAAGTTATTATGCATTTTTGGTTCCATATTAATTCGTCTCAAACTTCATACCTATTCTGGTTTACAAACTGGAACTTCGCTGTTTGCGAAATCCTATGCTCCTTCCTTCGAAATCCTTCCACCCGAATCTGATCGATCTCCCCAAATTTCCCCTTTCTTCCCTCCCTTGGTTCCCATTTTATAGATTGGGGAAGGAGATGTATCTGTGGTCATGTGGAACCATTTTCAGAGTCCCATGACTGGAAACCCATTTCACGGATGACTTGGTCAATCTATAACTTACAGGGGGCATTGAACGCACCTCCCCCAAGAACCAAACTAGCTCGGGAAGTGCTTCACAGCCACGTAGGGTTCCTCCTCCATTCCGCAAAAGATAGCGGATGCGGCCTGGGATGTTAGACGTTGTCCGCGGCTGGGGTGGTTCATGACGGTGGACTGGCTCGACGCCCATCCTACATCACGCCCGTGGAGGATCCCCGCCTCCGTTTCGCGAATGACTGCGGTCTGCGGAGGGGGGTGATTTGCGGAACCGATCACGTACCATTATCATTGGACCAGTTCATGAACCGGTTCTACTTGTTCCATCCTTTAAGTACATTCTACACTTTTCCCCAATTCGTTGGGGGAAAATTGGGTAGAGTCTCCCTTGTATTAAAGGGGATTCTCATTCTCCTTTTCATATTTTTTAGGACCCTGCAAATGCCCTGCATCGGAATGGGGTCTGATCAGAATGAATAGGAGGCCATTCCGATGTAGAGTGGTCCTAAAACATGGATGGTTCATGGTAGGGGAGTGGACTCGAAGGGGACCATGCCTATAAATATAGGGGCCCTTCCTTTGTCTTTTACTAGATTCTTCGCGATACCAGAGCTCTCTCACTTTTGGTCTCTGTGTGCTCGTTCCCTCATGAAAAGCCTTGTCCGCGAACCAGCTGCCACTTCAGCAAACCATTCCTCATTCACGCTGTAATTATCCCTTAGACCAATCTCCCAGCCGCGAACTAATACTTTTAATTAATTAAAAAGTAAGTCATGACGGGCCGTGTAGGAACTCACTCCGTGGTTTTGATGGTCCGTGGTCTGAAACCTTCCAGACTTTGAAAATTTCTTAAGTCTTCCCAACCTAATTATTTAAACCCGGGATTAAGTTTCCGCAGAGCAACCTGGTTCACAGTTTTCTAGACAACTCTTCCCGGGCAAGAGTACTACGGAACTCTTCTGCATAGGTTTGGATCATGGGATGCAGTCAGCGTGAACCACATTTTGAGGCATGCTTGCGGACCTCATCATGAAGGCTCCTGGAATCATTTTCCATATTCTTGGTATTTTTGTCTAGATTTTATTATTCCAGACTAACCATTTTCTTGGATTTAATAATGCAGGGAGAAAACAAGGTTCCCCCTCTCCCCGCACCCAGGCCTTCTCTTGAGCCTCTCCCAATTGGTTCAGGGAGACGTCTATCTATGATTCGCAAAGCGGGGAGCATCAAAGAGGACCCTAGTAAGTCCATTAATCCCGAAGATAGTGTCTTAAAAGACTTTCTCTCTCCTGAGATCCTGGGTTTTCCACTATCAAATCTACTTCCACTTTACGACATCGGTATTCAAGATGACGTCCCTATCCCCCCTACTTTCTTGGGTCTTCCGTCTCCTTTATTGGAAGTGTCACCAAAGTGAATTCAGAAAAACCTTACTTCAATGGGTGAGATGATCTTTGATTCTGATATGAAAGACTCTTTTATTTTGAGAGGCTTTGTTTGGACCCAATGTGACCAGTGCACTCAAGAATTCTCTCAAGAAGTTGTCTTCAAGAATTACCCCTCTATTATCAACCTTACTCAAGTGGATCCTTAAACGGGGTGGATTCTTAGGTGGGATCTTCGGTCTGGTGGCCTTTTCCCAAATGACTGCGCCTGGGCCTTCTGGGTCCATCATTATGGCCGAGAATCTCCTGAGTCACTGGAAGCAGTCAATATGTACTCTGCAGTGTGGGCCTCCCAGTTCATTGATTTCCTACCATAATTGATCCTTCCTGACCTACTCAGTCACGGGTGTTCAAGCACTAATACATTCCACCTTTCCCATGGTGAAGTTGGAATTAGTTTGTGGGACATATACCAATTAAGAGGGATTCCAATCATTGGTGAGATGTAAGATGTGTTCCTTCCCACTCCTGATGCATGGGACAACGCCAAAAAAGTGCCTTCATCGGTGAGGGATCTGCTGGTTATGGAAGAGCAGTCATTGGGTCAGGATTTGTTTTCCCACTCTCTTATTCCCTATAGCTCCTATATAGGGTTATTTATGAACACCATTGGTCCTGTACTGAAGATCAAACGCCCCAGGACTCATCCTTCTCAACAGTCATGAACCATCCTAGGTTCCTACTGGGCGGTTTTGGAGGTGGGTGAATAACTTTCATGGGGTTACAAGGTGTGCCTCAGTGTGTCACTAATGCTCAGGTTGGCAGGCCTTTTTGATATGTTTTTGAGTGGGTGGATATTCCCTTCTCAAGATATCAACCCTGGCGTGAGGTCTTGCACCTTGATGATGGCTGTTGAGTTGGCAGAGGGCCGCCCAGTGAATTTGGTCGTGCCCATATTGGCTCGTATTTACGAACTACTAAGCCACATGTAGGAAGGCGGGACACCCTACTGTCTGAGTGGGACATTTCATTTCTTATATGGCTGGATAGAGAATCATTTCCACTGTTATGAGTATTATCATAACACAGTCATCCCGCTTCTTACCTTTCATCTTACCCGGGTTGATATTGCTGGGGTTAGCTTGAAGTCCCTTAGTTCTGATGAATTCATCCAGCTTCTAAGTGACTTCTCTTAGTTTTCATCTGCTCCCTACCCCACCCCTTCTGGCATAGTGGTTGAAAACTGCACGGGGAACCTGGAGGAGCATTCTTACCTGATTTCACTGTGGTATGGGTTTCTGTCTACAAAGATTGACGGGGTTTTTCTAGGCGAGTTGTATGCCCCCCATCATTTTTTCTACCAGTTTGGGTGTAAAAAACTCCATGTTTCCCTTCCACATCCCTAGGCTCAAGGACTTCACTCGGACACTCTCCGTAAATGGTGGTTGATGCTGATGCAGGAGGGATCTGACACAATCATTCCCTTGCCTGGCATAGGAGCGGCTGATAGCCTATCCTTGGAGTACGCAAGAATGAGGGTAAAATATTATCCCGATGGGATCCTATGGAAGGTTGTCCAGTAGGTTCCCAAATAAAGAGTCATTGTGTTTGTCATTCCTACCGCATCTTCCTCATCATCTCTGAGGGAGAACCAACTGATGTCTCATTGGTCAAAGTGACTCAGGGGATTTTTCTCTCCCACCCCCTATGTGGCCAAAGTTCAGACGGGCCCCACCCTCTCGGACGTGGATGAGGATGACCTAGTGGCTTTGGGTCCCAGCGAGACAATGCCTAAAGTTTTTCTGGCCGATACCAGACATAACAACTTGATTCCCAATCCCAAACTAGGGTTAGAAGCTTCAGACCTTCTAGCTTCGGAACCATCTTCATTCGTGCACATGTCTACGCTGATCACAATACCAGACTTCGTTCTCATGCTATCTTGTGACGATACTAAATATCCTTCTGTCATGACGGACCACCGAGTAGAGCGCAGATGGGAATGGCCCTAGATTTGCGATATTGTCACCGAAACTCCTCTTGATGAGATGGAAACCAAAACTGAAGCACTCCGACAACTCTTCCTGGGTTTGGGGTTAGGTGGCTTTGACTATTGAAAGTTTAATTTTCCCTCTTGCCATGTTGTCACGGACCGTGAAGAAGTTTCCACTAATGAACGCAAACATTTTCACTTCACTGCCTCTCATTGCGGGACCCGAACCACAGAGGATGCCATGATAAAGCTCCATCAGCTGATAGCATAGGTGGTGATCTCTCTAGATCAGACAGCTTCTCTATCTACTGAGTTGCATGAATGTGAAGTACGGGCAGCGATGTTGAGGGATCAGTTGTCAGCTCTGACAGGTAAACATGAAGCCACCATGATAGGAATCAACGATCTCCAATCAATAGTGGGTCACACACGTTCAGTGGTTGTGGTTGAGGCCAGGGAGAAGGTCGTGATGGAGCATACTTGCAACAACCTTCGCCGCACGGTTGTCGATCTGATGGAGAGAGAAATCCAGGCTCCTTTATGACTGTCAGAGCCATTCCTGCACACTCTGTTTTTCTTACCCCCTGTTACTGTGAGGGAGAGGCCCCAACTTGTGGACGTCCTCCCTTTTTGTTTAAACGGAATACAATCTTTGACAATCTCTCCTTGCTGTAAAATTTGTTTGTTACTGGAACAATTGTTGCATAAATAACAACTCAATGAATTAGAATTAATCATAAATGAAGAAAATGGAAACAAACTTTAACTTTTTCTTGGATCATGGGATCCGGCGAGCATAGTTTGACTATTTCTAGGGTTTTGTAGAAAAAACCCCACAAAATTTTTGTCTTTTCTTTTAATACACTAATTTTTCCCAAGCCCATTTGGTGTGGACCCAGCGGGTATGGCCCAGCTTTTGCTTAGGTCACCCTTTTCAGGTTTTCGGCATAACAGGCTTTATACCTCTTTTTGTGAGCGGTTTAATGTCCCGTCGACAAGACTATCATTACTGATGTTTTATGTCGAAAAACATTGACTATGTATGGTGAGGTGAGGGCCCCAACAAGGTTTGGTTGATTAAAATATGTCTCGATATCCTTCAGATGCATGTGGGTGGAGCATGTTTATATTTGAATGCCATGCATGGCATGTCTCAAGGCATGGGAGCCGTATTGGCATATAGAGGTAAAAAGAGAATCTCCTAAGGAAATATTGCCTTTGGTAGACATGCTAGGGGAGATCAATATGCAGAGCTGCTGAATTCATGGTATGCATAGTCATGAAAAGGATTCCTTAAGTCAACGACTCTCTATTTCTATTGGCCTAAGGACTTCCTGGATGTCCGGCTTTTGGAAACCACCGTGGGTGGGTTGGAGAATTATGAAAACCACCAGGGGTGGCTCGGAAAGGGTGTCTATCGTCTGAAAGGGTTTGAGAACATCTGTATTAATTAGGAGTGTGGAACCAAGGTCGATGTCCTACGAATTTATCTAGAATAATGGATGGTTGGATCTTGGATCAGTTTAAAGTCATGCTGCTGGGACATTATTTAGAATGGAATGGATTCTCCTGGTTCTCGGTAATCTCGCCAAATACTTTCCACCATATTTAGGTAGGGTCGTGAAAGAGGCTAGAAAACTGTATCTCAGAGGGTTTCCAAATCCCGGGATGGACATGGGGGCTCAGGAGCCATGAGGTGTATGGAGAGAAGCATTTCCTAAGGAAATATTTCCTATGGTATATGAGCCAGGGGAAATCAATATGCATAAACGATGAAGGCATGGTATGCATAGTCATGAAAAGGTGTCCTAAGGTAAATGATTGCATTCTCCCGATATGTAGGAAACTTCAAGGAAGTTTGAGATTTAGGACCACTGGGGGTGTTTTATGAGAGTCCGGATTTTTCCTGAGTACAGAGTATGGTTTATGGGGAGAGGGTGCCAAGATACGGGAGAAACATCTAGGATAAATTTCCCAAGAATGGGTGAAGTCATCCCTTCTCACACTAGAGTGAGAAGGTGGTTTGTGCAGGTCTAACTCGTACACTAAGGGACAGAGAAAAGCCTATGTTCCTTACTGAACCCAAGACAGGATTGACCATGCAGTTTAATGTCATGTAGTAAGGACAGATTCCATGTAGTTTAATATCATGCGGTAAAGAAGAGGAGCATTATTAAAGTATATTGTGTAGTTTAACAACATGCAGCGAGGATGGGGGGAATTTTTGCCAATATTGTGCATTTTTAACGTCGTACAGCAAGGATGGGGCATATTTTTTTCGATGATGTGCATTTTAACGTCATGCATCGAGGACTGGGGGATTTTTAAATTCCGTGCAATTTAACGTCGTTCGGTAAGGACGACTTCTATGTAGTTTTAATGTCATACGGTAAGGACGAGAGGCATTTTTGAAGATGTTGTGCAGTTTAACATCATGCAGTGAGGATAGAGGAGTATTTTTAATTCCATGAAAATGCTTATAATTGGAGGAATTTCGCTTGATGATTAATGTTGGGTCTTTCAGTTTCTCGCCAAGTGGAAAACACATGTTCTGTGCAGTTTTAATCGTCATGTGTTAATGATGTAGTTGCAAAGGCAGCTCTTGATCAGAATGTAATTGTTCTTGAACATCTCGGCATGCCCAAGACATGGAGAGCGGTTGATTGGTGTAAATCGTGGTTCTGGGGCTTCTTAGATCAAGAGAAATGATATGGGGGCTCTGAGGCTGGTAAGCATATGGAGCTAGGATGAGTATTGCCTGAGGAAATATTGCCTTTGGTAAACGGGCCATGGGTTATCAATATGCAGAGACGCTAAGGTCATAGTAGGAATAGTCATGAAAAGGTGTCCATGGGTCGATAATTTTCCACTTCTGATGGTCGTGAATGGTTATAAGGATCTGTGATTTTCTGGTCCCCGAAGTCTGTCATTTGGTAAGAAAATATCTGGACATGTCGATCATATTCAGTCCTGGTTGCTATTAAATCTTAGAGATCTCCCTGCGCTGATTTATCCTGTGTGCAGGGGTTTACCTACACTCCATGCAGTTTAATGTCGTGCGGTAAGGTTGAAATACTTCTAGTTTAGCGGTCATAGATCTCGTACTAGTGGGGTGACTATTTTTATAGTCACTCGAAGGATAACTACGTTACCATTCTCTAATATACTCTGAACAGGGTAGGGGATAAAGGATGTAAGCTATAACTCTGAGGTTTCCTAGATCAGGAGATGTGGTGTGGGGGCTCTGATGCCGGTATGTGTACGGAGCTAGGAAGAGAACCTCCCAAGGAAATCTTTCCTTTGGTAGAAGAGCCAGGGGCTATCAATATACAGAGCCGATGAGGTCATGGTATGCATACACTACTAGAATTTATTACTACGGCTACAGAGATATACCCAGGGACAAAAGGAAATGTGGCTATATCCTGCTTATATCCATGGAAATTTTGTTGTCCGTGGAAATTAACCCACCCCACTCCTCAATTTACTGTAACCCTCTCGTGCCCCTCCACCTCGCGACTCTTCTCCCCAATGTTCCGCGATCCTCCTCCTCTGATGGGCCACCCAACCTCGCCATGATCATCCTCCTTCGGCGCGGCCACTCCACTTCCCCATTGTCGCTGCTCCGACGCGGACTCCCCACCTCCTCTGGCGACATGCCTCTGATGCGGTCACCCCACTTCACCGTGATTCTCCTTCTCGGACGCTGCCCCGACACGGCTTCGATGCTGCCCCGACCGGCTCATACGCGGCCACTCCTCCTCCCATGATTTTTCACTGAACCCACTCAGGGGACCCTAGCGAAATCCACCCTTGTTCAATTTCTCATGCGAAATCCCTACCTACTGCACTCCTTGCCTCGCCAGGTATTTTCTGAATTTCGGCTCCAACGTGGTATTTAGGTCTCATGTTTTCCCTTCTCTATATTGGTGGATCAATTTATTCTAATCTTGGGTTTCATGGAACTGACATCCAAGAGGAATGGTAATTTTATTAATTAGGCATGTAATCCTAGTTCAGTTGTGACGTGACTTCTGGAGCTATGAGATGGGTTGCAACTGGGTGGTACAGGAGCATACACCTATTGACTTTGACATAAGTTGAGTAAGCACAAACAATTCATGCATGTAAGTTGTTTATTTTTTAATCAGTGTTAGATGACAGAGGGTAGAGAATCGATGGAAATTTTAGCGATATTCTCATAGGTGAGGTATCTCATAACTTCAAATGAAACAGAGGAAGTTCCCTTTGAAAAAGGGCTCTTTGGAAATATATTGGGTATGGTTATACCAGATATTGGTTAAGGAAAAGTGTTTCCTAGGGTGATTTGATAATGTCTTGAAAGAAGTGGTATATAGATTTAGATTTGGATCTTCAAGGTGTTTCTTGTGGGGCAATTTTAAGTAAATCCATGTGGTGGTGAGTGCACCAATGGATGGTGTGGAAGGTGAAAATCTTTTTTTCTAGAAAACTCATCACATGCCATGAATGGAATTATCATGCACAGAGAATGGGTATTGAGTAGTTTTTTGGTTATCTCTTATGAATGCATGGGTTATGGATGAATCCAGTCATCATGTTTGGGGATAGACAGAATGTGGTTTGTGGTGCTTGGATTTTGATCAAGTGATGTTATGACAAGGGTTATCCAATAGTGGAGAGAGTGACATCAGTCATGGGAAATATAAACCCATGAGGGTAGAGTTCTAATTTTGGGAGACCAATAGGTAGGTATTTCAAATGGAAATTAGTTTCCAACAACCCAATGAGTACATAAATTGAGTTGGTTTTTCTTGGAGATTAGAGTCTGAACACGGGAATTTGGGTTGAGTGGAAATAGTAAAGATCCAAGGTTTCTTTAGATTTGAAAATTAATTGGTTCTTATAGAAATCATAACATGGGATTGATTGACTAATGACTCAAATGAGGGAATCACACTAGTTTTCGGACTTGGGGTGGTTTTGATGATCCAAATGTGTTAAATCGTGGCTATGTCAATGCTAGCGATAGGTCTTGATGGTAGTCTAGTTGGTGGAGGCCCATACCTACGAATTTCACCATGTTTCAAGAGTTTAATTCATTGGTCTATAATGTTGAACATGATGTGCCTCCTGAAATAGGGGGATTGGGAATTGAATTTTCTGAAAATGTGGTGACGTTTTCCTCCTCTCGAGCAGGAGTTAACTCTTTCATCATATCAGAATCAGGCTGGATTCTCAGTCTTAGATTCTTTCCACTTTGAGATGGATGACTTTGGGTGGAAATCACCCCTTCCATTGTGCTAGGTATCGTAAACTTCTCCAGTAACTACTCATCGATGGGCAACTTAGATTCCACACAAGTGGGTTGAACATCCATGCCACGAACTTCTATGGAAGTTCCAACAAGAGTACTATCAGGGTGAGCACTGGGCACCAGTTTAGGTCCAAATTCAGCAGTAGAGTGATTAACTTCACTTCCCACCATAGGAGGGTTAATGCTCAAACTCGAAACTTGCAGATTTATAGGAACATGTAGCGCCCTATCAGTTGCAGGAAATTTTTTAACTCCACTTCCCACTGTAGGAGCAGGTTTCGGGAGACAAGATTTTTTTGAGGTCGCACCTTGTGTTTGCTGTAAGTCCATTGAAGGGCTAGCAACATCATCCTTTTTCACAGATTCCTTGGACTTTGCAGTGCATGGGACCTTTGCATTTCCATTGTCAGTAGTCACTTCCGTGGATTCCTTGTTTGTGTTTATATTCTTAACCTTACTTGAGGTCGATGTCTCTAACTTGTGATTCAGTTTTCACATTTTGTAAGATTTTCTGTGAGTAAAATAAATCTGGATTGATTTTTTGATTTTAGTGATAACATTTCTATGTTTTCATTAATTAAATGTGTTTTCATTAATTAAATGTGTTTTCATTAATTAAATGTATTCTCATTTATTTGTGTTTGGTTTATGAGGATTCTTCTTCTCCTGCAAATGATTTAGGTGCATATTCCAATGCAGATGTTGATGACGATGGTGGTCTGAGAGGAGGAGATGATGATGTTGGTGTTTCTGAATGACATGATGAGGGCGTAATGGTTTTGATGATTCTGATATTGAGGCACATTTTAGATGTAAATTTTATTCTTGGTTTATACATTGAATTCTACCATATAATGATGTTAGTGTTTGGAAGATATTGTGGTGTATACATGTAGGAAAAACAAAGTCGAGTAGTTTAGAAAATATGATTCAGTTGATGAGATCAACCAAAATTAGGAGACTGTTTCAAAGGTATGGGGTTTAAATGAATTATATACTTCTATTGAATGAATAGAAACATGAATGTGATATAGCCACAATAGTTTTAAAAGTGTGGCTACAGGCAGCTCATGGTTTCCTCCCTCTCCCGTATACCCGCTCCCTCTTTCGTCGCGATTATTCCACCTCCTCCTTCGCCGCTCCTCCTCCCCTACTACCCTCCTCCCCTCCTCCCCCCCCCCCGCAATTCCTCCTCCTCCTAATCCGGCTCCGATGCAGTCAACACGACTCCCCACCAACGCGCTCTGACACCTCCCTATCGACGCGGCTTCGGCACTGCCAACCCACCTCCTGGCCAACACTATCTCCCCACCTCTCTGCCGACCCCCCCAACCTCACCGCGACCCTCCTCCTCCGGCACTTCTACCCCACCTCCTGCATGAGATCCCATAGTCATGCGCACCTCCCTCCTCTGACCACCTCTCCTCTTTCATTTTTTTATGATTTTATATTGATTCATGGCCAATTCCTCAAGGTATGGCCTCTACTTCAATTATCCCTCATTTTCCCTGCATTTTTCTTCCTTCCCCGTTGTGATTTTAGTTTGGTAAAACACTAGGGGTTCCGATTTGGCCAATTATTGATGTTATATTTGTTTCTAGGGCTCACGTGGGTATTTTCATACTTGTTTGGGAATCTTCCACTTAATGCTATGTGTTTCGGATGGTTCGAGCTCACCCGCCATTGATTTTAGGTAGGTGTTACTTTGGAACTCCCTAGTATTATGTGTTATAAATTGATTGAGTGTTTTAAATGCTTCTTTATGAATTTAGAAGCATATTTCATGCGCTTAGTAAGCCAAAAATGGTGTTTGGATGGTTTTAATGCTTGGAATGGGCTTAAGCTATCCAAAGTGCTTCTAAAATTTCCCATGAAGTGACTAAGGGCATGAAATATGCTTATGATGTCATTGCTGATAGATTATAAAAAAATTTAAGAAGGATGGAAAATTATAAAAATGATCCATAAGATGGTCAATTATATAGAGGTTTTGATGATTTCATTATGGCGACGATGTCCATAAGATGGTCAAAAGAACGGTCAATCATTTTTATAATTGACCATCCTTCTTATAATTGAATGAAAAAGCAGCATGTATGATGTCATTGTTGAAAGATAATTGACCATCATTCTTAAAACCTTTCTTTATTTCTAAGTGAGAAATCTTCAAGAGACACTCTTTAAGTTTCTTTTTCAGAATGAACTCTATTTTTATATCTCTTTCATTTTCATCATTGCTTCTATCATCACTTTTGAATAATTCATTATTCATCTTCTCAGTTAGTAGCATTTCACCATCTTCATTAGATGATTCTACCTCTTCATTGTCCTTACTAAAATCATTATATTCACACTTAGATAAAAAGTTTCACATCTTAAACTTAGATAAATTCTTACCTTTCCCATTAAGAGAATAATTTTATGCCTTATTATTCAAGTAATTTCTTGGAATATCATCTTCATCTTCACTCTATTTTTATATCTCTTTCATTTTCATCATTGCTTCTATCATCACTTTTGAATACTTCATTATTCACCTTTTCAGTTAGTAGCATTTCACCATCTTCACTAGATGATTCTACCTCTTCATTATCCTTACTAAAATTACTATCTACACACTTAGATAAAAAGTTTCACATCGTAATCTTAGATAAATTCTTACCATTCCCATTAAAAGAATGATTTTATGCCTTATTCTTCAAGTAATTTCATGGTATATCATATTCATCTTCACTCTCTTAATTAAATATGTTTACCATCTTTCTTTTTCATTTGATCATAGAAACGTCAGTCACAAAAAATTTCAGGGCCAACTTCCTGATATGTTTCGAAATCTTTCTGTCCTTTCCAAACTGTAAGGATTTCTTCACTGTCGTACTCATTTGAATAACCCCTTCAGTGATGTCTACATGTCAATGACTACTTAATTGGTTCCATCATTGACAGGGAAAATTAGTAATTTTTTTTGTCACTTGATATTGTTTTTTTTTCTTATGCTAGATTCTGTTTGAGATTCATCCATTGAAGTTAAGGCATTATCTCTTATAATATATGTTTTTCTTGCTTAAAAATGGCAATATTGTAAGGATTTCCTTGAATTACTTTCATTCATGTATTCCTTTCTATCAATCTATAAAATTATTTGTCTCAACTTGAGGTAAGGAGATTTCATCTTATACATGGTATCAGTGGGTGCTCTTTAAACCGAACCCCCCCTCTTTTTTTCTCTCCCGTCTAGGGTTGCCAGAAAATCTTGCTGATTCCCGGTTCTATCCGGCCCACCCTCCCAGCAGCCTCCCAGCTACGGATGGCCCCTGCCCGACACCACCCTTCCTCTGCCCAGCGGCCTCCAGCCTCCAGCCTCCCAGCCAACATGGTGCCTCTCCAGGTCTCCGAACCACCCTTCTCTACAGACTTTTCTCTCTTCTAGCATCGATGTGGTCATAGGTGTAACTCTGAAAAACATCATGTGAGAGACAAAAATACCATCACTCTAGACTTTGAGTATCTTTGGAAGATCCTACCCTCAAAGAGAACATTATATACTTTAAGACACTGCTCTAGTGTTCCAGGTTTAGTCTCCTCAAATTTCAGGAGACACCACAAGCAGATCTTTCAAAACTCCCACTTCTTCTAAACTCTAAACCTCACAGTTCCAGACCTCAAGAATCTCTACAATATCTCTCCTTCAATTTCATTGACTATTCACTGCACATGAGATAGATATTTGAAAATCATATAATGCCCCCTTTATGAACTATATGTCGATGGATTTTTATCCTTTCATAATTATCAATGCCCAAGTCCCCTACCATGGGCTCAAATACAAAATTCTATAACTTTACATGTCCTGGAATCATGATATTAAAATGCACAACTACAGTCAATGGCTATAAGTTAAGATATAGCCTCACTTTTTTTTAAACTGTGGCTTTAGAGTAGAAAAACCCATAGTACCGACCTCCTCTCGTTTTATTCGTGGGTATATAAACCCTCCCTCCATCGTGACTCATCTCCTTTCCCTCCCTCCATCGCAAAAATAATGGCCAATACATTTTTTGTCACAATAATATACTGGAAGACATATTCGATTGAAGCATTGAAATATTCTGAATGTATCCCTCCATTTTATACCAGGATATGCTAATGGTATTCTTGTGAAGTGGTGGGGATATGTGCATAATCCCTGTTTTCTTCTAGAATATATTGGTAAACTTGCAATATTAGCTCATTCCCTATGATCGACAACTCTCTATTCCTAGAAAGATTTTCAAAGGGCCCTAATTTCAGAGTTTAGGGTGACAACCTATAGCGTGACACCCTCAATAGTAGACTGAGGGGTAGTAATTATATTTCCCTATGATCAAAAACTCTCTATTCCTACAATGAATTTTTGAATAATAGGTTCTTGGGAATACCATGACATAGACAATGTTTCCAAGAGGTTATAGAACTTTTAGAGATTATCATAAAAGAGATTTTCCAAGAAAACTAGCTTAGAAAAATTGAAATTAAAAATGGGTTATAGGATCTAGATATGACATGAATCACATTTTAAAGCATGTATAAACTTGGTTAATGTTTTAAAACCATCCAACATACCCATTAGTTTTAAAGATTCCTGAAAAAAGAAGCATATTTCAGTATTCTACATCACAGTTTGACACTTTAGCATGTAGTGGTAGGTCCATAGAAGCTTCCTACACCTGTTAAGAATGTTATACATTTTACATTTTCAAACCCATGTTTTTATGCTCTTTGCAATGGTTGGTGCATCAGCTGATAATATGCTATTGTTGAGCATGAGATTAAAAGAGAGATAAGGAGTGCTTACAAGTTAACGAGGATGAATTGTTTCTATTCACAAGCATAAGAATGAAGATATGCTTACATGAGTGTAGATTATTAGATGCTTTCTGCCACCTATGTTCAATATATGTGTAGTCATTCAATTTGACATTACCGTTTATCTTCTTATAGGGTGCTTCTTCTGGTGAAAGATCCCAAACAACTGACTCAGGTACTATATCAATGTCATCATTGTACCTAACGGTATGTAATAACTTATTCCATCATGCTTTTTTTATGTACTCTGAATTCTTTATTTAAATTAAAAAATTGTAAATGTTCTTTTCAAAATATTCTCTTAATGAAAAATATAATTTTATCTTATGCAATTTAATTTCTCCATGCATCCAAATCTAACATATCATTCATTATACATTGAACATCAACTATTCTCTATACTTTAAAGGGAGTTATATGATTATTAGCTGCTTTATTGTATTTATTACTCATCTCGATTGTATTATTATCACATGATCATCAGTAGTTGCATTTTTTTGGTGCTCCAACTCTTGTGTATGTAGATTCATATCATATTCTTTCAACTTTTCTACTATCGGGTATGTTATACCTGAATCGTCTGATCATAGGGTGTCTACTTAGCATACAATTTTATTGGACCATCCAATGATCCTCCATTAGATATTGTATTCTCACAGCGCATATTATTTCCTCTGATTGTAGTGTACTCCATCCGATGATCAATCCGATATTCTCACTCTGCCCATTCGTGTCATTGCATGACCCCTTCATTTGGTTGTTTTACATTAAAATTTCCATACTGTGTCTGGTTATCTTGAACCATTTCATCTATGATTACAACCTTCTAATAGTTACTGCATGCAGAAGTATTTCTAGATCACCTCTATCCGAGAAATGGATTCTTGGTTTATCCGAGCATCTCGGTCAGTGTATTTATGTCTGAACATCCCCCCTGCCCGCAACACCCCCCTACCGCCTTCGAATGAGCCCACACCATCCCCCCAACACCTAAAACCAGCCCCTTTCAACCAGCATTCCAGCCTCCTCTTGCTCCCTTCACTCCTGGTCTGAAGATGTTTCCCCACGGATGTCGCTGGATTGGGCCAACATACAGCGGTCACGCTGCGGTCATGTCGCGGTCATGCCGCAGTCACGCCGCGGTCACTCCGCGGTCACTCCGCGGTCACGCCGCGGTCACGCCGCGGTCACGCCGCGGTCACGCCGCGGTCACGCCGCGGTCACGCCGCGGTCACGCCGCGGTCACGCCGCGGTCACGCCGCGGTCAGGACATAGTCACGCCGTGATTTGGCCCTGCTCCAGCCACATCCATCCCACACCAGCCCCCTTCCACCTTCATTTCAGCCTGCTTCCACCATCATTCCAGCCCACAATAGCTCCCCCACCACCACCTTCGAATCAGCCCGCACCATCCCCCCAACACCTGCAACCAACCCCCTTCCACCCGCATTCCAGCCTCCTCCCGCTCCCTTCGCTCCTGGTCGGAAGATGTTGCCCCGCGGATGTCGCTGGATTGGTCCAACACGCTGCGGTCACGCCGCGGTCACACCGCGGTCACGCCGTGGTCACGCCGCGGTCACGCCGTAGTAACGCCATGATTTGGCCCTACTCCAGCCACATCTAGCCCACACCAGCCCCCTTCCACCTTCATTTCAGCCCGCTGCCACCAGCATTCCAGCCCGCAACAGCCCCCCCCCCCCCACCACCACCACCTTCAAATCAGCCCACACCATCCCCCCAAAACCTGCAACCATCCCCCTTCCACCCGCATTCAAGCCTCCTCCTGCTCCCTTCGCCCCTGGCAGGAAGATGCTACCCCGCGGATGTCGCAGGATCGGGCCAACACGCTGCGGTCACGCCGCAGTCACGCTGTGATTTGGCCCTCCTCCAGCCACATCCAGCCCACACCATCCCCCTTCCACCTTCATTTCAGCCCGCTGCCACCAACATTCCAGACCGCAACAGCCCCCCCCCCCCCACCACCACCACCTTCGAATCAGCCCGGACCATCCCCCCAACACATGCAACCAGCCCCCTTCCACCAGCATTCCAGCCTCCTCCCGCTCCCTTCGCTCCTGGCCGGAAGTTTCTGCCCCGCGGATGTCGCTGGATCGGGCCAACACGCTGTGGTCACGTCGCAGTCACACTGTGTTCACACTGCGGTCACGCCGTGGTCACGCCGTGGTCACGCCGCGGTCACGCCGTGGTCCCGCCGCAGTCACGACGTGTTCACGCCGCGGTCACGCCGAGGTCACGCAACGGTCACGCCGCGGTCACGTCGCAGTCACGCCGCGGTCACGCCACGGTCACGCCGCGGTCACTCCGCAGTCACGCCGTAGTCATGCCTTGATTTGGCCCTACTCCAGCCACATCCATCCCACACCAACCCCCTTCCACCTTCATTTCATCCCACTTCCATCGTCATTCCGGCCCACAACAGCCCCCCTTCCACCTTCGAATCTGCCCGCACCATCCCCCCAACACCTGCAACCATCCCCCTTCCACCAGCATTCCAGCCTCCTCCCACTTCATTCGCTCCTAGCCAGAAGATGCTGCCCCGCGGATGTCACTGGATCGGGTCAACACGCTGTGGTCACACTCTGGTCATTCTACAGTCACACCGAGGTCACGCCATGGTATTAATATTTTTCCCTTTCAGAGCATGCAGGTTATGAATGTCTCTATAGAGAGAATGCAGTGCTGTCCAGATCTGGAAAATATCATAAAACATCCCATAGATACTTCACAGGCACCAGGTATAACTATTTCACCACCTATAGATATTGATCATGGTGATATAAAATCTGGTAACTCTATTTCAAATCATAATTCCAATGTTTTGTTTAATGCAGTACTACATGAAATCTAATGATTTATGTTGATGACATGATTAAAATTTGTAAGAACATGAGCCTCATAATTATTGTAAAATCACAAAATAATGGTAAGTTTGAAGTGAAATACTTAGGCATAGCTAATAAAACCGTAGGCATTGAAATTGTTAGAGATAGACCAAATAAATTTTCTTACTTATCTCAAAATGGTTAAATATTAAATATTAAAAATAGACACTTGTTTGAATCTCTCAAAATTTCCAATTTAATCCAAGTAAAACACTTTAAATTTTCTTTAACACAAAAACCCATTGCTGATGATGATATTCAATTTAGGTGTAAAATCCATTATGATAATATTTTTTGGTAGCATTATGTACTCTGATTTCCATGGGACCTGATATTGCCTATGAAATCTATATTCATAGAAAATTTATGACCACACCTGGGATGCCATATTTTCATGCCCTTAAGTGGATTCTTTGATACCCATCATGTAACTCTAATCTGTCTTTGTGTTATGGTAAAGATGTCAACAATTCTGAAATTGTGGTTAGATATGTAGATGCAGACTATGAATGTAATATTTACACTAGAAAATCCTTGAATGGTTATGTGTTCACTTCCTATGGTGGCCTCATTTATATTAAATGTAACATGTAGTCAATGTTTTCTATTTCAACCATGGCATATATGTATATTTCTTTGATTGAGGATGTGAAATAATCCATATGGATGAAAGGTGTATCTTCTAAACTTATCCTTTTCAATTCTGTTATAAATGATTATTCTAATAGTCAATCAACCCTTTATTTTTCCAATATTTTAGTTTTTCATGGTAAACTAAAACACATAGACATTAGGGGGGAACAGGTGCAGGTGTGCTGGGGTAGCAGGGGGGCTGGGGAGGGGGGACAGTTGCAGGTGGGCTGGGGTAGCAGGGGGCTGGGGGGGGGGGCTGGTGCAGCTGGGGGATGGGGTTGGGGGCTGGTGCAGTTGGGTTGTGTGGGGGGGGGGGACTGTTGTTGGTGGACTGGGAGGGGCTGGGGGGGGCTGGTGCAGCTAGGGGTTGGGGTTGGGGGCTGGTGCTGGTGGGCTGCGGGGGGGGGGGGGGACTGGTGCTGGTGGGCTGGGGGTGGCAGGGGGCTGGGGGGGGGGGGGCTGGTGCAACTAGGGGTTGGGGCCTGGTGCAGGTGGGCTGCGAGGGGGTGGAGGTGGGCTGGGGGGTGGGGGGGTGGCAGGGGGGATGGGGTTGCAGGGGGGCTGGGGAGTGGGGACAGGTGCAGGTGGGCTGGGGTAGCAGGGGGCTGGGGGGGGGGGGGGGGTTGTGCAAGAGTGATGAGGGGGAGCTAATACTGAATTTCTTTATATTGTAGAGTATGCATTAAAAGAATCTATACCATGTCCAACTACTATAATGGTATGATGTTTATTTTTTTCTCTATGTTGTTAGAGTTAATTGGTATTGAAGTTACTCATTCTTTTATATCATCAATTTTAGTTGAAATGTAGTTCTTAAATCCAAGTACTATATAATTCTTGTTGGATCCATACATTCCTTTAGTAAAGAGGTCCATGTCATGTTTTAAATTTCATGTGTGTTATGTGATGGTTTCCAACATTGAAGTGGTGAGGGATCTCTTATTGCATGATCTGGAGGTATTTGACATTATTATTTGAATAGATAGAATGATCGGTGAAATGTACTAGATTGAATTTTCTCATTTTTGAGTTCATTTTAAATCTCTTTTTGGGGTCTCTCTTGTCTTTTAGGGTAAGTGGGATTCTAGATTTGGGATAGTAGGGGGGTGTCTAGACGGGGGATTGGGTGTCTAGATAGGGGGAGGAGTGTCCAGACAGGGGGGATGTCGCAGGACCGGGCCAACATGTTGTGGTCACACTGCGGTCACGCCGCGGTCACGCCGCAGTCACGTCGTGGTCACACTGCGGTCACGCCTCGGTCACGCCGCGGGCACGCTGCGGTCACGCCGCGATCACGCCATGATTTGTCCCTGCTCCATGACGACACCCTACGGCGGTTACTCCTCCATAGAGAAACATTGAATGGTTATCTATATAATTTTTCGTATTTCATCATTCCTAAACTATATCTCCTATTAGTGCTGCCTCTCATCCATCTTTCCACAAAACGTGCATAGAAGGTGGTACAAAGGCTCAATTCAACTGAAAACATTGGTTTGGAATTGTTTGGAATATTTTATTGTACATGTATCACATAATATTTTAATGTTTAGCTCTATAATTGTTGGATTCTGCCACCTGTAATGAGGTACATAATTTCCTCTCCCTCTTTATTCTTTTAAATATTAGACAGATCCTATGTAAAAAAATCATTCTCCACCTCCAGGGAAGGAACTCTCAACTACTATTCTTCTGTTCTTCTTCCTGCTGATGAATAAAATTCCCCAAGTATATTGGGAAAATTTTATTCATTTTTCTTCATTTACCTCTTCTTACTTACCGCTGATTTCATCATCCGAATTCGGTCTTTTAGCAATAGACCATGACATCCTTCCGTTGTTTAGGGGGTCCAGTGGGGGCGTCCAGTGGGGGGGGGGGTCTGTCCTGTGGTGTCCAGGGTCTAGGGGCGCTGGCAGGGGGACTAGCAGGGGGGACTGGAAGGGGGTGGCAGGGGGGACTGGCAGGGGGCAGGGGGAGGGGGGAACTAGATGGGGGCAGGGGGGGCTGGCAGGGGGGCTAGCATGGTGCAGGGGGGAAAGGTAGGGGGACAAGCAGGGGGGTGGCAGGGGGGATGGCTGGAAAGGGGGCAAGCAGGGGGTGGCAGGGGGGGAAAGGCAGGGGGACAAGCAGGGGGGCTGGCTGGCAGGGGGGCAAGCAGGGGGTGGTAGGGGGGAACTAGCAGGGGGTAGGGGGTGTCCAGTGGAAGGTGTCCATGGGTGGGGGTGTCTAGTGTAAAGTGTCTAGGGGGGTCTAGGGGGTGTCCAGGGGGGTCTAGGGGGTGTCTAGGGGGTCTAGTGGGTGTCATAGGGCACAACAATGTGAGATTTTTTACTTTTACATCACTTCACACCAAGATTTCACTTATTTTTAGTTTATTGTGTTTGTTATGTTTTATCTTGTTTCACCCCCTAATGTGTAACGTGAATACATAGATCGGCAGTGGTAAGACTTGCACAATGTTGGGAGAGATTGAGAGAGGCAGTAAAATATACAATTTACTAGAAAAATTCTGGTCACAGTGTGCTAGTTCTGTTTTCCTTTGCATCTCTTTTCCTTTCTCCCTAGTTTTGACCAAGGAAATTATAGGAGGAAATGTAGCATGGAGGGGAGTTTATGATAGCCCCTATGTCACTGCATAGTTCTTTTATTGTTATTTGGTTAAGTAGAGTTTTGGTTTTTATCTCCATGGAGTTCTAGGTCAGAACATGGAAATTTTTTAGGATTCCATACTCTTCATGGTTAAGGTGCATGGTTTGATGAAAATAGATTGACCTCCCTTCGTGAGGATAATTTTATGTTCATTTTTAATTGCACACAATTTTTCATCCTTAGTTGCGCATAGCCAAGTCTAAACCATGTAGCCACTTGGTGAAATAATGTAGGATACTTGGGTTAGTGCAAGGGGCTGGGGAGGGGGGACAGGTGCATGTGGGCTGGGGTAGCAGGGGGATGGGGGGGGGCTGGTGCAGTTGGGGGCTGGGGTTGGGGGCTGGTGCAGGTGGGCTGCGGGGGGGGGGGGGGGGGGACTGGTTCTGGTGGGCTGGGGGTGGCAGGGGGGTGGGGGGGGGGGGTGGGGGGGCTGGTGCAGCTAGGGGTTGGGGGCTGGTGCAGGTGGGCTGCGGGGGGGGGGGGGGTAGTGGAGGTGGGCTGGGGGCTGGGGGTAGCAGGTGGCTGGGGGGTGCAGGGGGCTGGGGAGGGTGGGAGAGACTGGTGCAGCTGTGCTGGGGGTGGACTAGTGTAGCTGGGGGCTGGGGTTGGGGGCTGGTGTAGATGGGGTGCGGGGGGGGGGGGGGGGGCTGGTGCAGGTGGAGTGGGGGGTTGCAGGGGGCAGTGGGGACTACAGGGGGTGGCAGGGGGACTAGCAGGGGGCTTCGGGGGAAGGGGGGACTGGCAGGGGGCAGGGGGGTGGGATGGTAGGGGGATAAGCAGGGGGGCTGGCAGGGGGGGTGGTAGGGGGCAGGGGGCAGGGGGGACAAGTAGGGGAGTGACAGGGGGGACTAGCAGGGGCAGGGGGTAGTGGGGGCTGGCAGGGGGTGGCAGGGGGGACTAGCAAGGGGCAGGGGGCAAGGGGGCCGACAGGGGGTGGCAGGGGGGGGGACTATCAAGGGGGCAGGGGGACTAGCAGGGGGCAGGGGGGGTGGCAGGGGGACAAGCAGGGGGAAAAGCATGTTGGTGGCAGGGGCAGGGGGGACTGGCAGGGGGTGGCAGAGGGGGACTAGCAAGGGGTGTGGCAGGGGGAAGGGGGTGTGGCAGCGGGTAGGGGGAAAAGCAGGGGGGCTGGCAGGGGGGGTGGTAGGGGGCAGGGGGCAGGGGGGACTGGTAGGGGGTGTCTGCAAGGCAGTGGGGAGGAGGGCAGGGGGGGGGGGGGGGGTCTTCAAGCCATAGGGGTTGGGGTGCATGAGGTGTTTAGGGGGTGTCTAGGGGGTGTCCAGGGGGTGTCCAGTGGGGTGTCCAGGGGTTGTCCAGGGGATGTCCAGGGGGTGTCCAGGGGGGTGTCCAGGGGGTGTCAGGGGGGTGTCAGGGGGGTGTCAGGGGGGTGTCCAGGGGGGTTTCTAGGGGGGTGTCCAGTGGGGTGTCCCAGGGGTGTCCAGGGGGTTGGGGGTATTTTTTTATGTATGTGCACACCCTATAGCCACATTTTTAAATCGTGGCTATTTTTTTATTGCCACGGTTTTTAACCGTGGCTATAGACCTAACTCGACGGTTTCCAACCGTGGCTATAAAGCCTATCTGGCGTCTAATATAGCCACGGTTGAAACTGTGGCATTAAGTATACAGCCACGGTTTGAATCCTGGCTATATACCTATAGCCACGGTTGAAACCGTGGCTTTAGGTATATAGCCACAGTTTGGAACCGTGGCTATAGGTCTGGGCCTATAGCCACGCCAAACTTAGCCACGGTTCCTAAAACCGTGGCTATTACCTATAGCCACGGTTTGAGGGCCTATAGCCACGGTTTAGAACCCTGGATATAGACCAAATTTCCATTAGTGATAGTCATGCAAAGGTTTCCCCAGGTCGATGACTTTCCAATTCCGATGGCCATGAATGATTATGAAAATCCGATAATGGTCACAGTACAGAGTTCGGCATGTGGGGATAATGGGGTCCAAGCATACAAGAAACATCTTCACTGCAATTATCCGTTGAGTAAAAGTATCCTAGCCCTGGCTTGATGTTCGTAGATGCAAGTCGTCATGTGAACCACAGGCGGATACATAGGCTAGCCGGGTAGGGATACCCTGGAAACGTCTGGATGTGAAAAGGGGGATGAACTTTTAAACCATTGTGCCATAAATTTCTAGATCGAGAGATATGATATGGGGGTTCTGAGGCCGGTAAGAATACAGAGCTAGGAAGAGTATCGCCTGAGGAAATCATGCCTTTGGTAAACGGGCCAGGGGCTATCAATATGCAGAGCAGCTGAGGGCATGGTATGCATATTGATGAATCGGTGTCCACGAGTATATAAATTTCTACTTCTGATAGCCATGAATGGTTATGAAGATCCATAATTATCTGGGCCGTGGAGTCTGGTGTATGGATGGGATGCATCCAAATTCGCAAGGAGCATTTCCATCTCGTTTCACTATATATCTTTGGTGGGTCGTGACAAAGTCCATGCAGTTTTAACGTCGTGCGGTGAGGAAGACGTCTATGTAGTTTTAACATAATTCAGTGAGGATGATGTCCATACAGTTTTAATGTCATGTGGGGAGGATGAATTCAATGCAGTTTTAAAGTTGTGCGGTGAAGATGAATTCCATGTAGTTTTAACTTCGTGCGGTGAGGACAAAAAATACACCACGTGCAGATCTGGTCCGTACACAGGGGCAGAGGGCATTTTTTAAATCTCTATTCGGGAATGGCTGGGCAAGGATGGGAATCCCTAACGTCACTACGCATTCCGCACGGGTACGAATCAAGACACACATAGTTCCCCGAAGGAGGTCCACTACTCACAGGGTTAGTCCGTACACGGGGGAAAAGGGTATTTTTGACTTTCATTAGGGGATGGTTGAGCTAGGGTGATGGACCCTGGCATCACTACATATCCTGCAAGGGCAAGAATCAAGAATCATGTAGTTCTCTAATGTCTGTACAGTTTAACATCATGCGGTGAGGATGAAGAATACACACCGTGTAGGTCTGGTCCATACACGGGGGAGAGAGCATTTTTTTTGATTGGCTGGGCCAGGATGGGTAGCCCTGAAATCACTACATATCCTGAGACGGAAGTAGTCACGCCTCACATAGTTCGCTGATGTCCATGCAGTTTAACATCGTGTGGTGAGGATGAAGAATACACCCTGTGCAGGTATGGTCCATACACGGGGGGAGAGAGCATTTTTTTAATGGCTGGGCCAGGATGGGGAACCCTAGCATCACTACGTATCCCACGAGGGCAGGAATCAATCCTCACATAGTTTTCTGAAAGACAATACACCCCGTGTAGGTTTTGTCTATACACAGTGGGGAAGGTGCATTTTTTTCTTTTATCCTTATATGTGCCGTTTAACGTCGTGCGGTAAGGACGGGGAGTACACCCCGTGTAGGGCTGGTCTTTACACAGGGTGAGAGGGCATTTTTAACTATTATTTGGGGATGGTTGGGCTAGGATGGGGAACCTTATCATCACTATGTATCCTGCAATGGTAGGAATCAAGCCGTACATATTTCTCTGAAAGAAGTACACCACGTGCAGGGCTGGTCTGTACACGGGGGGAAGGGGACATTTTTTTTAATTTTATTCCATTTGGGAGTGGCTGGGCCAGGATAGGGGATCTCGGCATCGCTATGTATTCTGTGAGGGCAGGAATCAAGCCTCACGTAGTTATCTTTGGAGAACAACCTGTGCAGGTCTGGTCCATACATGGGGGAAAGGGGATTTTTTAACTTTTAGTTGGGGGTGACAGGGCTAGGATGGGGAACCCTACCATCGCTACGTATCCTGTGAGGGCAGGAATCAAGCCATAAATAGTTATCTGAAATCTATGAAGTTTAGCATCGTGCGATGAGGATGAAATACTCTTAGTTTAAGGTCATAGAGTTTGGACCATTGGGTGCTTGGCAGTTTAACGTCCGGCAACTTGGACGATAACTACTTTTATTTATGCCAGTGAGGATGAAATACTCTTAGTTTAAGGCCACAAAGTTTGGACTATTGGGTTCTTGGCTATTTAAAGTCCTGGTGCTTGGACCATAACTACTTTTATTTATTCTAGTGAGTACAAAATACTCTTAGTTTAAGGTCATAGAGTTTAGACCGTTGGGTTCTTGGTAGTTTAACGTCCTGCAGCTCAGACGATACCTACTTTTAGTTATGCCGGTGAGGACGAAATGCTCTTAGTTTAAGGTCATAGATTTTGGACCACTGGGTTCTTGGTAGTTTAACATCCTACAGCTCAGACGATAACTGATTTTAGTTATTCCGTTGAGGACGAAATACTCTTAGTTTAAGGTCGGAGTGTTTGGACCGTTGGGTGCTTAGTAGTTTAACATCCTGCAGCTCGGACGATAACTGATTTTAGTTATGCCAGTGAGGACAAAATACTATTAGTTTAAGGTCATATAGTTTGGAACGTTGGTTTCTTGGATGTTTAATGTCCTACAGCTCATACAATAACTACTTTTCGCTTTCTATGTGAAATACTTCTTCAAGAATCTCACATTTATAGGAGCAGTGGTGAACTGCCCGTCCATAGAGATCAGGGTATATGCTCCTTAGGAGTAGACCTTGTGAATAACATATGGTCCCTCCTATTTGGGATATACCTTTAGAGGTTTCTTTTTGGGTATCATTGGGGTCCATAGGACCAACGCCAATTCTCCATCAAAGAAAGACTGAAGACTGATCTTTTTATTGAAGGCTCATGCAATCCAGTTCTGGTATACTTCTGGATGGTGCAAATTATGAAACCGATTCTCGGCTAGCTGTTTCAATTCACCTAACTTCTTTCCCGGTTGCTCATCATTGGATAAATGGTCACAAATGGCAACACGGAGTGATGGAAATTGGATCTAAATAGCCAGAACCGCTTAGGTTCCGTATTCAAATGAGTACGGAGTGGCCTGAGTAGCGGTGAGGATTGTGGTTCAGCAAGCCCACAATGCATGGAGGAGTTTATAAGGCCATTAATTATTGTCTTTGTCCACCATTTTCTATAGAATTTTGAATAGGGTCTTGTTGAAATCGTTTATCTGTCTATTGGTTGTTGCGTGGTAGCGGGATGAGTGGTTAGCCTTGATACCGTATTCTTGGTATAGATTCTCTAATTCAGCAGAGTAAGAGATTGTGTCATTATCCATCGGTATGGTATGTGGGACACCAAATCTGGTGATCATATTGGTTTTCACAAAGCTGACAATGCTTCTTGCCCCGACTTCCTTAAGGGGTAAAACTTCTGCCCATTTGGAAAAAAGTCAGCTGTCGTGAGGATATACTTCAGCTATTTGGCTGTGGCGGGAGGATATGGTCCCACAACACCCATTCCCCAAATGAAAAATGGCAAGG
The DNA here is from genome assembly GCA_963277665.1 of Viscum album. NCBI lineage: Eukaryota > Viridiplantae > Streptophyta > Magnoliopsida > Santalales > Viscaceae > Viscum > Viscum album. The sequence continues at coordinate 1,527,397,105 of OY728163.1, read as the reverse complement.
AGTACATGGCCTGATAAAGTAACTCTATGAGTTGTTGTATGAAGTTGACATGAATTTGGCATGAGTGGAATTTTGCGATAAAGCACTCGCAATTTCGTGCCACTGTGGGAAAATAGTACCCAAGTCTTCGAACCTGATGGGAAAGCTTGGACCCCGACTGATGTGCCCCACATACTCTGGCATGTACTTTATTCATGACGACAACGATTTCTTCTCCATCAATGCATTTGGGGAGGATTCCGTCGAGTCCTCATTTGTAGAGGACCTCTTGTTGACCCGCGCCGCCATATAGGAGAACGTTGATTTCCCTTCTTCGTATTTTCTCTCGTTCAGCCCTGTCTGGTAGAAGTTATCCCCGTTGAAGGTAGTTTGCAATGGGAGTCATCCAGCCGGTGGTAGGAGCATATGGTTCAGGGACAGGACTAACATCATGGATTTCATCTGTCTTAGCTTGAACAAACGGATAGGCCATTCAACGATGAGCAATACTAATAACTGTTTCATCCCGGTTTGGGTCGACTAGGGTCGTGGCCGCATTAGCTAAGGTTTTGGCCTGGGAATTCTGAGACCAGGGAATATAGTTCAATGTCAGTTCTATATAGAATTCTTCCATTAACCCTTGTACATGGTCAAATGGGGGAATCAAATCCTCCTTTTTAATAGCATATTCACCATTGATATGCTTGATGAATAGTTTTGAGTCACCTTTTACCTTAAGGTGATGTACATGTGCCCGGAGTGCGAGCTCCAAGCATGCAATGGGAGCTTGATACTCCACTTCATTGTTCATACATCCTTCTGACAGGAGGAAGGAATATGGAAAGACTGCCTTTTCAGGGGACATGATTATTATCCCCAAACCCACCTTGTTAAATTTGGGATCTTCCATCCTCTTCCCGGCTGGGATTTGGGATGCGCCGCCGAAGAACATTTACCATGCTAGGAACTCCTCTTGAACCGAGAAGATGTCTTCATCAGGTAGCTCATCGTCCGGTGTGGAAATCCCTTTTGAAGGGTTCTATGCCAGAAAATTTTCTATTATATGGCCTTTGATGGCCTTCTTAGGAAAAACCGGATGTCAAACTTTCTCAGTACGACTGCCCATCGGGATAGGCGCACAGTCAGCATCGGGTGGTTGAGAATGTACTTGAGCAGGTTATTACAAGAGACCAAATAGACTTCATGATGCTTCATATAATGTTGCAACTTTTGAACTGGGAAGATCAAGGCCAAACTACTCTTCTCGGTGTTTTAGTATCGAATCTCATCATCAATCATGGTTCGGCTGAGGTAATAGAGACTGTTTTCACTGCTGTCTTCATTTTTCTATGCACGGAAGGCTCCCAGCAACCGCTCTATGGTCGTCATGTATAAGATGAGAGGTCTTCCGTCAACTGGGTCATGAGCACTGGTGGGATTTAGAGATAATTATTTAGGCTATCGAACACCTCTTGGTATTCATCTGTCTATCGGTACGTGAATCCCTTCTTCATTAACCTAGAAAAGAGAAACCATTTGCCTACTAGGTTGTCTATGATTCACCTGATGTAGGCCAGGTTACCTTGGAATGCTCTCAACTCGGTGAGATTGTGGGGGGGGGGGTGCCAGGCTGAGGATAGCCTTTCTCATTTCAGGGTCAAATTTTATGCCACGATGGCGTACGATGATGCCAATGAATTTCCTAGAGGTAACCCTGAAGGCGCATTTCATGGGATTCATCTTCAGGCTATGCTGCCGAAGTATGTTGAAGACAGTCTCAAGGTCTGACAGGTGATATGAGTGCTGCCTGGACATAACAACCAAGTCATCCACGTAGTATTAAAAAAATCTCCCTGTGAATGGTTTAAAGATATGATACATGGCATGCTGATATGTGGCTCCAGTGTTCTTGAGACCAAAGGGAAAGACCCTGTAACATAATATTCCTTGAGGGTCCCTGAAGTAAGTGGCTTCTTCATCTTCTTAGGCCATCCTGATTTGATTATACCCATAATATTAATCCATGAAGGATATAGACTCATACCCAGCCATTAAATCGATTAATAACTCGGTGATCAGGATCGGGAAATCATCATTCAGGAAATGCTGATTGAGATCTCTGAAATCAATGAAGACGCGGATTTTTCCGTTCTTTTTCTTGATGGGGACAATGTTGGTCAGCTATATGGGGTATTGGACCTCCCGAATGAATCCCTATTTAATGATCTTATTGACTTCAGCCTCTATTTTGGCAGCATGTGAGGGGTGTGTCCTTCTGGCGGCCTGTTTATAGACCCGGTGGTCTTTTGGTAGAGCTATGTGACACATCTCCATGTCGAGATCGAGTCCCAATATTTTTGTGTAATTCTAGGAAAAAACATCCTGGTGTTTCTTTATGAAAGAGGTATATACCTCACGCTCTTTGGGGGACATGGCTGCGCTAACAAGAGTGAGTCGCGTGTCTTCCTTGGTACCTATGTTTATTTCCCTCAGCTTGTCTACCATGGTGGAGATACCTTCCTCAAATGTGGGAGGTGAATCCCTGAAATCTTCCTTCTCTTCTTCTCCCAAATCCTCATCTTCTTGATTCAGTGAGGGGAGAGCTCCCATCACAGGTTCTTGGGAGTCCGGAGGCAAGGCATTGTGGGTGTCCCCGCTCAAGCATTTTCCCTCAGATTGAGGGTTGGTGGACATTCCTGCATTGTCATACTCTGCCATTATGGCTGAAGTCATGAGGACAGTTGAGTGTGTGTCCGAACTTGAACCCCTTCTCTCAATATGGTTGATGGGAAGTACATTGTCTCTACCAAGATATCTAAGGGGGTTGTTAGGAACCATTTCTAGACCATTTGGAGCGAGGATCCAGTCGAAACCATCGACTGAAGCCTTCTTCTTCTTTTTCTCATAAAACCTGGTGTTAACGTTCTATGACTCGGATAGCTTGAAAGGGGCCTTGTCGGCGTGCAATGTCCCACTTTTCCCATTGACGCAGTACTTAATACACTGGTGGTAGGATGAAGGAACGATCATGTTCTTATGGAGCCATGGACTTCCCAGCAGGGCATTGAATGTTGTGTTTTTCCAAACCACCAAGAATTCCAAATAGGCCACAAGGTCTCCAAAATGGGTCTTTATCTTAATTTGACCCATTTTATTCTATTCACTCTTGTCGTAACCTAGAAGTGTTGTGGCTGAGGGTATTAAATCACCCTCACTCTAGCCCAACATATGGAGTGTCTGTAGGGAAGGAGGTTAACTCCAGAGCCGTTGTCAATAAGGAATTTACGGATCTCAACATCATCTAGGGTGTTGGAAACATATTGTGGTTTGATGTGTCCTTGCATGATGGATTCTTCATCCTAATTGGTGAAGGAAGTCACCACATTTCATTCAGCTAAGCCAGTCTCCATCTGTTGAATCTTAGTGGCAGCTACCTCGGCTTGAAACTCCTGGGGGCTGAGAAAGGCTTCTATAAGTTCCTACCTGAGGTCTGCTGACAAACTCAGGGCATCCAGGATCGACAGTTTGGCTAGTACCAACACCAACTGCATAAGGATGTCGTATTTCTATTCCTGCGGCTGAAGCTTCTCCGTTAGTGGGGGAGCCTTAGCAGGAATCTTGGGAGTTGGAATATGAGACGAGGAGGGACCGACCGCGAGGTCGGATGTCAATGGTGTCCCCACTATTTTGGGGGTCGGCAGGGCTGGTCTGTTTGTGCGAAAAAGGCAGCTAGACACTTGTTCCTCCTCTGATGGGTACCGCAGAATAATGGGGGAAGAGTGGCCGCTTGTGGAGGTGGAGGGATATTCTTTCTCTTGCTGAGTCCATTGAAGGGTTCTCCCATGGGTTTTTGTGATGTTGATGGTTTGGGCCGAGGTCCAACTGTTGGGTTGATTTCGGCCTCAACCGCACCTCCTTTGACATCCCCTGCCTCTGTGATTCCCCCTCCTGACCCTTTGCATCGGGAACTCGAGTTCATAACCATACCCTTCGTCAGGTAATGATTCCTTAAGATGTATGACGTTGATGGAACCAAAAATTGGCTCCTCATCCACTAATAAGTCAACCCGGTCGGTTTTCCTTGATGGCGCTGTTTGGTGGGTCGGTGCATGTGGCACCAAGTTTGGGGGCATAAAATCCATTAGTGTCAGGACTAACATCAGCCTCATTTCGGACTACTCATCTTGCACTTGTTCCCTCCCTTTTTTATTACCCCTGGATGACCAGATCGTGGAGGGTTGTAAGGCCGATATTGTCGGTTGTGCAACATTAGGGGGCTATTGGTGGAAACACTGGCTATTGTAGTTGAGCTTAGAGTATTCCCTAGGATCAATTGATATTCTTCTAAGTCATCCAATTATCAAAATTCTGCTCCTTCTTGCTAGTAAATTCCCGCCACCCCTCCCCTTTTTCAGAGTCAGTGGTGGAAATATATGTCACATGTACTAGGGGTGGTCCCATATTGACCTTCCCAGAGACTACCATCCTTTGTAGGAGGTCTTTGAAGACAAATCATTCCCGAATGTTCTACCTCAACATTCGATGGTAGGGACAGTAATCTGGCCTGTCAGCATGGCCAACTTCTTCTGGTTTTCTTGGCTCTGAGAGGTGGTGCAAGTTGCAATTCATGGCGGGATGAAGTAGCCGCGGACTTGGTCCTCTCAGAATGAGTATACTTTGTGTGTTTGTTCTTCAAACAGGTTCCTCTTTGATCCCCTCTGATCGTCCCGCTTAGGCGGAGGCGGCTGCTGATGTACAGGGGGCCCTTGATGATTTGGTGGAGGCCTGAGCGGTGGTGCAGGCACCAGGGCTGGCTTGAGCGCGACAGAGGACTCTTCATCTCTACCTGCTCTCTTTGTGGGAGCCTACGAGGCTATTCAGGGCTTCAAGTTGGTCCTCTGTAGGGAATCCTCAATTCTATGGGCAATGGTCGAGAGATAGTGGAAGCCAGTGGTGCACTCCACTGGTATTAGTAGTGTTTGCAGCTCATCTCAATGATTATCGATGCATATGGAAAGAAGCTCGTCTTGAGTCATTGGCCTGTTCAGGGAGTAGGTTTGAAATTTCCATCTAGTGATGAAATATAAGACCCTCTCATTTTCCCTCTACTTGCATTTCATGAGGTTGTTGACTGTTGTTTTAGGAAATGTTGAGCTGAAGTGGAACAGGAACTGCTGCCGAAGGTCTTCTCAACTTTTTATTGACTGGGATAGCAAGCTGATATACTAGACGAAGGCAGATCCTTGCATGGTTTGTACGAAGCATCAGAGTTTCACTACTTATTATTGTTCTGGAGTTCGCATCATAGGGTAGCAATAAGAAGCATAGTTCATCAAATGTTGTTCCGGATTACCTGATCCATTGAAAATAGGAAATACAGGGATCCCAAAATTGGGTGGAGGTGGTTTGTTGCTCACCCAATCTGGGTAGGGCTTGCGCTATGGCTGTATCGAAGTGCGTCAACCTTCCATTACTTCCAATTGAGCTGTCCATGCTTCGATGGTGTTGGTGAGAACCTAGTTTACATCCTGTTGGTCTTGGTTCTGGGCAGGCGAAGCCCAAGGCATTTCTTAAGGATCCAGGATGGTTGGCACCAGGGGTTCATGTGCCCTTTGTGACACCTTCGGAGGGTTTAGACGTACTCACTCTGGTTGCTTCCTGAGTGGAGGGAAGTCTTGGTATTCATCTGGATCAATATTTAGGTAGTTAGACGGACCAGACGCCTCATTTGGAAGGAGCTCTGACTATGCTTCATTTTCCGAGGCAAACCTTGGTCTTTGAGATGCACTTGCTGGGAGTTCATGGTGTGTCTCTTTTTGGGATGCGATTTCAATAAGGCAGTTCCTCAGGAGTATCTTGGTGTTAAGCCGCCTCAATTCTTTCATTTACTCTTCCTATTGAGCGAACCTCTCTTCAAGCGTAAGTGGATCATTTTTATCGAGAGAAGGAGGTGGGTTGAGGGTAACCGTTTCTTTATCGTTATCCTTATTGGGTGATCGCAGGGTGAGGAGAGGAAGGTTAGGAGAAGGGGAAACCATATATAGAGTGGCCCTCTGGTTCCAGGTGTGCACACCTAGTGGTTCATTGTGAGTCACAGCCTGACGGGAACCATTTTCTCCCAATCCATCTGGATTTGCATCATCTTCAGTGTTACCCATGGGGATAACCTCTATGGCGTTAATGGATGCATATCGTGGGTCAGAGAAGATGTCATCTTCCAAATTGAAATAGGATCTCCGTTGTCTTTCACTGTTCTTCCCTCTTCTGTCTCGGGATTGCTTTCGGGCTCCTTGATGAAGGGTGACGCGGAGAGTTCTTTGATGGAACCTTACAGTACGCCTCCCTCTTGAAGGTGATGATGATTCAAATGACGGGATAGGGTAGGAACCTTCTCTTCTGACTATCCTCCCTAGACGATAGAATACTAATTCTCATGGGGGAGGTTGTTTTTGAGGTGGTAAAAAAATCCCCCAGCCCTGAGGGCTAGGGTTGGCTTCATTCTTTGGACGTTGAGTCCCTTCCCATTTTTATTGGTCTTACGGTGGCATTTGTTGTTAAAAATTCCCCTCACCCTATAGGCTGGGGTTGACCCTAGATTGTGGCAGTGGCTGCTACTATCGCTACCTGCCTAATCTTCCGTGCTCCCATTCGGGGGTGAACTGGGTTTGGTGCCAAGTTCTTATGTGAATTGACCCATTTTGGGGAGGCAGGAAATGACCGCTGATTGGCCTCTCTTAGGAGAGAGTCCAATTATATGCTCTCGGTGGCCTAATTCAGGAGTTCTTGGATGGCTTGTTCCCATTGAGCCTAATGCTTCTTGGACTTACTCAAGGCCTATCTCCGTTGGGTGTGTTGTCTCTCCTGAGCAGGGACCCCACTCGATTTCTATCTTGATGTGATTATGTTGCAAGGCACCATGCCAAACAGGTTCTTTTGGGCGGGGAGCGGAGTGAAATGCAGAGCTCCGTGTTCTCCCCATCCTCGGATATGGACTCCCGTTGGGGCATCACCAATGAGGCGGCGCAGCTGGTGCAGCGCACGAAGGCAGGCTATCTCCATGTTTCCTTTACGCCTCTCGGGTCACTATTGATGCGCCGATGGAAGAGCTTCCAGGTCGATGTGATGTAGGAGGTCTCATATAGTCGTGGTGTGGTCTACATACCCGTCGTAGGGCAGGAAGCTTGATTTAATCTATCAGAGGGTTGTCCATCTATTGAAGCGGATTTCAGGCACACATTCTTCGGACAAATATTTGGGTATGTTGAATTGAGGGGTGGCTGTGGGCCAAAACATAATGGGTATATCATCTCTGTCCAGTCATTTCCTCATGTGCAACATGTCAGCATACTCCTCCACTAGTGATTCCTCAACTTGTTCAGCCCAACTGAGATGCTCACTAATAGTGTGGTCAGAGGCAATGGGACAGGTTGGTATCAAATTATCATGTGGGCGATTCCGAGGTTCTTCAGAAGATGAATGTGGCCCCGGAATGTCTCCCGATTGAAGAAGGGTTTCGTTGGCGACTAGATGGGAATCTGACATGCTTAATCCCATCCTTCTGAGTGACTCAGCATATGAGGTCTTTTTTGTGCTTGATTTGGTAGGGGGAAGACCCTCTTGTCGATATGATATGTCATTGCAGGGAAAATCTTCATAATGGCATCTGCAATGGTAAGGACTACCATCACTGCTTGACGCCTCACTGCATAGAGTACTTTTGTTGTGCATACCCTGGGGTGGACCTCCAAGGCGTGTAACAGCAAGGGGAGGACCTTTTGGCTGCATAGTGTTGTTACGGGGTGGGCCTTCGCAACAACTACCATCATGGTGATGATGACAATCATGGTTTGACGTTTGATGTGCATCCTGGGGATGACCATCAAGACACAATGTGACAAGGGGAGAACCTTATTGTTGCTTGGGGCCACTGCGGGGAGGACCTTCACAATGGTGGCCGTGGTGGTGAAGGACTACCATCACAGTTGCTGCAATGGCAAGGACTACCATTATAGCTGCCGTAGGGAGAATATCTGTGGGGTACACCCTGGGGAGGGCCTTCAGAATGTACCGCAACAATGGGAGGTTCTTCTCATTGCTTGACATATCTACGAGGAGGACCTCCATTATCAGGGTGGTGAGGACTACCATAGTGATCTGATGCTCGGCTGCGTGGAGTGTCGTTGCAACGTAACCCCTAGGGAGTACCTTCAGGGCAGGCCACAATAAGGGGAGGACCTTCTTGTCATGATGAGACGTCACTGCAGGGAGGGCCTCCGCAGTTGCAACTATGATAGCGAGGACTAATATCATAATCTATGGTCCCACTGCATGGAGAGTGCATGCAGTGTATACCCTGGGGGGGACCTTGAGGGTGGACCGCAGCAAGTGGAGGTCCTTATTGTTGTTCGATCTTCGGGTCACGTGGAGGGTTTCCGTGACTCGCATCAGAAGAGGTGCTCTCATGATCGATCATTATATGCCTGTGGGGGAGGCCCCCGTGGCTGCTCTGGGGAGGACCTTCAGAGCGGCTGGTGGGGACATTGCAGGGAGGGCCTTTGCAGCCTCTACTACTGCTCACATAATATGGTAATGTGTTGGTAGGGTTCTGAGCCTTCGATATGTACTTAGTGGCATCCGTAACCCCAGCTTCCAGTAGAGCAGAGTCATGAACCTGCTTTTTATTTTTCGGCTGCCTTTGGTGTGTTCGGGGTTCTTTCTTGTGGGCAGTGGGGAATGTCTGCTGTTGAGAAAGGCCTTCGCCTTTGGATCACTGTCTAAGTGGGTCATGTGATGTTTCCGGGATACGCCGACGAACATCTTGACTTTTAGCAGGGATATATGCCTCCTCTGAAGCATCCACCATGATGGACGATTGTCCCCCAGTTGGAACGAGTGAAACTGCTCGATTATCTTTCCCTTGCATCAAGGAATATGGCCAGCGACACTCCTGGGTAGAAGTAGTGGTGAAGATCTGCTCCGAGGTGGCTATCTCGTCACTTAGATGAGTCACCTCAAATAGGGAGACAGGATCACGAGCCTGAGTCCTTACTGTTTCTGCTAATGCAATCACATTCTGGAAATTCTGTAAGATATGATCTGGGATCGACACCTGCTCCTCCATCATTTATAGGATATGCTGAGAGAAATCTTTGGATGGAATGGGTATGAAGGCCCATTCCGGTATCAGAGTAGGAATATCCTGCTCCAGTCCTCCGGTGGTCAGTGGGTACTGACAATTCTCCTATGTCAGCATAGGTGAACGAATCTTCCCCTGGCCTGAGATGTTCCGGTTTATCTCCTTATTTTCCACCACATCGGGATGGAGGACTTTACTTGCATCCACAGGGAGCTAGCCCTGGATATGTTGATTTTCAACTATATCGAGTTGGTGGCCTTTATTGGCAGGGAGACGTGCCGGCCTATTAATTTCTTCCACATCTGGATGTCGAGCATTGTTGATCCTATGCCAGTACGGTAGGCGTCAAGAGCATCTACTAGGATCTAGTCCTCTAGGTGATGGTTTGCCACCATGTCGGGTTGGTGGGCTTCACGACCCTCGGTAGGGAGAGGTTCCTGCCGAGTAGGTGTCGTCATGCGTGAGCCACGAGCTTAATGGAGCCTAGCAGGGATGCACGCCTACTAGTATGATGTTTCCATGTCTTGATGGTGGGAATTGGAGGATCGAACAGGTGTATGTGCCAGTTTGTGATATGTCTCTCTGACTGGGCAGAAGATCTCTTCCTTAGGGATAAGGGTGATGACCGATCCCTGATTGTACGTTTGCAGCCCTCGTCGGGCAGTCCGAGGGACCAGATCTCGGGGAATGTGGCCTTAGATCCTTGGGGTGACATCCTCCTTATCGTGAGGATGTTGAGTCGTGGCATGACTGTGATGACGTCTTCTATCAGGGACCTTGGAGTGGAACCCACGTTCAGTAGGGATGAAGTCCTCAGCGTCGACCTCATCCACCTCCCTAAGATAAGGGATGTACGCATTGTCTCGTTTTGGGGATGGACTCCCAAAATAGTTGGAGATAGCAACAGGGGTCTTATGGATCTACCTCCAGGGCCGATGCTGGGCTGGAGACCAGCAGGTCTTGGTGGATTGGGGGGAATGCATGGCCACCTCCACCGTTGGGAGAGTACCATTCACATGGTACTCTCAGATCAACACATCTGAGACCCAGCTTTGAAGTCGCTTGGTAGGTGATGGGGTCCTCCGTTGGTGAGCATGTCTGGTCATTGCGTTGTTGGAAGCATGCGCATGTGAGTTCCTTCATGATGTCATTGGATCAAAGGGAGTTTTGAGTGGTACCTATAAAAATACTTTAACAAATACAAATAGCAAACCCGTCAGGGCAGCATATCATGACCCCATGCATAATTTATGACCTTTCTTGGCCCCTCTTGTGAGTATAAAGGGGGAAAAGGTTGGATTAGATTAAATCTGTCATGCTTGGTTAAATATTCACGTCGGGTTCACCATTTTTTGTCTCTCGGTGCATTAAGGGGTCGTGGGGGAGATACGTGTGCTACCCGATGGTTGATTAGAGAAGATTGGGTTATGCTTAATCACTAATATCAGGTGCACCGTTTTCACCTCAAAATGCCCAACGGTTCCATATCTAGAAATATGTGGACCTGATTTCCAAAGGCAGGCGTTTGCTGGGTAGTTTGCATAGAGATGCTTAAGAAATCACATTGGTCGAGAGGATGGGAAGTCAGGCACATCACACCCTTTTGGGGGGAATTATTTCCTGTTCCGAGAATCTCATATAGATTTAAGTCGTATTCATATGTTTACAAATTTTTGGTTTATACCCTAGAATAGTATCCACGGATTACTCCTGGTTGGCAATGGCCAGCTGGACGTAGGGGTTCAGAATCATTTATGCCCGAGGTTTACCATCCCTCGTTTGATTAATGACCCTGAAGAGTCTGGACTCATTGAGACGACACTAGTTTAAAGCCTCATAATTAGGCACATTGGAGTTTATTGTCATCCGGGGGGAAAGATAAAAACATGGGTGTTTGGATCAAACCCGTGATACAGGCTTCCTACATATCCTCATGAGAGGAATCAGAATCCACGTAGTTCGGTTTGGTATGGGGCTTACACTCCAAGCTTCCCAGGGTTGGTGCGGTGAACCGATGTGAAGATAGTCGGATCGACTGATTTTTGGGCTTGAACCTCAGGGAGGCTTCCTACGTACCCTGCCTAGGAGACAGGGATCAAAGTACACGTAGTTTGAATGGGTGTTTCGGAGAACCGACATGAATGTGGACCCAGGGGTTCGATGCTGATCTGGCTTGAACATCTTGGAGGCTTCCGACAGATCCCTATAGTGGGTAATCAAAGTCCACGTAGTTCGGATGGGAGGGGGGATTACGCTATGAGGTAACCCGTAAGAAGGTGTCACTGTCGACGCTTACTCTAAGCCCATGTGAGTAATGCTCAGTGTGAGAAACAAGAGGCAGTAGGGACAAGACGATCACGTCGTGAAAGGTGCGTTCATGGGAAGTGGAGTGGGTCTTACGCATAGAGTACTCCAAAAAGTCATGGCTTACTCCGAGATCGATTCCCAGGGTGAAAAAGTGCAGTAGGAGAGGGACTTGTCCCCAAAGAAGAACAAAGAAACACCTTTCCCCACTACGCCCTTCCTTGTCCATGGCCATGGGGAAGTATGGAGGTTCATGGGGGCTTCCTCCTAATGGGTAGTCCACCACGCCCTGGGGAGGGGAGAAGTTCCCCAGTCCTAACAAGTGGACGTGCATAAAGGGGACTCCCAGGCTCGGACTCTGCATTACCGTGGGAATGAGAACCCAAGAATGATTTAGGAATCCACTCAATGGCTAGATCAACCCCTTCAACCGTGATTGTCGTGGGTATGTGAACTCAAAACAGCACGCTGATACACCTGAAGGTTACATCACATGGGTCTGGTGGCTCTGGTAGAGGCCTCAGCTCGGGGACGATGAATGGGCCAATGAGGGGGTTGTGGAGGATCAGTCCGGATTTGAAGGATTTTATCTTACTCGAGGAATGAGAACTCCAAAGGATCTGGTAGGCCACATAGGTGTATGAGTGGTGGCTCCCTTCATGTAGGGAGGTGCTACATGGCTAGATAATCCATCTGTGAACTAGGGTGGTCTGTGGACTAGTGGGCATCCCACGAACCAGGCTGGTTCACAGCTTCAGGTTCAGCCCCCGTACCAGGTTGGTACGCAGAGGGGTCCATGCGAGCAGTGGCGGCCAAGGGCGGCGTCGGTCGAGGGATCGTCGGTCGTGGCTTCGCACGCGTAGGAGGGTGCTATGCGGTGAGATGGATCGGAAAAGGGGCATAAACTTTCTGCTCTGCAGGGAGTGAATCCGTAGAGGATCCATGGTTCGTGGTCTTATTTTCTTTGTTATTTTATATTCGTGGTTCACAAAGTTGTTATTCATTTTTGGTTCCTTATTAATTCATGTCCAGCTTCATACCTGTTTTGGTTCGCGAACTAGAACTTTGTTGTTTGTGAAATCATAAGCTCCTTCCTTCGAAATCCTTCCACTCGAATCAGATCGATCTCCCCAAATTTCCCCCTTTCTTCCATCACTTTGACCTCCATTTATAGAGTGGGGAAGGAGATGTATCTATGGTCATGTGGCACCTTTTGCGGAGGCCCATCACCGGAAACCTAGTTCACAGATGACTTGGTCAATCTGCAACTCGCGGGGGCATTGAACGCACCTCCCCCTCAAACCAAACTAGCTAGGGGAGTGCTTCGCGGCCACGCAGGATCCCGCCTCCATTCCACGAACAACAGTGGATGCGGCCTGGGCCGGTCGATGTGGTCTGCATTTGGGGCGGTTCGTGACACTGGACCGGCTTGGCGCCCATCCTGCATCGCGCCCACGGAGGATCCCTACCTCCATTTCGCGAAGGACAGTGGTCCACGGAGGGGGGTGCTTCGCAGAACAAGCCGCGTACCGTTATCATTGGACCGGTTCGCAGACTGGTTCGACATGTGCCATCATTTGAGTATTCTCCACACATTTCCCCAATTCTTTTGGGGGAAATTGGGTAGATTCTCCATTGTATTAAAGGGGATTCTCATTCTCCTTTGTGGATTTTTCAGGACCCTACAACGTTCGTCTAGTTTTTTGAATGATCTTCAAAATCAATAAAAATCCCATTGATTTAATTCCTTAAACATTTATTTATATCAAAGAGAAAATAAAACATTTGAAAAGGGTGAGATCATATGCCTAGTAATATAAAAAAAGAAAAATATCAAACAAAAAATAATCATAATTTTTTAAAATAATAGCATGGATAACATATATCAAAATCCAACGACATGAAATAAATATTGGTAGTTCATAAATCATAAATCATGAAATAACATGGGCCAAGAGAAAATAGAATAGGAAAAAATGTTGATTAATGGAAAAAACATAGGCATATAAAATAATTTCATGTTTATGAAGGTTTATTTCGAAGAACATCATAGTTAATAAATTCCATTACTGAACTGTGTTCAATCCTCATTCCATCCTTATATTATTGAACCACGTATACTTACCATTCAAGTTTTATATTACTAAATTGAAATCATTTCCCATTCATGACCTTTCTATATCATGATATATAAATCCTTATCCAATGAATTGGAGGGATATATAATTCCCATAAATCCCTAAAAGAAATAATTCTTACCAGTTCCAAAAAAATCATTCAGAATAACATAACAAAAGGAATAAAATTTGTTTATTAAACAACATTCTATCATAACATTATCCATTTAAAACAAATCGATTTCATAAATATCATTCCATAAAAATAATAATAAATCCATGGGAATAATAAGGATAGTATTCTTGAAACATAATTGTATAAATGAATGTAATATTTGATGGAAAATAATTTTTATAGAACACTTTAAATTAATTCTTGGGGAAAGTATATTTTGTTCTTCAAAAACATTTTCTTTTCTCATTATTTTGTGTAATTTTAAAAGAAATGAATTTATTTGAAAATAAATTTTAAATCTAGTAAATGAATATTTATGAAAATAAAGAATTATTAAAAAATAAAATTATGTTCATTCCATAGAAAATTAATGAAAACATTCTTCTCATACTTTTTTTGGAATGTCAAAAACTGCCTCATATAAAAAATGATAAAACATTCATTTCGTAACTTTAGATTAAAATTAACTAGTGGGTAAAATATTCATTAATAAAATTAGATGAATAAAAATAATATTTATTAATACATATTTAGGAATCATGGACATAGATGATAAATATACCCCATTAAATACTTACACATAATCAATCTCAAATAATAATGAGATTGTGAAATTATCCCTTACCATTGTTCTGATATCCTTTGTATGTATTTGAAACTCCTCTATAATGATTGAAATAATGTTATTGAAATATTCCAGAACCATATTTACATTTATGATTTTATATATTATCTTATTAACACCCATTTAATAATATATCATTATCATGCTTCTTTCATGTGTTAACTCGTTCATTTTCTTATGAATATTTTGTTGAATAGGTTATAGCTATCCTTATTAGATCATTTTTATTTCATTAAAAAATAATATTAATTTAATATATATCATATTTATTTATTCTAAAAATTTATATAACCATTATTTAATGTAAATCATGTACAATTAATTGCATCACATCGTGGAGATGGTTGGTCGTACTTATGCATGAGCAACGATATCATTCACATAATTGTGAAATGGTATGGAAGTTTATGGTATATATTTTGTTCCAAAATCTATATAATTTCATAAAAATAACATATAGTTATTTATTCATTCATTATAAACATTCATGTAAGGTGTTGGTGCAAAACAGATTACACAACAACATGGAGATGGTGAGTCATACGTATGAACACGTGGTGATATCATTTTTCATAGGATGGATAGAAGGTGGAATATGGTTATTAAATAATAATAATGACATCTCATAATATATTTTATACATTATTTATTCCTTTATAATGGATACAAATCATGATGATGTAGTATAATAATAAATAAGTTCGAACGAATCGGTAGGGAAGATTTCCTCTTCTTCAATGAGTTCCCTCTAGATCTCCACTTAAAGGCACTAGAGTTGTTCTATTGAGAATACCAGAACCACTATAATGTAACTAAGGATGTTTATAAGGTAAATTTTAATGGGATATTCTATCTTGAAATAACAATGTGAATTGATGTTGTGAGGGAGGATGTGCGTGTTTATAATTGAGGTGAGGAGAACATTTGAAATCTACAAAAATATTAATTTATAATAAAATAAAAACTCATCAAAAAACATAAAAATGTCATATATAATAAGAATATATGAGATAATTGTAAAAAATAATAACCAAATAAATTTTATATATGTTTTTATGCCAGCTTAAAAATTATCACATAGTTATTTTATTTTATTTTTAACTAAGGTAACAATTATTTCAATAATAAAAATGGTGAAATGTTAAGTTATTTGATTTAAATTAGATGATAAATGAATAAATTGGATAAATTTCCACCATATAATAATTAATATATATATATATATATATTTATTTATTTAAAAGGTTTTATAATTTTTATCTAACTTAATAATACATTATATTGATAATCAATCAATAGTTTCATTTTTTAGACTATTAAATTTATGTATTTTTAAAAATATCAATAAAAGATGATATTCCCAAAAAAAATATTTTATCATATCCATAAAGTTTCAAAGTCATCAGTAAAATTAATTTCATATATTAATTATCCAAAATTATATTTATTTTAATATATATTTAATAACAATTATTTTTTATATCCATTAATAAAATTACTACGACATCAATTTTGTGAAATTATTTAATATACATAAATAAGTTCCAGGAGTCTGGGTCCAAATCTAGATGTTTTTGTTTCATCGTTTTGTATTGAAATGTGGAATGGTCATGGTGTCAGGGCTCGATCAAAATCAAACTTCATAGCAAAAAAACTCTATAATAATTCAGTCTCTGTGGTTGTGATTCTCGAACGTAAGATGCCGTCTAGAAAAATCAATGAGTATTCATAGAGGCTAAGTGACTATGGTTTCACAACTAGAGATCCTCAAAACTCTCAATTATGGTTGTTTTGGATGTACCACCTCACAGTCAATCTTGACAGGTTGTCAGACCTCTTACTGGCCATGAAAATTTCAGTTACGTCTCACTCATTTTTTTCTCCTTCATCTATGCAAAGTGTAACACATAGAACAGAGAGATGATGAGGAGGGATTTGGATGGTCTCAATTTAGATAACGTCCCTTGGATCATTAGGGGTGATTTAAATTCAATTTCAATACCTGAGGAAAAATAGGGGTCGGGCTTTTACAAGGAGTTCTTGGAAACCTTTTGTCTCATTCTTGGATAGAAACAGCCTTTTGGATGCAAGATATAAGTGGGATAGCGTCACGTGGTGTAATGACCAGCATAGAGGAAGATATACTTGGTTTCGTCTTGAGAGTTGGTTGATGAATAAGGCCGCATTATCTATATTCTTAGATACCAAAGTCTCTCACTTGGTGGGATGCCTCTTAAATCACTCTCTACTTCACCTCTCCATGAATTCAGGGTTATCGAGGGGGGAGAATATTTAGTTTTCTAAATTTGGGAAGGAGGAATCAGGTGTTAATTATGTGTTTAAGAAAACCTAAATTATTAATATTTTTGGAAATACATGGATACCAATCCATAACAATATTAGGTGGCTCGATCATCCTTTATGCCTTTAGATGAAGAACATCCTCACACAGAATAAGGATCTGGTTTAGATCATTCAGGAGATTGCTCAAATGGAGGCTAGACTGGAACATGAATGGGATTAAAAACTCTTCAATGAGTTAAGACTTCATAAATACCTTCTCACTAATACCCTCTTAATAGAGGAATGGCTGTCTAGAAATGAATCTCGGGTTTGATGTCTTCGTGAGTGGGATCACGACACATGTTTTTTCTTTTATTACAACAAGTAGAGGTGACATATACATAGGCCTAATATAATTAGAGATGATGGTTCATATTCTAGTGATTGTGATGAGCTGGGATCCATGGATACTGAAAATATCAAATTTTTATTTCCATTCCCCAATCCGTGCTTGGTTTGGGGGTATCTGAGAGGCGATGCGAACATGTTTGAGGATATCCCAAGTATTTTTTTGGAGGATGTTGATGATTTCTAGAGGAGGGTTCCATAGGAGGAGGAAATTTGTGAGTTTATTTGGACTCTGAACCGAGAGATTTATCTTGGGCATAATGGAATCCTATGGTAATTTTATAGGGTGGCATGGGACACTATTAATGGAGACTTAGTGAGGGTTATGAAGGATTTCTTCTATGGTGGGAACTTGTTATGTATTGCCTGTGAAAAAAAATATGGTTTTGATTCCGAGGGTGTGCATCCCATAGGCCATTGATCAATACCAGCCCATAAGTATTTAAAATATCTTGTACAATGTTTTGGACAATATTCTCAACAAAAGGATGGCCCTCACCTAAATACCTGGGTGACTTCTAAGTAGCACAGTTTTATTAAAGGGATTTCTATTAAGGGGGGAATAGGAGTGCTGGAAGAATTGGTTAGTGAAATCAACAACATGTCCTTTGAGGGTAATTTTTTGATCAAGATGGATATGAGTAGTTCTTACAATAGGATGGAATGGGGCTTCATTCTAATGGTGTTGAACTGCATGGGGTTCTCTAATTGGACTAGATATCTTCTTTTTCGTTACATCATCTCAGTGTGGATCTCACCCTCATTTATGGGTAAACGTTTTGATTTATTCAAGGCATATCATGGTCTCAGGTAGGGGTATCCCCTCTCCCCAACTATCTCTTTCCACTTCCAAAATGATCTTAGCTTTTATATCAAATAAGGTATTCACATGGTTAATGTCCTCACTTACCGGAATAGGCATGACACAAGAGATATCTTGCATTGGATGTTTTTGTATGACACAAATTTTTTATCAATGGTAATAGGAGGTCAGTGAAGGGGTCGAATGGGCTTCAAGTGGACTATTTCAAGTAGAGTGGGCAGGTGGTGAATAGGGATAAAAAATTTACTATACTACCATAAATATCTCTGAGAAAAGGGTAAGGGGCCTTGATTCCAGCTTGAATATGAGATGGGATCATTTTATATAGAGTATCTTATCACACCGGTGAGTCTTTTTCTCTTAGAATTTATCATTTTGATAGGCTTGTTAGCAATATTTTGGGGCTCTTCTACAATTGGAAAAGCATATTTATTTCTTTTAGATGACACATAACCCTTGTGAATAGTGTCCTTTTGTCCATTTCCATGCACATAATGTCCACTTTCAGGGTTCCTAACAATGTTATTTCTATCTTGGAGATAATTATTGTGTAATTTATTTTGGTTGGGTAGATGAAAGGCCAACATCACTTGGATTCGGGGTTGCATCTTGCAATACCCCTCTCTAATGAGGGAATCAACATGGGGAGTGTTTCCTTGACAATACAAGGGCTTCATGCTAAATTGGTTTGGGAGGATATTGAAGGAATAAATATTTTGGGTAGGACAATGCAGGATAACTATGGTCTGAGTGTGAATGAGAAGAGGACATGACCTTCTATGATTTGGATGTTGATCTATCCGTACAAGGAATTCAAGCACCAACACTCCAGTTGGTGGGTTGGAAGAGGGGATATCAACTTCTTGAATCAAGATTGGTGGGCTAGAAAGATGTCATTCCTGGGATTCCCCACATCGAATCTTTCTATTAGAGAGGAAAGTGGTAGATAAGGGTTTATTTAGGCCATTATCAATTAGAATCAACATTCATATTTCAATAAAATTGTTATTAATGAATATCTTCATAAACTTATTTTTATGGGTAGCATGTCAGGTGACTTCTCAATTAAGGACTTTTCTCATGAGAGGAGGGATTCATTCAATGAGGTCCCATGGGGGTGATAATTTGGTGAAAAAGGATCCTTCCATGTTTAATTTCATGTGGTTGTGGTGAGGAATCATGTGTTTCCCACTAAATATAACATACAACACATGGGAGAGAGCATCGATTCCCGGTGTTGGTGTTGTCGCGACCCCAAACAAGAAACGGTGGGGAACCTCTTCTTTGATAGTGATTGAGATATCTAGGTTTGGAAGGTATTTGGTTATTTTTTCTAGTTGGAATAGACATAGAGGGATGCGGGATGGTTTTCTCAATGCACGGTTTCAAGGAACGGGTGACCATAGACCTGAGATGAAGGTTCGGGTTGTTATCCTCTTCGTAGGATATTGGACATTATTGAAGGCCAGGAATGGATCATGTCACAGAATCATAAGAGTCCCTCAGACTAGTATCATCTTCAAAATGAATAAATATTTTCAATATCTGGTCTGATTGTGTATAGCATTCCATGACGCATTTTCGGTACATGCTCTCATCTTAAACTTGTTTATATTCAATGAGGCCAATGACACTGGTCAGGGAAATTGGGTGTATTGGAATACTCTCTGCCTTTGGATTAATATTAACATAAAAGGGACTTTTATCTTGGTAGATGAAAAGTGGATGAGTCATGAAGAATAAGAAGGGGTCTGTTGTTGTAGCGTTTTCATCCATTTATGGCAGGGGCGACGCCTTGTAGGTTGAGGCACAGGTGATGTTCCCAAGTATAGAGCTATGTGAGATGAGACAAACCTTGATAAAAGTCATGGAGACACACTTTTTAATCATATATAAATCACTATTAGGTACATGTCAATTTCCATGGAAAATAGTGTATAACACCAAGAAGTGCAAACAGCTCCTGGGTAATCACATCTAGATCACTCCAAATTCCAAGGAGGGGAACAAGGTTGCAAATTTATTAGGGTATGTGGCATCCCCAAATCAAAGTATGTTCATTTTAGTTAGCATATGTTATTTTCATTAGGAGGGTCTTAAGTATTTTGTTAATTATTCTATAGGATTTCACTAATTTTGACCCCATGAACTTTTTTTGTTGTGTGTTTTATCCAAAATCAATAAAAATGTTAGTTTTTAGTTTTGTGTAAAATTAATACCAATGAAAAACCTTATATTAACTAATAAAAATATAATATATTTATATTTTTTAAAATTAAATAATATAAATTGAGAATATATATTCTTTCAATGAATTTATTTATTCTTTTATAATTTAGTATATTTATACTAGTCAACAAAACATGAAACTTATTAGAAAAATATCAAAATTGCATCCAAAGTAAATTTTTATAACCCACATTGAAATAATATTTATATTTTCTAAAATAGAATTTAAAAACATTTTGAAAACATTATTTGAAATTGAGGAACCATCGAAAGGCGGAAAAAAATCATTTTTAAAAAATTACTTATTTAATCTGAAAAAATTGAATTTTTTTCTTAAATCATGTATACAAGAAATATAAGATGAATTTTAATATTTTGATTCAATATATATTACTTATATGTTTAATTAATAAAATACATCAAGATTGAATTTATTATTTTATAAACTCTCTTGTTTTCATTTAAATAGTCTTTCAAAAAAATTATTTATTTTTCACCAGTTTTAATTTTCATTTATAATTCATTTCCCACCAAATAATTACTTATATAATCATTTTTAAAGAATAGTATCATTTTTTTATTAATATTATTCCTATACACCAATATAATGGCCAGGTTATAAGGTAACATAATAATATTTAGTTGTTCTCTTAAAATCATCCTTGTTTGAAATGAACTCTATAGAAAGAACATGAACTTTTGTATAGCACAAGCCATGAATAATGTTGCATGTAAAACATGCTAATATGTTGTTACGTGTACCACAAGGTTGTCATGGTGTAGTGTATAAAACAAAACATAAAAGTATTTAAAAAAACATAAAAAAATAAAAAAATAAAAATAAAAAATATATATACCCTATAAAAATCTTGGGGCATTAAATTCAACTCCACAGGATATGAATTTCACCCTTTAAATGCTTCTTGGTTTTAAAAATAAATAATACTTGAATGTTTATTTCATAGAAACTCACATTAGAAAAAATGAATAATAAAACATCCTTTAAAAAATTATGTAAGAAACATAGTGGTTACGCATAGTCACTCATAACTGGTTTTAATCCTTCCACAAAGTAAGTGGAATGTTAAAACATGGATATAAAAGAAAACTCTGACCAATAAGTTATGATGTGGAGTGAGAGAGAACAATGTTTGGAGAAAGTTAACCATCAAAAACTAATAAATATGTGATGATTTAAGGGTCCATTTGAATAATAAAAAATAAAGGTATTAGGAGAACATTTTTGTTTTAATATTATTTCAATAAAGTTAAATATTTTTTCATGAGAAGAAATACTTACTTCATTGAGGATAATAACATCAATTTCTACTTCATCACTTATTCAAATAAATTGAACGGAAAATCATAATTACTAAAGTGTTAAAAGATGATGTGATCCATAAATAGGATTATAGGTCATTCCAGCTACCTAAAAAAGCATATCACACATTATAATATATGAATAAGTCCACTTGTGGTGAGGTAATACATTATTCTATCAAACTTAATCCCATTATTTACTTAATCTTTCCACAAATTTTTATCCTTCAAACGTTCTGAAAGCAGGAAATATAAAACATAGAAAGATGTTCACTAACTTACATTAACATTTATCCCACAAAAATCATAAGGTACATCTTGTTTTTCACATTCTGAACATGTGAATTCCTTCATCATGTATTTTCTTGAAACATGGAAATTTATAGAATTACTGTATAACCATAGTGAAAACATGCCTGAATTTAAAAACTAACTATTTCCATATACTATAAATCTAAAAGATTCTATATTCTCAATCAATGATATCATAAATAACTTTGACATTATATCAGTCCTGGGGACATTAATAATATCAAACAACTTTTTATTTCCATATCCCAATATTATGACCATAATAAGAGTTATCCTTACAATAATGTTTTTTTGAAAAAAAACATGAATCACTTTTTATTGTTACTAATACCACTCAACATATACTCTTAAATAAATATGGAAAACCCAAATAAGAACAATTGATATTTCAATATTCCATAATAATAGAAATGTTATTTTATAACATTATTCTAGAATCCCATTACATAAACACTAAATCATTCTACTAATTCATTTTCACACTCTACTTCGACAATAGGGAACACATGAAATTTTTCATTGTCTTGGGCCTTAAGAGGTTTTTGATGTCTATCACCATTGAAAGAATTACTTTATAATACCCCTAAGGGGTGAAGGTAATCTATAAAATTAGTTTTACAAATTAATTATCTTAATTTATATTAATGTTAATATTTGTAATAACAATTATTTATTATATCAATTAATAAAATAATTACAACATCAATATTGCGTAATTATTTAGTATACATGTATTTTGAATAAAAATTATAAATAAAATACTATGGTGAATATAAATACTCCATATTTTATAATAATACATTTAGTTAAATATATCTTCTTTAAAATCCAATATTAAAAATGTTATATTTATTAAAACATGAATGTGAAAACTTCAACATCACTTTATAAAAAATATTATAGGTGTCATAATATAATGAATATGGATCCAAATGGTCAATAAATATAACCTTGGATTATTATAGTCGGAATATACTAGAATAATAATAATAGGACATGTGGTTTGGTCTTTTAATGGTTATTATAACTTTATTAAAAATTATTTTCATTATTTTTCATCAATTAAAAAATAGCTGCATCATGAATGTAAAAGTCTTTATGGAAATTATTTATTTCCTAAAAATTACAAATAAATAACCATAATAAATAAAGATATATATATTTATCATAAGTATTTACAGTTGAAATTATCTTCAGTATAGCCTTATATGAAAAGTAATATATTTATTAGAATATAAGTTATACATATTTAACATTTCTTTAAATAAAATATATTAAATGTATTTATCTCCACCAAGTGGTGTACAAAAGAAAACCATTTCAACCTAAAGATTATTTAGGTCGAAAATCACTCATCCAATTGTATTAGTACAACTCTAAGTGTAATTTTATAATATTATTTCTAACAGTAATTACATAATTTAGAGTTTTAAATTATTAATAGAAAATTAATAATGTTACTATTAATAATGGCCAAAATTAAAATAAAGTTGATTACATAATTTTGGACACTAATTCTAATTATGGAATAAATTTCTCAAAATTCAAAAAACATATGTTTTAGTAATTTATTTTAAATAAATCTCATTTTTTGGAACAAGAAATGAGTTTAAAAATTAATTCCAATCACTAACTTGATATTAAAATATAAAAAATGTATTCTATTTATACATTAAAATAGTTAAAAAATATTACATAATCATATAAATTATTTCAATGAAAATTGTAGTTTTCAATTAAAATTTTATATATTTCTACTATTGATCAAAACATGAAACATATCAAAAAAATATACAAAATACATCCAAAGTAAATTTCTAATCACATCCAAAGAAAATTCTTAATTGGTAAAAAAGGATACCATATTTTGTTAAATAGATGAATTAAAATGGATGATCCCTCAAAGTTGAAAAAACGGTTTTTAAAAAATTATATGAAAAATTCAATTTTTTCTGATATCATGTTTAGAAAATATATAATATGAATTTTAAAAGTTAGAATGAATATATATTACATATATATTTCATTATTAAAATCCATCAAGAGTGATTTTATTATTTTATAAACTCATTTATTTTCATTAAAATATAATTTTTGAAAAACATTTTTATTTATTCAAAAAGGTTTTTATATTCTTTTATAATTAATTTCTCACCAAATAATTAATTTAATAATCAGGTGTAAATAATATTTTCAAAATTAAATTAATATTATTCAAAAACATCATTATAATGGCTTGGTAATAAGGTCACATAATAATACAGAGTTATTCTTTTAAACATGGTCCTGTGTGAAACAAACTCTATAAAAGGATCTTGAAATAGTTAGTATTAAAATCCAATCATAGTGTTGCGTGTATAAAAAGTTAATCGATTGTTGCATGTAACACACGGTTATCTTGGTGTAGCCTAAAAAAAGACATAAAAGAGATTTAAAAAATATAAATAAATAAATAAAAAAAAATAAAAAAATATATATCATAAAAATATAGGGTTGTTACATTATACATACTACACAAATAAAATGTGTGTTGATGGAATGTATCTCAATCAAATAAAAATTCAGAAGAAATACCCTCACCTAGTGCCTTGACTCTCATTTTAATCGTACAAAATTAATATATAATAAATATATTTTTATTTTAAATCTATAACAGAATAATATTCTTATATTTAATACTATATATGGTCTGAATATGAATTTATATTACCTGCTTGTTAACAATTTTATGTCAAGGTTTCACATCGGGTAATATCAACTTTGTTCTTCTCGTGTTTCTTGATCTATTATATCTTTGGTCCTTAATCTCATATCCAGATTTCTAGAATCAAATTCATGATATAAATGTCATTAATATTCATTATATATTTATTATAATAATCTATTGAACATAGAAATTTGAAATGGAATACAATATTCATGGTGATGGTAGTCGAACGTACGTGTGAACGATATTTTCATTTTATTTTCATATTGAATGTTAGAAAGAAAATTGCATATATGTATAAATGTATAGGATATCATTAAATGATAATAATTTTTTAATATATATATCAAATAATTTCACTAATAAAATCATTCATACATTCCATGTAGTGTGTGAATGAATCATATCGCTTTGAAAGGGCAGTAGTCCACACTTCCTCAAACAAAATTTCCATATTTACACAAGATGAAACATATAACTAAATTTTTGGTAACTAATTATGGATGATTAAAAAAATAATAAATTTAATAAATATTACATATAAAAATAGATTCAATCATAATTCCCAACATGAGATTTAGTAAAAGAAAAAGAAATAATCATCATTTCACGAGGTTGTAGTTCGTCGTACATATAAATGCATTGTTTGTTACCCATTACATGGAAGTGTGTGTAAGTTTATTTCTAAAAAATAGAATAAAATCATCTCATATTATTTTTTATTCTATTGTTTTTGTATAATCATGGATTAAGAAGATATGAGGTGGTGGATAATGAAAATAAATAAACAAGAATGAGGGAGGGTGGTACCTCTTATTTGGAAAACTTCTTTTGGATTTTTCCAAAGGGAATTGTTGGTTTTATTTATGCCTAATAAAGGATTAAACTATGAAATTAGGTATGTTTGGAAGATTATTGGAATTATATTTTGTAATCCTAAGTGGTCTGAGAACTATGAGAAAGTATGAGAATGCTTTCCTTTTTATAGTGGAAGGGGAGTGGGGATTTTGTAAATACCAAAATGTATTCATTATTGGGAGGTATACCTTACCAAATTTTCCAAAAAATGAACAGAAAAGTATTAAATGGGAATAATGTTATTGAAAAAACTCCATGACACAAAAATATGTTGAATTTTAATAATTTAGTTCCTTAAAATCTATGTTTTCCCAATATCTTTGTTTTGGTTTTTAGTAAACACACTAGTTTTATAACCTATGTATTTTAAACATTATGACTAAATTAATGTGATAAGATTTTGAAAATGTGGATACACATAATTAAAAGTATTATAGATAATTTATAAAATAATAATACCATGTTTTTTTAAATTAATTTTTTAACAAGTGCTTGTGATGCGCAAAAACACTACATTAACCTACATCGTGGTAAAAATATTTTTAAATTGTATTTGTGGATATATTAATTAAAAAAGATAAATTGGTCTATAAATATACTATATTTAATATTTATTAACACTTAAAAATAACTTGGTGCATTATACAATATTAATTAATTTTAAAACATTTAATAATATATCATTTAATATAAAATAACATTAAGGTCAATTTTGACATTATTTATTAAATTTTAATTTTAAATTATAAAATAAATATTGGAATCCAAATATATTAAGTTTAAATCAGTGTAACCTCATATTTTCATCTAAAAATAATAATTAAAAATAATATATCAAACAATTTACTTAATAATTAATGTTTATAATTTCATTTATTTTTGTTAATTATTTACTAGATAATCACTATGCTGGCATCTCATAAGAATTTTAAGAAACTAAATCATCTTTAAAAACGATTGATAAATTATTTTGATAAAAATAACCCATTAATATTTCAATAGGATATGTATAATAGAAAATATGATGTTTTTTGACATATATCAATGTTTTTTAAATTTTAACTCTATTGAAATATATCTTTTTGTCTTTTCCCTTAATTAACATTTTATGTAGGGAAATTTATTTTATTAATATCTCAATAACCCCTAAAATTTGAATTGTAAGTTGATGTTGTTGAAATATTCACAACCAATGTCCTTTCTATAGGTTTCTTTGTCATTTTGTTCCTCATTATTATATTTTAATCTCTTATTAAACTTATTTTTACCTTTATCACCATAACTAATTTTAATCACATTCACTAATATTTCTGTGAAAAAAAATTAATCTTATTAGATCACAAATATTATATTTATTACAATTTTTTATTTCAATTTTTCAAAATTTAAATATGATAATTTGGAAAATTAATATTAACGATAATCCCATAGATGTGGTGAGAAACCGAGGATTTCATGTAAAAAATGTTCAAAATTTTAGAATGTTTTTATATAAGATTTCAATATAAAAATGTTTCCAATGACATAAATTGGACTAAGAAAAGTGTAATATTTATATTGTGACTTTATAAACTAATTTAAAATATAATTTAACACTAATAATTTTTAATCAATAAGGTTGGTGATATCTAAAATACAATATTTGTCACTATTAATAAAAAAATGAAGTTTCATAGAAAAGGCCTAAAAATTCATCCAAAGATAATTTTTACATTCTGAACTCAATAATATTGTTTTTTAAAAATAAAATTCATAAATGTGTTAAAAAAATTATTCAAAATTGCTACTACATTAAAAGGTTGAAAAATACAGTCTTTTATATACTACAAGCTAATCGAAGTGTTTTGTGTAGCACACACATAACATGGTTTTTCATATATATCAATAAAACCTCAAATTATTGATTCGTGAAAATAGAAAAAATCAAAATTATTAAAATTAATTTGGAAATATATTATTTTCCCAAAATTCATTGGTGTTACACAAATTATCATTGACATATACCTTTATAATCCTTATAAATAATATGATATTTGCCTTTATTATGTCTTATTTTTTCCTCTAATATGAAGAAATTTTATGTGTATGATATGTCTTAAATACGTATGAGTAATGAACAACTAAGTGGGGGATTATTTTGATCTTTTAGGTAAAAACTTTTTATATATCTACGATTCCAAATAAAATAAACCATTACAGCTCGCACATAGATTACAATGTTATGTACTGTATAATTACCTAATATAATGTAACATTTTTATATGAAATGTATGGGTGACATAATTGTGTAACACATAAAGCTATAGTTATTTATATAAACTATGATGTGAAATATTTATTGAGAAAACATTGGATATTCCTAAGTATTTGAGAATATCCAGTGTTATGGTGGAGAAAAAAATGTGTTTTAATATAGAATACATCTATATTTGGATATTATAATGATTATTTATGTATAGAATATATTAACAATATGGAAATAACTGAAAATATGGGGGATTTTATATTAACTCGATCATCATTAGTGTATGATTAGTGGGCCTATGGTGACACACATGTCTAAAAACTTTTATGGGATATAATTGGGATAATTCACATTTTCATTATGAGACAATATGGAGTATTGAAATTGATGATAAGAATCAATATACTATTTTTAATCGTATGGTTTCATAGATTTAAAATGAGGTTTCAGGATTAATACATTATATGAATTATATTTCATGAATATAGTGTTTCTCATGAAGATTTTTATTACTCACAATATGTATTATTATTTTCATCAATAGAAAGATCCATAAGGAACTCTATTAATTCTAAAAATGACATAAAATGGATTTATTTTTCTCCTACGTAACCAAATATTTTGGGAACTATAATGATAAATATAATTGATTTTATAACACATATTTCTCTAGCTGTGAATCATGTTCCCCTTCCAAATGATTTAGGAATGATTTTTTTTTTCAAATCCTTCATGAGGAAAATAACAACTTCTTTTAGTGTTCTAACTAATATTAAAATTTATAAAAAATATAACAATACAAATAAAATGATATTTTCATTCCCTAGTGTCCAAATCAAGAAAAAACAATGTTGTTTATTAGTTATTTAAATAGTTAATCGTATCAATAATGATATCTTATAATGATCATGAGGAAATATGAAGGAATTTATTTTATGTAGTTGAATGAGTTTATATTGTTATATTTCAATAATTACATTCCTTGTATTATTCATATGAAAATAGATAATTAATTACTATTACTAAATTATAAGGATGATTAATCCATTTTTACAATTGTGTATAATTTTACAAACCTTCTGAGGCCTGAATTTTTTATTATCATTCAACCTAAATTTAAGATTAATTTATTATTTAATGGATTAAAAACATTGCTATAAATTCATTTATCCATATGTAATATTATTAAATTTGATTAAATTATTCAATGTTCTATAAATTTTTAAAAAAGGAAGATAATTACCCATAAATCTAATGGTTTTCTTCAGAAAGTAAAGATTGAAATCAAAGGATGTTATAATAAAGAAAACCATGTATGATTGAATATAGGTATTCATTTTTCTATAAGTATATATATAATTATTGAGAAAGTTATCATAAGGGGACATATAAATTATTTAATTGGGGAAGGAATGATCATCAAGATATTGAATGTCAAAGTGAGGGAAATAAATTCGATATTTATGCCCATAGAGAGAAATATCTAATGTTTACACCAAATACACTCTGTTGTTTCAGATGAAAGGTGTATTAGAATTATGTTAATAAGATCCCAAATCCATTAAATAGTGGTGATAATTGTCATTAGAAGAAACATTTTCCTAGAGTAAATGGGTTTTCTCATACACTCACTATTACTGATGTGGGTCATGATAATGATGTTGTGAAAGGAATACATACCATCCACTATAGAACTAATAATTCCTTATTTGTTTCATGATCAATGTACTCAATTATATATGAATAATTTTATAATGTAAACACATTACCACTTCAAAAATTAGAGATTAAATTAGAAATTAAAACATCTAATGGTATGATGATCACATCTCGATTCTTTGATTATTGCCTAATTGAAGATTTTAATAATGTACTTAATTAAAATATATTTATTCTTTGAATGGTTATATCTGATTGTATTTTGGGCCAGCATTTATATTTCCCCTATTAAGACCATATCAACATCCAATGAAGGGAATTCATATTTGATATTTTATGAAACCTTGTGATCATTTATCTGTCTATGTATGAATATGAGTATCATATGTGTTTGAAAACCATTTTATATGTATATATTTATATTCTATTGGGGTATTTATATCATATGGTTGGAAAAACTCATTATCTATGATATCCTTATTTTATATGGTTTAGATGATGAATTTTCAGAAGAGTTTCCTAATATTACCCAGACTTGTAAATTTGAATTTTCAATCAAACTCATAAATAGTTTTATACCTATTTTAATTACACTATAAAGAATAACACCTACTAAGATGGATAATTGAAGTCAAATCTCCCATATAATATTAAAAATATATTATTTCATCTAATTGTATGACAATAAGATAAACCAACACTAGTAGCCCATAGGTTGAGGTTACATAATCATAATGTAACTAAATACAAGAAATCACATCCAAAAGGATAGAAAAGTATAGTGTTTTTTGTAAACTAGACACAATCCATATTCTAAAATTACATTAAAAAAACTTTTTTACAATTAGAGAATTATTATTAACATTAGAATATTCTTAAATATCAATTATTATAATCATATTTAAATCATGGGGAAAGAAAACATAATAAAGCTGTGAGGTTATATTCTCTATATGTGGATGAATAAATCTAAAGGAATCATAGAATAAGTATGGAATGAATAATATAGAAAAATAAATTATGATAAAATAATTCCATATAAATATTCATATGATCTTTAAACATATCTATGGACGACAAATCTTCTTGAATAAGAAAATGGACATTAATAAAAAAAATTCATAAAAATGGAATTCATAAAGCTGGAGTTCATAATCCAACCATCGAGGCCATATAGTAAGAATTATTACATAAATGATAAGGCCCCCTAAAACATATTTAAATAAATTGTATAATGAGAACTATCGATGAACCAAGGATCCATATAATTTTATTCCTTAATCATCACTAGATATTGGTAATGAATTATTCATATGAATAAATAATTCAACTTAATCAACATTCTTTATAATAAGTATATATCCATACTTGAAAATAAAAAATACGTAATTTTACTAATTACCATATTTATAATAACCATAAAAAGTCCATATCAATATCTTGAATGGTATCATTATATTATGTCCTATGTAAATATAAGGATTCATTAATGGTTATTGATAGACATGCAAATACTATTAAATGATCAAATGATTCTCACTTGATGAAAATACCCATTTCATTTTGAAAATTTTTATTTAGAATATGAAATTTTAATAAATATTATAAAACAATTATTTGGAATGAATTTGGGAAACAAGTAAGTGAATGTGTAGTCTTGATGGTGTGAAATTTTTTTCAAGCCATGCATGTAAAAATAAGTATTATTTTCAAATTTTTAGTAATAACTCAATAGAACACATGAAAAATGGAATGGATATTCTCATTAATTTTTTTTATAAATTCTAAGTAATGGGTAAAAATAAAATTAAAAAAATAAATGATTATTATTATTAATATTCATTAAATCATTTTAGAAAATATAGATATGGAAGAAAAGGTACTTCAAAAAAAAAGAAAATAATAACTCTTTTAAAAAAATTCTAAACCATTTCAATATCCAAAGGGAGGAAAAAGATACTATTACATAGAAATTAAATGAAAATCCAGAGGACTATAAAAATAAATGTGTTTATAAAAATATATCATATAATTTCTTTTAATTTAAATTAAATCCAACATAATCATGATTAAAATGACATTGAAATATAAATCCCTTACTATAAGATCTAATTGATTCTAAGACACTCTAAAATTATGTATAATAAATTTAAATTTTATATAATTATATAATTTTGTAATTCCCAAACCCCAGTTACCCAGAGTCGGTGCTTGTTACATAACATTGGGATGATACAAGGAATCATTTCCCAAAATACTGATCAGTTTAGTAGCCTTGGACGTACTAGATACATTCATAAGTTTTAAATTACATCATGAAATAAAAACATCAACAAAATTTGTCCCCCTTTTTAACTCACTTATATCCTTAGTCTATCCCTGCAGGTCAACCATAAAATACTTTTTCACATCCTAGAAAAAATAAAACATAGAAAGGGGGGAGCTCAAATGCTCATTATGGATATCAATATAGAAGAAACATTCATAAATAAGCATAAACATTTAAGGCAATGTATAAGACTAAAACAAAAGCCTTTTAAACTTAATCTTAAGAATGATATGGAAAATAAAAAATAAAATAATTCAATTTACTTATTCACATGGATATTCTACTAGTCAAATAATCATATGTAATATCAATAGACACTTTCATTATGATGGAATGCATAATTCCAGACTTCATAACCACAAAGTCAGGGCCTTGTGCCAAGACTAAAAATAAGATTTTGTGAAGGCCTTGTGCCAAGACAGTAGTTTGTATCATGATACAAGTAGACATGGAATTGGCTGAGGCCTTTTCCAATTTGATATATGGTTTTGGCTGAGGCCATAATCATTTTCAGATGTCTTGGCCAAGGAATTGACAGAATGTTTTAGAATTTCTGGCATTATACATTCCCTCATTATGAAAATAATATTTATGGTTCATGTAGTTATTTTACTATTAGAATACCCATGACTATGTTTTATTATGTAATTATTTAAACAGATCGTATTTCTACCATAAAGTGTTCATTTTTATTATTTTTAAATTCATGTGTTTTCAATTATTCACCATACCTATTGTTTATGTTATCTTCCGCTAAATTTTTTACCCTTACTGATCATCTAAGCTCACCCCTTTCTTATGTTTTATTTTCCTAGGATTTCCAAGAAGTGTATAATGATTGATATATAGGGTTAAGCTAAAAGGGAATAATGTAATTCTTAAAGAACTATCTATGCTATATTTTATGTTTGAAATTCCATTGTTAATTTGATGTATGTAATCTACTTTCAATACTACAAAAATGATCGATCATTCGGGACATGATTTCCTTGTATCATGCCAATGTATTAAAATAAATCACAAACTCTGGGTAATTGGGGTTGGGGCATTATAAATTTAATATATTTTATACTTAATGTATCATATATGATACATTTTTAATATTTCATTTTCTATTTATTAACAATTTCTTATTAAAATCATTCTTTTAGTGTTTTACAGTTTAATTTTTTAAAATATTTTTAGTTTAGATGTTCTATTCCTTCATATTTGACTAAAAACCCTTAATCTATAAATTTTTTAATGGTACAAATATAAAAAAAATTAATTATATTTGAATACATATATGTAACAACAAAATATAGAAACGGAAAATAATTCATCTTGTTCATTGATATAGTAGGTCATAAGTATGCATTGACACAATTTTTGATTTACTAATGAAAATAAAAAATAATTATATATTTGATTTCATCACTACATGAAAATAATTATATCAAAAATAATATATATACATAAAATATATCCTCATTATAAAACAATAAAATAAAAATAAAAATCACATCACATCACTTTTTGGAGGTGGTAGTCCATACGTATGAACGATAAACATTAACATTTTACAATATATTGTTATGTATGAAGATAGATGTGATATTACAATTATAGAACCATATTTATTTTATAAATATGATATATAATATTTAAATCAAACATAATAAAAACTTATGAAACATGGTTATGGAAAATAATTATTTCACTGTGTGGAGGTGGCATTCCACATGTACGCATTAGTGATTCTTTTATTTCCCATTTGATAGTAAAAGAGTGAATAATAATGGTTCCAAAATCATTATTAAATTTATTTATATTTAGGAAAATGAATTTAATATTTTATTATGAACACCACTAATTTAATGGAAATAGGATAAGAAATAAATTGATAGAGATTGGGCAAGACATCTACCTCTTCTCTAATATACCTCAAATAGATCCCTTCTTAAAATCATTGGAATTTGTTTTTCATAATACCATCAAATAAAAATATTTTCGGTTGAACTTTGTAAGATATTTTGGTAGGTTTTTGTGATATATATGAATCAATGTGGTATAAATATAAGATTATAGGGGTGTAATTTTATATGTGGGGAAGAGAACACTATTGGAGTTTCTTAAAAGATTAAAATATAATATTTCCATAATGAATAAAAATTATTCAAGCTTTATAGGGACTCAAATATGGGATATTTCTTGTATAAATATTTAAATATAAGAGAATTTATAAAATTAGAATACCCAATATCACCCTTATTCCATGGTTTAACCATCAAGAACACATTTTAAATGGAATAGTGGTAATTAATTTTTACTTTTTTACTATTAATTATGACCATAAATTAGATGAACATATTATAAAATCTTAATTATTTTTATTAAAATTAGTTAATCCATTTTATTCAATTAAATTTAACAAGTCTCAAAATTTAATTTAAAATTAAACTGAAAAACATGATAAAAAGTGATTTTACCAAAAAAATATGTATAAAAGAATTCCATAGTAAAATCAATATAAAATTATTATAAATGAACTCATTTTGATTATTCCTAATATAAGTGAAATAATTTTACTTTTTAAATAATTTTAAATCAGTATTTAACATTGATAAAAATTTATATGAAAATAAAACATTCAATGAAAGAAATATGTTTCAATATTAATCAAAAAATAAATGTCCTCAAAAAAATATAAAAAAAATTATTGTTATATTGGTATAGAATGATGATTTAAAAAATTGATTCAATTTTGAAAAATGTATTTTCTAAATGTCAAAAAACATTAATTATATTTTTTTCTTACAATAAACATTTAAAATGTTTTTTAAAGAAAAATTTATTTTTGAAGCATATAATGTTATTACTAAAAAAAGTAATTAATTATAAATATATTTTAATCATAATAAAAAAATTTTAAATTGATTATATTGTTATTCATATATCTAATTTAATTGCTATGATATAATGGTATAGTATATTAGTGTTCATTTATACTCAGGTTTGTGTGTATCACAAGCTAATGGGGAAATTAAAAGGATTTGAAGAGAAATATATCCTAAAATATGAATTATTACATTCTTACATTGCTAAAATAAAAACACCACAATGATTTTATTACACTTATATAAAAATGAGGATATCTATTTTTTATCACATCCTAGTGTTCTTAAGTATGTTCTTTGAATTACTTATTCTTCAAAGGAAATTTAACAAAGCGAGAAGTCTTGTTCCACAACACATTACCATTACGATTCAACATTAGTAAATGTTCTTCTTCATATGAAAGTTCTACTATAATATATTTAACCACTGATTTTTGTACATGTCAAAGATCAAGTATGTACTTCCTTGCGAGATTTATATTCAATTCACTGTGAACTTTATAGAGATTTGGGGGAAATGAAAATCGATAATCTACCATCTAGATATTTCCATGAATCTCAAAGGGTATTATATACCATGATATTATATTTCCATTCATTTAAAATACTCTAACCTTATTCTAGGGGGATATTCATAAAAATAAATTGTCGAAAATTTAAAACTCTAGATGTCACTAATTTTTTTCATCATAAATTTTTTTTTGACTATGAGATATCCTAATGTGTTTTGGAATGTATATAAACATATATAACATTTCTTTATCTATATTAGGTCCACATATCACTCTTTATCCAACTTCATTCACGAATGTTTGAGTTTTAAACTTCCTTTTATAGATGGCTTCATAAGGATAAATCTGAATACTTGAGTGAATGTTATTACTGTAAGAAAATTCTTCCAAAGGAAGGTGTTGATTAATGTAACTTCTACAATCCATAGAAAGTTATATAAACATGTATTAATGAGTTTCAATAGTCCAATTAGACTAACTATCTATATTAAAATGATGTTATGTTCCAAAAATCATTTATATATCAAGGGCCTATTGATGTATTCCCCATATTTTCAATGAATTCCATAGATCCTAACTATATAAAATTAAGAGGGTTTATCCAGGTAATATTAAAAAATCTTTAATATACTAACATGTAATTTTATCAAGACATTTGTCTTCTATAATGGGAAAAGTTCACTAGTTTCATAAGGTAATAGAATAAAACCCCAAAAAAATTGAAACATTTCAGTGTCTTGGGGACAATAATGAAAAAATTTGTAGAGATGATTATTGAAGCCTGCCAAATGAGCATAAATAATTGTAAATAGTAAGAAATACCCAAATAATTAAATTATCTTTCCTTAAATTCAAATTAAAATTAATGTGAAAAGCACGTGGATTGTGTGAACCCCCATGAGATACAGAAATAAAATAAATAACAGAAGATCCAAGGTAGCATGTTAATAAAATTCCATCTATTCATGACAATTAATGGTGATATCTACACATGAACTCTCAAGTCACGCAACTTTTAAGAAGATGGACTTCTATGAAACTTCCCCAAAAAAGCATGGAATATAAGATGAAAATATTCAAATGATGGGGCTGCTCTCAGTCATTAATATCGTGAGTTGCATCAATGATATGTAGAGTTATTAAACTTAATCACACTCATTAAAACTTGTGAGAACCCAAAACAATTTAAAATATGAAAATAATACAATAATGGAAATTGTATAGGCCTAGTATGCTCTAAAACATCTTACTGTGCATGTATGCAATTTGCATGAGAACATAAATTTCTGGAATCATGGCCACCTCACCACAAGAATCCCAACTGGTGTGTCATCCTTTTCATGTGAATGGCATGTGACATGCTCATACAGTCTTGTGATACCAATTTGGCTCTAAAAATATGTCAAAGTGTTAATGAATGTTAATTCATGTGCATTACCATGAGCCTTTTTGTTTGTTATATGATGCATGAATTATGGGAAGAGAGATTGTTGAAGAAAATACATGTAAAACCATGAATGATCCCCAATATGTTCATAAATAAAATAAGAATATAAAATAGATTATGTGTAGACCTCTCTATGTCATAAATTTAATTTTCACCAATCTATAACTCTCCCAACTGGTTGAAATGGATGATAATGAGACCCCAAAGGACGCATCAGTACAATGATCAATGTCTACTATGTAAATCAATTGGGAAGGTTATGGGTGATATATTCTGAAATGCAACAAGTGTAAAATTAGGGGAATGGTACTGTAACCCTATGTATGGGATAAACATTATTCTATTAGACCTACCCATTACTCTATTTCAAATGGAATGAAAACCAGGGTCACTAACTTCCCTTATTTCCTAATGTAGTGCTTCCCCAAACTAGGTGTCACCTGAAGGAAAAGATGATGACCAGAAAAATCACAGATTTCATCTCTAATGAATAGTATATAATTTTGACAAGCGCTACATGGTCATAGCCACATTCCGATCAATTGAACCTTTTCAGACGTCTACTACACGAGACTTGACCCAACAATTGATGACTCACCTACCTCAAGAAAACAACGATTCAAACTAAGAATCCTTCCATTCAACGCCTCAAAAGGATTCATTTGGGTTGATTTGTGAAATCAATTATTATATGAAAACTCCATGACTTCCATACTATTCTTTCATGAACCAAAAAATTCAAAATATAGACTCATAACATATCCTCCAAACCCCAAATATTCCACTTGGATTGACCATAAATATGTGAATGATTTAATGTGTTTACAATAACTCACAATCAAATGGATTTCATAAGTCTATTCTAGAAGACCAATGAAAAATTAGGATCTCTTTATGAAATGATAATCGTTAGAAAATAGTGAAACTGAACCACCTGATGCACATAAATTAAAACTAAATCAAAAACTATAAATGTTTCCCTATTAGGTAAGTGGTGAGATACCTTAGTCATTCGATCCACACAAACCCATAAAACATCAATCTTATGGATTTTCTTGGGTATTACTATCATAAAATCCATTTTGACATCATTTTTCTTCCACTCAAAAATGGGTAATTACTACAAATTCCAAATCAGCCTCTAATGCTCAGCATCTACCTGTTAACAAGTAAAGAATCTTCCCATGAAGCTGGCTACATACTTCTCTATTCTTAACCACCATTATTTTCTATGGAGATCATGATAAATCACTATTAAACCAGGATATACCACCCTTTAATATTCATGAAACCCCATCATCAACTCCTTGTACAATTATGTAGGAACCCATACACAGTCATGGAAAAGAATAGAATTTCAACTACCAAGATACCATGCTAAAATATTCCCCAAACATATAATGTTTCTCTCCAAACTAATTCTTCTGGATCAGATAATTTCTTGGTCTTAATCCTATCTAAAGAATGTGTATAATAGATCTTGATGTCAGAGTTACACACCACTAAGATTCCTAATTATCCAGATGCAAGTATACAAAGAGGATCATTATCCACCACTCATCCCAAGACTCTTGTTCTTCCTCTTTTTATGTCCTTTAACTCAAAAATTAAGAAATCCAATTCATTGTGGAAAGACATCAGATACTCAAACCACCTCCACTTCTGAAGGTTCAAGTCGTTCTAATAAATGATGTACCCGAGGCCCTTTTGATCAATATATACCACAAACCTCACACCCATGATATAGTGTCTCTAATAACTCTTTTTACGTATCATTTGTTCTATCTCTAGATTGTGAGTAGGATAATTCCTCTCATGTGTTCTGAGCTACCCTGAGCCATAATCAACCAAACGATCCTCCTACATTCTAATTGCTTCATCTCCAACTAAAGATGTTTCATAGTACATGGTATATGATTTAATAAACACATGCAATTTTATTATTGGTGTTGAGGTAAGACATCCTAACAGATCCAGAAAATCTATCATAAGAATCAAACAAAACAAAAATCACCCCTTCCTTCGTCAGCCCAAACATCAGAGCTAACAATTGGAGAAATCATTGAAAAAACTCGGATAATAACATGATAAACCCAAAAATACCATAATTTAAATGATATTCATGGGTTGTTCCCAATATATCATGGTTGTAACTTTCTATGGATCTATTGACACTCCTTCCTTTGAGATTACATGCCTTAAGAAGTTCACTTCATTTATCCAAAATATCATTTTGTTAGATTGGCATAAAACTAAATATCTATTAATGTACTGAGGATAATGTAAAGATATTTGGCATGATCATTTCATGACTGGGATTACACTAAGACATCATCAATGAAATCATCAACAAATTGATCTATAAAATGATGAATTAACATATTCATTATGTACATGAATAATACATGAACATTAGTCAACCCAAATAGAATCACTAGGAATTCATACAATTCATACATGCTTCTAAAATATGTCTAGGGAATGCCCATTTGTCTAACAATTAGCTAGTGATATTACAATATCAATTAATTCTTGGAGATTTTTTATGCACCTCTTAATATATCAAAAATATCATCAATTTGTGGAAGAGGATACATGTTCTTGATCATAATTTGGTTCAACCAATGATAATCCACACATAAGCACAAAAATCCATTAGCCTTTTGTAGAATAGAATCTGAGGACCCAAAGGAGATGTACTCGGATTTTTGAAGAATTTATATTCACCATATTCCAACTAAACTATCACTTCCCATGGCTCTTCATCTACCATTCATCAAGGTGGGAGAGAAATAATCTCTTATCCTAACAACAACTTGATTGTGAACTCAATATATCACCTCTCTGGTAATCTATATAACTCATTAAAAAAGACATCTTGAAAATAATCTACCAATGGAGGAAAGTAATCATGATGCATTCCCCCATTTTCTAGAAAAATACCTACTACCTGTGTTGTGAGACAATCTAATCTACATTTAATTGGCCATGCATGACCATCATCGAGATCCCACTAACCATGGTGAGATTATATGCATCTATCTGAATATGGGAAATTAACTATCATACTATAATGGTTGATTTGATCTTATGTTGAACTAACTAACACATACCAAGAATCAAGTTAATGCTTTCCATTTCTAGCATGAATGATTCCTAAAAGAAGCAATAACAACCAATTTATAGTGAAGATGATTTGTAACTTTTTTTTGGAACACACTCTTAATGGAGTATCAAATGTTAAAACACTATCTATGATTTCAAAATCCAATCCCAAAACATTTTCAAAAATAAAAGATAAAAAATAATGTGATATTATAATTATAAGCAAAACACATGATAAGGTAGATTATAGGTTAATTGTACCTCTAACGGCAGATGATCATGGATCCACATTATTCTGAGTAGTCTATATAACATGAAACTAACTTTTCCCACTTTACTGGGAACCTGTGTGAATACTCTAATCTATTCCCCTTTCTTAGTAATTATTCTCTTGCGCTAGGTACCACATCCCCTACATTAGCTCAAATGGCCTGTGGAACTCTTACTACTCACCTAATTAGGTGTAGATGACCCCTTTAATGGTTTCAGTTACTATAATTATCCTCTTCCCATAATCTGATATAGAATTTTCACATAGAACCACTAAATATGACCATGTATTATGTAGATATGACATTCAACTATAGGGTAAGGACACCATGAGCATTTGTAGAAAAAAATCACACTCATAGAACTGTAATGAACATGACTATTTAGAATTATTTCAACTTCTATTAAATTTCTTCCCACTATTTATTTTGAAGAAACGGTCAAAACCATAGTTCTTACCACTTGAATGAGAACTCCCAGATCGCTCTACTGAAATAACCAAACCGCTTCTCAGGGCCTCTCTAATATTTCATTTTGTGATAATTGCCTAATTCAATATGTCTTCATATATGTTTAGATAGAAAACATTTACCTAATACATAATCTTATTATGATTATTATCCTGGAACCATCTCAGCCAAGATATTGCATCATATTCCAAAGAAGAAATAATTCTTGCTAGATCAGTAAAACATCTAGCATAGTCCAATAATGAAAAACCCTCCTACATCAAATGCGTGAACTCAGAATCATTTTCTTCTCTCATGGTTTTTGGATATAAATGGATTAGGTACATAAAATTGAAGTCCATTGTAGACAAATCATCTATCTACCCAACTACTTCCATAATAACCCCTTAATGGTTAGAGGGTCCATGAAGCATATACAAAGAAAGCTTCACCATTCTATCTAGAGGTGTCTCAAGATGTTTGAAGATTTCCTAGACTAACTCAACATCATAGGGTCTTCCTCACCTAGTAATCATAGGCAATTGATGTAACTAAAACTCTCTTGCCATGTCAGGAATCAAAGGAATGGTATGAATAGTATCCCTTTCCATGGATCTCATGAACCTTAAGAAGTTTTCATGTAGCTAAACATTCATATTCTCCTAAAAAACTACATGATTTTCGTGTTAAGATATGTTAGTAGAAAGCTGATTTCCGCTATCCTATGGCTATTTAAAGATAATAAGGAGGAATTTTCTCAATATAAAAAACACACATCTTGGAGATTTTTTTTTCATAATGGCCAACCCCAACAGGTGATTACAATAGATAACCACAAGCTCTTGTATCTCTAGAAAATGATTAAAACTATTTTATCATGACATGAAAAGTCATGTAATTTATCCGATGACATAGATATACCATCTTTCAGTTTAACAGGTGAGTATAAATTACATGTAAAAATAGATATATCCCTATTATAAAAAATTCTAGTGAATATATCCCTATTTTATTATTATGATGCATGTATTATTAGCTTTTTCCGTATTAGGTGATGAGTACAAATCTCAAGAAACAATAACATAAGAAAATAATAACCTATCCCAAAATGTGATGCTTCCAAGGTTAAATAACATAAAATATAATAAGTTAACAACATAAACAACAATCCCATCCATGGGAACTCATATGTTTTCCCATACATGGGTTAGCTACTCCCATGGATAAACTCATTTCGAAGTCCCAAAAAAACCTAATCATAATCCTACATTTCCCAAAATAGTAAAGGAAAATAAAATAAAAGTAGAAGGTCTAATAAAACTTTGTAACATCCCCATTCCTAAAATATATCATGTGGATAGAAAGGGATTGTCACAAGACTTAAAGAGAACCTCCCTGTACACAAGAGGAAACCGATTAGTAGTGTGGGTGTGAATTGTATAGTAGGTATACTATACCCTTGGTATGAAGTAGATTTATATTGGAATCAATTTATAATAATATGGAAATAATCAGAATAAAAACAACGTAGAAGATAAAAATAAAAGACAACAGAATAATACAATTAATAAAATAGTAATAATGTAATGATGTGATGGAATGTAAATAAATTTCATTCTAGAACAATATAATAAAAATACTTCAAGAACTAAATAAATAAATCAAATTTCCTTTTCCTGGTCACCATGTTGGTCCCATCTCTAATGTCCAACCCAACTATAATGAAGAAATAAACCAAATGGTCCTTTTACCTAGTCTAAACATGAACCCATAAATTTACTAGTGTCCCAAATAACATCCCGAATAGGGTGTGAGTAAAATATTGTACGACGAAATCACCATGTCTAAAAAAACAATTTGATAAGAACTGTATAAAAGAAATTTATAACCAAGTGTATTAATTAATTTAAAAAATAGTAAAATACCACAAAAACCTGGTCCTTCTCTACGCAAAACTATCTCTATGCTTGTATTACTGCAATGCCAACCATGACCATATAACCAATGTAAAATAACATTCTTTTGCACCATGCCCATATATCTCTGAGTATGTCTTATGACCATGTTAACAACAACTACTAAACAATATAAAATAACATTATTCAACACCATACTATAATAACTATGATCATGTATTACCACCATGCCAACCCCAACCATATAACCATGGTATATCCACAATAATCCGAGTTAAATGCCCATAAGAATTATGGCATAGGACTGGGCATATCCTGCTCCTTATAAGTATTACAACATGGGATTGGACCTAGCTAGCTCAATATAAATATTACAACATATAAGTGTTCAAATTATAGGGTTGATCGCAATATATAATCATTACATCATGTAACACTGTCACACAACATAGACATTGTAATATCACATCATATACCTCAATGATTAATTAAGAGAATTACCATTATTCATTCAAATTCCAATTGCATTTATATCAAAATTTAATTACATTTATATCAGTATTAAATGATCAATAATTTAGTTATTTCATAACAAGAAATAAACCAAGGTCAATTTTTATGGTAAACATACTTTATGCCATTATCCAATTCCATTTTATTCAATTATTTTCTCACCCAAACAGTATCAATAAGCCATATAAGAAGAAAAATTTGAACAGAAGACTTCAAGTAATAATTATATTCATTTATTTATCAGATTTGGGTGCACATAATTGCGGTTATATCACAATAGTTAATAAACATGGAAATTATCTAACTATAGGGTTATGATGTTGATCTAAACCTCTAATAAATGATCGAACAACATATCCAATGGGAAATTCCCATGAGGAAGAAGGTGATGATGATTTCAAAGAAGTTTCTAGATAAAAAATTTTCATGTTAATAACCAAAAATGTAAATAGTAAATGTATGTCACCATAATTCTTATAGAACCAAGAGAGAGAAGGAATAATCCTAACCAAAAGAACATACCAGGGATTTCAGTCACAAATGAAATGTCCAGAAAAGAATTTTGTAGTATAAAATCTCTTGGATAGTTCCAAATAGTCATTATGAGAGAGATTTAAAGGATTTAAAGGAAATCATCTACACATCATGTTTAAAATATAAATCTTGGAATTTAGACATCGTGTAATTCCATTACAGGGACTACAAATATTTTAATGGTACTAACTGAAAAAAACATCACCTCATATTTATTTTACTAAAACCATCAAAAAAAATACACAAAATATGATCCATTTACCCAACATATAAATGTTCTTCCATTGAATTTTTATTACATTCTCCTTTCATAAAATATGAACCCCCTTTAACACATCTCAACATACCAAAAAACTATGAAAAAGTCAACGAATTTTTATACAGACTCCATTTATTCATACAAGAATACATCTTAGAACATTAGGTCATTTTTTCTAATAAAGTCTCTCCACCCATAAACCAAACTCATCCTCCAAGGCTAAAACAAAAAACAAAGAGAGATATGTGCCTATAAAAGAATACGATCATACAATAATACTGAAGTGACTCATTAACAAAGTATCATAAAATCCTATTGAAAATACATCCATGTATTTTAAAAGGTCCTAAACAAGATTCCCAAGGTTACATTATTACCTTCTGATATGAAGCCTCATCTCACGATGGCCCTTAGACGTATTAGTCTGAAAATATGGAAGTCCCTATTCATGTCATCATTATTATAAACTATCCCATTAAATAGATACAATATAATAAATAGGGAATTTATGAGATTTTATTTCAGTCATTGATAATCATTGGATGCCCATGAATAATCATATAAAAGGACATCGTGAAGATGCTTGTCGTTGATTCCCTACAATGACCCCATCATAGTTTTTTGTGATACGTACCATGAAAAGAGTTGACTAATCATGAATTTTAGGCCTATTAATCCACCATCCCAATATAAAAAATACATCCTATCATAACACATAGGTACATAACTTTCCATAAAACCT
Source organism: Viscum album (assembly GCA_963277665.1). Lineage (NCBI taxonomy): Eukaryota > Viridiplantae > Streptophyta > Magnoliopsida > Santalales > Viscaceae > Viscum > Viscum album. The sequence continues at coordinate 1,527,352,973 of OY728163.1, read as the reverse complement.
AACAGTGGCACACTCAAGCATCAGATCAGATTTCTCAGAGTGGCTGATCTCATGACCAGGAATGTTTTCCATCAAGAAATATCAGGAAATTATCTTTTGATATCATGCATCATGCATAGGTATGTTTCTTGATTATTCCTAGATCAAGCGAAAGACCTCTAGTGGGTCACATAGAGAACATCCTACATTCATTCTAAATCCTACGAGACTCAATACATCTAACTACAAAAAAAAATAAGTAAAATTTAAATAAAAGGTTGGAATAATGATTATGAGGAATAATGAATTTTGTGAATAATGTATACACTAATACTCATGCCCTTCGCATGATTCACTTGGGTAAAGCAACATCCCCAGGACATATCATCCCAATTATTCCACACTGATTTTTTCTACTAATTGGATTATTCAAATTCCCCTAGATATGTCACACAAATTTAGATCGTGCTCCTCAGTCATGCCATGTAACACATATGAAACCCACTAAGATTCCCTTCCAAACCTCTAAATGTCCTCAAGAAGTGTTCCCTAAATCAAATGGTGAAAACGTTACATGTCAGCTGAGTCTCACAACATCGCTGATGGTTATTAACTAGATCATACAATGACTTACTAAAAATTCATATTTGATAAAGAAACATCCATGGGACATTCCCTTCAGGTTATTCAATGTCCAATGAAAATGTAAACTCGATCATATGACATTATTTGGACATGTCAAGTAGATATTCTCTGACATTCCATGTAGATATCAAAGCATTTCAGTGGAAAATCAATGGCTATAAAAGACAAGTGGGACCAGACAACTAGAAATTCCAGGATAGGATAACCTTACCCATGCTCAGTATGTAAGCACTGACCAGAAGTCCCACCTCAATATGTATTCTCCAATCAATTGAAAAATATGAAATATCATGGATATAAGGACAAAATCTATGTGTAATACCCACAAATAAATATTCAGAAACTCTAATTCTTATAATTATTAGGATATGTATGATGACTTCAATTAACCCAATCTCCAAAATTCATAAACATTAGTGTAAGTCCCCCATGTATTTTTTATTTCAACCATCGATACCCAACCATTCCCATGGGTTGAACATTCTGCCTCATCTATTAGCAGACATAGAATCCAACTAAACATTGATGAATCTTATTCAATATATAACTAGAATATAAAGGATTATTTCTTATGTCTTGATCTCAATATTAAACATCCCTAGGGTTTCCCTAGTACATATTTCATGTATCCATATGTAGTGGTATAGATTAATTGTTACCCCTTATTTCTCACACTGAGCATGGGTCACGTGGGTTTGGAGAGAAATAGTAGTTATATCATTCACACCATGAATCCCCAGCAGACTAGGAAAACATAGTGTGTAATCCCTGATGCATTTCATGATATTATTGCCTTAAATATAAGGTAATATACCTCAGGTCTAGTCCTAGGCATGAATGAACAAAACAAACTTTACTTCCTACTATAATTTGGATTCACAAAATGTCTCATCGAGATTCATGCTTGAAAACCTAGGGCTTATGTGAAAACACATATATCCTTTCCATATGGTATTAAACTCTATGGGCACTTAAAAAATATATGGGTTTTGATTCTTTCCATAAATAGGACATGTATGATACTTTATATTACCTCAATCGCATCGTTGGGATACCAATCGACTCCCTGAATGGAAGCCAATTATAATTTTCTTGGTTATACGACTTCATTATATATGAATCTATTGATAATGGTAAGTGGATGAAGAATTTCAGATATATGCATATGGATTAACTAATGAGATCCCCATTTCTTCACAAAAAATTGGTCATCCTATGATCATTTTGTTAGGGTAACTAGTCACCCATATGGATTAGGAATATATCCAATAACATTTCTTAAATAATTAATAATGTGACAAAATAAGAATAAAGTCCCCCATAAAAGGTGTGATGATAATGACCTCCCATACTCTTGAATAGTATTATTTCTTATGGTACATTAGGTTTGAACCCCCAATTGAATACCTACCATTCGAAAGAAGTTAAATAATAGTTTTGGATGAAAAAATTGTTGGTTGTTTTTGTTATGAATGAAAATGGTATCTCTAAATCAGTGATTTTGGTAGAAATAAACCCCCCACCCCATAATAAACAGTAGGACAGACCCAAATTCATTGAGGTCACCTATTTTATGTCGAAATATAGATGGTGAACCTGACATCAAATAATTTTTTCACTGAATCTCTTTCACAATATAATAATGTATAATCTACACAGTTCTCATCATACCATTTTTTTTCAAATGATGTGTTGTAGGTCATATATTATTCCTAGAAACGAAAATGTTGAACATTATATGAATCAATAAAATAAAAAATTTATTTAATAATCATGAATCCTTCCATTTTTATTTTCATATTCTATGTAAAAATAAGACCTGTATGAAACCCTCATTATCAGGGTGGTCAGTTAACCTTGTGCCAGGGAAAAAAATCTGGCATATAAAAATTATGATATGCCTGACATAAATCTTAAGATGATCCTTTCTAACCAGGGTCCTGATGAAATATGTTCATCCTCACATTAAAAATTCCACCCTAAAAGAATTTTAAAATCACGAATAAAAGGAAAACTATGCTAACCATTCATATCTAATTAAGAACATATCATCCCTAAGATATTCCATTAATCAGTTACTTTATTTATTGTTTTTTCTTCATTACTGTAGATATTTCACTCATCAACAACATCCCAAACCAAGATAATGAATTCATTCAACAACCAATCTGGAAAATTACCTATAGATGTGACCTCATGGGATTCTATGTGATATCACCTACACAGTAGATTAAAATTTAAGTGGATAACACAATAGTCCAACAATACCATTGATGTGGTACAATACTAACGCATGAAGCTGCCTACAAGGGTCACTAGGTATTGAAATCGATGAGTCTGATTCATATAAATAAATTCGATGCTAAGGTAGTGACCCACACTACCATAACAAATCTCTTCAAGAGAATATACTTGTATCACGACAAACACCACCTTTATTCATTGATGAAGTTGGACCACTAAGACAAATATGGATCCCTTGTACTTCAGGGGCCATTTAAGAGACCTACTATTAAACATCATCGCTAGAAGCATCCCAATGGTACCAATCCATCCCTTGATGAGGGTACTACAAGATACACTACCACCTATGATTCCCATGCATGTTAAATAAAGAAGACACATCAGGTGACGAATTCTCTTAATAACCTTTAGTGGGATTATATCCTCACTCCGTCATACATCATCTTATGATATATTCATATAGTAACTAGTGAGAAGGCTTGTATATTTACTCACATAAAACAAGTATATAGTCATATTCTTTCAGTATGCATGTGGGAGGCTTGTATACCTACCCCCATGCATGATATCCATTCACATATTCCGGTGTTACATGGAGGACAAAAGTGAGCTCATATTTTCACTTAAATGGAAGATATCTTCAAGTATATATTGGTGAAAGAAAATATGAAAGATTATATCTTTGTGTACAACTTTCTAAAATTAAATTAAATATAAGTCATAATTTAATAACTCCACTATCATTTTCCATCACTTTTATGGATTCATGTATAGAACCATTCTTATATCCATACATCATGGGAAGCTCAACACTCTAATCATTATGAATATGTGGTTTCTATGGATTAAGAAAAAACATTTTTACTCTCATCCAGGAGGACTATTAGTATATTCATATATAGGAAGGGTCATCGAAATTGAATTATATTATTGTTCAAACAAGTTTTCACTAGGTGACAAGGACCCATTTCTTGGGAAGTGGGTAAAATCCTGTTGAAAAACTGTGGCTACATATTCTAAAGGCCATGGATCGAGATCATATCGCCATTCCAGTTAGGGCTCACTTAGTTAGATTGGAACATTCCATGAGAATGGATCATATTCCTACCAAAGAAGACTAGTGGCATACTAAAGGGGCCCAATATTTGGACTATATACCTATTCTCATCATGGATCTCCATTTGAGAATGGAACATTCCTTGGGATAGGCTCATATTAATTTCAGTTAATCCTCCTAGAATATTCTAGTAGATCGTGCTAGCACATATCATATTCCTACTCCAGCTAATGTATGAATAAAATTCCATCTTTATAAGGTATTATAGGCATTGGTTAATATCAAATCACCAATTCCAATGGGATTTTACCATATTCCAGTTGGGAATGAATTTTCATACGGGGCTAATATTCTTATTCCAACCAGGGATGACAATGTGAGAGTAGAACATGCCTTGAGTAAGGCTCATATCCCTTCCAAAAATATAGAATTCATTTTACAAAGGCTCATGATCATTCTAATAAACCCATTCTAACTGAGGATCACCAAATGAGAAATGAGCATTCCTTAGGTGAGACTCAAATTCCTATAAATAATTAGGAAGCTCATTAGAATATTCAAAAAGATTCTATATAGAGGTCTTATACTCCAACAACACCATACAACTATAAAGAAGTTATGAGAACTATCATAAAACATTCTCATATGGATGAAAAATTCTAAAAGGCATGTCGAGATATTCCAACCATGATGCAGAACGAGGATCATATCCCTAATCTACTCAACACCAGTTTCCATGAGTTTATTTGTGAAAAATTATCCACATATTAAGCATCCTTAAACTCTTCAATCGTAGAATAATATGATCATTACCATGATATTCCTCCTCATTTTAGTGTGGAGATTGATTTCAGGGAATATACTCCTAACATCCACCATGGTCAACATCTCCATGGAGATATCTCCCATAGACAACGAAATCCTCTTATTTCCTAGAAAACATCATATTTAGAAGTGTCTAAAAATCATATTCCATTATACAGAGAGGTTCTTGAAGCATCGAGGTCAACCACATATATTTCCTTATAATCTTTCATAAAAACTCATGTCTAGTCCATAGGTAACCCCAAAAATAATCATTTATGGTATGAATGGATGGTGGTGGTTAAATATGATGAAGATGATGCTAAGGATGACATATTTTGAGAGTTATCTAGAAGAAACATCCAGATCATGTTTTTTCCCTTTACACATATGATTATTAGATCATAGAAGTGATAAAAAAGGAGTGCATGAGTTATCTACTCCCAAATATATGGGTAACTCATCAGGGGAAGAAGAATGTATAACTACACTATCTGGGATATGATTATCACCTTCAGCTCATCATTACGCTCAATTATTATCTAGATATGGATTCATCTTCAGAATCTTGGAAATCATGAATTGATAATCATGACAAACTCCTTAACAATATTTTTCTCTGCATCGCAAAAATTCTCTACTAATTAGTTTCTAGATAATATCTAGATGTTCATATCTATGGATCGGTGAAATAAAGAGAATTTCACTTTACTATGTTCCCATAATAATAATACCCTTCAGATACAACATCCATTAATGTCCTTGTATCTAGAGATATCCATAGATCATGTAATAGGTGAGCTATTTGTTCAATAAAATAAAATTCCCATGGATCAATGATTATTAGACATCGGTAATGGAGCTAGTGGATCTCCAAAAAAATAATTTAAACTGCTCCCCTTGAATAAAATGGAATACATTTTAGAAATGGAATGCAATGTTGCAATCATCTCACTGACTTCATGTAGAAATAGACCCCATCATGGGCTACCATTTCACCAAGCTCTTATATGACCACAACTATGCCACATCAAATGGTCCATTGTAGAAGCTATCAAAGGATCTATCTTGAATAAATCCCATCATAAATAATTGGTATAATATCTACTACCTCCACCACCCATGGGATCATCAATTCCCTTGGGGATTCATTTCATGGCATTACCTACAAATTTTCAATCTATGACTACCACGATCCTACCTCCAATATGAAAGGGTTTGGAAACTAGTACTGAGTAGGAATATACCAAAATTGGGAGCATTATCCTATAGTAAATATTCACACAAAAACATCTCCAAGAGGAAAAAATAGAGAAAAGTAAAACAACTAAAAAATTAATTCAAACATTATGAGATATCACAATAATGTATAATAATAAAAGTACTTAATGTGTAAAAAGGGTCCAAATACAATCCCAAAAAATTATAAAATCCCAAAATAATCCAAGGGAATGGAATAAGTTAGATATAAGTTCAAGGTAAAACACCACAATCATTCATGATCCATTTACACTCCACCCACTCCTTGTCCTTGTAGGACACTGTCAAATGGGCCATCATATGAATGAGATAAGACACATGCATGCAATGCCTATGAATAGGTAAGAATAATAATAATATATAAGACACCCCAAAGAAACAAAACACGAAACACCATGCTAAGTCTGATCAAAACAAGATATAATAATAAATCTATAAAAGAAACACCCTGATATACTAAATAGTGGCACCACACCAATAGGTGGTCATAAATAATAGTTAAACACAAGATTCTTCTCAAAGAAATGCTCATTTCAGGAGATTTCACTCCATTATAACTGCTATTATTATATACAATAGATAATTTGGTCTATCCCATTGTTCCTTTCACTTGATCTGGTCAACAAAATAATGATATGGATGAAATTATGAATTGTTCCCTCAAGTAAAAGGACCTTGGAAACATATTCAAACTATAATTGTCCAAATTTAAAAATAAATGAACCAAAATAACTCTTGAAGGTGGTACCTATCATGTAAATAGTGGTACATGACATTCCAAACTATCCTCACTCTTTCCCATGTGTAAAAGCCTCCCACAAGATCTATTCTACAAATACAAGCCATGGGAAATGAGTACACAACATATAGAGACAAACAGTATCCTACTCATGTCACCTGGCCACATTTGTATACTAAGGCCATGTTTGTGTATTGGCCAGTGTACACGAAGCAAATTCCATGTACAACTACTAGTAATATCAATTGTAATTTTACATTTACACATGTATAAGTCCTATCTGAAGTAAACACCAATTCATGAAGAATATTTCACACTCCATGTGATAGGGGTCACACGCCATTGATCTTTATCTTCCTATGAAACCCTAGTCGATGTACATGAGGGTCCCAAGGGGGGGTAAACCCAAAGTATACAATGTGTTTCTAAAAATTTCCAAATATCCATCGAGATCTCTTCCTTATTGTCTTACTTGTATCTAGAGTCAGCACCCTCAACAAGACATGTTGTTTGGGGTTCCTCTAGTCCTTTACAACACTGATATGAGAATAATAAAACTTGATTCTTCTCAAAAAATGGAACTACATGTTTTTCTTTGTTTCACATTGAAGAACACTATATAACACAAAATCATGTATCTAAAACCATATAATTTGCTGCCACATACATCGTCGCACCACCGTTATGTCATGAAAATCCTAGAACTTTGATTTTGGATCATTATGTCAAAAAATGGGTGTGCAATTATCAATAGATTGGGATATATTGAACCCCACATCAAATGAAGAATTCCCACAGTGAATGGAAAACTCTTGAAGGAATGTTAAATAATAAAATAGAGTAAATTACCTTGACTGATGTTTGCCTCAAAATCGAGTTTTTTCGTGAAAATAACAACGAAGAAATCAAGAATTTCTATTTAATTATATCAAAACCCAGATAATCTAACTGATTTTATAATATGATCAATCCACAGATTAAAATTTCCATTTATTGACTCAATTTTATCATAAAAACAAGAATTCGAAATAAATACAATCAATAGAATTTGTTACATGGAGTTTCAATCGATTTTTTCTGAAGAATGGTTGCATTTGTCATCATTAATGGGACCCTCCAACTCCATTTGTGCAAAGATCCGTGATAAGAAATCGATCCACCATAATTTCCCTCAAAAGAGCTCTTCCAATGGCTCATAGGTCCCTAGGGTTTAGTTTCTTTCCCACAGATAAAATAGATAACTATATATTTAAAGGGGAAGTCATTCAATATGACAAAAAAATAAATTCTTAAGATTATTTATATTATTAATTTCATGCCCGAAAAAACTTATTACAAACGTCCAAAGATGAAAAATATTTTTTCATGTATAGGGTGAAACCATTATTTGAAAATCAATTGGGCCCTCATATTTCATTTTATACAATCTATTCAATGTTAATCAACTTTATTAGAAAAACTAATCTTGCATGTTGTTTGATATATTTAATATAATTACAACATTTGTTCTTTGAAAATCAGAACCTATAATATTACATTGTCTCAAGACCAAGTCAAAAAAATTATCCATATAATATCCAAAAACAGTACACAAAAAACAAGATGTTATTTTCTCCCCATCATAGTGATTTACACCAAAACATCCAAAACAAGGTCCACATAAATAGATGTGGGTATTGATTAGGAATCTGAGCCTCCCACTCCAACGTTCTCTCCTAATGATTCTTGTTCCACCAATAGACACACTCAAGGGGAACCAATCACCCTAGAATTTTTCTCTCCTTTAGATCCTCAATATCAATCACATACTTTATAAATGTATCTCAATCCTTGATTTCTAGTTCACTATAGTAAATAATGTTTGATTGGCCAATCACGTACCTCATCAGCCACCAAATGTGGAAGAATACATGTATATAGTTCAACTTCAGTGGTAGAGCTATGAAGTATGCAACCACGACAACTTTATATAATATATTGAAGGGAAAATGAATCTTGGAGAAAACTTACCACCACTGCCAAATATCCCCCATCCACATCATAGTGAGACAGATAGGAACATATAGTCTCCCTCCTGAAACTCCATATGTCTTTTTATTTTGTCCTTTTAAGACATATAATTGATCTATGTAGTCTTAATTCACTTTTAGAAGATCTAAACCTTCATTAGTATCACACACTAACTCCAGTCCCATGAAATCTGACTCACCTAGATCATTCCATCATACTGGTTATATTTAGGGGTTCCCATATGAATCCTCGAATAGTGACATACCAATGGTGGAATGGTATCAGTTGATGTTTGAAAAATAAACAAAGGGTACATGATCCTACCAACTACATTCAAATTACACCATTCACCATGAACAAGATGGTATGATCTATCTGTACATCAATTTGTGGATAAAACACTATGCACTAGTGAAACTGAGTCCAAAAATCCACCTATAATCTTCTCAAAAACCATGAGGTGAAGAAAGAATCACAACTAGAGGCAATTATCAAGGTAAATCCTTATATTTAGACTATCTATTTTATGTATAAGTGTCCCAAGCTATTTAATAATCTCTTCTCATGGACAGCTAGGACATTGATTAGAATGGTGAATTTGTCTATGAACACTCATATGGAATCGTGTCCCATATATGTATGGGTTCATCCCATGATAATGTAAATGTTTGTCCCTTCTGAAATCCACACTGGATCCTCATGGTTTTGATCTTAACTCTGTGGATTTTTGTGCTAAACGTTCACTTGCTGACAACTATTGCATCGAAAGATAAACTCTCCAACACCTTTCTTCATATATGTTCACCGAAACTGATGTTGGATGTCTTAGTACATCTTTTACACAACTTTACTTATCACCAATGGGGATATATGAAACAACTATAACACCTCCTCCCGTAATTTCAATGGTATATTTGATCATCCTATGAAAATGATAACATGTTCCCCACATTAATAGTATCCTTCTACAGAATTTTCAGTGGATATTTGACTATATAATGTCTTACATTTGGTATCTCCACACTGAGCATCCATGATACGTTACAAATGTGGATTGGGTAAAAACCATTAAAATAAGATAATAATCTCTATCCTTGTCCATGATAGAGAACTACAACGTGGTTAAATGCTCCACTTCCTCATCCAACAATTGAAATCATGATCCACTATGGAGAACATCTTCAACCATATTCCCCTTCCCATGAATATATACAATTTCAATGTGATATTCATGGAGGATCATTACTAAAATCCACTATCTCATGTCAAGATCTTTCTAAGTGAAGATATATATGTTACTCTTGTGGTCAGAGTAAATGTTAAACTTCTCTCCTATCAAGTAGTGTCACAAAATAATCCATGTGATGACTACAACTGCTAACTCAAGATCGTAGTTCATATAGTCCTCATCATGTGGTCTCAACTAGTGTGATCCATCGACAATTAGTACTTTCTTGTACATCAACACATAACCATGTATTGTAAATGATGCATTACATAACACTATGTACATGATACCCTCCTATGGAAATATCAAAATGGAAGAACTCACCAACCTTTGAATCATATCCTGGAAGAACATATGGAACCTTTCTATACACAGAAAAGGCATAACCTATTAAGTCAAAATAATCAAGGGTATTTCAGCCCTTGATAAGTCTAGTACAAACCTCTAATAGTATCCAACCAACTCAAAGAAACTTCGCACCTCAGTATTACTCTTTGGTGGCTCCCAAGAATTAACGACCTCATTCATTGATGAACCAGTACTACAAAAACCTTTGAGATTATGTGTTGTATAATGTGGACCTCTCAAATCCAAAACATACACTTCAAGAGCTTCCTGTAAAGTCAGTTCTCTCAGAGTCTGTCTTGGACTATACTTAAGTGTCTCATTAGATCATCCTTAGAGGACGAACACACTAGGGCGTTTTTGAAGAAGAATACCATGAACCAGTCCTTAAAATGACAAATGATATGGTTCATGATTACCATGAACACTTATAAGGAGTTTTTCACACCAAACAACATTACTATGTACTCATAGTGACTAAAGAAAAAATATATTTCCATCATTGGTATATCCTCATCTCGTACTCATAGCTGGAGCTAGCCTAATATTAGATAAAACATTGGGAACCACCATTCCCCTATCAAATGATAAAAAAACTTGTTAGACCCATGGTAGTGGATACATATTCTACATTATCACCTTATTCAAGAACCAGTTTTCCATACATAACCTCAAACTCTCGTCTGCCTATATGGAAAATATAATTGTGTCTTAACAGGGGAAACACGGTGCCTCACAAATACTTTCTCCTGGAAGTCCTCAAAATTCATGATTATATATGTAATGTCTATATGATCCATACTATTTGTTGGTGTATATATTAGTTTCATCCCATGATAAATGTCCATGAAAAAATATTTCTATCAGTGGAGAGGTAAACCAGTTATATCATCATAAACTTCCACCACATCCAAAAACTGATATTTCAAAACATCCACTACTCTTAGAGTCAGTCTATTCCAAAAAAATGAGAAATTGGATACAATATCCTATTCCTAAACACAATCTTAAATTAGAAGGTCTCCATTTCAACCACAAATAAAAAACCACAATCAACTACTACAAATAAAACATGTCCTTATTTTATAATATTCAATCTTTTCATAAATTATGGATAACCATTCCATATCTAATATAATTTGATAAGAAATCATTGACCAAAAAAATAGATTCCATAAAATTCTCTCACCTCCATGCATCAAATTAAAATGTCAGCATTGATGTAAAATAAAAGAGTCACCCCATATTGGAGTCTCCAACCACAATGGTCTAACTAATGGATCAATTGGAATATCTATGTCTCAAACTAGGGAAGTGATAAATAAGGAAGGATGAGAACTTGTGTCTGTACATATAGAATCTAAAGTAGAAAATAAACATATCATAACTCTTATAATCTCTTAAGACTCATGGTAATAGGAATTCATATCTTATACCGAGCCACATCCCTACCCAATAGCTCCCTAAGCCTTGCATGGTCCACCTGGTGGTGGTGGTAAGAGGATGAACCTTTGTCCACAACCTACTACCATGACAGCTCCTCTCCCACGTCCTCCACCTTGAGAACAACCCAAATTCATTCTATGTTTATCTATTAGCAGTTCTCTACTATATCAAGAATTTCTCTAAAGTGTTTCAGGCAATCTCAATCTAGATGTCCATAAAATTTTCAAGAAAAACACCGTCTCCCCCATGACTGATTCAATCCACCCTAAGATCCATGAACCATTGGCCCTAGGACTAGGGATCACCTATTAAATTTTCTAACACACATTAATTAATGTGATTGTTCTTTTCTACTTATTGGATTTTTCATAGCGAATGCGTTCCCATGGCTAGCTCCAACTAGTATTGTATTATATTCTATAATTCTCTCCACTAACAAGGCTCATTCAAGCACCCTGTCATAGGTGGGAATGCAAAGGGACACAACTCTTTCCTGGATTCCCCAATGAAATCACTTCTCAAAAATATAATCTATGAAGAATTAGTCTCACACCATATACTTGGAGTAATTTAAGAGATCAAAAAACCTCACTGAGTACTTGTCCATGGTTATACTTCCATAATGTAGATCTAGATGATTTTTTATGTATAACTATTTCAACGTGTCTTGATTGAAATCCTATCTAAAGAGATTCAAAATGTATAACCATGATATATTTGTCTCGTAGTGTTATTGAGTAACCATGATCTAACATTTTCTAGGAGATCCATGAAGAAGACTCTCCAGGAGGACATACATCCAATTAGAAGGTGTCCTCACTAGAAAGAAAATGTGAGTGACTGCCTATGGCCAGTGCTCATCCACCTAGGATTCTGGATCAAACAAAAACCTAGGAGGTCACTACCTTAGAAACACATGAAACTCACTCTGCATATATGTATCCTTGGCTAGTATCAAAAGATTGATCATATACCTAATGGGTGGTGGTATATTAGGTAACGACCCGGTGGTGCTATATCTTTTACAAGTCTCTATATTGATGCATAATTTCTAGGTGTATCATCCTCATGGTCACACGTTTGATTCATTGCTGGAGGTCTAGGTGGAGGCATCATGAAATTAAAAAAAACAAGTACTCGCCTATGCTATTACATGGAATATTTGATTACTGTTTTTTCTTTTAATAAGATATTAATATTTATAAAATTTGATAATAAACAATACTATTTAATAAATTATAATTAGAAAGTAATGGTGTATGATAATGAAATAATAGTGCATAGAATATGAAGGAACCATTAAAATTGTTGACAAAGAATAATGATAGAGTAAAATTATATGAAGTTTTAAATTTTGAGGAAGAAGATTTGAATTCATTTTCAATTTTGTTCATAATAACTATAATGTAGGCACTTAACTAAAAATTTAATGTTAAATCAATGATAAGATAGTGGTTGTGATAATAAAAATGGAAGCTGTGAAATTAATTGAAATAATAATATATTTAATAAGTGGGTTGTTTGGGAAAAAAGATAACGAAATGAAACTATTCATCATGTATATGAAACAATGTGAAATAAAGTAGAGATCATAGACAAATATGAAACAATAATAAGATGAAGAAAAATTGAGGACATGAAATTGAATCAAAAAATAAGATGAAGACAAATTGAAACTGGTTGTTTCTTCACTAAATGTGAATAGTCTCACGTTGTTTTCAAAAGCTTGATTGAATAGTCCCTGAAGAAAAAATGATGTTATTCCACACGAAGAAACAGTAAGAACAATAGAGCCCTCTGACCTCAGCAAATCTGTTAGAATTTTCCAAATGAATGTTTTATCTGTGCCTCCATATCAATGTAAGATGAAGAAGCCTTCTGAATTTGATGACACTGAAGACAAAATTACATCCATCGCATGTTTCTGTTCACCGGTAAGCATATTCCATTTAGTTATATATTCATTTTGAAGTAACTCCTTGTTGTAATGTAGTTATTCTGCAACTAAACGATTTGGATGACTTTCAATTGCAGAATCTGGAACTGGCATAGGAGGATAAAACTAAAGAGAAATACCATTGCTCTCTAAAATCTGCTAAATTTCAAGGAGAGCATAAATATTACTATAATGATATGTTAATTTCAAATCTACAGAAATGATGCATATAGTTTTAGAGAAGTGTTAAATAAACCATATCTGATCATTACAATAATGTAGAGTAATTAAAATATAACATATACGAGGTATAATGAACTGATTAGAGAGAATACAGTAACCAATAGAAAATCATGAAGTAAAAAAAAGAGTGTATTATATAGAACAATACTCTTAAAAGAGTATAATATAGAATAATACAGTATTCATCTATAGAGTCATTTAATTAAATGATAATCTGGATTAATTATCTTGATAATATTTATGTTCATAAAGAGCTATAAATAAACAACATAATTTTGTTTTTTTAAATTTAATGAGAAACATACAGAATTACCTAGAATTTGTAGCCTTCGTATTTGGGCATGTAGAATATATTTAGCAATAATGTCACAGGTTTGAGGTCATACAATGTATGGGAGAGATATTTTATTTGAAAATAACATGCTTGCAAGCAACCTCCATAAACAATGTTATATTCCCTAGGCTGCCACCTCCCTTAGAGCTTCAATAAATTTAGTTTCATCTTCCAATAGTCCTAAATCATAACAGGCCTCTCTAAATGTTCCATGTGTAATACCATTCATTGTTCTCATATCATCATATGGAGTCCCTCCTTTTATTTTTGTAAGAAGTAACCGCAAGTAAAAAACTCTCCAGTTGTTGGAGGGACATAATAATGTCTACCAATACTGAATCCCTGTTTTCAAGGATTCCATTTTTTCATTGTAGTTAAAGACAAATATAGTTAGAAACTCTAAATAACTGAGACATCTACCTTCTGGGTGAGTTTGATTTTCTTTAAACCAAGTGGTGAACATTGATTCAGTAATATTTCTATGAGTGAGTACATCTTCAATATTATCATTATCACTATAAGTAACCATATTTTTTCTGGTAAATGGAAGCTTAACCTCTCAACATGTGGATATCTATAGTGGATATCATAAGAAAATATTATCCATGAATCCTTAGAAGGATTTATGTACCGGTAGTCAGAGTACATCTTTATCTCATCCAAATTTTTTTCTGGGCAGTCACTATTGTTGCTCTTATAGAGTGTTGTTTTAACATGATCTTTCCCTTTGTTAATATATTTTAAGAGGTTCATGATAGAAGATGATTGATTTCAAACCTCAATATTCAGATGATCTTGATACTTTAAAGGAAAAACAGGACTATATGGTACCAAAAACTGGTTATCCAAAGGCACACCATTTCTAACAACCGTAAGTCCGTCATAACTTCTACGATATACCACATAACCATCCTCGCAAACTATAGTGTGTGTGCCAAATTTTTTTGGATAAATTTTTTTACATTTTCAATTTCTCATACAAGGGGAGGAACGGTTGGCATCACTACAAGGGTCGTGCATGATGAAATTTTTAACATCTTCATGCAGCTTTGGGTATGCACAGTGATTTATAATTCCAGTGAAAACGTTTCTGCTAACATCTGCAGGAGTGTTAACTTTGTTTTCATGGAAAAGAAATAATACGATGTGGACATGAGGCAAGCCACATTTTTGAAACTCCATTGTTCGAACAAATACATGGGAAAATAGGTTTTTAGACAGTTAATAGAAGATTATATAATGTAAGAGATGAATTAAAAAACAATAAATATTAAATATATAGATCGTTACCTACCCATGATTTTCAAAATAAACAGCCCTCTCTTAAATCTTTCATTAGATGATCAAACTTAATTTTAAAGTAGGAGAAAATTTTAAGCTTCAATTCATGCCGCCCCTCCATCATTCAAATTACATTCATCCCCCCCCAACCAAGGTGTTATACCCAGATATCGTTATCGTAATTGAAAAGATTTGGGATTAACTCAAGTCTATGGGTCAACCCCTCCTCTGATCACTCCACTTACTATTTTAAGATAAATACATGAAGATTAAAACTTACAATTCGATATCAAATTCAAACTCCTAAAATCACATGATTCAAAATCTGAGATATTTCTCAGAAAATTTCATTGCATTGTGATGCATATCCTTGCAGATCTTCTCCATATCATGACGTGTTTTTTTCTTACAACAAAAATTCAGCTTCAAAATACCTTAAAACTCCTCAAATATTCTCTAAACCTATACCATAGACATATTTTTCCACAAATATATAATGCCAACAAACACATCCATTTTGAAGCTTCTTCCATCATTTATTCACATAGTTAATCTCGGTTTCAACAGTTACGAACATTGTAAACTAATCATGTATCCTATTAAAACCTCTCCCAACTTCCATCAACAACCCTATTTCTCACCATACTCATATCCTAAAGATAAAAAACCTATTTTGAACCAAAATTCACACTCAAAATTCACTTCTAATATTATCCAATTTACTATTTCACACATTCAATGACAATGATCAAAATAACTCAAAAAACCATTCAATAAATATAATATCCAGGTCACTATAAGGAAGAAGAAAACGGAAAGTATTGTAATTTAAACTGAAAGATACTGAAATTATAGTGGTGCCCCACTAATAATTCAGTGTGGGAGGTAGTGGCATAATAGAGTCTTATTACCATCTGTAGTCCGGTGGTATTTTATTGAAGGTCTGATAGTACCACCAAAAGTCTAGTTCATCCCACTGAAGCATAAGTGGGACACCAAAAAAATTAAGGATTTTTGGTAAAATTGGGCCCTTGTAGGGTCTTTTGGCCTCCCCCATGGTTAATCCTCCCGTACCCCTTTCTACTTCATCCCTTTACCCCCTCTTTATATTTTTTTAGTGAATTGGATTATGGTTAATTAACACATAGACACGAGGTAAGGATTCATGGTTTTATTCCTTTCCGATTCCTTTTTCTTCATGGTTTTTAAATGAACTGGGGAGAGTTTCAAAGGATTTGAGTTATGGGATCCATTATGATTTGTAAAAATCATCTTCTACATTAAGGATACCTATGGAAGCTCATGAAGGATGGTTCTAAGTATGTGAATTTCATTTATGTGATTAACAACGCTAATTCACCCCTCATGTGATGTATTTTCATATTAAATCCATTAAGGATTTCTTTGGGTAAGATGTTAAGATCTAGTTTGGGGATTTTTATAGGATTGAATATCATGGGAGCATCATATGAAGGATATGGTACTGACACATGACTTTATGATTCTTAATAGGATAGGTCACCTTGTGAATAAATAATTATTTTATGATTATAGCCTATTTAATACAAGTTTGAATCTTATCCACCTAAAGAAGATTATTTATGTGCAATGAACCATGTAAAAGGATATGACAAGGTTGAATTATTATTATTATTTCCTCAAGAGTGATTATGGTCTGCCATGAGGTTTAATACGATGTGATTCCCATTATAGCATTTTATCACCAACTAATCATGCATAACACTTAGTGATATAGTTCATCATCTATTTAGTCATATGCCACTCAAATTCTTCATATGAATCATGCAATCATTGTTTAATAGATGTTATTCTTTTCATGATCTTTCTAAACCTTGATTGTTTTGAAATGTGATTGTTACCGATACCAAAATCAATATGACATGCAGTGACTTTTTAATTCATATGATACAATTATAACTTGTTTACTTGAAATTTTATTTCAAGTAATGAGATTCCTTAAAAAGTTCTTAGCAGTAAATTATCCAGGGAACAAATCCAAATCCTGGGGTGGACCAATTAAAATTTTCTATTGGAGTTCCAACTGATTTGGCACCACTAGTTCATATTCCTGGACACATTTTGAAAAATATCTTTGTAGTACCATCTTTACCATGAGAAGATATAACATGAAGAAATGGTGAGGAATTACTTCATTAAAGGAGGAACAAAAAGATCCAGGTCGGCTATAAACATCATAGAAGAATCATATATGGCTAGCAGCATACCATGGAAGCATAAGCATATGATTTTCCTCAACGTGCAGACTTCTTAAGGCCTATGGTAGAATTTAAAAAAGGTAAATCAGTTTCCCATAAATCAAAAACAAAACATGTCTATATGAAAACTCAGGCTTTGGCCTGCCCTTCCCTCTTCAATCCAAATTTCTCAGTTTCCCACAAATAAAAATTAAAAGGGAAATCCAAGAAGTTAATAAACCAATACAGCAATAAAAACCCATGATCTATGCAATGCAATGCAGCATTCACTGAAACTAAATTCATTTCAGAAGATAATTACAAATCAATCATATAGTCCATGGCCTCGGTCAATGTCTCGTGTTCATATTGAAGGTATATTCTCCATCCTCTGTATTTTGTTGGGAAAGTAAGTTTTTTAATTCCATGGAAAACAAGTGATACAAATTGTGAAGACCCATAACTTATCGAGAGATGAAAATAGGAACACAAAATGATTATGATTTTTACCTCTCAACAACATCAACATTAAATATACCTACCACACTACGAGCTTTGTTTGATTGAGTCATCTCATTATTTCAGACGATTTAGGTAGACTGATACTAAACTCGTTATCCTCTTATATTTTATCATCTATTAAGAAGCAAAAACTATCATACAAAAAAAAAACACTCACACGAAAAACTAGGTTTATAGAAATGAATTTCATAAATCGCGAGCATTTATAATGGAACTATTAAAAGAAGTTATCCATAGCATATGTGTTTTTTGAGAGAGCCAGATAAATTTACCTCTTGTTATACGATCTCAAGTAAACGACTCCCCAGCTTCTTCCCTCGCAATTCCAGCACCTATTCCAATGATGTGAAGGTAATGGAATTAGAATAAATTGGAATGAGAGAAAGTAGTTCGGTGGAGATAAAGTCACCGTAAGTGGCTGGAAGGAAACGCCCTTGCTAAGGGGAAACACCAACATCAGAGAGCCCAAGATCAACTCCCAGACTGAACCCGCCTCTCCAAAGAGGGACTCACTTCTAATGAATTGTGTTGGGAGGAATTTCATCCAATGATAGTGCCTGAATGTCAAGGCCAGTGAGATTGGGCTTGGAGGTGGATCGTTGATCGCAAAATAACGTCGATAGTGGGAGAGGGAGAGGTGAGGTGGTGTATTTTTCCATCGATGAAGGATGTTGTGGGGAGAGTTTCAAATGGTGGATGGATTCGCTAAAAACCAAAGGATGGAGCATGATTGATATACAAATGCAAGGGAATGTAGATAACAATAGAGCGGGAGGTAAGCTATGGTTGTTTCGGTTGAAAAAGCATGGAGCAGGGGGATTGAAGGAAGGCATATGGATTCGCTGATAGCCGATGGAGGGGATTCCAGTTCTC
Source organism: Viscum album (assembly GCA_963277665.1). Classification (NCBI taxonomy): domain Eukaryota; kingdom Viridiplantae; phylum Streptophyta; class Magnoliopsida; order Santalales; family Viscaceae; genus Viscum; species Viscum album. Next base: position 1,527,333,811 of record OY728163.1, on the reverse strand, counting down.
TAAATGTGAGGGATTGTAGACAGCGATGGATCGTGAAGCGAGCCAGGGTTGTTTCGGCCAAGGAAGGATGCAGTGGGGGGAGGCTTGGAATTTAGATGGATTCAGGGATTTCTGATGGAGTACGTGGTAGATAGGTAGTATTGAAGCGTGGAGGATCGAACGAAGGGAACGTGTTATTGGGAAATTTGTAGTATTTGTATATTTAGTAGATGTTATATGTTTTAAGTATAATATATTTATATTATATTTAAAGGTAGAACTATTAACATAAAAATAAATTTAAACATGACAGATTCATTAAGGATTTTCCATTAACTTGCAATTACAGCATCACATCAGTCAATGTTTTTCACTTTTCTTGTTTTTGTTTTACTTTAAATGGGAATGCACATATTTTACATGGATTTTTGTTTCCACAATTTCTCTAGAATTTGTATCATTGCATTGGAACGCATCATCAGCATCAAATTCAATCAACAGTTTTTTCTACATCAACAAATGACTTGAATCAATAAGTAGAAAAAAATAGTGACCAGTGTAATCATTAAAGTAGTAATATAATATTTACAAGTTTGAAATAAGAAGACCAAATGTAGTTTGTTTTAATGATATGGTCAAATTGAATGAAACTGGAAAATAATCAGTACAATGATGTGTTGAAAATAAAAGGCGATGAAGATATATATCTTAATACCTGAGTATAATAGCATGGATAATGGGATCCTATGAAACCATTTTAATGATTTTAAATAGTTTAAATTGATGTTTTCAACTTTTGTAGATTATTACAGACTGGTTTAATCCTAAATTTCATCATCTTCCACTTCACTCAGGTTTTCATATTCCACCATTTTATTTTCTTCATGACTCCATTGAAATCTCTTATTATGTAAACTCTTCATGCAACTCCCAAATATTATTTTGTAGGTTTTTAACACAAAATTCATTATATTTATCAAGATTATCACTAAATTTCATCAACAAATGTTCATGTTTGATATCATGTTTTGTCTCACTGATGTTTTGATTTTCTTGAAATTGATGGGGACTTCTAAGGATTGTTACAGAAACATTTTCTTGCAATATACCCATAACAGGAAGAACATATTAAATTTTTTTATCCTATTTGATGTTAATCCCTAAAGTGATCCATTGGTTACCCGTAAAGAAAAAAAGACAGAATTTTAGCATGTGAGAATAATTTGAAATAGATAAAAAATTCTAGAGGTAAAGACTGTATAGTAGCTTCAAAATTCTGAAATAGTTGTAAAAAAACTTTGTTTATTAGCTCTAAGAACAGACACAACAATTATCAAGAATATGATTTTTACCAATTTGAACTGAGAAGAAGAAATACTATTTTTTTAATAATACAACCAATGTAAATGAAACTGTAAAAAAATCAGTAATGTATTATAAAATTTTGTAATGAAAATAATATAATGAAGATAGAAATCTTAATACCTGAGTGGATGACAAATTTTTTGTAAAAAATCATCTTTTAATGTTGCAGCTGACTCCTAAACATCCTAAAATTTCATGTTTCTATAACACAATAGTAAAAAAATTACAAAATTGAGGATATAGTTCTTTAATAAAATAAAATATAAGGAGTCAAAGAAATCAAAATTGTTCCTATGATGGACAAAAGAAATTGATCTTGCAATAAGTCGTGAGCTTGAATACCGTCCATCAGCTACATTATATATATATAATAATAATTAAAAAGATTAATATATAGTAATGATATTAATTAAAAGGTTGAACTTGTAGTTACCGACAATCAAAATGTGTTCTTGCAACAAGTCGCGAGGTTGAATGGTATCAATTTCAAATATTGTTCCATGATAAGAATAATTATTCACTTTAATTTGATCATGTTTTATCCATTCCCAACTAAACCCAAAAGAAGAAATTATTAATTTTCTGAAATCCAAACTAATAACATTCATAAAATTTATCATAACTGAACTGAACAACCATCACAGAGGAGGCTTGTACACATAAAAGGACCATTTTATGGTCACCAAACTGGAACAACCGTCTTTGGTATGATCACAGACCCAACAAAAAAGGTTTTTTCCACCACTTTTGTACAGTATGTACTGTCAAATTAAGCATAAATATATAATAAAGGTTTCTTTGTTGCATAAAAAATTGGCATTGGCATACCAGATGGTAAGATGTAACGAGCTCTATTGACCTCTAGATGTTTTCTTAGATAATATTTCAAGATGAATGAGCAGTGGAAAATCTAAGTAATCACAAAAAATTGAGAATCTTGAAATTTTCTTGCTTGAATTCTGGTAAATAATGAAATGTTCTCCTGCAGTATACCCATAACAGGAAGAACATATGAAATTTTTTTCACCTATTTTATCCAACCCCTAAAGTGATCCATTGGTTACCCAGATAAAAAAGAAGATAGAATTTAAGTGTTGAGAATAATTTGAAAAGGTGCACAATATAATAATAGTGAACATAACATTCCAACCGCAAACAGATAGTAAACATAACATAATAACTGGAAACATGTATATAGTGTATTGGAAATATTATATGTGCACAACATGACAATAGTGAATGGAAACATATAATCGAAGACAAAAACTGGGATCACAACCTGAGTTCATAGATTCGTTTTATAAAGGATGTCTAGTGCAATCAACTCCAAGCCTGATACAAAGAAGTGGAGAATTGTGGGGCCTCGCTATCATCTTCAATCTATGTAACAGGAACCATGTAGTTTGAAAGAACAAATTCCTCTTCTCTAGCGCTACAAACCTTGTCATATTTAATTGTTCTTGGCTACCAATTGTCTTGTTCTTATAGAATGGGTTCAGATGGATAGCTCCAACTACTAGTGTATTATATTCTAGAATTCTCTCCACTAAAATGGCCCATTTAAGCACCCTGTCATAGGTGGGAATGAAAAGGGACACTACTGTATCTCTGATTCCCTAATAAAATCCCTTCTCAAAAATATAAGCTATGAATAATTGGTCTCACACCATATCCATGGAGTCTTGTAAGAGATCAGAAAACCTCATTGAGTGCATTTCCATGGTTATACTTCCATACTGTTGATCTATATGATTATTTATATATAACTATTTCAATGTGTCTTGATAGAACTCTTATCTGAAGAGATTAAAAATGTATAACTAGGATATATTTGTCTCATAGTGTTATTGAGTAACCATGATCTACCATTTTCTTGGAGATCCATGAAGAAGACTCTCCAGGAGGACTTACATCGAATCTGAAGGTGTCCCCACTCAAAATAAAATGTGAGTGACTTACTATGGCCAGTGCCCATCCACCTAGGAGTCTGTATTAAACATAAACCTAGGAGGTCACTACCTCGGAAACACATGAAAATCACTTAGAATATATGTACCCCCAACTAGTATCAAAATATTAATCATCTACATAAGGGGTGGTGGTATATTAGGTATACCACCCATTGGTGCTATATCTTTTATAGGACTCTATATCGATGTGTCATTTCTAGGTGGATCATCCTCATGGTCACACGTTTGATTCATGGCTGGAGATCTAGGTGGAGGCATCATGAAATTAAAAAAAATCTGTACAATGTTCAAGAGAGTATATATAGTGAGTTCAGTGAATATGGTCATGGAAATCACAACAATTCTAATATGACTCATGAACCAAATATTTACCATGAAACCAATGTGTACATGTACCGAGATAAAAGGTGGGTAATTAGAGTCTTTTTTCATGGATGCGTCAACCTCCACACTAACACACGAGTTCATAGCTTCAAATCCAAACACAAAAAACTAAAATTTGTATCCCTAAACAAATCTCATATACTTCATTCCTAAGGTATAACTGCACTGTGATACCACTCAATAATGACCCGACCCCCCGAGGCCCCACCCATGACTACCTAAATCCCGCCTCCAATATGTTAGGGGTTGGAGATCAGTAATGACTAGGAATATCACACAAATATGAAGAATTAGACTGAAGAGCCTATATGACCACAAATTCTTATCCAAGAACTCACAGTACAGAAATGTAATACATTTAAACAATCCATGCATACATCTATGATCTCACAATTGACTATGATAGTAAAATTATTAAATGTGGGAAATGTGGCCAAATACAATCCCAACCAAAAAACATAAATTTAATTCTTACTCCAAGGGTGATGACTAATTCAAATTCAATCTCCTATTAAAACACATTAGTCTATCAGGATCTAGCAATGCTCCACCTACTGTTTTTCCTCTCATAAATCATCAAAACGTTCATTGTATGTATAAGACATGACACATGAAAGAAAATCCCATGTATGGGTGAGTATAATAATAGATATTAGAACACCCTAAATACAATAAACATGAAGGACCAAGTATAGTAATCTCAATAGGATATATAACTATAAATGTGTAGTTGAAACACATTGATATACTCATGAAAGGCACCACACCACTTGGTGATCAAAACCAACTCTCAACCAACTGATTCTGCTCAATTTAATGCTCCTCTTGGTGGAAATACCCCACAAGAAATGTTATCATCAGAGACACTCGATAAAGAGATATAGCTCATTGGGCCCCACCCAAGAACTAGAAAAAAAGACTCAAATACATAGATAGTGAGTCATGCACAAAATCACTTGGGGGGAACCATAAGCCGAATCGGGATTGAGCCACTATGTAGGGGATTATGTTACAAAAATTACACAAAACATACCAATATGGAATGATAAATGGAGAATCAAATCCGTTCTTATGGAGGTCGCATGGATTCCATAAGCATGACATATGGATCAAATAGTGACAGAAGATCACAATCCAATCACATAGAGGGATACACAAACTCTATATAAGAATCTTCCTCTAGAGGTGATCATAGTCCAGTGATATGGATTAAATTCCACAAAGTACCCTCGAAGAAAATTACTAATTGAATTTTCTCGACCAATATGGTTCAAAAATAGGAAAACTAATTTCCATGAGAATTCTTGAAGGGGTTATAATGTATGTGCCTGGGTGTAAACTATGTGTATAACTATCCCTATGCCTATCAATTTCTAAAATACCCACACGACATGTAATCGTGAAATACAGGTCTTATAGAAGTAATAAATGGAGTGTAGAGACAAACGGTATCCATCACATGTCTCTTTTCCATGTTCATGTACCAAGTTTGTGTCCTTGTACTATTTTGTGTACAGAATGTCGTGTCTATGGAAAAGAACATGACATTACTTATAGTTTTGTACTACTAATCATGTCAATTTACTCTCTAAATTACATTACACATCACAAAGAATGGGTCACACATTATGTGATAGTTTTCACACACCATGTGATCCTAAAGTTCATCTGAAATCCCAGCCGCCACATAGGGGGACCATATGACATGTAATCCCGATATAAAATTCATGTTTTCTGAAATTTTCTAGATCCATCATGATCACTTCTTTGTTATCTTGTGAGTCACTTATGTTTCCAACCATGATGGAACTTGTAGATAAGGGTTTTTTTAGACCTTTCTGAAAATGATTTTGGGTTAACCACACAAAAATTCACTTAGAAAATTTATCTACAATTTGTTCTTCATTGCATGTTGAATAACACCAAAGAATGGGAAATGTGGTATCTAAAACTAATTGATTTTATGTTGCTTCCATAATCTCACAACTATCATATTGGGTTAAACCAAATTATATGATTTTAAAAATTTTTTCTAAGAAAAAATTTTGTCATGATTAAATAGAAAGGATATGTTAAACCCTAGACCAAAAAAAGAACACCCATGGTGAATGATGAACTAAGGGAGAAAATAACAAAAAAATAGACAAATGTTCCTTAATTTATTTTCATTTCAATCTAGATTCTTTGATGTGATATCGACAATGAAGAAATAAAAAATTTCAATGAAATTCTCCAAATCCAAGTCAATCCAACACATCCCCCAAGATGATCATACCATAGATCAATATGGTAATTGAATGATTTGTAATTGTCATTGAAATCAGTAATAGGTAAAAAGTACAATCATGAAAAAATCATACCTGGAGTTTGGATATATCATTGATGATGAACTATTGAATTACCATCTTTGATGAGATCCTCTAACTTCATAGGCCTACTAATCTATGTTCTGATCTATGAGTTGTCTTCTTTTACCGAGAAATCTCTCCTACAATGGATCCAAGTTATCTAGTGTTTAACATCCAACCTTACTAAAAATTCCATAGCTATATACATAAAGAGGAAGAAGGTCGCTGTGTATAGGAAAATAAAATAACTTAAGTTAATTTATTTCATTAATTTTCCACCCATGATAACTTTTTCACAAATAGACATTGTTGAAATATATTATTTCATTTTTAGGTTAAAAATAGCATTCTAATGTCAATGGTGTTGTAATGGTTCAGATCCGAACATCAATTCAAGTGTTATGAAACATTATCAGGAAAAATGCACATGCGTTATATTTAATATATTTAACAAACTTCACACATTAATTCTAGGAATGTTGGGCCTCTTAATCACACTATGTCTCATAACATGGAGTTGAAAATAATCTCCATAATATCTAAAAACAATATATAGAAAATATGAGACATTACAATTTAGTACATATCATCAGTTGCTGCAAACAAACTCTAACCAACTAGGATGGGTGAATTTAAATCTCAGTCATCATCACAAGGATCATAATCCCCTAAGAGGACCCATAGGAAAACAATGGAAATTTCAAAACAACTACATCCCACTGGGATAGAGGAATTTAAATCTCAATTTATATCCCATGAAAATGAAAATTCTTAAATGGAATCATTGGATCCTAAAGAACAGAAATAAGTAGTTCTAATCATGACCCTGAATAACCCCCATTCTGTTGGGATAAGGTCATTTTCATCACTATCATCACCATAGATATAATCGGTCTTCTATTGTAAGGGACGTAAATATTAATGGTCAATATTCCATTCATATCTCCCAAAGCATACAAAAACCTCTTCTATTTGGGTCCTGTTAGAAAATCATGATAGGAAACACCATCAATATCATTAGACATTGGCAGAGATATATAGATTGTATAGAAAATGTTGTCATACCCTGTAGTGGTTTTCACTACGCATCCCCATGGGGCTCGCGCTGCAACTCCCCAAGCCCACCATCAATATGCCAGGGGCTGGTGACTAACACCGAGTAGACATATTACTTACATGGGAGGCATTACCTAAGTAATTGTACACATGAACACATATCCAAGAACACAAATTATTAAATGTAAAAAAACCACTGGGGAACAAAATTCATGCATACAATTAAACCCAACCAACCAAGTGCGATGGGAAGTAAAGTTCTGAAAGTATACTGGGCCCGAATCCAATCCCACCAAAAAATAAGAGTCTGAAAACTATAAGTCCAACCTGTAAACACAAAGAGGTATAGGGATTACTTCTCATAGCTTTAGGAACACCACAACCTGTAGGGAACTAAGAAAGCTCGGTCCTATCATGGTCCACCCTAGACTCTGTCAAAAGGCTGCTCATCTGCACAAGACATGACATGTGCGGGAAAAGCCTGTACAGAGGTGAGTATAACAATACTAAAAAGAGGACCATGAAAACCAAAAAGCAATATAAAAAGGAAAGGTATAGTCCGATCTACACAGTATATGTATACTGAACACATAATAGGTGAAAACAATCCAGATATACCAAAAACCCAGACCCACAGTCAAGGTAAAAGTCACACAACTGCATACGATCGCTAGAGATTTAATTCGAAGATTCCGTGAAGCACTCATCTAGGAGAACTCACTCCACGAGTTTTATGGCTCTTATGATGTCTTTCCAATAAGTATTGTCTGTTGTGAAAAGTCATAAGAGATAGACACACTCATTCTGGGAGAACAAACTCCTGAGTGGGGAAATATCTCGATACACAGATTAGGATCACTATTAGGGCCCCAGAGGATACCGCGACTCATCTGGATTCACTTTCTAGGTAGAGGATCAGCACCCTGTGGGAATAGTCACATCGATGCCTAACTCTACATAGGGTCAAGAATGGATAGAGGACCTCACTCTGGGCCTCTCATAGGGATACCTGACTCTATCTTGGAATGTCCTGTGGAAGGGATCTGACTTATGAAAAATGAAATGATACCTGACCTTCAATAGAATGAGAAAAAGGGAAACCGACCAAAAAAAACTCGTACAAGATATGGTGGACAATAAGATCAATACATTTACTGATAAGTACATGGTGTGTATAAGTGTCAGACATTGTGTCTTCTGACCCCAGGTACTGCCCTTGTACAATTGCCGATGTCGTATGGATGGTCATGTAGAAGAAGGTATACACTGTGTGCAAGAGAGTAAAATGTTGTGTTCCTCTATCTAGGGAAGACTCTCTGTACACTAGCCATGTGCTCGTACATGGATTCAACCCGTGTGTTACAACTCGTGTATCAGGTACATGGGGTAACCCATATAGTTGGCCTAGTCTGGCCATGTGGTGGAGTACATGGTTGTGTACTCCTCCCTTTGTCTGTGTATCCCCTAAATACACACAAAGTCCCGTGTAATGACCCACAGGTTTCATTCTTTTTAGAATAATCCATTTCATCGCTTCATGCACTGTGGAACCCTATATACCACTTAGTCGGGCCTACACATCGTGTTCTTCGGGATACATGTCGTGTGTTCTGAAAATTTCCAGAATCGCGAACCTCCACCGTCACGCCTTAGGTGGAGCTATGTTCTTCGATCTGGCTATATTTTCCCCGCAAAACATAAAAATTAACGACTCACCAATGTCCTGAAGTTATATCCATTGTATTCAGACCTCTGGCCGACCCCAAAAATGTGTATCGATCCACCCGTGTGAAGAACGCTCGAAGAACGGTCTCTCCCGATCCAAGCCAATTTGTCATCCACCATTGTCGTCGCACCTCCGCTACGTCGTTGCGAGGTCAGGGTCTCCAGTTTTGGATCTTTGTGTTGTGAAACGGACGTGGAATGATCTATTTTTTGTCACCCTATGAATAACACAAAGAACACAAAGAAAAGAGGAAGAAAATCCAATAACAAAATAAGAATGAACCTCGTCGTCATTCATCACGACATTAATCTAATTCCGTTAGAATGTTTTAAATGGGAGTAAATTAAAAGCATAAAACATGGAATAAAATATCCCATTAATGAACCCAAAGAAGAAAACCTGCAAAAACGATGATTCATAGATCAACCAGTTTGTGGGTTGATTTGTGTTCGTCGTTAAAATCAAAGGATGTGGAAGAAAAAAAAACAATAAAACATAACCCCTAATTTGAGGTGGGATCAATTGATGATGAATGGATTGCACTATCATTGTTTTCGATATCCTTAAACTCTATTATCTTAACAATTTTCACTTTTTATTTGTAGTCATTCGTCGTTGAGGATTCTCTCCAAAGTTTTAATAATTCACCAGAGTTTCTCACAATCATCTGCCAATGACAAACATTCAATTAACCCATTAAAAGGAAGAAACACATTTCTGTGTACTATTGTGCAGTGGAATTAATGAGTCAAAGTTACTGTTTCTGAGTCATTATTGTGTGTTATTAATTATCGAAACAACTACCGCATCGTTAAGCTGTAGTGGATGTTTCCAAATAAAATAAAATGAAATGAAATAAACCTTTCTAATTATTTTATATTATTTGATTTTACTAAAAACATCTAAAAATTAACTTTTTCCCTCAACTCACACTGGTCAAGGTTAGGCTTTTTTGTAGGTAAAGTCATCATCCCGGATGCAATGGTGCCCCCAGATTTTTGTTTCAAGAACCTGTTCAAAATTTAATAAAATTTTTCAGGAAAATCACTTGCACACGGTGTTTAAATATTAAATTAATTCAAACATTTATTTCGGGCACTCCAGGCCTCTGAATCACATTTTGTCGAAAGGTCTGGTCTCGAAATAATTCCATTTAATATTTAAAAATAATACGTGGAAGACCCGAGACATTACATTCTCCCCACCTTGGGGCTTTGCGTCCCCGAAAATCCAAAACAAGGCTACTCAAAAAGAGGTGGGTACTGGGCACAGATCTAAGCCTCCCTCTCCCACGTTCTCTCCTGATGATTTCTGTGTTGCCAATAAATGCACACTAAGAGAATAAGTCATCCACGAAAGGTCATCTCTTACAGGTCCTCGATCTCTACCAGGTACTCATCAAAGGTCGCTCTATCATCGAGGTCAATCTCTCCCCAGTTGATGACATGTGATGGTTCATGAACGTACCTCCTCAGATGCGACATGTGGAAGACATCATGTACCCGATGCAACTGTGGTTGTAGAGCTAGGCGGTACTCCACCTCACCAACTATGCGCAATACCTAGAAAGGTCTAATGAATCTCAGAGATAGCTTGTCGCCCTGGTCAAATACCTGGAACCTTATTCTAGGTGAGACCTGAAGGAAGACGTGGTCTCCCTCCTCGAACTCTAGAGGTCTCCATCATCTGTTAGAATAAGACTTCTGTCAGCTTTGTGCAGTCTTCATCTGCTCTTGGATGATCTGCATCTTCTCGGTGGTAGCTCGCACTAGCTCTGGACCCATGAGTTCTGACTCTCCGGGGTCGGTCCCTCAAAGCGGGGACTGGCAGGGTCTCCCATATAAAGCCTCAAATAGTGCCATTCCAATGGGGTAGTGGTAGATATTATTATATGCAAACTCCACCAGTGGTAGGTGGTCCTCCCAACTACAACCAAATTCTAAGATACAGGCCCGCAACATTTCCTCCAGAACCAGAATGGTCCTCTCCATCTGACCATCCATTTAGGGATGGAACATCATCCTCAAGTGTAGCTGAGTCCCAAAAGCCTCCAAAAAATCCCTTCCACCACTAGGATGTTAGCCGGGTATCTCAGTCTAAGACTATTGTTGAAGGGATGCCAGGAGGCTGAACTATCTCATGCGTGTAGATGCATCTGAAGATCTCTACAGAACTCTGCTCTCTAATAGCTTGGAAGTTGGCCGACATATTGAGTTGGTCAATGATCACCCAGAAGGAATCATGCTCCTTGGATGTTTGGGTTAATCCTATCACGATGTCCATGGATATTGCATCCCACTTCCACTTTTGAACTTCCAGGGGTGAGCTAATCCTGCTAAAACCTAGTGCTTAGCCTTCACTTGTTGGCACGTAAGGCATCGAGAAACAAACTGTGATACTGCCTTCTTCATGCCTAAACACCAGAACTGTCATCGAAGATCCCGGTACATTTTTGCCACTCTAAGATGTACCGCCAAGGGGGATGTATGAAACTCCCCCAAGACCTCCTCCCACGACGCCACTAGTACAACAATTCATCCTCTAAAGAGAACTACGTGCTCCCCACCTTGTGAGTGTCCATCAAGAGCATGTCTTGTGGATAACTGAGCACATAAATCCTCACAGTTGACATCCCCAAACTGTGCCTCCCTAATTACCTGTATGATTGGAGGGGTGACAACCATCGACTAAAGGTAAGCTGCATCCTCACTGTCCTCAAAGGATAACTACAATGTGGCTAACTGCTCTATCACCTCACTCAAAAGATATGAGCTCAACCTTTTTCGAAGAGCATCCGCCACCTTTTTCCCCTTCATAGGATTATAGATGATCTCGAAATCATAGTCCTAGAGGAAATCTAGACAGCGAATCTGTCCCAGATTCAAATCCTTCTATGAGAAGATGTACTTGAGGCTCCTGTGGATAGAGTAAATGATGAACCACTCGCCTATAATGTAGTGTCGCCACATATTCAACACGAATAATACCGATACATACTCGAGATCATGGGTTGCATAGTTTTGCTCATGTGGCCTAAGATGGTATGGACCATAACCAATCACCTCCTATCACTACATCAGGACACATCCAAGACCGGTCCCCGATTCATCATATAAAACTACATACTCAACACCCTCCTCTGGTAATCTCAATATCAAGGTGCTCGTCAAACTCTATCTAAACTACTCGAAAGCCTACTGGAACTTCTCCATCCACATGAATGTTTTTCCCTTCCTAGTGAAGGCTGCAATCAGTGTTGATATCTTGGAGAAGTCAGAAAGGAATATTTGGTAATATCTTTCCAACCCAAGGAAGCTTCGTACCTCCATCATGCTCTGAGGTGGCTCACATGCTAGCAGTGCCTCCACCTTGGCTAGGTCTATAGCTACTCCGTCTACTAAAATGGAATCTTTAAAAAAGTGGACCTCTCGAATACAGACCTGGAACTTCAAGAGATTTCCATAAATTTGGTGCTCTCGGAGTACGTCCAGAACAATCCACATGTGTCTCGCATGATCCTCCTCTGATGCCAAGTACACTAGGATGTCGTCGATGAAGACCACTACAAACCAGTCTAATTATAGCTGGAAGATCTAGTTCAAATCTACCATGTACACTCTATGGGTGTTTGCCACACCGAAAGGCATCACCAAGTACTCATAGTGACAGTAGCGGCATCTGAAAATCATCTTCGGTATATCCTTGTCCCATACTTGTAACTGGTGGTAACCTGACCAAATGTAAACCATCTAGAACCATTGTTCCCCTCTCAGCTGGTCGAAGAGGTCATCGATCCTCGATAGTGGGTACTTTTGTTTCACCGTCACCTGTTTCAGGCACCGGTAATCCATCGACAAACCTCAAACTCCCATATTCCTTCCTGGAAAACAATACTGGTGCCGCCGAGGGTGGAACACTAGGTCTCATGAAACCCTTTCATTGCAAATCCTCCAACTACACCCTCAGCTTGTGAATATCTATAAGAGTCATCCGATATGATATTGAGAAAATCAATGCCATCTCGGGGTGTATGTCAATGCAGAATTCAATTTCTCAGTGGGGAGGTAGTCCTGGAACATCTTCAGGAAAGACATACTCTTACTCCACCACACCTGCAGAGAACTACCACCCTGAGGGTAAGGCTAGCCAACTCATTAGTGATCGGTTTTACCCTCCTATGCATGATTCCATTATGTGCAGCCTAAGTCCTTATTTCACCGATAAAGGAAAACCTTGTCTCGTCGCTGCAGACACACCACACTCTTCACCTAAAGTAGTCAATCAGGGCATGGACTGAGGATAACCAATCCATACTGAGAATGACGTCGTAAGGCCTCGAAACTTCCACCAAGAGGTTCCAACGGAAACTCTCACCTCCAAGGGTAAGATCACACTATCTGCAAAGGTGTGTGATCATCGAGTCTCCTCTCATAGGTGTCTCTAAGAGTAAGGATAGAGTCAATGACTCTACCTGAATATCAAGGATTCACAGAAGACATGTGGAGAGGAAAGAATGAATAGAACTTGAGTCTATAAGTACAGAATCTAAGGTAGAGAAGTCAAAATTTTTACCTCAGATCATCCCTGGAGTCCCTGGGTCGTATGCCTCAACTACATGTAGTTGTCCATGCCCTTGTCCCTTAGCTCCCTAAGCCTGGTGCGGACCTCATGGGGGTGGTGGTGGAAGTAGATCAAATCATCTGCCACCTCCTATAGCTCTCCTTGTTCCTATTCCACGTCCACCACTTGGTTGGTCTTTCTGCTCCACTCTATGCCTCTACCTCGGTGGTCCATCCACTTTCTCCCTATCAGCAGCTCGATGGGTCGGACAATTTATAGAGACATGTCCCCTTCCATCACATGAGTAGCATCACCTCCCCCTAGGCTGACTAGATCCATCCCAAGAGCCCGGGATTGCCAAAACCTTGTCCTGGGTCCTCCTATGACATCTCTCATATCCTGATACCTGTGCCTGGTGTCAACTCCCTGATGTTGTGGTCTCTTCATCTACCTTCCTACTACTTACAACTGTCGGTTGACTGCTCTACCAAGAAGCTCTCGATCACCAAGGCTCACTCGAGCACTCCTGCATAAGTTGGAATGAAAAGAGGCATGAAAATAGATCATATGACCCATCTTATACCTCACTCAACGGTCTGAGCTCTGAAGTACTGATACCTAACCATATCCATTGAATACCTGGAAATGTTGGTGAACCTCAAGGAATAGTCTGCCACTGTCAAACTGCACTGCTAGAGCTAAAGAAGCTCCTGGATACACACTAATCTCAGCGTAACTGGTGAGAACTCCTCCCTAAAGAGTCACTCAATCTCCATCTACAAAAGAGTCTCCACATCATGAGTTTGTGTGGTCAGACTCCACTATTTTCCCACTGAAGCCTGAAGAAGGCTCACACCTAGGATCACCATCTGGTCCACCGATGTCCTCACAAGACAAAAAACTCTAGTCACCACCTCAATCTAGTCCTCAGCCACTTGAGGGTCGGTCTCACCTTGGAACCTGAGGGTTCTCTATCCCTAGAACTCATGGAGTGTGGTCAGCCTGCACCCCTCATTTGTCGGTACTGTAGGTACGACGACCTATTCTACTGGTGGTGGTATAGAAGGTACCCTACATGGAGGCGACGTCTGGGGAACTGATCCCTATATCGAAGCCTTGTCACTAAGGGGCTCATTCTTGTGATCGCATTGTTGATTCCTAGCGGGTATGCATCAAGGAGGCATCCTGTAAGGAACAAGATGTACCATGGTCAAATAGTATATCTAGATAGCTCACACAAAGGACATGGAAAACACAACCCATTCCTATATGAGGAATGTACCACCTCTTATATCCCCACAACTAGTGTTTTCATGTATTGAGTTGAAAAGTAGGTTATCAGAGTCCTGGTGTATGGATACGTCGGCCGCCCGCACCAACACTGGAGTCTCTGGCCGGAAAGTAGAGCTTGAAACACTTAAAACTTTTTTCCCAAACCAAACTCACAAAGTCTTGGTTCTATTGTAGAACTGACCACCTATGATACCACTCTTTCATGACCCATCCCAATGGGGCCCACACCGCGACTCCCTAAGCCCACCTCCAATAGGCCAGGGGATGGTGACTAGCACTGAGTAGGTATATTACTGACATGGGAGGAATTGACTAAGTACATGTACACACACACACATCTCCATGCCCAAAAATGTTGAAATGTAAAAAACCACTAGGGAACAAAATGAATGCATACAACTGAACACAAAAAATAGAGTATGATGATAAGTAAAGTACTGAATGTAAATTGGGATAGAATACAAGCCCACCAAAACAAACATGTGTCTAAAAACTACAATTCCAATATGTAAACACAAATAGGTACTAGGACTACTTCTCATAGCTATAGGAACACCTTGAACTATAGGGAACTTAGAAATATCGGTCCTATCCTGGTCCACCCTAGACTCTGTCAGAAGTCTGCTCATCTGCACAAGACACGACACATGCGGGCAAAGCCCATGTAGGGGTGAGTATAACAATACTAAATAGAGGGTCCCAAAAACCACAAAGAAATACACAAAGGAAAGGTACATTCATCACTACATAGTATATGTCTACTGAACATATAATAGTTGAACACAATCCAGATATACTAAAAACCCAAACCTGTAGTCTAGGGACATGTCAAGCAACCACATACCACCACTAGGGATTCAGTTCAAAGATTCAACGAAGAACATGTCCAGGATAACTCACTCCATGAGTCTGATGACTCTGATAATGTTCGTCCGAGAATTACTGTAGATCAGGAAATGTCACGAGAGATAGATACACTCATTTTGGGAGAACACACTCCTGAGTAGGTAAAGATCTTGATACACAGATGAGGATCACTGTTAGGGCCTTGGCGGATACCACAAATCATCCGGATTCACCTTCTAGGTAGAGGATTGGTGCCCTGTGGGAATAGTCACATCGATACCTGACTCTACCTAGGGTTAAGAATGGATAAAGGATCTCGCTCCGGGCCTCCTAGATGGATACCTGACTCTATCTCGTAAAGTCCTACTTAAGGGATCATACTCCTGAAAAAGGAAACGATACCTGACCTTCAAGGGAAAGAGAAAAAGGGGCACTAAACCAAATGAAACATGTCCAAGATATGGTGTACAAGAAGATCAAGTAATGTTCTAAGAATTAAATTGCGTGAAGAAGTGTCACACACCGTGTCTACTAACCTCATGTACTACCCCCTGTAGAACAGCCTGTGTTATAAGGCTGGTCATATAGAAGAAGGTATACACGACGTGTAAGAGAGTGACACGATGTGTTCCTCTATCTGGGGTGGACTTCGTGTACACTGTCCATGTGCCCATACACGTCTTCAACTCGTGTGTAACAACTCATGTATCATGTACATGGGGTAACCTAAGTAGTCAGCCTGGTCTGACTATGTGGTGGAGTACATGATTCTGTACACCACCCCATGTCTGTGTATCCCCTAGATATATTCTGAGTCCTATGTAAGGTCCCACACACCATGCTCTTTGGGGAACACACCATTTCATCACTTTACACACTACAGAATCCTAGCTTCAACTTAGTCGGGCCGACACTCCATGTTATTTGGGATACACGCCATGTGTTCTAGAAATTTCCAGAATCACAAACCTCTATTGTCGCTCCTCAGGTAGAGCTCTGATCTTAGATCTAGCAATCCATTTTCCATGAATCATGAAGATTAAGGTCACATTGACGTCCCAAAGTCATCTCTGTAGTTTCCATGCCTCCGATTAGCCATGAAAATGCATATCAATCCACCTGCATGATGAACACTCGAAGAATGGTCTCTCCCGATCCGAGTTGATTTATCATCTTCCATTTTCCTTGCACCTACTATAGGTCTTTGTGATGTCAGGTATCTAGTTTTGGATCATTACATTGTGAAACAGACGTGCAATGATCTGTTGTTCATCACCCCATGAATAACACAATGAATATAAAGAATAGAGGAAGAAAATGCAATAACAAAAGAGGAACGAACCTCGTCGTCATTATCAACGGTGTTAGTCTGATCTCATTAGAATGTTTTAAATGGGAGTAAATTAAAAGAATAAAACATGGAATAAAAATATCCCAGGAACGAACCCAAAGAATCCCTCCTGCAAAAATGACCAAGTGTGGATCAACTAGTTCGTGGGTTGATCCACGTTTTTCGGTAAATTCAAAGGATGGAGAAGAAAAACAACTTTATAACATAACCCCTACCTCAAGGTGGGATTGATCAGTAAAGAAGGGATTTCACTATTGTCATTGTTGCGATCCTTCAACTTATTAGCATAGAAATTTTCACTTTAGATTCGTAGTTGTTCATCGTCGAGGGTTGTCTCCAATGTTCTTAGAGTTCACCAGAGTTTCTCTCAATCGTCTTCCAACGACCAAAATCCGATTAACCCATTAAAAAGAGGAAACACATTTCTATGCCCTGTTGCATGGTGTCATTAATGAGTCAGTGTTTCTGTTTCTGAGACATTATGGCATTGTGTTATTTATTGAAATATCTGCCCTGCCATTAAACTTCAGTAGATGTTTCCAAATAAAATAATCCTTTCGGATTATTTTATTTTATTTGATTTTACTAAAAATATCTAAAAATTAACTTTTTTCTTCGATTTATTTTGGAAAAGGTTATGCTTATTCATATTTAAATTCATCATCCTAGACGCAACAATTTCCTCATATTTCTGATCCAGGAATCCGTTCAAAAGTTATTCTACTTTTTCTGGAAAATTGCTCGCACACACTAGTTAAAGTTTAAATTAATTCAAACATTTGTTTTAGACACTACAAGCCTCGAAATCGCATTCCATCGAAAGTTATGGCCTCAAAATAATTCCATATAATATTTATAAATAATACATGGAAATACTGATACATTATAGTGGTAATAACGTAAAATGGACGAATATGTATGGGGTTCAAAGAGAAACCCCAATGAAAGTATTAAAAAATTACCCTCTAGAAATTAATGTAACATAATAAACACCATTTCAAAATATACCTCTGTAAATGTCATAAATATCAAAAAAAATTGGATCAAAACATAAATGTATAGGACCACAAAATAGAAAAAATACCATGAGAGGAGGTAGATCTGGATGTACAAACTAAAGTTACATGCACTTAGAACCGAAGAAGGTTCTAAAATCTGACACATCTAAATATTAACATTCCCCACATATAGTGAATAACATCAAAAGAAAAAGGGTAAGGTATTGCAATATCCCAGCCACTTCCCAGAATAATTAATATTCCATCCACGAAGGAACATCATTTAAAATATGAGAATGAAATATGAACTCTCAGACAACATATTGAGGAGCTACTCAGGGGGGGAAATCCCATCAAGTATCTTCTTTAGGGAAATGAAAATATTAATCATCCCATATATCAGGAAAAAAGTTGATCCAACAGAATGAGTGGAATATGAGTGTCAGAATGGTTCTAGATCGTGGAAGTTAGTCAATATAAATGAGGAGGTGAAAAATGATCATAGATTCCATTCATTACGGTGATAATCACCCCCTCTTTAGTGAGATCATTCAGTATTTGGATGAATAGATAATCACCAGGAGATGATGTTGGGGCCATATCATCAACCCACCCACTTCTTGTAGATGGGTGGTATCCTAGAATGTATTACCCTTAGGTATTATTATTATCATTTAGTCATCATGTACTCAAATGGATGACATTGAAGGGAAATGTTCCCATTTTCATTATTAAGGGAATCCATATCATGAGTGGGTGGTTGATAGTTTTCCCCCACCCAATTTTAGTAATCCTGTGTTCTCTACCTTTTACTGTGTATTCAACCCCAAAAAATATCTCGCACACTTCATATAATAATATGGGTCGATGATGGCCACTAAAGATCTACAGAAATGAGTGATTTTATTACATTATATAATGGTGTAAGAGTTTATCATATTCAGTCGAAATCCTTATATCTTAAGAACAATAGATGGAACTCTATACTAAAAATAACAAGGATGAGATGTAGACACATTTAATCCCATTTATGTATCATGAATAGTTTTGTGAGTTTGAATAAATGAAACAATTATTGGAAGACATCATTTAGCGACCTCAATACAAATCTTGGATCACACCCTCAACACATAGGAAAATTCTAGGAAAAACAGAATTTTCATATAATAATCTCAAGATAGCAGTTGTGCCCATCCATGTACCTAGGCCAATCACAAATAAACCAACACATCCTTTGAGGTGGAAATAACCACAAAATCAACCTCTGACAAAAGTGCAACGAATTTAGGGTTTTTATAGATTTTTGGAATGGATGAATAAATCATGATACTTCTCAAATAAAAAATACCCCATTTATTTCTTAGTATCCATGGAAAATAAAATGCTTAAGCTACCACATCCCATGAATCCCCAAGAGGTCGTCCTCACTGACCATCCTGACTACTTCCCTTTCCATAGAATGTGGGTTTATAATATCTATGAATGATTCAACTTAAAATAAGTACTTCAAGGAATGGTCAATTTTGTATAGGTGGTGTTATATAACTCATCAAAACATGTGTCCTACAGAACCTTCTCATAGTAATAACAAGAGGGTTATTGGTATAATGTTGTTGATATGCTTGAACAGATTTTCTACAACAGTATTGCATGAAAAATAGATTATTGAGCTCATGCCACCATGAGAGTACAACTATGCATACCCAAAATATCTCTTCCACTAATGGAGGAAATAACAAATATTCCTCCCAAATGTGGATGTGGAAATTAGAATAAATAAGAAGCATAAGATTTTTACTTTTATTTAAATCCAATTCAAGCTTTTACGCTTACATATTTCTTCCCAACAATATCCACAGTATGGGAACTAACCCAGAAAATGGAACCCACGTCAGATGAAAATATCTTATTTGGTTCTTCCAATGTGATACACATGGAATACCAATTTTTCAATGATGAATATAACAGAATATATTAATTACTCATTGAAAACTGGTGACTGGTAATTTTCGTACCTTAGAATCGAGGATAATGGGGGGATTGTGTGTTGTCGGACCCAATATTCTTCTTGGGTCCCCAAAGAGGATATATATGTAGGTGAGGCCCATGGTATGGAAATACATTGATATGAAGAAATACATGGTGGTATCTCATAAACTTCTAATGGTCGTTAATAACTATTCATAATATATGACCACCTATATGGGGTATAATTATCTAATTATCCCAGGGAATATGGAATGCCAAAACGACTCATGAATCTAGAAGAAAATGCTTTGACATCCTCTTCATATGTACAAACACTATCTATATAAAATTTCTCAGTTTCTAATCCACATGTCTATGTGAAAACCTAGGTCAGGAATCTATAACCTTTGGCACAAAATTTCAACATTCTTAAGAAGATGATGGTTTTCCCATCCAACCTCTCAATTATCAATGCGATCCATCATTTAGAATACCTCTAAGAGGCACTCCTCAAATCCCTCCAATGCCCATAGCAATTTAAATCAGAAGTCCCTGTAGTCACGGTCTATCATATGGGGAACATGTTATAAGGATTCCATCTCACCAACTCATTCACAAAGAATGATCTATAAGAGGATATCTAAGGACACATCATTCCCCTATGTGTTTTGGGAAGACTTGAAAATGTCGACATCCAAATGGGTCTGATTAAAAATGGATTTGGGATCAATTTAGTTTTTTTTAACCCTCCAATGTATGAAATACTGTGAAGGGGATTTTCACCCCACAATCCTCAACATTCATGGGGATAATAAACATGCTAAAATAACTCTCAAAAGGATCAAACTCAAAAATCAACTTGGGGATGTCACATATGAAACTGATTTTATGTCTATCAGGATATAAATTTCTTATAATAACCAACTCTAATAGTCCTGGTTCCATATCCATATTGAGGTACCATTAAAATTCCATCAATTTATGAAACACACCATCAATGGAAATTTTAGACTACTACCTGTTTATATTTATCATTCGAGACCGTAAAATCCACATATGTTGAGGTAGGTTTCTACGAAAGGGGATGAGAACAACAAATGGTGCATGATTATATAAAATTTTCTACTCCAAATATGTTTCAGTTTCTCCATAAATATTCATATATTTTTCACATTAGTGACAATATGATCCCGCTAAATCAAGTTGAGGTGATAGAACTTGTTCGAGAGGCCCAATATCATCATATCCTTAGAGACAGTGTAAAAGAAATTAAATTTGACGTCTCTCTACAATGAATTAAGAAGTAGAGGTTGATAATGACACATCAAATGGACTCAGTCACCTTAAGAGTGATAGAGAAGCCCCAATATTTTGAACAACATCTGAAAATATTTTGATAGTCATAGAAGTGTTTGAATATGAGGATGACCATAGGAACATCCCTCCAGAATTAATGGAAGGTGTCTTCACCACCATTGTTGACATCATGAAAGTAAATGAGGATGTATAAAAATAAATGTGGCCAACATTGATTAGTTTCTTCATGCCCTTTGAATAGAAATAGATGTACATTGAATTTCTAAAGATATATCAATATGTGTTGAATTGGAACTATAAAAAAATTCCTCGACTGAATCAATATGTGGTTAAAAATTATCTTATCATACCCAATAATAATTGGGACATCATGTAGGTAGATAGGTGGATGCAACCCTATCACACTAGTTATGTAGAGTTGGAGGTTGAAAAACTGATCATAGAAAAAATTTTATGTGATGTGAAATGCCCAATATGGAATGCAAAAATTATCCCTACAAATAAAAAGGATTGGAAGATTAGGATATGCATTGATTTGAAATAACATCATCAACATTTACTAAAGGATGATTTCCCATCACTGATTACATAATTATTGATTAGTGAAACTTCTAGATTCAAAGCCACTTCATTCATGGATAAGTATTCTGGGTTAAATCAAATAAATGCGTGCTCTAAATATAAAGATTCCAATTATTTCAAGTGCCTCAGGGTATCTTCTCCTATTAGGTCATTCACATTAAATTAAGGAACCCTGGTGCCACATTTTAATGTTCCATGCATTGTATATTTATTCCAATTCTATGAAGGATATCCAAATGTTGTGTCAATGGTCTGGTTTTCAAATATTGATAGTGATGTGGTCACCTCACATATAATCAAAAAATATTAAAAAAAATTTGTGACAACATATTTTAAAGATGGATCTTCATAAATTTGCTTTTAGGGTAACGTTGGGAATTTTCATTAGCTTTATGATATTCTAGTGTATCATTGAGGTCAACTATGGGAAAAATAGTTTTATTTTACCAATTTCACTAAACATAAATCACAAAAAACTGAGGTGGATCCATGGGAACCTTACCTAAATTCAGTGTTTTATAATCTAGTTGGCTAGAAGAGCTCTTCCATTTACCAAGATAATGATCAAGTGGACCACCTATCAGTAGAATGATGAATGTCATGTATCCTTCAAAATTATAAAGAAGTTTCTACTAAACACACCAAATTTGATTCCTCTAGTGGAACAGATTCCAGTAATATTATATGTGGATGCAGTGGAACCCTCAATGGACACCCTTCTCACAAAAAAATGAAGTGGGGAGCTAGATTAATCATTACTACCTTATCCAATGAATTCTATGTACTACGACCCAATACTCTAATGTTGATATGAACTACCATGCACTTATATTTGAAGTGAAAAATATGAGGAATTAATTATTACACCATGAATCCCACCTCATCTGTCACATTGATCCACTCATGTACATCCTTTGACATTTATTTCTAATTGGGTGTCTAGACTGATGTGCAGTAACTATACAAAAATATTTAATCTAGTTCATGTCACCAAAGACAGTGAAGGGGAATTCCATGGATGATTTACTTGAAACACATCGTTCCCCAGATATTACACTAGTAGACACATATCTCCTTGATTAGGTGTTTTAATATGCCCATAAAACTACATGGACATGGGAGATGTATTTTAATGGAACATCTTGGAGACCTATCAATATAAGATTGGAAAATTAAAAGCTCAATCAGTTTGTATTAGGTATTACATTTTTCACTCCATAAAAAATTGTATTTCTCTACTCCTCACTATACTAAGAATACAAAAATAATGAGGTTGAATATAAATCCCCCAACATTGGCTTGGAAATAAACCTATAGTTTTCGATAGCCTACATAAATAACAAAGTGGATTCATAATTATAGATAAAGAAGATAAATGTTGATATTTATATAAGAAAAAAAGAAATAGCCCCTCCCGCTAGCCATGTTAGAGTAATGATTGTAGAGAACCATTTTGAGAGCACATTGAATCATGTTCTCCGATCACTAAATGCTCATGTAGACATAGTGGATAAATTACCCATAGTCCAGGATGAACCTGATCTAGAGGAAGAAATATACTGTATCAAACATGAAAGACTGTTCTCATCTATCATCATCTCAGATATGGAAGAAATAAATTAGGTTACCACTTCCCCATAAGATGATGAATTGATTTCCACCCCTATTTGGATGGGGCTAATAATTAGTTATTTTTTAAATGAAATTCTCTAGAATATACATGATGAAAGATAACCAATTTGGAATCATGTATAATACTCTACCCTAAATGACTAAATGAACAAAAATTATTTTACATAATAGGCTTTGATGGAATCCTCTTTATATGCACAAAAAAAGAGATAATCTAACTATGATATAAGAATTCCATTCAGGTTCCTATGATAATCATAAATCTAGGACCACACACTCCCACAAAATTAAGGGGATATCTTACTATTCGAAAACCATGATAAATGTATTTTTGGAATTCACTAGAATATTTCATGCATGTAAAATCAAGGGAAAATTCATCCATAAACCCTTCGAATTTCTATATACAGCTAAATATTCAGGGTTGTTCACCTTTTTTGGAATGTACTTCATGTGTCCTATCACCCAATCACAACTACGTAGTTTAAGTACCCTCTTACGGCTAATAGCCTCTTTTCAAAATGGGCTAAGGCAATACCCCTCATGTAATTCAAGACAAACAATATCATCAACTCCATAAAGTCCCATGTAATCACCTGATTCGGGGTCCCTCACACAATATTAAAGGACAATGACACCATCATATGTTATAAAGAGTTGATGAAACCCTTCTAGAAGTACAATTACTTGTCTAATTACTCATATCTGTATTATATAGTGAAAATTGATAGACAGATTCCTTCAATAATACAATATAATATATACTACATATGATGATGAACAAGGATAGAAAGTCTTGACCAAAAAATCTCCTCCATGTTTTATAGGCCTATCGTAGAACCACATTTACTACTACGTAATAAACACTGTACCCATTTTTTGTATTAGAAGGATGTTCTATTACCCATATAAGTTCAGATTCCTTCACTACGAATTTCCATTTGAATATAGCTCTTAGATGATGTGAAATTGTAAAAGAGGATGGAAGAATTGGAGTGGTTCGATGAGAACTACTTGTGACTTTTTCACAAATTTGAATTCCATCAAAATCATCTCAAACAATCCTTTAATAAAAAGTTTTACTTCTATACGTTCCCCAATGGATAACAGATACTAACTCCCAGAGCCCCAATGATACTAGGAATGAATCCTCCAATGCTAAAAGTTAAATTTTAAGTGCCTTACATGATATATAATGTCTATCATAATGAAGCCTACTCATTGGCCACAATGGATGGGGGTATTTCATACCCCCCCCCCACAATTCATTATTTATCAAGAAATACTTTTTATATCTATCATCAAACACATCTCATCCTTGTGTAGGATGTTAAAATAATCTTCATCTCAAGTCCTCATAGAAGTAAAATAAACAAAATATCATATCATGCCCTAAACACTTGACACCAAACTATACATAGAACTTATTCAAGACATGAAATTAAAACTACATAGTTCCCCCAATTGTTCATCATCATACATGTTGGGTGACCTATATACTTACCGTAAGACGTTAAACATCATGAATAATTTTCATTCTGAAAAACATTAAAATACATAGTTTTTTTATAACTACATATGACTTGATTCTAATCTCAATGGGATACACAGGGATGTATCAATCCAATATCTTTGTCTAGCAACTGCATGATACAAAATACCCCAATCCTAAACTTAACATCGTTTTCATGGGGTGAGGATCCATTGGAATTCATTTTTTCTCACACCAAGAATAGCGCATGTTATATTAGTAATTTTAGTTAGTGATTCTCCATAAAGGAATGGAATAGTAGTTCATGAAGGGTTCATATTTATTCTAAATGAAATACCCTAAAATTCATATAAAGAGTCTCTGATACATGATGTTAATCTCCATTGATGACATACCTTTCATGACATAATGTTTCACATTCCTATTAACCACTCCCAAGTAGACCACTATTTTTTGGGTAGTTCCCCCACCACACCACCAATTTAGAACTACGAGTGACTTGATTAAAGACATAACTTGATGAATAGTAATTCTAGAATATCCAACCCCAAGACACGTAACAAAACAGAATAAAATTTATCCAATAGCGAGTATAGGTTATACTTGCGTTGGAAGTAACAACCTTAATAAATACATATGACGTGATTACTATCATCAAAGGATATGTACTGATTTCCATATTTACATTTTTTGGTGTGGCGGTAATCTTCCATTTCACATTGGGGAGAATTATGTCATTGCATATTCATGTTAAACTACACAGTTACTCAAGAACTACATGAGGAATGATTCATGTCATAATAGGATATGTAGTTATACCTAGATGTCCAATCCTATGTCTAGTTACAAAAATCAATAGAAAAGATTCCAAAAAATTTGTATGGGTATAACCTAGGAAAATAGTTTTATGTTCATGAACTATATGTGACTTGATTCCTATCATAAAAAGATAGTTACTGATTACCAAATCAACAATATTGGGACCATCTACAGTGACCGATAAAAAAACACTTCAACTGCACCATGGATGAGTCATACAAATTCAATTTACCTATGTATGAGTTAAATATATGTTTGTTATCATTATTAATTTGATATATGGCACACATTTTTTTCTTGTCATTTCCAACATCCTTACCAGATTACATTAAACTACAAAGAAAATGTCCTGGTCTTATGAAATGGAAACTGAAAAAATTGTCCTTACTGTGTAACATTAAAATAATAGCTAAAACATTATTTCTTAATTCTTGATGTTAAAATAAAAGGAAAATTTTCATTACTCATGACTTTCAACTGTATAAAAGAATGAAAGCCCCTACTATAGAATGTTAACTTTTGCAGTCCATCATCCATTATTATCCCTTATCAAAGGACCATGTGAGCTGAACCCTGATCATCCAAAGTAGATGGGGCATCTTCCTTGTTTTAAGAACCACGATCTATATACCACAGTTCATGTCTTGAGTATCTGAAGTTACTGCAAACCATTTTTGGTGCTTGAAGTGGAAAACTGATCGCTTTTCTTGGAATGTGTCTTGATGCATAAATGGTCACACCTACAAATCAATGATATCTTATCTCATTAAAGAGGGATTTTAAATCCTTTTGATACCAATTTATTTTTGGAGTAGTTCATTACATAAGAATATTCAGGGCCAGAATTAGTATGATTTTCTCATATAATTACTCATGACATGAGAACCTCGAGCCATGTTTTACAAATATTTTCATCCCTTTCTCTCAAAATGATGTTGGTGTACTATTATCTATAGGAAACTTAATTAGGATCTTTTATGAAATCCAACATATTAGATCCTTTTATATCATAACCTTAAAAATCCTTCCCTATTGGTCAAAGTTATATGACATGAAACTCTTTTCTATAATGGTAAAATTCAAAAGACCTTAAAAATCTAGTTAAAGAGGCACAATCCTTTTCAGTTTAAAAACCCATAAAGGGAATCAAGAAAAAAAGTCAATTATCTCTATCAAAAAACATCATCTCCAGTGTTTAATAAAAAATTATGGTGTAAATAAATAAGGCAGAAATCTCATAGGGCCTAATTTTTTTCTATAGTGAAATATAAGAAACAATCACTAGACCCCTAGGTCTAGGATAATGTTAGAGTAATGGAATTTCACATATCCTCACTACGATAATTGGGTCACTAAGACGTGGAAAAACTATTTGGGAAATCATAACCTTATTTAATATTATACATTCATTGTTCCAACATATATAAATGGATGTCAAATCTAATAAAACCTCATCATAAAAGACTGGTAAAAATGAATTACTCTTTTGAATGAACCATTAGATCCCTGGAAGGCCCCCCCATAAATCATGGAGATATCATCATGATCTCATAGAACAATAGAAGCTTATAAAATCTCTTATTTTTGAACTATACCGAGATGATCCCATCTCCACTTAACTCAACTATTCTTAAATCAGGATTTTCTATGGCATCCCGCGATTTTATTTCATAACTTTTCATTGCATTTTACAAATAGAGGATCTTTAAAGTCTAGTGTCTTGGAAATCA
Organism: Viscum album; assembly: GCA_963277665.1. Lineage (NCBI taxonomy): Eukaryota > Viridiplantae > Streptophyta > Magnoliopsida > Santalales > Viscaceae > Viscum > Viscum album. Next base: position 1,527,306,395 of record OY728163.1, on the reverse strand, counting down.
GGAATAAAAGCATGAAAAATTAAACACTCCTTTAAATCCCCTTGAATAAATTCTTGAAAAGTTCATCATATGTACAATTACTGCATCTTATAACCTGGAGACATACAATCAAAGGAAAGGGTGAGCATAAGGCCCAATAAGGAAAGTAAGGGAATTATTTTACTTGTGATATCAATAAGAACTTCATGAAAAGCATAAAGACATAAGAATTGGTAAATGAGTCATATCATAATAAAATTTACATGAATCATAACATGAATATGTGGCTATAAAATTTCATTTCGGCATCAAGAACATATCACCATGTTCTATCCCCAAGGTGTCATAAAAATTTCAAGGGTTATTAACCAAAGTATCGTGAAACTTGTCATCTCTAGAGATTAATTATTTACCCAATGCATTGGAATGCTATCAGGGTGCACCCTTAATATGTATTTACCTTAATTTGATCCATATAGATCATAAACAAACATTTCATAAATAACCCATAGATAATAAAATAAATGAGTTCATTTCAAAATTGTGATGTTTTGAAGGTTCTTAAAAATAAGATCATTAAGTCATTTATAACCCATGGAAATGGAGTGAGTGTTACATGTCTGTCAATTAAAGAATCAAATATATCATTTTTTTGTAAATATGAAAATCCATAGAAACGAAATAGTTATGGGTACTCATATAGATATAATTAGAGAATTTATTGAGAGAAAGAGAGAAATTTTGAGATGCAATTTCTACAGCATAACAACTATATAACTTGGTTTTAGAAAATAATAAAAGAGTGGGCAGAAGGGTCTCCCATCCATAAATAGATAATTTTTCAGTATAGGGATATAATAAATACAAATAAAATCATGGTGTGCATATTTTAATGACACTCCACAAGAAAAGGAAACTTGAAAAGAAAGAGAAAGTGCAATTTCTTTTACGAAAATTCGACAGCCTAACGGCATCACTTAAAAATTTAGAAAATAAATTGATGAGAGCGGAAAGGGTATTTAATAATTTTTAAATGAAATGGAAAGTATTAATGATATATAATAACAATCCACCACATAATAATATTGAACTATAAGACATGACATAAAATAAGGTCTGATTTAAAAGCGGAGGGTGAAAGGTTCCCTTACTGATTTGGTAACTTACTAAATGTACACCCCATGAAAGAAGGATCTTATAATGAAAATTTAAATAACCATTAATTAAAGTATATTAAACAAAGAGTACAATCATGGGAAGTAAATACACCAAACAAAATGAAATAGTGTAAAATATACCATGAATCTCACAGGAATAAGAAGTGAGATGAAAATCCCTTACCATGTTGTATTCAATCAGATTGTATGAAAAAAATTACTAACCAGCAAAATAATCACATAATACCATGAATATAAAGATAATACTGATAATATATATCCAATTTATGTAAAAAATACACCACATTCTATAAATAAGTGTTGAACAATATAAATATCACAGAATTAAAAGTGAGATAAGACACCCCTTACCTCGTTGTCCAACTTGACTCGCTTGTATGTTCCTTGTCCTTACTGAATAATAAACATAAGTTACTTTATACATTCTTAAGAATATTTTTAAATTTTATTATTACTTTTATATTACTTATTACCTTTCTATAAAAATTAGTTAATTATATGATATCATATAGGACATTTTGTCAATGTTCGGTACTTGAGTAAAAAATGAACTTGTTATAATTATAAATTGTCCATGTGGTCAAAATTCCATTATCACTAGAATTATATTCATCATTGATATTTCATATATATCATATATATCCAGTATATATATGTATTTATAATAGTACATAACATTTGGAGAAAATAAATGAAATGCACCATTCATGGAGACGTTAAGCCGTACATATGCATGAACGCTACTTTCATTTCTATTTCATATTTTAATGAAATGAAAACATAGTGATTAATCAGTATATTATAATTTAATTATAATATGTATTTAATAAATGCCACATATGTTCATAAATTCTATCCTTTATACATTCCACATATGGCATGAACGAGTCATATCACATTGAGGGGGCGGTAGTTCGCACTTCCTCTAATGAAATTATCGAGTTTACGCATTATGGGAACTATAAAGGTATGATATAAAAAGGGAAATACATAATACTAAATAAAACATAAATATAATATATATACTATATATATATATACAGTTCCATCATAATGTCCACCATGAGAGGTGGTAGAAGATAATTAAACAATCATCATTTCGTGAGGCAGTAGTTCCCCGTCCACTAAAACAATATGTTCTTGACCTATTAGATGGAGGTGTGTGTACGTTTAGCTAGAATAACACTCATAAAAACATACTTGTATATTTATTATACTGTTGTTGATATAAAATAAAGTAATAATAATAGTTTAGGGGGTTGGAGAAGTAAAATAAAACAAAAGAACTTAAGAGAAGACCTTACCTTTAAATCGGGTAACTCCTTTTGGTTTGAACCAAAAGGGTTTCTTGAAGTGCTTTATTCCTAAGGTAATGCATATAATATGAAGAGAGGGATCTTGGTAGATTATTTTAGAAGAGTTTGTACGATCCAAGGGCTTTAGAAGTGTGATAAATGGGTAGTAAATGAGGGCTTTTTTATAAGGGAGAGGAAGGGCTCTTTTGGAATGTTTGAAAATATTATTTTATTATATAATGATTTTAAGTTTATAAAGGTAAAAAAATAATTAAAGTCAAAGATAATGTGTACCATGTTCTAAATAAAATAATCCAAGAATAATTAGACATGTTTTTGATATTGTTTTAATTTTAATCTTCTTATTTAGTTAAATAATCCGTTAATAACATAAACACTTCATCATCATTGTGTCATATATAATTTTATTTATTTGATTTCTAAAAATTATAAAAAAATACCATAATTTAGGAAATATTTTTATATTTCCATCTATTATTTATAGTTGAAAATATAACTTATATAACCCCATGTAAAAATTGTTTTAGTAAAAAAATTCTTGTTTATGACATTTTTATTTTTACTATAAATAAAAAGTTATTAATGTCATTATATTACCCAAGTGGTTCCATGGGGTCCCAGAATTGACCCATGGATTTTGTGGTCGTCCATTACTCATAAAATAAGGTTTGGACAAGTTTCAAGGTAATTTTTAATTATTATAACATTATTTTTACCTTAAATTACCCTAATTACCTTTAATCGTGGTTAATATAAGACAAAAGTTAATATTCATCAAAAATTATTTTCATCCCATTGAACAAAATTTTACTTACTAATGACAACCATGTATGTAAGATTTTTTAAATTCAATTCATAGAAGAAAATTTCAGTTTTCTAACTACTACTTATTGGTTTCACTATTCATCAAAAATTGAAGGTTTTCAAAAAAATCCGAAAATTAACTCTATGATAAATTTGATATTATGAATTCAAAAATGATTTCTATTTTACCAAATTCAAAACATATAATTTTCATTAATTAATTTTGTAATTAATTCCCATCGTCAAAACAAAAAACGTGTTTTTAAGAAATAATATCCATCAAAAGATTGATATTTGTTAATGTCCAATTTCAAAGTGAAATTGCTTCCAATGGCCAAAATTGGGTTAAATGATAAAAATATAATCTATTTACACATTAAAACCAATTAAAAATATAATCTAACCAAATAAATAAATTATATTAAAAGGAATTTTTGAATTAAAATACATCATTTTTTCACTAATCATTAAAAATGAACAATATCAGAAAAATATTAATATTTTATCCAAATTAAATTTTGATGTACTGATTCTAAATATGAAAGTTATTTTGTCAAATATAATATGTAAAGGTGACAAAAACTATATTTAAAAAGGGTTCTCCATCAAAAGGTGGTAAATCGCCCTTTTGAAGTAAATTATGCTTAAAATTAGATTCATTTACATTTTAAGCCTCTGACTTTTATTGGATGAATGTAAAAACTTTTAAAAAACATATATTAACATATTTAAGTTACTTCGATTAATTCCCACCAATACAACAACTAGGTGTTAACTACCATTTAAAATAATATTATTATATTATTAGTGTGCAACGTAAGATTTCAAAGAAACCCGTTGTTGGGTGTCAGGTACACAATTGTATATAGAATCCCATTTAAAATAAAATTAATATTTAATTCAATAATATTAATAAATAATAAAAATTTATAGTCTTTACTTTCTTGGGATGTTACATTCTTTCCCCCTTTTGAAAATTACGTCCTCGCAATTTTAAAATTGGGCTTGGAAACTTCATTTAAAGTCCCACATCGGAAAAAGAGTCAGTAAAACTATCAATTTAAGAAAAAGAGAAGTACAAAGGTCACCTGAGTTAACTCATACTAGGATTCCATGAAGGAAAACATAGATATGGAAGAGAAAACAAACGGTCAAGTTCTGATGGAGAGTGATAGAAAACACGATTAGGAGAAATTTAACCACTAGAAAATCACAAACTTATGGTGTGTTAAACGGCCTTTGATTACCCAGTAGGAAAAGTAAACCAACAACATTTTTGTTTTATATTCCTTTTAATAATTTTGAGGATTTCATTTTCTATAGAGAATAAAAATATAAGTAAATATACTTACATTCAAGTAGAGTTTCATCCTTTAATAAGTTTCTACCAAAACTAATCTTTTCTCCAAACAATAAGCATTCAAAAAGACTTGGTCACATGAAAAGAACAAGAATCTTCTTCTAGATAATCACATTATCCACAAAAAAAGAACTATATATTTTCTTTTTCTTTAGACATCAACTAGAACCGAAATGGATAGTACGAGATCATATAATCCCCCAAAAAGATAATCCTTTATAAAAAGAAATACTACTATTAATCTCCAAAATTTAACAAAAAGTACCCAAAGTTCAAGAAAGACCATTCAATACACAATAGTCTTTAAAATTATTCAAAATAATACTATCTAAGATTGAAATCCAAAACTAATAAGGATTTAATCACATAGTCTTCCATGGTAAATCTTAATATTGGTCTCCAAATAACATCGACTACTATTAAATTCTCATACTAAAGTGTAATTAACCTAATAACATATTCGTTATGCTAGGTTAATCATTTTCCAAAAATAACCCAAATCAACATATGTCCACAATAAAAACATAGATTCTTACAAAATAAAAATTTCAACCATTCCTCTGCAAATGAAATCTTGCAGTATTTTATTTTCCTTAGGCATATAGTATTCCAAAAGAGAAACCATCTTCCAAAATAACCTTTTTCATTTAATCAAAAAATCAATTTACTATACTAAGGATATCCATTTGATAAAATAGGAGTTCCCAAAATCAACTTATTCTTGATCCATAAAATCATTTTACTAAAAAGAATAAGTCATACTAACCAGGGACTTCACGTAGGTCAGGGGTAGGTGATAAAACCAAATCGCACTTTGGTTGTGGGTTTGATTCCCACAGATTTGTCTGAAACGAGGGGTTTTCACACAGTCTACATGTTGTACTTTTTATAAAACTCAAGAATAAACATAAAAGGTTTTACCCTTAATGGTTTTCTTATACCATTCATTTTCATCCCAAGATAGTTCTGCTCGTATCCAGATAGGGATGCATTTTCTTGATAAACCACTTACTCCATATTCACCAAAATACCAGGAAGTTTTCCTATATTTAAACAATTCTATAGGGTTCTTAATAATGTTTTCATAGCCAAATTTCCATAAATAACTAAAATATCCTTTGATAATAATTATGGAATCCCACCATTTTATTACATAACTTTTCATTACATTTTACAAACAGAGGATCTTTAAAGTCTAGTGTCTTCGAAATCAGGAATAAAAACATGAAAACATATACACTCATTTAAATCCCCTTTAAAATATTTTTGAAAATTTCTTCCTATGTACAATTACTACATATCCTGGAGACATACAATCAAATTAAAGGGTGATCCAAAGGCCTAGTAAGGAAAGCAAGGGAATTAGTTAACTTGTGATATCAATAAGAACTTGATGAAATCCATAAAGACATGAGAAATGGTAAAAGAGGCATATCATAATAAAAATAACTTGAATAATAACTTGAATATGTGGCTAAAACATTTCATTTCGACATTCATGAACATATCACCAAGGTCCATCCCCAAGGTGTCATAAAAATTACCAAGGTTATTCACCAAGGTTTCATGCAACTTGTCATCTCTAGAGATTAATTCATTACCCAATTCATTGAAGCACTATCATGGAGCACCCTTAATATTTATTTAGTTTCATGTGATCCATATAGATCATAAAAAACATTTTATAAATAACCCATATATAATAAAATAAATGGATTCATTTCAAAATCGTGACGTTTTAAAAGTTCTTAAAAATAAGATATTTAAGTCTTTTATAACTCATGGAAAGAGAGTGAAGATTACATGTATGTCAATTCCAGAATAAAATATATAATTTTTATGTAACTATGAACATACTTATAAACTAAATATTTATGGGTATTCACATATATAAAATAATATAATTTCTTGAGATAAAGAGAGAGAAATTTTGAGACGCAATTTCTGCAGCATAACGACTATATAACTTGGTTTTAGAAAATAATAAAAGAGCAGGGTCAAGTGTATCCCATCCATAAATGGATAATTTTTCAGTATAGGGACATAATAAAAATAAATAATATCATGGTGTGAATATTTTAATGACACACCACATGAAAAGGAAACTTGAAAAGAAATAGAAAGTGCGATTTCTTTTATGAAAATTCGGCAGCCTAACGGCGACACTTAAAAATTCAGAAAATCAATTGATGGGAGTGGAAAGGGTCCCACATCATTTTGAAATGAAATGGAAAATATTAAATATATATAAGAACAATCTCCTACATAGTAAAATGGATCTATAAGACATGATATAAAGGAAGTTATGACTTAAAAGAGGTGGGTGAAAGGTTCCCTTACCGATTTGGTAACTTTAGAAACGCACACCCCATAAAAAAAGATCATATAAAGAATATTTAAATAACTATAAATTAAATTATATTACAAAAATATTACAATAATTGTCAGTACATACACCACACAAAAATAAATAGTGGCGAATATACCATGAATCTCTCAAGAATAAGAAGTGAGATGAAAATCTCTTACCACATTGTATTCAATCGAATCGTATGAAGAAAAATTACTAACCACCAAAAGAATCATATAATATGATGAATATAAATTTAATCCTGATAATATATATCCAATGGAAGTACACAATTGACCACATGCTATAAATAAGTGGCGAACAATGGAAATCTCACGGAATAAAAGTTAGATAAGAAACCCCTTACCTCGTTGTCAGACTTGACTCACACGTATGTTCCTTGTTCTTCCAGAATAATAAACATAAGTTAATTTATAATTTCTTAAGAATATTTTTAAATATTATTATTCCTTTTATATTACTTATTAACTTGCTATAAAAATTATTTAATTATTTGAACTCATATCAGACATTTTGTCAATGTTCGGAACTTGAGTCAAAAAAGAACTTATTATAATTATAAATTGTGTATGTGGTCAAAAGTCCATTATATCCAAAATTATATTCATCATTTATATGCCATATATATCATATATATCCAGTATATATATGTATTTATAATAGTATATAACATTTGGAGATAAGAAATGAAATGCACCGTTCATGGAGACGATAAGTCGTACATACGCATGAACGCTACATTCATTTCTATTTCATATTTTAAAGAAATTAAAACATAGTTATTCCTAGGTATAATATAATTTAAGTATAATATATATGTCATATATGTTACATAAGTTCATAAATTCTACCCTTTATACGTTCCATGTATGGTATGAAAGAATCATATCACTTTGGGTGGCGGTAGTCCACACTTCCTCTAATGAAATTATCACATATACCCATTATGGGAAAAATAAAGGAATTCTATAAAAATTAAAATACAGAAGAATAAAGAAAACATAAATATAATATATATCATATATATATAAATTTCCATCATAATGGCCACTATGAGAGGCGGTAGGAGATAATTGATCAATCATCGTTTCGTGAGGCAGTAGTTCGCCATCCACTGAAACAGTATGTTCATGACCCATTAGATGGAGGTGTGTGTAAGTGTAGCTCAAATAATTATAATAAATACATCCATGTATATTTATTATACTGTTTTTTTATAAAATAAATGAATTAAAATAGTTTAGGGGGTTGTAGAAGTAAAATAAAACAAAAGAACTGAAGAGAAGATGTTACCTTTAAATCGTGAAACTTCCTTTGGTTTGAACCAAAAGGGTTCCTCGAAGTGCTTTCTACCTAAGGTAAGGATTTTAGGATGAAGAGAGGGATCTTGGGATCTTATTAGAGAATAGTTTTGATGATCCAAGGGCTTGAGAAGTGTGAGAAATGGGTAGGAAGTGAGGGATTTTTATAAGGGAGAGGAGGGGATCTTTTGGAAAGTTTGAAAATATTATTTTATTATATAATGATCTTAGGTTAGAAAAGGTCCAAAAATAATTAAAGTCAAAGATAAGGAGGGACATGTTCGAAATAAAATCATCCAATAATAATTTGAAATGTTTTGGATATTGTTATAATTTTTTTCTTCTTATTTATTTAAATCATCCATTAATGATGTAAACACTACATAATCATTGGGTCAAAAATAATTTTATATATTTGATGTATAAAAATTATAAAACAAATACCATGATGTAGGAAATATTTTTATATTACCAAGGATTATTTTTATTATAAAATATAACTTATATAACCCCATTTAAAAATAGTTTTAGTAAAACAATACATGTTTATGAAATTTTTATTTTTACTTTAAATAAAAATTTATTAATGTCATTATCTTACCCAAGTGGCTACATGGGGTCCCAAAACTAATCCATGGATTTTATGGGTCATAAATTACTCACCCAATAAGGTTAGAACAAGTTTCAAGGTAATTTTTTATTATTATAACGTTTTTTTACCTTAAATTACCCTAATAACCTTTAATCGTGGTTAATAAAAGTTAAATGTAACTATTCACCAAAAAATATTTTCATCCCATTGAACCAGATTTTACTTAATAATGACAACCATGTATGTTTGATTTTTTAAATTCAATTAACAAAAGTGGTAAAATTTCATTTAAATGAAAAAGTCATTTTTTAAACTACTACATAGTGGTTTCATTATTCATCAAAAATTGAAGTTCATCAGAAAAATTCCAAAAAATATCTCTAAGATAAATTTGATATTCTGATGTCAAAAATAATTTCAATTTTACCAAATTTAAAACATATAAGTTTCATTAATTAATTTTATAATTAATTTTCATCGTCAAAACAAAAAGCGTGTTTTTAAGAAATAATAACTATCAAAAGATTGATAATTGTTAATGTCCAATTTCAAAGTGAAATAACTTCCAATGGCCAACACTGGGTTAAATGGTAAAAATATAATCTATTTACACTTTAAAACCAATTAAAAAGACAATCTAACCGTATAAATAAATTATACTAAAATGTGGTTTTGAAATAAAATACATCATTTTTCACTATTCATTAAAAATGAACATTATCAGGAAAATATAAAAATTTCATCCAAAATAAATTTTGATGTTCCTATTTTAAAGATGAAAATTATTTTGTCAAATATAATATGTAAAAGTGATAAAAACTAGATTAAAAAGGGTTCTCCATCAAAAGGTGATAAATCACCCTTTTAAAGTAAATTATGCTTAAAATTAGATTCATTTACATTTTAAGGAATTTAATTTTATTGGATGAACATAAAAACATTTAACAAACATATATTATCATATTTAAGTTAGTTCTATTAATTCTCTATAATACAATGGCTAGGTTTTAACTACCATTTAAAATAATAATATTATATTATTAGTGTGCAACGTAAGATTTTAAAGAAACTCATTGTTGTGTGTTAGGTATGCCATTGAATATAGAATCCCATTTAAAATAAAATTAATATTTAATTCAAAAATATTAATAAATATGAAAATGTAATATTATTTATTTTCTTGGGATGTTACATTTTCAATTTTTGAAATAATAAAATTTGAGCGGATTCAACATCCTCCATGTTATATCTCCATATTTTGTACCCCTTATCGAATTAGTGGTAGAAAACTAAATTTCCAATCCTTTTGAAATAAAAAACCTCATCATTTGAATCCACATGGTGTAGGCTCTGGTTACATAAATTAACAGATAAATTTCCCTTGGAATCCAGAACCCTTTCGGGATAGATTTTACTTCATACAAAACATCATTTTACAGACTATTGTGTCTCCAAAAATATTCTATAGCCCTTAAAAAATTTCTTCGTATATCTGTTTGACCATGATATTAATGCATAAATGGATTAGATCTACCAATTAGAGGCATCCCTTTCCTATAAGAATGGAAATCTAATCATAGTGAGCCTTGGTGACACCATATCAAAACATAATAACTTAGGGTATCTTGCATCATTCCTTCTATGTATGCATCATTCCACTATCAATCAATTCATGCTCTTGGCCATATGATTACATCACCTGCATTCCAACTATCTAGTTGTTCCAATCTCCCCTATTATTTTTCCCTTAACAAATATTACCCCAATAAATCTTTTATAGCCCTTCAAAATAAGAGGAACCACCTCTATTTGATAATTATACCAATGCATTAGGGATTTGACCAACTATTCAAAGGAATATCAACTGTTTAATAAATGAGATATATTCTAATGAGCCTCAAGAACACCATATAAAAAACTCATAATCATAGTATGTATTGGTTTATTCCATGAAAGTATGAACCATAGCCCATAATTATTGATAATGTAATGGGCATAAGTCTTTAAACTGCATTTAATCCTATGGTATGAGTTACAAGTTCATAAACTACACTGATATAAGGCCTGAGAAAAAAGAAATTAATGTAAAATTATATAGGGTCCATTCTAAAAGACCAAAAACTATAATAATATAATATCAAAACTAAAATACCTAAAATTACATTGATATATCGTCCACGATATATGTATAAAATGTAAAATGATATAAGGTCTGAGCTAAAATACCCTAAACTACAACAGTACAAGGTACGAGATAAAAGACCCATAAATACAATGACAAAAGGACTGAGCTAAATGACACAAAACTAAAATGATAATAGGTATGATATAAAAACCCCTAAAATAATGATATAAAAGGTCCATGCTAAAATACCCTATACTTAAGTTATTGAATATCTAAACAAAAAGAACTTGTACTAATAATATTGACGGTCAAGGTTAAAAGGCCATAAACTACATCACCGCAATGATTTAGTCTACATGAATAAAAAATATTTTAAGGCCCCCTATATGGCCTTACAGAAACTAAATCTACGATCACTAAGATTATCAACATCAGTAATATAAACTTAAATCCCCCTCCAAGACATATATTCTACCAAATTTTTCTTTTGGTAAATAATTGATCTCAAGATAACACAAATAGATATATCAATAAAGAGTATCATGCGGGTGAGCATTCATGAGAAATTATATAGAATGACCTGACATGATTTATATATTCATAACCATATATTTAGGTTTAAGTGATATTATGTGAAGGATGGATATTGGTGGAAATTTATATAACATCATATAAGTGTGATTTCATGCATATCATAAATTAAAGAACGAAATATGGAATGAAAAATTAATTTGTTAAAAAATTCATTCATTGATAATGTATAATAGGAGGAATCCCCAAATACTATAGTATCTCCCATAAAAATATTAGCAAATACAATGATGATAAATTAAAACTATATCATAGGAATTTTCTGAGGAATTTTTTTAAAACATGTAAACATCTACGCCATGAAAGCAGTATATTAGTGTAAATGGTTAATTGACTCAGTCTCCACTTCTGTAACCCACTAAAACTCTCCCATTGTGGAAACAACTTCAAGTATTGCCTTATCTACCAGGTCCATGTAGTTACAATACAATATTATAAGAAATTTATTGTGCATGTTTGAAATGTAATATACCTACTTTAATATGGAGAATCAAATAATTGGGATTTTCATTTTAAATCTTCTCGAAACATACCATGTGTCAGTGAGATATCAACTTCACCTCCCATTGGGAATCTATATCTACAACCTCGTCCTAGTTCTACAGAACTAAAGAGGAAGCCTCAGCAGCTACCACCATTGATTAAGGGCCCCATTCTACTTTCTCATAGAGTCCACCTCTTTTAGCCAGGTATGGAGGTTCGTATAATCAAATCCGTCATAACTAATGGTAGGTAACATAAACATAATGTGGTCCAACTAATCGTTAAACTCTTCTAAGGGTGTCTTTGAAACAAAGGCCAAATCTCCCACAACACTTGTCACTAAATCAAATGGTATACGGACACACAACCTAATCCTTTATTTAATCCCATAATAGAAATTGGAACATATTTCAAAACTAGGTCTCTTAGATAAAGAGTAGTTCTCGTAGACTTGGATGATGTGAGATGGGAACCTGCCTTAATAATGCTCCATCAAGTCGGATGAACCCCAACTGGGACCAGAACTAAACCACCTAATCTTCATGGTAATGACTCTAAAACAAGTATTTAATGGGTTTATCCTTATAAATATAAACCATATGATATCACCCATTAACCAATAGATGTAGCTGATGTTAGAAACATACCATTCTTAACCACATCAAAGTAACTTTCCACTATCCTGACTACATATTCAGGTGAAGTGGAAATTCCCTTCAGGTATGATTAACCATCCAGAACCTTTGATCCTTTTATATAATATGTACATAACTCAATATCTTTTAGATATATAGAAACAAAATATTATGAAGTGTGATTTACACGAATAAATGAAGTGTCTAGTTTGGATGATGTATTCAAATTATCCAAAAAAATCACTTCCATTGGGGATAACACATTATTATAATGTATATCTTTGTCAGTGTCCTCCAAAAGGACGTCCACCCATGATAGATCAAGTGGTGAGACCACTAGGATGTATCCAGTAGATAATGGGAATGATTTATTCATCACCTAGACCGTCTCCGCTTCTTGATGGAACATTCTTGACAACAAAGGTTCTACCAAATCGATCGAACACTCTCCTTCATCCCCAAGATAAGATAAATTATCCTCTAGGATAGATCAGTAGAGACCAACACATTGATTAAATGTAAGGAAGTGGTCTCAAAATTACCTGAAATAGGAAATGAATGAAATGTCACACTTACACGGGGGTTCTATTAAAGGGGATTCTGACTATTCAGAGTGGTTCCTTTTTACAAACCCTCTAGGGATGTATTTCTAGATGGTGATGATGACAAATTAATTTCATTGGAATCACTAATAACCACAATCATTTTGGAAAATTGAACTAGGTATCCATCATCACCGGTCTTCCAGTCGTTGTCAAATTCCTCTCCCACTAACACACCATGGGCATAATATATGGGGGATGGAAGGATTGTATGGTCCCTTAAAACCTCCCACTATGACATAAAAACAAAAATGGATCCATTATAGTAAAAATGGAACCTCAAACCTTTATGAATTTTAGTGATCTCAGCCTTACTACTTCCTCAGAATAGGATAACCCTATTCATTAGTGGAAATTTTCTGTTTACCCCAAAAAATCATATGGTATACCAATGTTGTAATTTTTTTACAGTTTTTACAATCAAAAGACACATCATGGTCTCATAAGACGTTGTCGATGTCTTCAAGTTAGTCATTTAATGTTATACTTATAAAGGAAGTGATATTGATAAATCAATCCAAATGAAACCCTAATTGATTCATTTTATTCTAGAGCTCGGCCTATGAGTTCTACATCATCCATGCCTTCCAGTATCGAGATAAGACAATAAAGGATGCCTATGACATGGATTCAACCACTGTTATTACAAATACTACAACCAAAATAGTTTCCACTCTTACCTAAAATGGAAAATGATTTATTCTTTGGTGGGGTTCATCAAGGGAAATCAATGCCCTGAATACAGTTTCATTCTGGGCCAAAGAATATTCTCAACACCATTGGAAGACTCACATAAAAATATTTATAATTTCCCATCAGGATATGTGTCTATAAAAAACACACCATAACTAAAAGATAAACTAATTGATGCATAATGGAGAGGAAGGTTTATCCTAGCCCATGTACCATCACCAGTGAACATCATTCTAAATTGGTTACCAAAAATAGGATAATGCTTGGACTGAAAAAAAAACTAAGTAATTTCATCCTAACTAGATACATAAGAATTGAAAACAATACTTGAAGGGTGTATTCCAATCACTCAGCAGCTCCCCATCAATACATGTAGAAAGTAATCCCTTGGAAATTGTTTTTATATAAGCTCATACAACAAATATAAACCATCCATAATCAACTAAATATGATGTCAGTTCTTACCAATAGGTTTTGATGGAGAAAAAATCCTACCTCACTTATACTCTATAGTTAGTGTCTGCAGAGAACATTTTGGATTCCCTAGATCATCATATTTTAATAGTCTTCTAATGAGCCCATATCCAAACCCGCATTACATGAATGGTGACATCCATAATATAGGGGTATTTCTATTTTTAAACATGGTGAAAAAGGAAATATATTTTGATGGACATAGTGATAGATATCTTAATATGCTCCCCCCTAACATGGAGGTCACCATAAATAATGTGGAAACTATAAATCAACTTTTTTCATTCATTTTAAGTACGTAACAATTCTGATTTATGGGGGAATGTAGAATCATTATATAGCTATGTCAACACAATGTACTTCTTCCCATCCCCATTATTCACATTTCCCTTCTTCAAAAGTAGGATAGTAAAAACTTATTGCACTATGTGTTTCCTTTATAAAGAATTCTTAGTTCTAGATTAGAGTGAAACTTCTTAATGAGGTATCCCAACCTTTCATTAAACATGATATATTCTCCCATAAGTGGATCCTTCTTGACGATCATTTCATCTAGCCTGATCATTTCTCGGGTGAGTAGAGGAGTCCTCATTATCCAAGTCCAATAGTAGGGGGGACTCTTCATACATCCTACCCTATATTGGTGAAACACATATATGTTCAAAATCCTAGAGGCTAACACTAACATCATAATTAATGAGGTTAAATGTGTTCATCTCTAGACTCAATCAACTATAAAGATCTATCATCATTCCCATATTGAAATTAGAAAATATTTTTGGGATCCAGAAAATATCATACATCTCAATCTAGTTCAACTCCACATTAAATTATTAAGCAATGAATTTCATCCATAAGGTCCATCCCGAATCGATTCTAAAACTCCCCCCTTTGAAAAAATTCCATGTTGGGAATCCACAAAATTTTATATCTAGGGGAATTTATCTTAATTGTCTATAGGTTTATATGAACATTCCAATAAGGTTCACATTTTTTCCTGTCAATATATGTGGGCATGTAAGTTAGTATAATCTCATCTACACAGTCTCCAACAGAAAAAAAGTAACCCCCTTAATAGATTTCCGCTCAGAAGGTGATATGCTTCTTTTAACCCAAATAGGTTGGTATTAATGATGAATGTGGTGAATTAATATGAGTTTTATTGGTAAGACCAAACCCATAAAGGGGTAGAAAATCTAAAAGATCGTTTTCACCATGTTTCTATCACCATATCTATATCATCTTCATATGAGGCGACCCAGTATAATGGTGATAGGTGACATACATGCTCAATATAATAGAATATATATGGTCCATTACAGCCTTTTCCTCCCTCATAAAAGTCTTTAATGATTTATGATGATTTTCAGAATCAATCTTACCTATTGTAAGTGTAAAATGAAAGACATATAAAATAAAACCTTATAAAAAGGTCATAAACCAGTTGCATCATGATCATCAAATGAATTGACAAAGGGTTTCACAATCAAATAAAATATTCGCAAATCACCTGGCTCTTAAAGACCTCACCAATTTCATAAATCCATAAGGAATATTGGAAACTTCATAAACCCTTAAGATAATAGTGATCACGTGACTTGACATGGTCACAAAAGCCACAAAATAGTCATTGTATCATATGATCAAGCCTATATATCCCATGAAACAGTCAATGTAATCATACATCCCCTTGAAAAAAGTTAAAATAGTTACCAAAGTTAAGTTCATGTTAATTTTTAACCAGAAACCAGGCAAAGGAAGTTTTGTAAAGAAGTTATCAAGCAAATGTCTCATGAAGAGATCAAGCAATCAGTGCTTACGGGGAGGTCTTGTGACAAGGTCACATGATGGAATCATGGCATGTGAGATATAGAGAAATTCATATATATTTAATTAGTCCTTATTTTATACCCAATTTATAGATAATTATATGGAATTAGAAATGTTTTATGATAGACCAATCATCTCCCAAAACAATGATTTTTGAAAGTTCTAAAATGTTGAGGTGCAAATTTATCTTTGTCAAATCTAGGACCTTGTCTTCGAGAATATAGCTCTTGATGGGGGGGGGGGAATTTGATTCATTGGAAATTAGAATTAGAAAATTAAAAAAATGAATAAATACAAGAATATAGATATTATGTTCCAAAAAACGAAACGGAAAATGAAAGTGGCCAAAAACACATGGATCACATGATCTCCCAAGAGACATGTGAATTGTATACCAAGTGTAAGATCCTACAAAGACACTTTAAAAATTTCTTCAAATCTCGTGAATTTGGGACAACAACAAGATAAGAACTTCCATTCTACTTTCTTTTTCAGCTGGCATATGCCTGATGAAAAATCCAACAATTGTTGGAAAAATGGTGGTAAATATCCAAAAGGATGAAAGATCTTATGGTCATAAATATCATGTAGCACATCACCTATATGTAGAGTGATTTTCATCGACAAAAATTATACAAACTCATTATTTCCCCAAAAATTATAAAGTAATAAATTGAAATAAAATGGGAAAAGTTGGGGGCCTCCAACGGTCATAAAATACATATGATGTTTCTAGGAAGTTCGAGAGAAATCACAGAAACTAGGTGACATGTCGACCACACCACGTGAAATATTGTTGGAATATCATCATTTTCATATTAAAGTACCCAGACATGTCCACATAGTCTTGAGCTCCCCCATTGGCTCCAAAACTAAACATAAGGGTTTTATCGTGATAATGATCATGCTTTAGTGTGAGTCCTTTTTCTTATTATGTTATGAATGAATGATGGGGAGAGTGAATGTATTGGATATCACTTTTTTAATCTCTCAAGATCCATAATAAATCAATAATAAAATAAGAAAATAAAATGAAAATGGATGATGCCTCTCTAGGTCATAAAACTCCTGAAAAACATGTACGGTCTCACCAATCTATTTTACAAGTCATATGTGTTGTGCAAAAGGTCCCAAACAAGTCTCTTAAAGTCATGCGAACCCTTTTCGATAGGAACCCTAGTTTCACTAAGTCCCATTAACATTTCACCTCGATAATATTAAAGTACCATAGAGTGTATTTATGATTAAACATGACCCATTTAATTGAATATACTCTATCAAATTGGGCATTACTCGAATGGTCTCGTGCTCTCTAATAATAATATGACACCCCTAAAGTAAAATACATTAGGTATTCATTAAGACGTGTGATACTGAATCCCTAAAAAAACTCCAACATAGATTTTCTAGATACATTCTACGAAATGTGATGAAAAACTAGGTTTGATAGACCTATAAATATCCCACCCCACCCTAAAAAATTCTCCCTATCCCATCACAGAAGGAGGGAGTTTTGCAATTATCCTCACACTATCACACCCAGGAACCCATGAAGATTTCTAAGAGAAGTTGATCTCACAATTGAGATCATTTTACAGCTATTACGATCATTTGAAAACCCAGATAGACCATGAAATTATCATTTAAACTTGGGGTGATCACTCATATATCATGTGAAAGACATTGGGAGTGTCACATGAAGAACACCAGACATTTTTACTAAATAATACGAGACAATAAACAAACTAAAAAATTAAAAATATATGAATTTGAAACAAAAGTTTATAAAAATAAATAAAAATATGGTATTCATATGAGAAAAATATATAGGTTAATCCTCATGTGCTTCACGTGAAACACTGGGTCTTGAAACCACACTAGGACATGTCACCCAAATCTTGAGACACTCTGTTGGTATATTATTTGGATTATGATAAGTCCCCAAGAAATTTCAGGGAATGCTACATGGTCCCCCGACCATGAGTCAGATTTTCTATAAAACCCTCTATGCTAGCCATCCATGACTGAAAATATCATATAAATGTGTCAGGAAACTCATATTGTGGTATCAGTTCTTGTCAGCTAAGTCTCAAAATAGCACTAGGGAATGTCAACTTACTCTCATCATGTCTTCTATACATGTTAGGATAGATCATGAACTACCCCCCAGACATGTCACATAGAATCTTGTTAAACCCTCCAATATTGTCATCTATCTTTTACAATGACACAAGGAAAAGTTAGAACAATAATGTGATGAACACTATGAATTCCATTCGAGATCATGTGATGGATTTGATGAAAAACCATCTGGGTCTTGTGGTGTCCTCCAATTAATTCATCTTTGATCATGTGACCACCATTTGTTAGTACATCCATATTTTTTGAATTCCCCTGGAAAAGACAACTAAATCATGAAATTATCTTTGGAATTGTGAGGTAGACATTATCTGACATTAAAACTAGAAAAAAGGCATGTTGAGCAGACAATCAACACATGTTATGGAGACAAGCTAGCCAGGTCAATTAGGCATCCTGATAAATTGAATCCTTGTCCATCCCTAGTATGTAAGAACTGAATTGTATGGAAACCTCAGTTTGAATACTTTTATTATCTCCATAATATGATATTCCAATAATATAAGGCCAACATCAGTGTTTAAGCCCCGACCAATAGAAAAATGTGAACCCTGATTCCTGTAATAACTAAGGTACATAAGAATGCTTCATATGTCCCGAGTTCAAATTGGAATCCACCTTGGTTTAAGCCCCTGTTCCTTCAACATTTCAACCATCAAGGCCCAATCATTCCCTTTTTCTAATCATTATACCTCAAGCATCAACATACTTGGAATAAAATTTAACTACGATGACTTTAATTAATGATATAACCAGGATACATATCAAGCCTTCTTAAGGATCAAGCTCATTATTAAACATCCCAATGGTTGTCCCACCACATGTGTCCTATATACATCTGTAGTGAGACTGATTTCTTGATATCCTTTTTATACACCAATAATTGAACAATTGAGATTAGGTTGTTAAAATAGTCTTATAATTAACATCATGAATCTTCACTAGCTAGGGAAACCTCAGTGTGTAAGCTTGAATGAGTGTCATGATATGATTCTATACAATATAAGGGAATCTACCTTAGGTATTGTACTAAGGGAATTAATGAAATATGAGAACTCAAATTCCTACCATAATCGGGATACATAGGATGTCTCCAAGAGATAATTTCTTAAATACCTAGTTCTTATGTTCCCACCCATATTTCATTTTAATATGATGTATAAATGAATGATATTTAATGAACTGTGTTGATTTTGATTAACCATTATATGGAAGAAGTCTCATAATCCCACAATACACTCCTAATAATACCACCCACCACCCTTTATGCATGAAAATTTTGAAGTTCTAGTTTATACAACATTAGCATATAAGCATCTACTCATATTGGGATCCATATGAAGAACATCATATACATACACATGGATTTACCATTGAGATCCCCATTTCTTCACATAAAATTTCTTAACCTATGGTCATTTTTTTATGGTAACCATTTACATATCAGGATTACGATGATATAGACAAATATATGGTAAATCTATAAGAGAGTCTTGGTGTAGGAAACATCTCCCCCCAAAAAGGGTTCTATGAGCCCGACCTCCCATCCACTAGACCAACATGAGATCCAATGGGTCATTGGGATTGAAACCCCAATTAACCACCAATCTTTGGAAAGAAGGTCAATAAAAAGTTATGGATGAGGAAAAAGTTGGGGGTGTCCATTAATAATTACAATAGTGGACCGACATTAGTGAATGTGCAAGAAATCAACCCCCCCCCCCCCCCCACAACAAAAAAAAATCAACCATCTGACTAAACCAAATGCAATGCAGTAATATATATTCTGTCTAGACATTGATGGTGTGCTTGAAGGAATCATTTTTAATTAAAAAAATTCTATAAAAATATAAAAATGATAGGTTATTTGGTTTTCATGATGATTTCTTTCATCAAATTATGGTTTACAGGTCGTGTCCTTTCGGTTGATATAATGTTTTCCCATTTCTATTTTTCTATGTGTAGTTGTTATAACACAGACTTAGTGGTTTTTGATCATCCTTGACTTCCCATCATTACATGAACTGAGATATATACTTTTCAATTTATATCATCATGTTTTCCAACAAAAAATACTTATTCATAGCACTATGTATCATTTTAGATTGAATATTAATAAAAATATTGAACTATTAACCTCATTTAATTTATCCTTCTTCAAATTAATTTTTTAATGGGAAACATACTCAGTTCAAAAACCTTATCATTCCTATATGATAATTATTGAATATATCCAAATTCTACACATTCATATATAATTAAATATCATCCTTCTACACCTTATTAATTATCCAATGGAGGGATGGTTAAACATTTTTCTAATAAAGATTTGTTTTATCCACTTTTCTGAGGATTTCAGGATCCATATTATACAAATAAAAATGAATTGGATTTAGTTCAATACCCATAATAGGTAATCATTCATATTTTTTCCAACTCATAACATAAATAACCTTGTTTTCATTCCACAAGTTTTAATATATTGACCAGACATAATCATTTATCAAATCCCACCACCTTCTTTGGAACAAATTCAACAATTTGTGTGTAAATTTGTATATTAATATTTTTTGATCTGTATATATAAAACACATTTTTACACATAGATAATGACTTCGAATTAGTAATGTGAAAATTACCACTATCAACTCCAAAAAACGTGTGGGTTAATTTTTCATAGGATTCTTTGATTGGTGAGAGGTATATTATAACATCAATTCATTATTCATGAGTACTCATTCGTGTCTCTTAATTCATGCATCATTTAACATTAAAAACCCCTATCAACTATAGTGTATTTTAAGAATAGGTGGGATGACTATCCATATATTTATTAATTTTCATCTATCTATAAGAAATTTACCCCTTCCGAGTCATCATGAGGAGTTGGTTAGATTGTAAAGATAACTGTATAAAAAAGTATATGTATTATACAACCAACTCATGAATATAAAAAATATCAATGATCATGGTTTTTTATTAATCTACATGATAAATTATATATTTGAATGATCAACTCATTTATCCACACTTGAGAATATATAACCCATGAATGAAATACTCTAAAACTGAAATTCTCAAATGTTAAATTTAGCATAAAAAAATCTTTCCTCGTATCCATTTTCACAATTATCCAATATTATTCATTGTCATTTTTTCTCCTTCAATAAATGTTAATATCATCTATATATACAAACAAAAAATGATCTATGTTGTCTATAAATAATATATTCATTAAATCAATAAATATAGGAGGATCATTAGTAAGTACAAAATGAATTACAATAAATTCATAATGACCATACCTCACAAAGAAAGTTGTATTGTGTATAAATTCTTTCTTATCCCTTAATATGTGATATGAAGATCAATGATAAATCTTATAAAACTATATATCTCTTGTAAAAGATTAATTATATAATCAATATAGGGTATGTGATACTTTTTCCAAATTGTTTCCTAGATGAGTTCCTAATAATCAATGAAATTATTAATTGACCTATCCTTCTTCTTAAAAAATCGGTGAAAACATGGTAATGAAATAGGCTGAATTATTTTCTTACAAAGACTCTATTAATCTTTCTTTATCAATTACTACATCTAAATTGGGTAAATTCTAATTGGATTTTTTGAAATAAGTGTGTCACTAGTTATTAATTCATTTGAAAACTCATCTTCACAATATATTTTATGACTCAAAGGATACTCAAGGAATACTTAGTATATTCTCTAATAATAAGAATATTTTCATACTGATTTTCTCCCAATCCATTTGAAATAATTATCCCTCATGAAGAATTAGTATATTTAATATGATGGTTCTAATATCTATTGGATGTTTAGGTTCATCCTCACATTGATAGATTATTTTAATTTGATTTGAAATATAAAATATTAAATCCCTTACTTGAAAATTGATATCGGATCTATTAAGAGGGAGGTAATCCATGCCCAAAATAACAATAAATTAAACTAAGATAAGAATATAAATATTACAGGAAGAACATTCCCAAAAAATATTTCAGATAGAGGATATATAATTGAGTCTTGGTTATCCTTCCATTATAAATTTTCACCCCCAACTCAACATCTAATCATTGAGGGGTTGATTTGATACACATAATCAATTTTTCATATATAAAAGAGTGGCTAGACGATGAATCATATTGAATAGTTCCAATCATAGAGTGGATGATAAATATATAGTTCAATAAATTTTTAGGAACATATACTTTGGATTTGGTAATTGAATAAGCTTGTCCTTCACCCCATGGATTATTATGTGGAATTTTCATATGAAATTTGATGAATTTTTTAGCATTGTTCCCCAAATTCATTCATTTAATGGACTATACATTTTCTTCTACTCTATTTCCCTTATATTCATGAGAATGATGACCATTTACCCACACATATAGAAAACCCCTTTCACCTTTTTACATATACCATGGTGTTTCCTTCCACAATAGTAACATATTAGAAAATCTCCATTCTCATATTTCTCTTATACAAGTTTCTATCAAAAATCCTCTTATTATCTTTCTTTCCTTTTAATTTATAAGAATCAAATAAGTATACCTACTCCTTCACAACACATGAAAAAATATCCTCTTATATGGTGAAAATATAGACCTTTCTTTTTCTTCAATTACTATTACAAAAAATTAATGATTAAAAAATTTGAATTATTATATGAACAGAATACCAAAGTTTACTATCATGGAAAAATTAGTACCATAATTAACATTTAAATATAAAACATAATAATTTATTAAATACCTTATTATCTTGATTATTAGAGGTCATCATATTCTCCTTAGAACAGGTAATCACCAGATGATATACATCAAAATGGAATGAGGTAAAATCCCAATAAAAGTATAGATAACAACATGAAACAATATAACATATGTTGAAAATAATAATTATCATCATCATATCATATTCATAGGATCTTAATCTTGATAGGAAGCATTATAAAAATCCTTATAATGAGGAAATGCATAAAAATGAAACATCTCGTCTTGGTGGTCAACTACCACACATAGTTGGGAATAAATCAAGAATCATGTTCACAAATATTTTACATTTCGTATGAGATACATAAAATTTCCCAATTAGTTATAGTGAAATATATTTTTAGGTGCACCCATCACATAAGAACATTTAAATTGCATAATATAATTTTTTTCACACCCATCACATCATAACATTTCTATTTTCATACAAGACACATCGACCATATATCAATATTTCACAAAAAATAACAAATAGAAAGGAATCAGTTTAATTTCATAAATAATAATTTCAATGACTTTGGGTTCCATAAATGAAAGAGGTAATAACATAATTGATATATGAAACATCAACCATGAGTGAAGAAGAATAAATCTTGAGAAGTAAAAGGTGTTTTTTTAAAGATTAATTATTTTGGAAAATATCGTGTATTTTATAGAATAATGTAGAAAAAATTTATATTCAATAACATTTGAGATAATGATGAATAAATGTTATTTATGGAATATACATAGAAAAAATGGGGTGAATGTGGGAAAACCCAAAGAGATTTGGGTTCTATAGTTCCCTATACCTTGTTTCTGAAAGCTTCATCCCCATTAATATCCTTTATAATCACATTATATTAATTAATTAAAATTACATTGAAATTTATTCATTAAAAAGATTAATTATAGTTTTATTAAGGTCATTTGTGACCTTATATATGAGTTATATAGTTTAATTCCATTATTCAATAGCATTATTTTTATTGGATTTCTTGATTGTTTCACTTATATACCTGAATGAATGTTCTTGTAAAACACAAATATATATCTAGAATTATTGTTATATGTTATTAATGTTTTCACATATGGTTTAATTAACTTATAATTTATTTATTTATAAAAAATTATGAGGTTAAATTCGATAAAATTTAATGATGACCATTTTATGTTAATTATAGTGGTTTTTTATCACAATGAACTCATTCTATTTTATCATTTAATATTACATATAAATGTCAGTTACAGAACATAAATGGTGTTCTAGAATAAATTTTTCAATATTTTTAATCCATTATAACGTTTTAATTAACATCCTTTATAGTGTTAAATGAGAATGAAAGTGCATCACCAACGATGTCGGTAAATTGAAACATGACGGGTGACGATTTCATTTTTAGTATAAAATACAGAGAGGGGGAGGGTAGAGTTTATTGATAGAACATACATGTACATGATATAATTACATTATATAAAACTTAATGAAGTTTTCATTCCTTTTGAATAATATAAAGATAGGATAAAAGAAGAAAATAAATGTATTTTAAATGAAATTAATAGAAAAAGGAAGAGGGTTTTACCTCTTAATTATCTCCTCTTTGAGATCCCACTTAGGGAAAACAATTAGCCTTTTGATGTGAATAAGAGAACCTAGAAGCGGAATAGGGTATTTTAGAGAGGTTTGGGAATTTTTTTGAGAAGGATAAATTCTTGAGAGGTGTGAGGAGAAGAAGGTGTATGTTGTGGTATTTATAGTGGAGGAGGGGGTGTTTTCACATTATTTAATACATTACTTTATTATTTTTCTAAAGACAAGAAATATTGTTTATTAATGAAAATAAATAATTTAACTAGAGTATGTTATTTAGAGCCAATGGTTCTTAAATCATTAATGACTCAAGGGATAGTGTGTTTAATTTATAATGTATTTATTTGTAAATTATCAAATGGTACTATTCAAAAATATTTTAGTATTTTAGAAAAATCCAAAAAATTCGGCCTCATAATTTTTTCATGTGTAGAATTTAAAATTGAACTAAATTTTGTGAATATAATTTTTCAAATATTATTAGTTTTATTTTTAATTAAAATCATGATTTAATCAAGAAACACATATATTAAAATTATAACTAATTTTATAACACATTAAAAATTACTTAAGGTATCATAAAATTATATTAATATCATAAGATATAAAAATATTCATTTATGGATGCATTTTATGAAAATATTTTTTCTTTAAAATTATTGAATTAATCATAAAATTGTAATTAAATATTTATAACTTACAAAAATACTAACACTTAATTAATAATGTCTAAAATATTTATTTACATATACTATGATATTATTATATCATATTTTAACTTATAAGATGGATAAATTTTATTTATAAAATCATTGTTGATGTTACAATTCAATTATCTGGTTTAATATTCATAAGGCCCATATTACTATTCCAAAGGTCAATCTACTATTTCATCGGTATAGGTTATATAATTCTAGAAATACCATTTATTTCATTCATTAAACATTTGTAAAGTATGTATCATGATATCAAGGTGATTTTATGTGATTATAATATATTAAATACTTATAATAAAGTAAAATCATTGATAAATGTTTTAGGCTCTTAAATTCTTCCCCCATTTTGAAATTTCTCCCATGAAATTTTGTTTTACATAAATAGTTGAGGGTACTCTCCTTTATTACCTCCTCTGGTTCCCATGTCACTTATTCATAATTATGTTTCTTACAAAAAACATTAAAAATGTTAGTTTTCTTATTGTGTAGAACCATATCTCTTGGGTATATAATTTTTATTATCTACTCCTTATATGAGAGATCATACTCCAGTTGTACCTCCTTTGAATTTAATACATGTGAGGGATCTGGTATGTAATTCCTCAAGAGTGATATGTGGAAAAAATCATGAACTTGATCCATATTTAGTGGAAGTTCAAGATGATTGGTCGTGAATCCTATGCGATCAAGGTTCTGAAAGGGGCTAATGTACCGTAGGATTAT
The DNA here is from genome assembly GCA_963277665.1 of Viscum album. Classification (NCBI taxonomy): domain Eukaryota; kingdom Viridiplantae; phylum Streptophyta; class Magnoliopsida; order Santalales; family Viscaceae; genus Viscum; species Viscum album. The sequence continues at coordinate 1,527,280,114 of OY728163.1, read as the reverse complement.
CTTCCTTTTTTTTCTAAACCACATGGATCTATTCCACAATGATATTTGTAGGAATTATTTCCCTCCAAAAATAACATACATTTCCTTTCAATTGTTGTAGTCATAGATTTTTTGTATACTTTGAGATTCATTGATATGTTGTTGGATGTCTAGAACATTATCTACTATCTCTTTCATAAGATCATGCCCAATTATATTTCTATAACCAACTTTATCCCAATTGGTTGGATTTTTAAATCACTTTCCTTACTGATCTTCATATAGATCCATCTCAATACTCTATTGGAAGATATTGTGGTATTATAACTAAACCAATGGGAGATACTGATTTCATAAAATTTGGAATTCTAAATAGAGAGATCTTAGCTTATTATCGAGCGTCTAAATAGTCCATTAATATTGACCATCAATTTTGGGGGGATAGGCCATGATGATATTTAATTCATTACTCAAAGAATGTTGAAGACTCCTCCTGAATTTAGATTGGAACCTAGAATCTTTATACAAGGCAATAGAAAGTAGAACCCCATATATTACCACCACTTCTATCACATATATCATTACATGTTGTTCAAGTGATAGATCTTCCTTAATAGTGATAAATTGAAGTTTCTTGGTGATTCCAACCACCACAACCCATATTACATTGTTTAGATTTGATGTATTCAGAGGATCAATGAAAAAGACCAAACTGAAATTATCCCATTTTCACATGGGTAAAGAATTGGTTGCATCGTCCATTTAGTCTTCTGTCACTTGAATTTACCTAGGTGACGTATCATGCACGTTGAGATATATGTATTAATCTCCTTATTTACATTCTCCCACCAGAAGAGTTCTCAGAGATCACGATACATATTGGTAATCCTAGGAAGGATAATTAATGTGTATACATGTGCATTTTCGAATAGCTCCATCTTTATCCTAGGTGATGAAGGCACACAAAGACTCATTCCAAACTGAATCAAACATTCATCATCGATATGAATCTCTTGTATTTTACCATACTTTACTGAAATTTCCATATTTTGTAACTCTGGATCATTCCTTCCTGCCTCCATGATATTCTATTAGATAGATGGTTGGGAAATCATTTGGAAAAGTTATGATCTATTCAGTACTATTATGATTTCCAAATCCATCATTTTCATATCCATGAAGATAGTGTTTTTGAAAATCCACAACTTGGATAGTGTAGTAGGATATTTTCTACTAAGAGAATCCACTACCTTATTTTACCTTCCAGGATGATAGTGAATAGAGAAATCCTAGTCCTTTATTAGAACTAACCATCATTTTTTATTCATGTTGAACTAATTTTATGAGAATATATACATTAAGATCCTATGATCGGTATATATGTCAAAATTCTCAACATAGATTTAGTGTTGCTATATTTTTTATGGAAAAAATAATTATTTCTAACTCCAAATCATGTGTCGAGTAGTTCTATTATTGGATCTTCATCAATCATGAGACTTAGTCTATCAAATTATCATTTTTTGTGATTGCACAACCCAATACATTCATTGAAGCACCACACTATATCACAAAACTTTTCCAGTTTTATAGAAATGTGAGTATATGTGCATTGATCAACATTATCTTTATCTCCTTAATGATATGATCACATTCTTCTGTCCATCAATTACTTACCCCATTCCTTATTAACTATGTTAGTGGACTTTACAATTGCTTGAAAATTCTCAGAAAATGTTAATAGTACCCTAGTAATCCAATAAAAATTCATATTTCTATAACACTAAAGGGTATAGTCCATTCCATTATTGAATTTTTTTAAGGGTCCTAAAAAATTATCTCACTTGTGATCACATGCCCAAGAATGTTACTTGTTTCATCCAAAAGTCACATTTACTAAACATATAATATAACATCTGCTTAATGTCGCAAACAAAAGCCTTATATCTTCTTCATGATCCAAATTAATCTTAGAGTAGATGAAAATATCATCAATAAAAACTACCATAAATTTTTTAAGGAGATGTATAAAGACTTTATTCCCCAAATCCATGAAGATTGTATGGTAATTCTTAAGCCCAAAGGGCATCACTAGAAACTCATAGTTACATTACTTTGAATTGAAGGCGGTCTTATAAATATCTTCCTTAATAACCATTATTTGATGATATCATAAATGAATACCCGCCTTTGATAAGAGTTAAGCTCCTCATAACTGGTCAGACAAGTCACCAATCCTTAGAATAGGACACGTTTTCTTTATGGTGATCCTACTGAGTTCTCGATAATTGATAGAAAGCAACATTTATCCTTTCATCTTCTTGAAAAAGTGAATAGGTTCACCCCAAGGTGATGCACTTGTGTGTGTGAACTCTTTTTCCGTATTCTCTTAATTATTCATCTATAACTCCTCTAGTTTGATAGGATCCATCCCATAGGGACACTTTGATATAAAAGTATCCTTGAGTATAAGTATATTGATAACTCTACCTTATGATCTAGTGGAATATAGGTAAATAATAAAGAAATAAATCACTATATTACCTCATCATGGTAATTCTCCCTAGGTTGATAACTTCATTTGACTAAACAATTTTAGAGAGGTATTTTTATTTATATGGAATCAACACCCACATCGTTGAACGATTTTGAAAAGTATATTAATGATCATCCTTTCAATTTTATTGGATAATGTGATGGTTCAAAATATAAAAATATATTTCCATTTACCAGCATTTGATGTTTTATTTATATAAATAGATCTCATTCATCACCAGTATAGCATTAAATTACACCAAGGGAATTATTATGACATTTTAGGAAGAATATTCCCACATACACCAATAAGAGATAATTCCAACATATGGTTTGCAATGATTACACCACTATGTGTATTAATGGATATATCTACTTCAAGGATTTAGGGATTCAATTCAATAGTTTTATAAAAAATAGAAGATGTAATAGAATTCATAGATCCATAGTCATATAATAATTTTGATATTCTTTAGTGAATAAGAAGTGTATCTTTTATGACTTTTCTTCTTCCAACACTTCAATAGTAGTGATCGAATAATCCTTACCTTGGTCCTTTGGATTTGGTGCCTACTTATGTCAATTACCCTCAAGGATTATATGTTTAGTGAACTACCTTACATAGTTCCCTTTTACCATACATTTGTAGCATTGTGACATGGGGGGTTCTCTCCTTTCTTCCACCACATTGTCATGCTTCCTCCAGTATTTTCAACATTCCAGACTGTAAGATCCCAAATTCCTCTGTAAATTATGTTTTTTTTCTGTGTTTCAGTTTTCTTTCCCTTTTTTGGTTAATTAAATGTTTTCCCAGTTCCATAAGAAGAAGCAGTGGTGTTCTAGGGGTTCGGGACATGAAAAAGGGGGAAGGGGGGTTTCTGGAAACCAACACATTTTGCACATGGACAGGAAAACTGTGCAAGGTAAGAGCATGCGGGAAGTGGAAATCTAAATGGTTTGTGAACAGTATGGGAAACTGTGTGAGAAAAGGGTGTGCAGGCAGAAGCCTCCACACAGTTTGTTCATGTTTTGGAAAACCATACAGGTAAACTGTGTGTCCTGGAAGCATTTAAAAAATTACAAAAAATCAATTATGGGGAAATAAGGGTCACTCTTCATTTTACTCCTTCCTTCCTCCTCTATCTCTACTGATTCTCCAAAATCTCCAATAGCATCCAAGGATCAATCTCCCTCATATTAATGCAATTTGGAGTGTTTTTGGTTTCAGATTGAAGTTCCGGGTAAGGCTAATATCTCTCTTTCTTTTCTTTTTTGGTTTAGGTTTTAGGTTTCTTCCCCAAATCCATATGAAACTCTCAACCCCTTCTTTTTCAGTGAGGTTTAAGGTAATTCTTCAGGGGTTGGATGAATCAAGATCTAAGAATTTTATTGAGAAGGAATTTGGAAGCAGATTCATGGTAGGTGGTTTACAAGTTGTATCCCATGGGTTTTATGTAGATTTGTGCATGTAGGGTTTTTATTAATTCCCTCTTTTGATGAGTTCTTGTTGACATTGAAATGATTTGATGTATTGGGTGTCTAAACAACCTATTTAAATCCTCATGATCCCCATTGGATGCATGGAGGATGAAAATTTGCGATTAGGTCCACCCATGTGGTGTGGTGATACTCCTCGGACATTGAGTTATCTACATAAGTGTAGGTCGTTTTGAGAGAACATATATCCCATGATGAATATGTTAATATACTTGAAGGATGTCTAATTAGGGTTTTTGTTATACAGTTAGTTTGGTTAATGGCCTAATAAGTTTTTTGGATGTAATAAACAAGGGTTAAATGGATTAATGGTAAAATTCTAGGGGATTAGCTTAAATATGAATATTATTAGTGAGATAGGCATGGAAAATGGGAAAATGGGATAAAGGGGTAAAGTAATATAAATTATTAATTTGTTAATGGATTGAAGATATAATGATATTTTAGCATTTACTAATATTTTTATGTTGTTCTAAATTATGTTGGATATGGTTGATCATGGTGAATGATAAATAAGCATGGGCACATGGCTTGGTCAAGTGGGGTATCGACCTGAGGTTCTAGTCTCATGGGTTGAGTTGGACTGGGGTTCTAGAATCGCCCCTAAATTCATGGGTTATGTAAGGGTATGATGTTCTATTCCCTTAATGGGTACATTCCACCCAGACTGAGCCTTTGAGGTGAGGATTATGAGATTATTAAAATGTGTTTCCTAGTATTATAGGGGTTTTATTTTATTCCCATGTGCATGGGAACATTGAATATGCCTAATACATTGAATTCATGAAAATTATTGATTAAATCATGAAGCGCATATGTAGTGAACCCAAATTAAATAGTAGTATAAATAAAAAGGGAACATTGTATAGAATATCCTATTGAACTATTTATCTTTACATTCCATTATTTATCACTTTCATGAACTATTTAATTTTTTCAGATATTTTTTAGACACCGTTGGCAGTGGAGTAATGAGTTATACTCACACCCTGCTTGGGCTGCCATTGGGTTCCTGATCAGATTTCATGCTTGCAGGCCAGGACAAGGTAAAGGGCCATACACTAGGGAGTTGATTTGGACATGGTACATGTATGGGTTATGTACCAAACTTAGAGTCTGGACCTTTCTTGGGGATTATTTTGTTTTATTTATTTTTCGGTTTTTGTTCACTTGACATTGTATCATGGAATGAAATATTTACTATTATATATTGTTCTACCCAGTATAGGGAATTGGTTATTTATGAATATTATTTATTGTTATATTTTGTTTCCACAATTTAAACCATTTTCTATTGTGGCTTACTCTTGTAGAGAGGGTGTAGTCTCCCCATATATCCTATTAGATGCTCACTGCTAGTCGGAAACGTCAAGTATACGGGGAGGCTCTCTTGATGTCATGTGGCCACCCGGATCTGGGAACTGGTTTAGTGGCACCTAATTTTGGGACATCATAATGTGGTATCAGAGGAGTTATTTTCCCTTTCATACTATTTTGGGATGGTAGAAAAGAGGTTTGGAAGGTGTCAGGCCTTGGTAAATAGATTCTTCTTAGGAGTAGCTATACCATATATGGGGGATAACCCATGTCACCCTAGGGGGGGTTGTTGTTCTTGTTGTGTTTGGTTATATTTCATGATATTTCACCATTGGGTGATGAACTAGTTGTGTGATTTGATGGTTTTATGATATTTCTCTCATGGCTGGAAGGGTACGAGGTTGTGCTTTCATGCATCATTCTAGGCGCCTATGTTGGTAAGTGACTTCATCATGATAGGCACATACATAGTATGGGTGTTCATGATATAAAGTATGGGATGAATATTTTTTCTTAAAATTAATGAAATTGTGCCTAATGGGATGGTATGAATGGTTAAAAAGTAAACTCAAAATGGTATGTAGTTGTTAGAAAATTGTGTATACAAATGATGTAAAAGTGGATTAACATGTGGTAAGAGTAAATTGGAATTGAGAAACTATTTTGAAATAGATAAAAGAAAAGTATTTTTACCATGTGAATTATATACCATATCAGCCATAACCATAGGATAAATAGCCAATGGTAGTGATTCAGTTGCGAGTGGGATCATTTTGGTAGTGTATGTGAACTTTTTGGGTTGTGGGGAGTGATGAGACTATATATATCTATTTAATTTTTGTAATAGAGTTATGGTTATGTGATAAATCTTATAATTGGAATTGTAGAGAAATGCTACCTCGAAGACGTGAGATGGTTGGGTGATATAAGGACATTGCTGAGAACACTCCTCTAATAGTGGACGAGGACAACATTTTGATCTATGAATATAGGGAAGAGAGGTTCCATGAGAACATTACATGTTTTATGAAGGTGATGGAACGAGACCCAGGGAGGGTTGAACCGAGTATGTCTGAGCTAACCAGAGAGTTTCAACTGTAGAACCCTCACACCTTTACTGTAGAGGGTGGGACACAAGAATTAGAGATCTAGATAGAGCCCATCAAAACTATTATTGATCATCTAGAGACTTCTCTCAAGATGCGACTCTAGTTGGGAACCTATATGCTGAGGGGTCAGAAAAACATCGGTGGGACATAATGGTCCAAATGGTGCAGGATGAAGGAATGATGTGGAAGGGTTTTCAGGAGAGGTTTTATAAGAAATTCTACCCATAAAACATGAGGTAGGAGAAGGATGAAAATTTTATGAGGTTAACTTTGGGGACAATGTCAGTAATGGACTATGCTAGTCATTTCACCGATTTGAGGTGATTCATTCTGACATTGATGGTAGAGGAGGAAGCTGTGGAGAAACTCTTCTAGGATGGGAGAAGACGCAATATCAGGACTCAGGTGAATATATTTCATCTGAAAAGGATTTATGAAGTGTTGGATCAAGTTCTTATCTTAGAGGGGAACCTAAAGAGACCTTTAGGTAGTGAACTTGTAGTGTTTGCTGGGAGATCAAGTGGTGCAGCTTCTGATAATAGGAAGCGCCACTTTGGAATCATTTAGCATGGTGAAAGCACATAGATAAGTTAGAATAAGGGGAAAACATCCCATGGTGGTGACCTAGTCTACTGTTATCAGTGTGGAAGGATGGGGTACAAGCGTGACCAGTGTCCCCGCCCACCAGACGATTGTCGAGCGTGCAATGGGTTAGTCTACATGCAAAGGTTCTGTAGAAACCCAAGACAGTCATAGAATGATGGATGTCAGAGGCAGGTGTTGAGTTTAAGCAGGGGGTTAGATACCCCATATCATGTAGGCAGTTTGATATCCATGGGTTGCACTGGTAGAAGCAGTGTACATGGAACTATGGGGAGAGATCAACCTTATGAACCGAGTAGTTTAGTGCAGGGTACTCAGGCCGGACCTCGGGGTAAAGGGGTGAGTCATCTCTATGCAATTCAGGCTACATGTGAAGGTGGTGAGGCAAGACCATCTATAGATCAAGGTACGATTCTTATATCTTCCATTAATTCTAGTTCTTTATTTGATACATGTTCTACACATTCTTTTATTTATTATCAGTTTGTAGAGTTTTTGGGCTTAAACATAGATACTTCATGTAGGCTAATGTCGCTAGATACTCCTCTGGGGGTACGAGTTGAGGACATCATGTAGTGTAATGTTTGTGCTCTAAAGGTTGGTGGATATCATTTTCTATGGGGTATAATTGTCCTAGAGATGTCAGGTGTTGACCTATTCTTGGGAATAGACTGGTTGGTGTTATATAAATCTCATATCGACTATTACCAACATCGGATAATGTTGAAATCTGTTTATGGGAGCATTTATATCCATCATGGTGAGTGGGATACTCAAGAAGGCCACTACACCAATATTTGGGAGAACTCATAGCCTAAGTGTCATGCCTTATGTTAGATGATGGGGACAAAGGACAAAGAGTTTTCACTTTTTTTGTCGACCAGTTTTAGGATATGTTTCATGATGACTTCTTAGGGTTACCACTAGAGAGAGATATTGAGTTTACAATCGAATTGTTTCCAAGATCAGAGCCATTTTCTATTCCACCCTATCGAATGATTCCAGTAGAGCTCCAAGAACTGAATGTTCAGTTAGAGTAATTAGAGAATAAAGATTTTATACATCCTAGTTATTCACCTTTGGGATCTTCAGTGTTTTTTTCTAAGAATTTGGGTGGATCACTAAGGTGATGTGTTGATTATAGGAAGCTGAACCAGATGATAGTTAAGAACTAATACACTATTCCTAGAATCGATGACATGTTTGATCAGTTCAGAGGTGACTCTGTTTTTTATAGGATGTATTTAACATCATGATATGATCAGTTGACTTAGAGACCTCCTGACATACCATGGACAACATTTCGAAGTAGGTACGAGTTGTATGAATTTCTGGTGATTCCATTTCTTTTGACAAATGCACCAGTGGTGTTCATGGAATCGATAAACAATATCTTCCACATGTATCTAGATCAGTTTTAAGTTGTCTTCATTGATGACATCATGGTGTACTCTTGAACTCATGATTATCATTCAATACATCGTTACATCATCCTGAGTACACTAAGTGAGCATAGGATTTATGCCAATCTATCAAATTGTGATATTTGGATTCGTGAGGTGAAATCTATAGGACACATCATTTCTGAGTCTGGTGTGTCAGTGGATCTGGAAAAGGTCAAGGTTGTGGTGTCTTGGGATAAACCCATGAACTTCTTTGATATTTGTATTTTTTTGGGTTTGGTTGGTTATTACCAAAGGTTTACTAGAGATTTATCTCATTTGGGATCACCCATCACATGCCAAACCACGAAGGGAGTTACTTATGATTGGATAGAGGATTCTGAGAAGGCTTTTTTGGAGCTGAAGAATTCGTTGAATACCACATCGATTTAGATCTTACCCGAAACAGGTAAGCCGTACAACTTGTTCTGTGATGCGTCCCATGTTGGGCTTGGGGTAGTGTTGATGTAGGATGATAAGGTTGTATAATATAGGTCTAGGTATTTGAGATCACATGAAATGAATTACCCTACTCATGACCTTGCGTTGGATACAGTGGTTCATGCCTTGTAGTGTTGGAGGCACTACTTTTTGGGGGAGCCATTTATGTTGTACACCGAACATAAAACTCTTAGGTACATATTATCCTAGTAGTATTTTAATATTTTAATGTGATTGTAGGTTGAGTACCTACAGTCTTTTGATTTTGAGTTGGTGTACACACCAATGAAAGGGAATAGTGTCATCGATGCTCCAATTCTGAAAACTCAAAATTAGGTATATCAGGAATCTAATTAAGAGTGGGTGATGATGGCCTTGTTTGCGGATATGCATTTAGAGGTTCATTATGGGCATGATAATAATACCCTTGCATCTATAGTAGTTGAATACACACTTATTAGCCAATTTAAAGAGAGTCAGTTGGTGGATCTAGAGTGTTTGGATACAAAGGAAAGTCTTAATGGTGGGGAGCCACCTTTTTGTTAGAAATTAGGTGTTGATGGAGTTTTATATGATTATGGTCATGTTTTTGTGTTAGAAGACGTATGAGAGGAATTGATGTGTAGGTTCCACAAGTCAAAGTAGGCAGTTCATCCAGGCCTGACTAAGACGTACCACGATCTTCGCAGGATGTTTTGGTGTCCGAGAATGAAGACTGAAATTGCGAGTTTTGTGGAATGATGCCTTACCTTCCAGAAGGTGAATATAGAGAATCATCATCTAGGTGGGTTGTTGTTGTAATTTCCTATTCAAGATTGTAAGTGTAATGACATCACGATGGACTTCATGGTGGGTCTTTTGAGAATGCCTCAGAATAATGATACAATTTGGGTGGTGATATATCGGCTAACAAAAGTGTCCCATTTCTTGAAGATTCTGGAGACCTACATAGTCGACCTGTTGGGGGAATTTTATGATCGATAAATAGTACGGTTTCATGGTGTGACAAGAATCACAGTTTCAGATCATAATCCACATTTCTCTATGTTCTTCTGGAAGTGGCTATAGAAGGAATTTGGTACCAAGGTGTTTTTGAGTACGCCATACCACCCATAGACTGACAGGAAGTCAGAGCATATGATTTAGGGATTAGAAGACATTTTGAGAGAATGCGTTCTAGATTTTAGAAGATTTTGGGAGAAACATTTGTCACTTTTTGATTTTTCTTACAAAAATATCTTTTAATCTATAGTTAATATTTCACCTTTTGAGGCTCATTATGGGAGACCGTGTAGATCTCCATTGTGCTGGTTAGAGGTTGGGGAGTCTGAGCTATTAAGACTAAGTCTTGTGTAGGAGACATCAGAGAAGGTTCATCTAATTTAGAAGAATATAGAGACGACACAAAGTAAGAATAAGCCTTATGAAAATTGGCATCCTAGACCACTTGAGTTCATGGTGGGTGATAGTGTGTTTTTTTCTGGTGTCTCTAAGGTTGGGTCACCATCGAATTCAGAAGTAAGGAAATATGGAACATAGATATGTGGGACCATATGAGATTGTGGAGAGGATCATAGAAGTGTCTTACTGATTGGTATGTCCATAGCATTATAGTGAGATATAGGGTGTTTTTTTATGTTTCACAACTCCTAAAGTATCACCCTATTCTATCCCAAGTGATAAACATCGATGATGTCGATCATGAGGTTCATGCGTCAATTGAGGAGCACCTAGATCATATTGTAGATCATAAAGAAAATTTATTGTGGGGAATGGTTGTTCCCTTAGTTCATGTTCAATGGTAGTATAGAAATAATTAGAAAGACTGTTGGGAGATAGAACTAGATATGCGAGCCCATTTGGATGATCTTTTTTCATTGGGAACTCAATGATACTCAGAAAGAGTGGATCGAGGACAAGCCATTATAAGGTATAGAGGTTGTAAGAAACCAGATTCCTCCATAAGGTATGTTATTGTTTATGTTTGAGTTTTAGTTTCTTTTTGTGGTTAATTAAATTTTTTCCCAAGTCCTTAAGAAGGGATGGGGTTTTTCTTGGGGTTGGGACATGAAAAAGGGGAAAAGGGGGTTTTCTAGGCAACTCGCACGGTTTGTGCATGGTTTGGAAAACCGAGTGAGGGAAGACCATGTGTGTAGTGGAATTCCACATAGTTTGTGCATAGTGTTACAATCCATGTGAGGGAAGGGTGTGCAATATATAGCCTCTGCATGGTTTTCTCATGGTTTGGAAAATCGTGAAGGTAAACTGTGCATCCTGGAAGCATTTAAAAAAGTTACAAAAATGACATTAGGGGGAAATAAGGTTCAATCAGTATTTTCCTCCTTCCTTCCTCCTCCAGCCCTAGTGCCTACCCAAAATATCCAAGAGATTAAAAGGAACAATTTCCCTCATCTTAGGGCCATTTGTAGAATCGTTGGCTACAGATTGAAGATCCGAGTATGGACAATCTCCCTCTTATTTTGTTTTCGGTTTAGGGTTTGTATTTCATCCACATCTCCATCCAATGCTCTCAAATCCTTATTTTTCAGCGAGTCGTGGGGTAAAGATGCATTTGTTCGTTGAATTGATATCAAAGGCTTTGACGGAGAGAGAATTTTCCAACAGATTCATGGAAGGTGGTCTACAAGTTGTATCCCTTGGGTTTTATGTATATTTTTGCATGTAGGGTTTTTATTCTTCCCTATTTTGATGATTTCATGGGACCTTTGACATTATGTGATGATTTGGGTCTCTAAAAAACCTAATGAATTCCTCATGATCCCTGAGGGATACATAGAGGATGTCCAAATGATATTAGGCCCACCCATGAGGTGGAATGATATTCCCTGGACTTAGAGTTAGCTAAGTAAGGGTGGGATGTTATAAGAGACAATAGTTCCCTTGATTAATATGATAATATGATTAAAGGATGTGCCATTGGGGTTTTAGTAATACACTTGGGATGGAAAATGACCTAATATGTTGATTGGTTGGAATGAATAAGGGTTAATTGGATTAATAGGAAAATGCGATGGGATTAACTTTATAAATGAATATGCTTAGCGAGATAGGCATGGTAAATGGGAATTGGGGTTAAAGGGGTTATGTAATTTAAATGATGGAATGTGTTAATGGATTGAAGAAATATTAGTAATTTCACATTTATTGATATTGTTATGATATTTTAAATGATGATGGATATGGTTGATAATGGTAACTGATAAGTAATCATGTTCACATGGCTTGGTTTAATGGGGTATCGACTTGAGGTTTTGCGCCCATGGGTTGAGTTGGACTGAGGTTTTAGCTCCGCCCTAAATTCATGGATTTGGGAAGGAGACATAGTTATATTCCCCTAACAGTTTCTTTCCACCCAGACTGAGGCTTTGAGGTGAGGATTATGAGATTGTTAAAATGTGTCTCATAGTGAGATAAGTCTTGATATAATTCCCATATGCTTGAGACCATTGAATAAGCCTAATCCCTTGAACACATGAAAATGTAAAATTAAATAATGAATTTCCTATGTAGTGAAACCAGATTAAATAGTAATATATATAAGAGGGGAACATATTCTTGAATATCCTATTGAATTGTTTATATTTACTTTACATTATTTATAACTTGTAATAATTATATACTTTTTTAAGATATTTTGTATACATTGTTGGTGGTGTAAAACTGAGTTAAATCACACCCTGCTCGGGCCACCAATGGTTACCCAAGAAGATTCTATGCTTGCAGTTTAGGACAAGGGAAAGGGCCCTATTATAGGGATTGGAGTTGGACATGTGAAATGTATGGGTGAAGAGACCAACTCAGAGTCCATACCTTTTTTTTGGTATTTTGGTATTTTCTTTATTTTGGAGTTTTTGTTCACATGAAACTGTATTATGGAATGACATATTTAATATTGTATATGGTTGTACTATGTTTTGATAATTGGTTATTTATAAATTTTATTTATTATTATATTTTTTTTCTGATACTTAAACTATTGTTTTTTAGCTTACTCTGGAATAGAGGGTATAGTCTCCCTGTGTATCTTATTAGACCCTCATCACTAGTCGATAACCTCTAGCATATGGGGAGGTGTGCTTGAGGTCATGTGGAAACCTATCTCGGGTACTAGTTTAGTGGATCCCGAGTTAGGGATGTTACAAAGTGATTGGTGTCCCTATCACCCATACTTGAAGATTTTACCCATCCCTTTGAGCCAGTTCACATGATGCCACTTCCCACATTTTTTACATGTGGGTGGTTGAGTTTTCTTTCAATCGTACTCATGAGATCCTATGACTTGAAACTCCATATTTCTTTTATTATCACCATTTACATGGGATCATTCTCCAATATCCATATTCAATTTTTAGGCACAACTAAAAATATCTTCATAACTCAAATTTCATAAATTTAAAGATCCTTTTTATACTTTGATTTTAAAACACTAAATAATATTCCAATTTTGATATCATTGTTGACAAAAAATCCCAAAATCATACCTTGCAAGACTTGTGGAATTTTCTTCATAGGCCATGAAAAATTATCCTTCAATTTTCATCATCTCTATGAATTATCTCTCCATCTTTGTACAAAATAGTTCAACAGAAATACTTGTTATGAAAAATTATCTTAATGTGTTCCCACTCCATAGCTTCAATATCATCATACGACTTTCTATTTTTAATCAAATCCCATCATTGATCAGTTTCATCTACTAGATGATAAACAATAAGATTCAGATTCTCTATCTCAAAATAATGATGAACAAAAAATAACTTCTTCACTGAGTTTACCCACTATTTTGCGACTAATGGATCAGAATTTCCACTAAAAATTGGTCCTTGTTGCTACATAATATACCTAATAGTCAGTTTATCTCTTTTTGGTGAAGGAGTAAATTCCACATTATTAAGTTTATTGTTCATAACTTGAGACATCTAGGTAAGAGTCACCATGAAATTATGAAATCCATATCCCAAAGCACTCGGGATATCATTAAATAAGTTTCTGCATTGTCCCTCGAATGGGTTATATCCCTTTTTTCACATGGTCCCCACCTTTTTCTAAATAGAAATGGTTGGAAAAAACATAAGTCCATTTTTTATAAATTAATTTTTTATTCATTTTTGGATTTAAGGATTAAGTAATGTCTTATGGGATCAATATGTTTAGAATTTTATAAAATTATTTTTCATGTTTTCATACATGTACTTAGTCTCATACAATGTTTATTCACTGAGGATTTCTAATCCTAATTCCAAAATTATATTAATTGTTCTTTAATACCAACTATAGTTACCATGCCTTTTCCAACATTACTATTGTAACATCCCAAGTAAGTAAAAATTTGTGGATTTTCATATCTACATATATTTATGAATTACATAGCGTTTTAGAGGCATAAAATGAGAATAAATCTAATCTTAAGCATAGAATTCTCTAATATTTTTAAAAGATTGTTTTACCGCCTTTTGATGGATAATCATTTTTAAATCTATATTTTGACAATTTTATAAGCTATATTTCTCAAAATAAACATATTCTTTAGGATTAGGACATTGAAATTTACTTTGTAAAATTTTTTGGTATTTTTCTGAAAATGTTCATTTTTTTAATGAATAGTGAAAAATACTGCATTTTACATCAAAACTGCTTTTTCATCTAATTTAATTATATGGTTAGATTATATTTTTAATTAGTTTTAAAGTGTAATCAGAATATATTTTTACAATTTAATCCAATTTGGTTAATTTTGATTAATTAAACTTTGGAATTGGTCATAAACAAGTGTCAAACTTTTGATAGATATTGTTTCAAAAAAAAACCTGCTATTTGTTTTGACAATGGGAATTATTTTTAAATTATTTATTGAAATTTCTTTGTTTGGAATTTGGTAAAATGGATTCCATATTTGTAATAAAAATTTCCAAATTATGTAATTAGGACTCTTTTGTTTTTGGACATTATGAATAGTAATGAAGGTAATTATCTTTAATTATCGTGATTAATTAGTAATCAGGAAGTTAAGGGTAAGAAAATAATAACATAATAATATAAAATGACCCCAACATTTGTCCCAATGCTACTTTTTGTGTCATGGCCGACCATGGGATTCCTTGTATCAAACTTTGGGAGCCCATGGAACCACTTTTGTGTGATAGTGACTTTTTTATCTTTTTATTTTTTAAATAAAGTTAAATATAAAAAAGCATGTAACACCTAAGTAAAATAATTTTAATTTTGTCTAAATAAATGATCTCTTAGACTATAAATAGTTATTGGAAATCTAAAATGATTTCCTACATCATAGTAATTGTTTTATAATTTTTACAGAGTAAATAAATTAATTTATTTATGAAACCATGATGATGTAGTGATTACCTCATTAATGAATGATTTAAATAAAATGAAAATATAATGTAAAATCTAAGCCATACGCTTGTCAAAAACCTATTTCATGGGTGGATGTAGGACCCTTATCACCATATCCTTTAAATATATCATTTTGGGACCTTTAAAATCCGAAACTCATTATATAATAAAGTAACATTTCTGACTTTCCAAGAGTGCCCCTCCTCCCTCTTATAAAAGGCCCCCACCTCTACCACTTTACCCACACCTCTCAAGCCATTGGATCGGCCAAAATATACTCATTTTATCTATCCACATCCCTCTATTAATAATATAAGCCTTACCTTAGGCAGAAAGCTCTTTAAGAAACCCTTTTTGGCTCAAACCAAGAGAAGTTACCTGATTTAAAGGTAATGTTTTCTCTTATGTTCTTTTGTTTTATTTTGCTTCTCCAACCCCCTAAACTATTTTTATTCCTTTTTTTGTAACAACACCAGTATATTAAATATACTAGGATTTTTTTATGATAATTATTTGATTCACACTTACACACACTCCCGTCTAATGGTTAAAGAACATACTATTTATGTGGATGAAGAATTTCTACCTCACGAAACGATGATTGTTCAATATTCTTTTAACACATTTCATGGTGGTCATTAAGATGTCAATATATTTATATATGATATATATTATGTTTATTTTTTCCATGTTCTTATGTATTTTTAATTTATGATATACCTTTATGGTTTCCATTATGGGTAAACGCGATATCTTCATTTTAGAAAGTGCGGACTACCGCCCCATCAAAGTGATTTGATTCATTAATGCCATATATGGGACGTATAAAGGATGGAGTTAAGGATATAATATATGATATTATAATGTAATTATAATATAATATTATATAATTATGATTTAATTCCATTAAATAAGAAATAGAAATGAAAGTAGCATTCATGTGTACGTACGACTTACCGTCTCCATGAACGGTTCATTTCATTTCTTACCTCTAAATATTATGTAATATTATAAATGCATGTATATACTGGATATATATGATATATATGATATCTACATCATGAATATAAATCTGGATATAATTGTTATTTTACCACATGAACAACTTGTAATTATAAGGAGTTTATTTTGGACTCAAGTATCAATGATAGACAAAACGACCGATATTAACTTAAATAATTACCTAGTGTTAATAACATGGTAATCAGTGATATAAAACATATAATGAACTTGAAAAATGTTCTTAAGAAAGTATAAATTAACTCATGTTTATTATTCATGATATTAAATAATGATCGGGTCAAGTCGGACACAAGGTAAGGGACTTCATATCAATCTCCTTTTCATTGAGGCAAATTTTGTTTTATACACAACATATATTTATATAGTGTATAAACCCCTTTGAATATTACATTTATTCAAAGTGAATCTTTTTTTATATGAATAATTTTACTAAACGAAAAAGGGAATGTTTTTGTCGTACGTATGCGGCGAGAACGACTTCTCCGCCGCCGTGACCATTATTTGAGTTTCGGCTTCCTCTACAAGCCATAACTTTTTTTAAATGAAAAATAAATACCATGTTTTAATTTTCTTTTATTTTTGGTATTGAAAATGGTTTCGATAATGTTTTTATTATATCAATGTGTTGTATTGATATATCGTTATTGAAATGTGGAAATTTTACTTTTCCATTATGCATGTTTTACGTGATACGATTATGTTATGGTTATAGGGAATTGTTTATGAAGACGGGTGGTTCCATGATAAACTAAGGGCGGGTGTGCCCGTGATAGCTCTCTAATGCATTGGGTAATGCGAAGGAGTTAAACTCTATGGTTTCTCGGAATATATTTAGGGAATATACTTTGATGGGTATTCTAAACGTAACCATGAGGGTTACTCCCTATATAAGAATGTTATGAATGCCTCAAGTTACCTTTATGACTTATGTTTTCTATGAGTTTTTCATAAACCTTATGATTTCATGAGGTATGTTAATGTGCTTATGTTTATGGGTAATGTATCTTTTCAATGATTCTTATGTATACATGGACTAGGTTTTCTTTACATATTTTTATACCCTTTACTGAGCTTTCTATGCTCATCCAAAGTTGTTGAAATGTTTTTCAGAGGTCAAGGGAATGGTACATGATGTGATGATAGTGTTAAGGAAGTTTCAATAAAGAATCCATGTTTTATTTTACATATGTTTCCTTTAATGAGAAGAGTGAATATTGTATTTTTTGTAACCACCTTGTTTACAAGTAGAATTTAATTCATTATTTATGATCTAATTCTCTAAAACTCAAAACCTGAAAAGATCCTTAACGTGTATTCTTGAAATAACTCAAGATTATGTAATGTTTAAGGCTGGGTCCTTATAACTATCAAATAATTTTAATGATAAAAACATTAAATCATTAAATGACCTAGATCTAAAGGTGATGTGACTTGGTAAAATTTTTACCATGAATAAAATTTACAATTAAAATATATATTTATTTAATTCCTTCTTCTCTATATTATTTGAGTCCTTTGAATTCCCCTTAATACAAGTAATAACATGAGGATAAAAATCAAAAATCAGGTGAGCTAAAATCCCAGTAAGATGATATATATGAACATGAAAAAATATAACATAGGGTTAAAATAATCAGTATCATTATCAAAAAATAGTTATAATATAATAATCATGAGAGGAAGCATTAAGAAAATTCTTTGAACATGGAAATGCCTAAAAATGAAACATCTTGTCTTAGTGGTCAACTACCAAACATATTTGTGAATAAAGTTAGCAAAATGTTCATATTTATTTCACTTTTACCATTAGATACATCACATTTCCCAATTCATTGGAGCACATTATAATTTTCAGTACACCATTCACATCATAATATTTAGAATTCATTATATTGTTATTGGCGTACTCATCACATCAAAGCCTTAACATTATTTTTCATGCCACATAGAACATATATATATCATAGATATAAAATGAAAAATATAAAATAATGTGTTTAATTTCATAGATCATAAAGTTATAAAATTTTGGTTCCAAAAATAAATATGGAATATCATACTTGATAAATGAATCATCAATATTTAGTGAAGAGAAAATAATTACAAGAAATAAAAGGTGTGTTTTTTGGAAGAATAATTCTTTTGGAAATACATGTGTTTGTTATGAAACTCAAGTATAAAACATGTAAATCTGAAAAAATATAATATATTGATGAGGAAATCATATTTAGGGAATAAAAATACCAAAAATGCAGTAAAATAGGAAGAACACAAAGAAATAGAGTTGGGTTAGAGAGTTCCAATTAACTTGTGTCTAAAATCTTCCTTCATGTTAATATCATGTATAATCACATTAGATTCATTAATTAAAAATAAATAACCTTTTATACTTGAAATTGATTCACTATTGTATTATTAATATAATTTATCGCTATTTATATGAGTTATATAGTTTAATTCCATCATTCGGGGGAATTCATTTTCATGGTTTTCATGATCGGTCCACCTGTATACCTGAATGGAAGTTCTTGTAAAATGTGGATAAATATCCAGAACTAATATTATGAGTTATTAATTATCTTAAAAAAATTTAAATGATCTTATAAATAACATGGTTATATTTAATTATTATTAATCATTAGATAAAAGATAATGAGGAATATTTTAGGTTAATTTTGGTGTGTTTTTTTCACAACAAACTCATTTTGTTTTATAATTTAGTATTATGTTTAATTTTTTGTTACAAAACATTAATAGGTTTGTAACTTACATGTTAATATATTTTTCATCTATTATATTTATTTTATTAACATAATTGAAGTTTTTAATGTAAAATGAAAGTGCATCTCCCATGATGTTAGTAAATTGACACATCATGGGCAACGATTTAATTTTTAGTATAAAAGTGGGACAGGGAGGATTTTAATGGTGTATATTCCATTAACATGCTGTAATTACAGTATATCACACATAATGGAGTTATAATTAGATTTTGATAAGATAGGGTGTGGAGAAGATAAGAAAATAAATGAAATTGAAGAGAAATTAATAGAAAAAGGAAGATGATTTTACCTCTTAAATATATCCTCCTTGAGAACCTCCTTAGGAAAAAGTTTGTGATCTTTTATTGAGACCAATAGCTCCTGGAAGTGGGAATTAGGATTGGGGAGAGGTTTGGGATAAATTTGGATAGGGCTCAAAGAATGATAGTTGTGAGGTGAAGAGGTGGTGATGGGAGGTACTTATTGTGGGGGGGGGGGTCTCAATATTTATTTCATTAGTTTTTTACTTTTCAAAAGATAAGAAATAGAGATTATTATTCCAACTAAATATAGAAATTAGATCATGTGAGTTTGAGCTAATGATGTTTCCATTATACATGACTCAAGGAATATTGTATTTAATTTATAGTGTATTTATATTGTAAATTATCATAATTTAGTAGTCACAAAAAATATAGTATTTCATAAAAACCCAAAAATTCACCTGAATCATTCTTCGAAGTGTAGATTTTAAAAATTAACTCCATTTTATAGAAAATAATTTTTCAAATATGAGTAAATTAATTTGTAATTAAAATATTCATTTTCATGAAAAATATAGATTTTCAATTTATAACTAATTTTATAGCTTTATAAAAAATTACTTAAGATCTCACAAAATTATCCTAAAATCATAAGACATAAAAATTTTAATTCATGGATAATTTTTTTAAAAATTATTAAATTAATCATGAAATTGTAATTAAAAATTTATAACCATAAAAAATAACAACACCTAAGTAATAATTTTTAAAATATTAATTTACATATAATATGATACAATTATGTCATATTTTCACTTATATGATGGATGAATTTTATTTATACTTTCATTGGTGAGGGTAATATTAAGTGGTTTTATTTAAAGTTCATATAGGTCAAATTACTATTCTAATACTCAAGTTACTATTTCATTGGTATAGGTTCCTTATGTAACGACCCGAGAAACTGTGTTTTGAGTAATGACAAGTTTGTTTTACAATGACTCTAATTAAGTGAACAAACAATCATCTTATAAGATAATAATAATAATAAAATAGAAAAAACTCATCAAATGAATGAAAGGACCATTTATTCAAATGAGTAATATCTCGGTGACTACAACTCACACTGATCAAACAAGAAGTTAAGATAACCAAAATTCCCAATTAAAAACCCGATTACAATTATAGGGAGACCGCTTAAAACCACCTGGACCCCAAGAAGGGAGTAAGGGTTTTTGGCATCTATCAGAATAAACATGAGGATGGCCGAAGCAACTGTAACTGTGCTGAGCACCAAAGGAATCACACAGACCATCTCCCCTTTTCTCCTTCAGTCACCTTGAGTGAGCGATACCCCGAGACCAGACTTTTTATAAGAACACTAATTCGACCGTTGGACCCTAACGGCTATAAATATAACAATTGACTCCCCCATGAATCTCTTATCCATTAATGTTTTATTTTGGACCATTGAAGAAAAGAGTTTCTTACCCCCGAAAGGTTCGAAAAGTTAATTTTGTAATTTGCTTTAATATTTAAAGAGTTACATCAATAATAGTATAATTAATTGATTGTTTTCCCAAAAGGTGAATTATTGTTTGTTTTTAAAAACGGTGAGAATTGATATTATTTTTTTCCACTATTCACTATACATGTTTTTAACTTTAGAAATTAAACTTTTATTTTGTAATTATATTGAATCTGATGGGTTTTTACTTTTTCTAAGAAAATATGTACACAAACTCTTGAGTTATATATATATTACATCAAACATTAAATTAAATGTATTATATTTATCTCTAAATTAAATATAAGTAATAATATTAATGCGAATGTTTATAATTTGAATTAATAGTTTTGAAAACTATGTAAAATTATGATTTCATTTACTTATGTGTTTTATAATGATAATATTTATATCAACGCACTCTTATGTGTGATTTTGAAAATAATTATAAATATAGTTATGTTTAATGTTTAATTGTATTAATAATATTAATCTTTAATTATGGAAATTAAGATAATAAGTTAATAAAGGAAATTAAAATATATATATATATATAATATGTTTTGATTAATTAATATATTTTTTGTATTAAATTAACCATTGACCAATGAATATCTAAAAAAAATAAATGGTAGATCAAAAATTGATTATTATTAATAATAATAATGTTATAATAAGATAATAGAAAATAATATTAATAAAACAACTTTTTTTTAAACAGAAGACCCGTGTTTCCTTTTTTTTAAGCGCCGCATCAAGCCAAAGCCGTCTGATCCAGTGCCTTGATCTCAGCAGTTTGATTCTTTTAAAGTCGTACTGCTTATAAGCCGTTCGATCTACTCCTGTTTGATCATGGTCATCCACCATTTTTCCATTTTCTTTTTCCCCCGTGGCTTTCTTCTTCCTCGCGCCGTTGTACCAGTAGAATAGGAAGCATCTTCTTCTCGTAGGCCGCCTAGTAGACCTATCATTGCTCCCTCCTTTCCACAGAGTCGGAACCGACTCGACCTCATTTACCCTGTTGATATATCCACGCCAGGAGAGAACCTATACTTAATCTTCGGTTTGCACCAATGGCAGGGAGGTTTTGCACCCGAAGCTTCTTGGATCTCCGACCACCAGACCGACTTTGTTTGCTTTGTCTACTCCTTCCAACCGAACTGGTAAGGGGACAGATCCTAACTCATTTTTTTAAAATCTTCAGTATGTATTCTTTATATACAAGTTTATATATATATAAACCTATATGTATATACCCCATGTTTATACACTTATGCATGGATTTTAGAACCGATCTTGCCCGCTTCTGTGTGGAATCCAAAAACCGGGGTAAGGGTACTCAGAGGACCTATTTTATATTGGTTCGGGTATTTTCATATGTGTTTTGGGTATATATATATTTATATTTATATACATATATGTATAAAATGATATATGCAAATATACAAACCTCTTCTCAATATTTATAACCCTGATTTTATTTCACCTATGAAAATGGAGATTTCGGGTAATTGTATGAACATGTAAAATCATGCAAGTGTATGGAGCATATTGATATATATGTACATGTGATTATATCAATTTATATATACATAAATGTGCATAAGGGATGAACTTGATTCTATTGTTTTGAAATTTATTACAATATAACAAAGATGATTAAAATTTTAATTGCCCAAAAAGATTATTATTTCAAGAAAATTACCAAAACTATTATATACATGGTTATATATATGATGAAGTATAAGGATTGGTTTAATATCAAAACGACTCTTCTAATTGAATATTTTCATTTATCATCATTTTCACAATTCATGCACTTTTTGTAAAAATGTGTGGTGTGAACCCCCTTAAGCATTTATATGTGTCCAGGTGAATGTGTTTTCATAAGATCAGTTTCCAAAACCCGTTTTCAATTAATTATTATTAGTAATTGGTTATATATATATATTTTTTACACATAAGTTACTAATAATTTTAATGGATGCTAAGCCAACATGTATGTTGCACCAGTAGACCGGATTAACCTGAAAATTTATGTACCCTCAATGAAATTTATACTTGTAAAGAATGAGTTTCTACATGTTTAAAGAGATGAACTATGAATTTATGGGTTTTATTTATTGAACATGACAAAATTTTACATGACAATGCATTATCTTCAGTGTTCTAGTTATTTTTTCATGTACAATAGTATGTTGATTTAGTTTATTTACATCACTGCTTATTCTAAAGCCATAAGCGTAGTTATTTTTACATTTTTGATATGATCCATCTCAAGTTATGCATATGTATGTAAAAAGGGGTTTTCTTAATATGAATGTATTAATGAAACCCTTGAAAGGAAGACCATGTCAAGATATTTTAGGGATGTTTTGGACTTATGTGTTTATGGACGGGTGCGCCCGGAATTAAATAGCGCTCTAATGCATTGGGTAATGTAAGAGTCTCATGAGACGTTATGTGCGACGGTCTTGGCGGTTAGCCTTGGATTGTGCTTTCATGTATGATGGTCTTGGCGGTTAGCCTTGGCTTTTTCTTTCATGTGCGACGGTCTTCCCAATTAGCCATGGCTTGTGCTACTATGGGAAACGGGGTTGGCGGTTTGCCTTGACCCGTACTAAGTTATGTTTTGAGGTTATGACACAAGGTCTTGACAAAGTCTAGAATTATACTTTCCCTCTTCATGGGATGATAAATGGTCAACCAGGGGTTAGTTCAACTAACAGGACATCCCCTAGTTGAATCTTTCCTTGACCTTGAGAATTAAATTATGTGATAAGAACAGTAATTCATGTGGTAAGTCGTTATAAGAACAGTATGTGCTCATGAATCATGTTATGAATGTTTTCCCTACTTACTCATAGATTTATTTTAGAACTATAGTAACATTGGTTGAATATTATGCATTATCTATTCTACATTTGTTGCACTCTCTGATCATGTTTACTTTAAAGTTTATTATAAGTACGTACTTCTTCCCTGTGCAAGTGGTTTTCAAAAATGTTGGATTTCATGTTTTAAGAAATGATAATGCTTGGTTTTTTTAGTGACGTGTTTTATTCTCTTAAAAATTACTACTTTGAGAAAGAGTTTTCTTAAAACGTTTTTAAAACCCCTTACTGGGCATATTTTCTCACCCTATGTTTTTGTTTTAAATTTTTCAGGCATGGTTTGTACTAATGAAGTTTATCAAAAGTAGCTGGTTTCCCAGAATCCTGAGCCTCGCGATATTTTGTAGTAATGGGACATGATATAATATTTGTAAATGTTGTAATGAAATGTTAGTATATCATGTATCATAAGGAACCCGAGGAATGGGGGTGCTACAGTTGGAATCAGAGGATAGGTTCAAGAAAATCTAGAAAACCAGGTGGTATGAATGTATTTCTATGATTGACTAAGTAAAAATGTTATAACATTCAGATGGATGATGAAAATTTACCTATCGACCTACTGTCACTTCACACTAAGGCTCTAGAGAACATTGTATCTCTAGCTAGCCGTGAGAAAATTCTAAATTACACCCAAATTCACATGAAATGTAAGCACCTGTATGACATGTCAAACTCGCCTAGGGTGCTTAGTCTTCACAGGGGATGGGGGATGTATTATCTCTTAATGATGATGACCCAATTTCCCTCTTATGCACGTCGGGGAAAGTATCATGAGGGACTCTTTTGAGTGTTCACAACTGGCGAAGAATTTGGAACGATGCATGATGACCCCTTTCAAGAAGTTGTTACTACCAGAGACCTCTGAGTGGCTTACCTATCCCAGATTTTGCACTACGGATTCTGGGGCCAGATAATGGACCTTGGAGTGTTGGAAGATGAGTCCACCCGATTGTCTCTTAGGCAAGAGGTGTATACTAATATTTCCCAACTCCATACCCCTCACGCTAAACTCAAGAGGCGTCATAGATGTTCCCATGAGTTTAGTCCTTTCTGTTCAGCCTACGTGTGGTTTGAAGAGTTAGGGAGTTTTTCCACTCTTTTTGGTGTACGTTTAGTAAACTCAGATTTTGTTATGTAAGATTTTTCATAATTAAAAGTTTCATGTTTCCTTTCCTGCCTCTACCTTATCTGTGTTGTTAAGAGTTTCCTTCAGAATGTTTTTTTCAGATGGTTGCTCAAACGAACATATCATCACTACCCAATGAGTTAGTATAGGTTATCATGATCAGGGCATGCACGGTGGATTATCAATCTTTCCTTTACCTACGAGGGTCCTGCCAGCGTCTGATCGATCTCGCATACGGTCCTAAGATTCTTCGTTTATGTTAAGAGGATGATCGTGTTTTTCACCTTATCGCCACTACTCAACTCCCCTACTATAGGATAAGGGGAAGGTACTATGAAGGCCTCTTCCGGTGTTTTACTCTGGCACAAAACTTCTCTGTCAGAGCGTGCTTCCTCGTAGCTACTCAGGATGGCCACCTTAGTGCAGCCTATAAGTTTGAGGTCTTTAATTTCAGTCACCTCAATCGCATCATTCCCCTCGACTACCTCGAGTGTGATGTATCCCAGAGAGTTATCAGGGAATTCGTTTACTCAGACGTTTCCGATCTTTTCCCCGCATGAGCCTCCCTTTGGAACCCCGTGTGTAGTACGCACGAGTAGGAGTTCAAGATGTACTATTCAAAGTGAATCTGGTCTAGGGAAACGGAAGAACTATGTGCCAACTTTGGTATTTCATTAACCGAGTCAGATCCACTATTTCGGTAATGTTGTACGTGTGGGGCTTCATTTTTTTTATTTTCATGAATAGAATTGCGAGGGAACAATTCTTTGAAGGGGGAAGTAATGTAACGACCCGAGAAACCGTGTTTTGAGTAATGACAAGTTTATTTTACAATGCCACCCATTAATTGAACAAACAGTCATCTTATAAGATAATAATAATAATAAAATAGAAAAAATGCATCAAATTAATGAAAGGCCGTTTTATTCAAATGAATAATATCTCCGTGACTACAACTCACACTAATCGAACAAGAAGTTAAGCTAACCAAAATCCCAATAAAAAACCCGATTACAATTATAAGAAGGCCGCTTAAAACTACCAGGACCCCAAGAAGGCGGTAAGGGATTTTGGCATCCATCATAATAAACATGAGGATGGCCGAAGCCACTGAAACTGTGCTGAGAACCAAAGGAATCACACGAACCATCTCCTCCTTTCACCTTCAGTAACCATGAGTGAGGGATACCCCAATACCAGACTTTTTATAAGAACACTAATTCGACCGTTGGACCCTAATGACTATAAATATAACCGTTGACTCCCCCATGATTCTTCTATCCACTATTGTTTTATTTTGTACCATTGAAAAAAAAGAGTTGTTTACCCCCGAAAGGTTCGAAAAGTTAATTGTGTAATTTGCTTTAATATTTAAAGAGTGACATCAATAATAGTATAATTAATTGCTTGTTTTCCCAAAAGGTGAATTATATTTTGTTTTTCAAAATGGTGATAATTGATAATATTTTTTTTCCACTGTTTACTATACATGTTTTTAGCTTGAGCAATTAATCTTTTATTTTTTAATTATATTGAATATGATGGGTTTTTACTTTGTCTAAGAAAATATGTACTCAAACTCTTGAGTTATATATATATGTTGCATCAAAAGTTAAATTAAATGTATTATATTTACCTCTAAATTAAATATAAGTAATAATATTAATTCGAATGTTTATAATTTGAATTAAAAGTTTTGAAAACTATGTCAAATTATGATTTCATTTACTTAAGTGTTTTATATTGATAATATTTATATCGACGCGCTCTTATGTGTGATTTTGAAAATAATTATAAATGTAGTTATGTTTAATGTTTAATTGTATTAATAATATTAATTTTAATTACGGAAATTAAGATAATTAGTTACTAAAGGAAATTAAAATATATATATATATATTATGATTTTATTAATTAATGTATTTTTTGTATTAAATGAACCATTTACCATTGACTATCTTAAAATAATAAAAGTTAGATCAATAATTGATTATTATTAATAAAAACAATGTTATAATTAGATAATAGAAAATAATATTAATAAAACATCTTTTTTTTTAAACAGAAGACCCACGTTTCCTTTTTTTAAGCACCGCAACAAGCCGAAGCCGTCTGATCCAGTGCCTTGATCTCAGCCGTTCATTTCTTTTAAAGTCGCACTGCTTATAAGCCGTTCGATTGACTCCTGTATGATCTCGGCCATCCACCGTTTTTCCTTTTTCTTATTCCCCCGCGACTTTCTCCTTCCTCACGTCACTGTACAAGTAGAATAGGCAGTATCTTCTTCCTGTAGTTCGGCTAGTAGACCTGGCTTTGCTCCCTCCTTTCCATAGAGTCAGCACCAACTCGATCTCGTTTACATCGTCAATATCTCCATTCAAGGAGAAAACCTATACTTAAGCTTCGGTTTTCACCGATGGCAGGGAGGTTCTGCACCCGAAGCTTCTTGGATCTCCGACCACCGAACCGACTTCGTTTGCTTCGTCTACTCCTTCCCTCCGAACTGTTAAGGGGACAGATCCTACATCATTTTTTTAATATTCGGTATGTATGTTTTATATACAAGTTTATATATATATAAACCTATAAGTATATACCCCATGTTTATACAATTATGCATGATGATTAAAATTTTAATTACCCAAAAAGAGTATTATTTCAAGAAAAGTACCAAAACTATTATATACATGGTTATATATATGATGAAGTTTAAGGATTGGTTTAATATAAAAATGACTCTTCTAATTGAAAATTTTCATTTATCAGTGTTTTGAAAATTCATGCACTTTTTTATAAAAATGTGTGGCGAGAACCCCCTTAAACATTTATATGTGTCCAGGTGAATGTGTATTCATAAGATCAGTTTCCAAAACCCTTTTTCAATTAATTATTATCAGGACTTGGGTCGTTTTTTATTTGACACGTAGGTTTATAATAATTTTAATGGATGCTAAGACAACATGTATGTTGCACCAGTGGACCAGCTTAAATTGAAAATTTATGTATCCTCAATGAAATTTATACTTGTAAAGAATGATTTTCTGCTTGTTTAAAGAGATGAACAACGAATTTATGGGTTTTATTTAATGAACATGACAAAATTTTACATGACCTTCCATTATGTTCAGTGTTGTAGTTATTTTTTCATGTACAAGAGTAAGTTGATTTAGTTTATTTACTTCACTGGTTATTCTAAATCTAGAAGCCTAGTTCTTTTTACATTTACGATATGATCCATCTCAAGTTATGCATATGTGTGTAAAATGGGGGTTTTTTATTAAGAATGTATGAATGAAACCCTATGAAAGGAAGACCATGAAAAGATATGTTAGGGACAATTTGGACTTAAGTGTTTATGGACGGGTGCGCCCGTAATTATATAGTGCTCCAATGCATTGGGTAAAGTAAGAGTCTCATGAGGCGTTATGTGCGACGGTCTTGGCGGTTAGTCTTGGATTGTTCTTTCATATGCGACGATCATGGAAGTTAGCCTTTGATTGTGCTTTCATGTGCGATGGTCTTGGAAATTAGCCTTGGCCTATGCTACTATGGGAAACGGGATTGGCGGTTTGCCTTGACCCGTACTATGTTATGTTTTAAGGTTATGACACAAGGTTTTGATAAAGTCTGGAATTATAATTTCCCTCTGCATGTGATGATAAATGGTCAACCAGGGGTTAGTTCAACTAATAGGACATCCACTAGTTGAAACTTCCCTTGACCTTGAGAATGCAATTATGTGATAAGAACAGTAATTCATGTGGTAAGTCGTTATAAGAACAGTATGTGCTCATGAATCATGTTATGAATGTTTTCTCTGCTTAATCAAAAATTTCTTTTAGAACTATAGTAACCATGGTTGAATATTATGAAGTATCTATTCTACATGTGTTGCGCTCTCTAATCATGTTTACTTTAAAGTTTATTATAAGTACATACATCTTCCATGTGCAAGTGGTTTTTAAAAAATTTGGATTTCTTATTTTAAGAAAAGATAATGATTGGTTTTTTTGGTGAAGTGTTTTATTCTCTTCAAAAGGACTGCAATGATAAAGAGTTTTCTTAAAACATTTTTAAAACCCCTTACTGGGCATATTTGCTAACCCTACGTTTTTGTTTTAAATTTTTCAGGTATGGTTTGTATTAATGAAGTTTATCAGAAGCAGCTGTTTTCCCAGAATCCTGAGCCTCAGGATCTTCTGTAGTAATGGGACATGATATATTATTTGTAAATGTTGTAATGAAATGTTAGTATATCATGTCTCATAAGGCACCCAGGGATTGGCGGCGCTACACCTTAACATCTAGAAATAAAATTTATTTAATTCATTAAAGATTTATAATGTTTTTATTGTGTTATCAATGTAATTTATTGTAATTATTCTATATGACATAATTATAATATGGGAATTTCAATGATAAAATTGTTGGGTTGGTGCAAAGAATGATTGGGGTATCATAGATATTCAATGGAATATAATTATACCATCAAAGAAACTTTAAATTATACTCTTTGGATTATGTAAAATGTCCACATCATGAATTTATAACTATATAGTTAGATTAACACATAGTAACGTTTTTGTTTTCCTTTTGTCTTGGATACATGAATTTTGTCTCCATATCAAACAAATTAATTGTATTTTTTGGATTGCGGAAAGTGGTCCATGTGAGGGTTACCAATTGGCAGCGCCTATAAAAGTGTATACCATGAGAATCCCCAATACGAATGTCAACATAGATTTCTTTAAGGGCTCTACTGTTAGATATTAATATAATAGGTCACTCTTTAGAATAAATATATTCAAGAAATTCATCCACACAATACCCTTTTCACCAGGTATGATAAAGATAATTACCATTGTAAAATATTTTCTTTAATTTATGGATGAAATGAGTTATAATATAATGTGTATAAGTAAGGCCTTTAAGAGAGTTAAAAATGATCATCATGACGTTCTCTACTATAGTAAAAATATGTAACTTTATCATCATAGATCAAGGAAAATAAAGATAGATTTAACCTCTTTCATAAAACCATTGCAATCCATGATCATTTTTTCCTCATCATAATTTGTGTTGTGAATCAATCACAACTATTGAACTACATCACCCAAGAGATGATAATCTATAATGAAAACATTCTACCATTAATTACATCCCATTGAGAGAAATATATCTTCTAAGGAACATATCCATTGCATAACTTCAAATTGATTTTGGTTATATTGAATTATAGAAGTTTATATCACATAAAATTATCTAAAATTGTAGAACTACATTTTATATTAGAATATTAAAACATAAATGAAATTTCATTAGTTATAACCTAATTTAGCTTCCCAAATATAGTTATATTTTTTCTAATTATAGCAACATCTCCTGGTCCAACATCATTATCTTACCCTGTTAGTAAATCCATATAATGATTACATGCATTGATATGATTTACCATTATTATATATGTGAATATTTTAAAGAAATTAATAAAATAGAACAGATCAATACTATATGATTCAAAATGTATACTATTGAAACTAGTAAAAACATAACATAAATTGAAATTTCATGTATAACTACTCGCAAAATCACATTCTTGGTTTATTTATTATCCTTATCAAATCATAAATATATTTACAAATATTTCATTAAATTTTTATGTTTAAAATATGATTTCACCCAAACATATCCACATGGAATGTTGAACCTATTTTATATTAAGGGAACACTTGCCATGAACCAGAATGACTTCTCACAAATACTTGTCCAACTCATTTTTGGGTTATTTCCCCATGAGAAACCTGTGAAAAAACAAATCAACTTGTAGTATTCAGATAGGGTTGTATTTCTTGGAAACCCATGTAATATCTAACTGAAAAAATATATTATATATTATTCTATATTTGGAAATATCCTCAAAGTCGGTCATAGAGGTCTATTTCCAAATATATATTGTTATAAATAATGTTCCTAAGGTTTAAGCTAATATTCTTGTAATACAAATTGTTATGACCCCTACCCAATAAGCCTTGTGTCATTTATTACATTAGTATATTTTCATTAAATACAAGTGATAACATCTCAAAGGACCAAATAGTTTAACAGCCTTGGTAAATTATTTATCTGATTGAATATTATATTATATAAATAAAATATTTTATTTTTATTGAGAACATATTTATTCCCTTATGAAAATCCTTTAATTATAAATATAATTATAAACTTATCATCCTGGGGAAAGGAAACAAAAGATATGGCTGGTAGTTTATATTTAGTAATGGAATGGTTACAAGGAATGTTGCCATAAGATAAATAAGGAATCATTAATAATGGAGTAATAAATAATTTTCAAATAATTCGACATAAATATATATGTTAGATTAAAACTTATCCATGGTTGAAATATATGTTCAAATAATCTCATGGACATCAATTGGAGTTTCCATAATCTTGGAATGAATAATTTAATACATCTTAAACATAATGTTTGCACATCATCCCAGGACAAATTTTATATATGGGTATGGAACATCAAAATACAATACATATTTTGTCTCATGAGGCCTATTAATAAATCTAGGTACTATAAAATCCATGGAATCACCCATTAAATAATAAGTAAAATTCCATTATTATATGAATAAAAAATATAACTCAATTAACATGCATTAATGTCAATAACTATTAATATTGAAAAATATAAATATGAAATGTTAGTACATTACCTTGTAAAATTGACCCTAAACTTTCCATATATATATATATATGTGTGTGTGTGTGTGTGTGTTTAATTTACTAACTATATTATTAGTAAAGAATGTGATTCAAATAAAGATAATGATAGAGCTAAAAATAATTTTAAATCATCATAAGAAGATTTTGTGCAAAAATACACATTTCATTTCGAAAAACATATTTTGGATTCTAAAATTTTTAAAATATTGGGAATTAATTTTTTTGGAAAGTACCGTGAAAAAATTAAATAATTGAATAAAATAATTGAATGTTTAGGATGAAATGATATTCTATTTATTCTACGTATTTAAAAAAATTGACTACTTTCACATTTTTGGTAAAAATTCAAAATTACCTCTGTTATAAAATGTCCAAAATACTCCATTTAATTTTTTTGAAAGAAATTAAAACATGTTTAAAAAAAATTAAAAAATAATTAGTGATTAGAAAAAATATTTTTAAATCACTTTATAAATCCTGGATATGGATGGAAACGGATTTTTGACCAAAAAGGAAATGTTGAATATTTAAATAAACATCTTCTCAATCATTTTACGTATCAAATAGAGTAGAATTAAAATTTTACTTTAATATTCCATGAATAAACTATGAAAATAAAAATTAATGGTGTTTATCTGATAAATATCATATTAATCCATTAATTTCAAATTCAATCCTTAATAATCGTGATTGAAATGAGATTGAAATATAAATCAATTATCTCAATCACATATTATTTCTAAAGAAATTAAAACCCATGTATAATAAAATTATATTTGTTATAGTCATATACCAGAATAATTTACATACATATAATATAAAATATGATCCACATATTACATTTCAAAAACCATTTATTAATAATTATTTATTAAAATCATCATTCTCTAGTGCTATCTATTACATTTTTCATGAGACTTTTAGTATGGAAATTCCATCCAATAAATGATTATAGTGGTTACACAATCACGATAAAGATTAAAATTATATAAATATAAAATATAATCATTAAATATATATATAAAGAGTTATCCAAAAAATAAAGTGACAAAATAATTAAGGACACTGTTCATAGAGATGGTAGACTGTTCGTATGCCTAAATGATGTTTTCATTTTTATAAAAAATATAATAAATGAAAGATATTATGTTAAAATTAACAATACATAATTATATCTCAAATAGAGAAAACACACACACACACACATATATATATAATATTTTTAAACATCAAATTAAAATGAAAATGAAAAAAATACATCAATTCAGGGAGGTGGCAGTCCACACATTCACACTAGTGACATTAACAATTTTTAACAAATTGGAAGGAAGGAAAGAAGGAAGATATTATATTAAAATTCCAAAAGAAAATTTTTGTCATAAATATCATATATAAACTTTAACCCCCATCATAATAACCATCAATTTATATTTTTATGGTAAACTAACTATATTTATACATAGAGGTGATAGTCCACACGTGGAACAAGTGATACTTTCACATCCCATATGACGGTAATGATATAGAATAATGGTGATAACATTAACAAAATAATATTTAAGATACTTATTTTATTTTTTATAATGCAAACCATTTATCTAAATTTTGTATAAAAATAAATAAATTAGAACATGTTGGTAGGTAAAATCATATATTATTAGGGTCTACTTTAGATCCCTTGTTTAGGACAATTGGATTGGTTTTTAAGAATATAAGAACCTAAAATTAATTACATGGGGTGACTAAAAAGGAATTTTGAATGTTTTCATCTTGTTCTATGGATCATTTTTTTGTGGAGAAGAAATAATAAGTGTGTCCTTTTTTAAGTTAGGGAGTGGAGACATATAGAATTTTATAAATGAATAAAACATAATATTTTCATACTAAAGAAAAATGAATAAAAACATAAAGGAACTCAAATTTGGGATAGTATGGGATCAAAATTTGACCCTAATATAGTATTTAGAAATGTTTAATTGGAATAATCAATTTAATCTCATGGTTTAACTACTAGTAAACTTGTTTTAATCTTAATCTTAGGAAAAGTGTTAATGTATGTACAATACATTATAAAAAATTAAGGTATACATAATAAATAATTTTAATTATTAATATTATAAAAAAAAGAAAATATTTTATCAAATTATATTCATATATGTGGATGGACATAATTCAAAATTACACCCTTAAAATGAGATGTAAAGTAATTTCCCAAAAAAATTTTTCATAAATATAAATAAATCTATACTAAAATACACATAGAATTAACTCAAATTAAATTTTATGGACTATTAAAATTATAAATTAATTAATAACACCTCTAATTTTTTTAAAAAAATAATAAAATTTGAATCCTTGAGAAGAAATAATGTGATTCATTACAAATTATTATATTTTGTTATTAATCATGAAATCAATGTTTTCAAAACAATGATCACTAATTCAGCATATTTGATGTTTTAAATTTTAATCTAAGAATTGTAGTCATCTTTTTTAATATTTTTTTCTAAAAGAGGAAATTTATTTTGTAAAATATTTCTCAGAAAAACAAATAAAATTTAATTTTTATGAAAATTTTATTTTTGAACCATATAAGGGGATTACTAAGAATTGAGTAGATATTTTTTAATACAATTTATTTATATGAAATCATTATAAAATTTTTGTATTGTTGTTCATATATCTAATTTAAATGGTAGTATGTAATGTTATGCTATAATACAGTTCAATTATACTCTGGTCTGTGTGTATCACATGCTATAGAAGAAATTAAATTTATTTGAATTGAAAATATATCATTAAATAGTGGGGTTTTACAGTATTGGGTACATGTTCTCTTTTTGTCGAAAATAATGAGATTTTAATGTGAATCATCAGATATTATTGGGAACATACCATGATCACAATTAGGAAATACTATTTAAAACCCCCATATTGAATATTTTTAGATCAATCAAAAGGATATCCATATTTTTAAAAGATTAAAATTTTATCTAGATAATATTAATGAGGTAAAAATGTGAATATTTTACCAAGAAAACATTTTTTTATTTGGTATGAACACTAATAATATTTACAGAACCCATTCTATCTTAATAACTCCCTGGCTTCCATCATTGATTAAATGAACTGCGCATGAAGATATTAACTTGAATATTTTTGGTATTCTTTATAAACTATATTCACATGTATTCCAAGTGTAACAAAGATCATAAATGTAACACTATAATTATATTAATGAATCCAACGAACAAGAAAAATTATATAAATTTACTTAGTGTGAAATATAGATATATAAAATATAATTTTTTGTTTCACATAACTTCAATAGAACATATATCGGTGGATCCATCAAATATGGATGTTATTTAATAGTGGATCAAAAACCACTATGAATAAAATTCATATTTTCTTTTGATATTATGGATAAAATATATAAATTTTAAATAAATTATCATGGTTTTATAATATACACACTGGGGTAACTAGAGATGGAGAAAAATCTATTCGTTTATTGACTATGATACAAATTTTAAGAGATAAATAAAAGGTTGGAATATTCATCTAAACTCACAATATCCTGCAATAGGGAAGGGAATCCAATTTATAGTGATTCATTGAAGAAGGGGGTGTTATTTCTTCTTATTAATAAAAATATGATAATATTTTATGCCTCATGAAAATTAATAGTTAATTAATATAATTATCCTACTCATGACCAGATGCTAATAGTTGTAATTTTTTTAGTAATGATAAATAGACAATATATTTTAAGAAAATGGAGTAACATATATAACAATAATAAAATTATAATCTAAATATTCACCTATAAATTGATTAATATTCACTAAATAATATTGTAGGAGTATTTTAATGATTATTAGAACTTAATAAATTACTACCATAGGAAAGGGAAAAAGGGAAATTATTCTCTGAGCCAAAATGACCATGTTATCTAATTGACGGTTATGGTTGTAATTTTTATCAATAGTTTATATATTTTTGAATTAATAAAAATGAGATGATTCTGTTTTTTGGACCCATGAAATCATATTGAGGAATCAGACTCATCTCGTCCACATGATTCATTGAATATGATTTATTGTATTGGGATTTCAGTTGAATGCTTATATAAATAATGTTGAGTTAAAGAAGTTATAAATCATATAGATATTGGAATAAAATTATAGATCATAATGACAAATGGATTGGATCACAATCTTCCTATCCCTGATGCAAATCTAACAATTCATTATTGTTTTTTAATTCAAAAAATTCAATAGTTGTATGAGAAGCTTGTGAAGAAGGAATAATGAAAAGGAGGGGAATAAAAATTGTTGTCAATCATATTTAGAATTAGAATTGGAAAAAGTATCTTCCAATTATATTCTTCTTGGAAAAATATTCATCAGAGAATAATATTCATCTAAGAATCATATTCTATGAGAATTTTATTTAGTTTCAAATCATATTTACATGGGAATATTATCCATTTGAGGATTTATTCTGATGATAATTGTATTCATCCATGAATTGTATTTATCTAGGAATAATACTGGGATTTCAAAACATAGAATAATTTTTCTTAAGAATTTTCTAAATCATATTTTGATGAATTTATTTTATCATATTGATAAAATCAAACTAGTTAATCCTACAAATAAATCCTACTCAAGAAATCATATAGAAAAAATCATAATGGGGAATTATAATGAAGAAATTAGAATGAGAAGATTGATCTTTCAATTGGTGTGGTGAAACATAATGAGGGATATATTGATCAAAAATAGTTTTCATTATAATGAGGTAGATCATATTGACAAAATCAGAATTATGCTAATGTTTTTTAAAAAGTATGAATCTTTGAAGAAGTCAATGGATGATCTGAAAATCAAGGAAAATTGAATGAATTGAATAAGTTTACGATAGATATTTATTTTAAGAGAATTCAAAGATTCATGTTATTTGGTTAAGCTTAAAAATTTGTTGGAACCATGGATAATCCACTCTAGAGGTCCCTATAAAAAGGGATCTGATTGAATTTCTAAACGTGACTTTAATCTGTTCAAGTTCTTGAGATCAAGAATTTGTGGAACTTTTATTGAGTACCAGAACAAATATTTTGTTTCTTTTTGAGTTGAGTAATATAATAATATTTAAATTCAATATAATCATCGGAGTAAGATCCATCTGATGAAGTTCCATCCAAACAAGTCCATCAGAATGAGGCCATCAGAATGATATAAATCATATATATGTTCATTAGAATGATTTCCCTCGAACACAGAATTGTGAACTACTGATTGAGTTCCTTCACAATTAAATAATGAAATACAAAAGAAGAATCATAATAGACTGACCATCATACCAAGACCATTGTATTTTGGTTAATTTAATAGGAATATCGCAATGACCTTGCTTAGGAAGATTTCTGGATGAAGGTTCTAGAAGAAGTTTCAATACCAACAAGTTTACTTGTGAGTTGATGAAGTCCATGAAGGTTGTTCATAGGTAAAGTTTGATTTTGGTTAAATTTGGAGAAACTCAATACATTTTTAAGTAGATTGTTAAATAAGAATAAATTGAATATTGTAAATATGGATACACTAAAAATTATTGATTTTTTTGTGGGAAGTGGAAATTAAAAA
The DNA here is from genome assembly GCA_963277665.1 of Viscum album. Classification (NCBI taxonomy): domain Eukaryota; kingdom Viridiplantae; phylum Streptophyta; class Magnoliopsida; order Santalales; family Viscaceae; genus Viscum; species Viscum album. Next base: position 1,527,242,855 of record OY728163.1, on the reverse strand, counting down.
GGATTTTTGTGGGGGTAAAACCAAATATAATATGAAATTTTATACTAGGATTTTATAATTGTTTTCAACATGTGAATTTTCATTCTAGAAGAAAAAGAATCTATGTTGGTGGGATTATCCAACATTGAAAGGAGTAGGTATTTGTATTGAACCTTGTAAATATCGTGTACCTTCATGTTATTATATTTATTGTATATGAATGGTATGTTTTTTAGTTATATTTTATTAGATTATTAGTCAATAAAGTTTTAAAGGTTAAGAATTAATTTTTTCATAAACATTCATATAAATGGAAAAGGAACCACTGATCCCACCCTCTTAGTGGTCTCGATCATACATCGGATAGAAAATTAGTGTCATAGGTTGGTTTCAACTAAAAGATACATCTCAAGAATGGAGAACTTGAATTTCATGAAATATAAGGGGATTTTTGTTTTCAATGTAATTAATTATTATATCTAGAAATATATAATTCATCCATATATTTTTTCCCATGGGTATGATGTTTTGGAAGATACTAAAGAAGTATTTCTTCCTCATACTTTGAATGATCCTATTATGATTATTGAAAATGAAATTTTAGAGAATAATGAATGAGATAAAAATGTTTTACCCTCATCACTTACTTAATGGATTTTCATAGAGTAAAGTGATATTGATCTACTAATTATATTTTGGATAAGTTGAAAATCATATTTAAGGCAATAAAAAGGTGAACAAGGAAAAGTTACATCATTGGAGATTGAATTATGAAGATATGAAAATTGGTGAGTAAGAATCTATTCACGATATATTTACAATGGTAAATAATATATTAAGCACCATAAGTTTCTAGGTGAGAAATTGGATGACTCAACTATAATTGAAAAGATATTGAGCAATATTCCAGATAAGATTGATACCAAAAATTTCATCTTTCTAAGATAGAGATTATGAAACCATATCTTTGGATGATCTAAATAGTATTCTTGTCATTTATGAAATCAGAAGATATAATTTAATGGAAATTAAAGAAATGGTTGATTGGGAAATATCATTCAAATCATTGATAATAGGTAAAAGGATAAGGAAATTAAAGAATAAAAAAGTGGTTTAGAATCTGACAAGTGTGTTGAAGATTTTAATAGAATTGTTTCAATTCATTTTATGAAATAAAATAATTGAAAATGGAAATGTAAAACATAAAAATATTTAAATTGTGAAGGTAATGTAAATTTAACATGGAATTAGCCTAAGAAAAAAATTGTGGAACATGGGTATGAAGATGATGCTGAGAAACCTCATAAAAAAAACTGGAAGAACCGTAAAAAATGATATCCTTATGATGAAAAAGAAGAAAATTTATCTGAATAAAAGAATGAAGTGTTCTTCCAAATCTGATGATGACTCCAATCATAAACACAACTTTTTTTCTCAACATAGAAATGGAATTGATTCTTTAAGAAGAAATGATAATATTGAAGAGATGAGGAAAATTTAATGGATTCATAAATATAATTTGGAGAATTCACATGAAAAAAATAATGATATCAATAATGAAATGAGGAAGTTGTAGAAATATGTTAATGGAATAACTTTTCAGAATGGAGATCATGAAATAAAACAAAAAAATTATGAAGAAATGTCAACTGTAAATGAGACTGTCAATAAGATATAATTTATACTTATTGGATACATTAAAAATAACTGGTTGAATGTAACTAAATCAAAAAAAATCATACATTTTCTGAATATTATGTTGGATTAGAAAGAGGAAGAGTTGTAAGAAACGAACTCAATGATTCTTATAACACAATGTGAGATAATAAAGATGATAAAAAAATTCTCCAAGGCTACTGATGTTAAAGGTGAAACTTCTAATGGAGGAGAAAAAGGATTAAAAAACATGTTTCTGATAAAAATTAATTTATCATGAATGATAATATTTCATCTATAAATTATCTTCGTAAAAACATTCTTTCATGATTAGTGAAGAAATAACAAAAACAAAAATGTTCAGAATAATTTTACAATTAGTCTGAAAAATTAGGAATCGGAATTCACTATTAGTATTGTGGTGTTTTCAAACACATAGCTTATTAATTATTTTATAAAATATATATACTAGGAAATAATTATGAATCAAGTGGAAATATAATTAGAAAATAATAAAAAATTATATCAAAATTTTTTTGAAACCAAAAAAGGAAATATAAGAGATGAAGAAATATAAGTATATTATGAAACCTGAGTATGTTAAGAAAGTTGATAAAATTAATCATATTGAGTGCGAAAGGAATGTGTTTTTAGTTTTTTGGTATGAGAAAAATTACATGTCTATGAAGTAATAAGAATATCAAAAACCATCTTAAAAATAAATGTAAATATGTTTTGGAAGATGTAATAAATGAGGATAAAAAGATATCAATAGAGCATGGTTTTAAAATTTATAAAATATGCAAGGTATTTGATAAATAATTTCATGTTATTAATAGTTTTTTGACTATCCTGTCATAACAAGATGAGGTTATTGAATGTTTGTTAAAAAACCATATAACAAAAAAAGGTTCGAAATGGGAATAGAATTTTACATCCTTAACAGAAGAGTCTATAGATGGAGAGAAACCTTTTATAAAATCTGATAAATATGAATAGAGGGAATAAAATAAATCAAATTCAAAATCCAAGAATATGAAGAAAAAGTAAACACTATGAAAATACCCTCAGTAAGAACATTGATTTTGGGAATCTATGAGCTTCATCCTCATTCCTAAATCATTATTATACATGTAATAACATCCAGTAAATTGAAGGAGCTAAATTAAGGAAGCTGAATGGTGAGTCTATTTTTATTAATTCGAAATAAATAATAAAGTTATAAAAAGTTTTTTTGAAGGTTTGGTTTTTAAACCGGATATTTATGATATGTATGTTGAGATGGGTTCAGGTTACTTTTATACTAAATAAATTATTTTCAATATTTCCCAAGAAATGAGTGTGTTGAAGGACTCACGAAAATTTATTACATTAGTTCTAGGTGTTGGAAAACATTGATAACCTTGATTATACAAAAAAAATATATACTATGTTCACCCACATAGACTTACAGTTTTTTATTTAAAATATCCTTGTTAAGAATCTCATGTGATACTTATGTTAAATTGACAATGAGTTTCATGTTTTTAGATGAAAATTTACACCCTTTTGAAATGACACACATTTTTAATAACGAAGTAAACATTTCATGATGAACCCTTTGAAATTTATTTTCAATAAGGGGAAGAGAATATATTTTATGAGAGAGAAAAGGAATAGTAAGATTAATGAAAATAAGAAAGGAAAAATAAAATGTGGAAAAATATAACTAAGGTACTGAAGTGGGTGTTGACAACATACAAAAAGGGGGATATTATTGGAGCCAAGTTGAGTTTTGGTTTTATTTTTTTCAATGATTGTTATGTGATTTATGTTAAAAAGGGATATGTTTCTTGTTTTTGGACACTTGATATTTTATTGAGTAATCATACTCATCCCAGTATCATGATTCATTGAATATGATTTATCATATTGGTATTTCTGCTGAAAGCTATTAGAAACTATATTGAGTATCAAATGAAAGTGTTTAACATAATGAAAAACTTATCAGATCGAAGTCATCATGACCTTGATGTAAATATTATGATTTATAGTTTTTGTATAATTACAAAAATTTATATGTTTCCTAAGAAACTTGTCTTGTAATATTGATGAAAATATGGGTAATAACATGAGCTGACAATTGTATCAAGAATTTTATTGGGAAAATGGAGTTTCAATCATATTCAACTAGGAATCGTATTAATCTAGGAATCATATTCATCTGGGAACCATATTTATTTGAGAATTTTATTCATATAGAAATTGTATTTATAAGGTAATCATATTCATCTAGGAATCATATTCATCAGGGAATCATATTCAACTAAAGATTCAATTTTATATGTGAATCATATTTTGGTGGGAATCATACTCATATTTTCATACTCATAATTGGAGTGGTTAAAAATTTCCTAAATCATATTCCAAAAGACTTTTATTATCTCATTGAGAAAATCTTAATGGGTAATAATAATGAAACAATAGTATTGAAGAAATTATATCGAAGAAATAATATTGAAAAATCATACTAGAGAATCATAATGAAAAAATCATAATGATTACATTATAATTTAAATTGGTATGGAGAAATATAATATAGAATATATTTTGTACAAATATTCTTTATCCTAATGTGGAAGATCTTAATAGAAGAATCAAAATTGTACTAATGATCGTTAAAAAGTAGGATGTATTGATGAAGTAAAAGAAATATCAAAAAATGAAGGACAATTGAAACTATTGAAGAAATCAAAGATATATTTGTGATTTAAGAGAATTTAAATATTCGAAAAATTTGGATAAGAGAGAAATATTTTTAGAACACTGCCTAAACCACTCTCAATATCCATATAAAAGGAGAGCTGAATTTATTTGTAAAAGTGACACTAAACGATTCTAGTTCCCAATCTCTATAATTTCTAGAACAAGTAATGAGTACCCAACCAAACATTGTGTTTCTATTTGAATCTGAGGAAGATCATAATATCGACCTTAAATATGATCATCTAAGCAAGGACTATATGAAAAAGTTCCATTGGAATAAGTCTATTAGACTGAGACATTGGAAAGAAATCCAATGTAACCAGGTTCATCAAACATAGTGCAATTAGACACTACTTTCTAATCTATAGATTTAGTTACTACCAAATTAAAGAAGGATATGAAAAGGGAGAATCAAACTAGACTAGCCATTGGATGTAGACCATCATTTTGGGGTTACGAGAATAGGAATATCAGACTAACATTAGTGAGGAGGATTTCCTAATGAAGGATTAGGAAGATGTTTTAAGACCTATAAGTGTCTTTGTGAGTATTTTGAGTTCTTAAAGGTTGTACATAGGTACTGTTTGATTTAATTTACATAAAAATATATATAATAATTTCTAAAGTGGATCATGAATGAATAATAAAGTTAAACATGTATTTTTGATACTTACTATTTTCTAAAAAGGATTGATTTTTTTTGGGATGTGGATACTTTAAAGGATAGTTGGGGGTATAACCATCTAAAGTAGAAAAGATTCTACTATGATTTCAGATATTTTGTTTTTTTGTTCCTATATATTTTGGAAAGAAGATAGTAAAGAATCTATATTGGTGGGACTATCCAATATAGAAATGAGTAAGTCTTTGTTTTGATACTTATAAATATCATATGTTGCGTTATACTTATAATTTTTTCAAACAAAAAATAAAATATTTGAGTTATATTTTTGTGTATCATTACTCTAACGAGTTTCAGAGGATAAGAACGCTTTTATTAAGAAACATTCTTATAAAATAAAAAAATGACTGATTCACCCCCCTCTCAGTGGTCTCGAACCTACAGGGGAAAACATGATCTTACCTATGAAGAGGATAAAAAAGTATCATATATTTCTATATTTGAAAAGTATGTACCTTAAAATCATTATGTAATGGAATAAAACAATAATTTCTCAAATTATATTTAAAAAATATTTCCATGTGAATATTAATGTAGTTTTGAAAGAAGATATGGAACTACATAAGATGCAAAGAAATGTTCATTAGATCAATGTTTATTTTAATAGAATTGTAATTTTTAGGCCCAATGTATGTTCCCCATCAATATATGACACTGAAAAGGGCTTATTAGAATAAGATCATAGCTTATCATTCATTATTAATTCTGTAAGTATGAATATATATTGAGATCTAAATGAGTATTTCTGGTGGGGGTCATGAGGAGAGATATTGATATGTTTTTTTCTTAGTGCATAGTATTTCAACTTGTTGAGGATGATAGAGAGAATTATAAAGGGAATTTTCAACCATTACCCATACTAGAATGGAAAAGGGAACAATCACCCTAGAATTTATGATTAGACATTGAAAATAATCTAATGGAAATAATTCTATTTTTCTTGTCTCTGATCACCATATGATGTTATCACGATTCATTTCTATATGATATGATTTATCTTTTGATTATAATTCTATATTATTTATTGAGGGTGTTCAATGTTTTCAAGTAGAACCATATTATATTTCATTTGATCATGATTATAGGTTACAATCAATATTTTATATAATTATTCTACAAGATTTAGATATATAATTGTGATTAAATTATAAATATTATCCTTATATAGATGGTTAGTCTCATAACTCAATCCAAAACATGTAATATATATTGATATCCAATTATATTGAATTAAAATGTGGTATATATAAATATATTTCTCTTATCGAATTCTATTATAAAAATATTTTTCACTTGATAATTCATATGGATAATTATAGGTCCACCTATGGAATAAAGTGGAGAACATATTTGTGGTGTGATTATGGTAGATAAATAATATTATTTGGACCATATATAGCTCATAAAATTGTAGTTAATGTTATATATAATTTTCAACACATCATGTAATCTAAGAGTTAAAAAATTGTTATATTGAAAATCACATTGGAGATCTAGAATTCATTTTTGGTGAGATGGTATTCTAAATAAATTATATGTCAAAGATGGTTACATGATTTAGAAGGAAGTAAAATTATCCCTTTTTATATTAGTCTCTTTGATATTATTTATCAATAAGGGATAATATATTACAACATAGAGCATCTACAAAACATCTCTTAAATTATTGATATATTTCCCATGTATCTTCTGAGGAAGTACATACCTCATCCTTCAAATGTATAAAATAGAGAATTCATAAAACTAAATAATGTTTGTTCTTATGAAGAAGAATCAATATTTATTTAGGATTATAGATATAATGTTATGTAGAAAATGTTGACTCACATGGTTAATATTCTCTATAGGAATTTTAATTTCTAGGAAACTACATGGGAACCAGAGGATGTGATAAAGGAGAGATATACTCATTTATTAAAAATAGAGTGAAAATTTATGAAGGAGAAATTAATTTCTAGGGGTAATAGTGTAACATATCTTTATTTTATATTTACTTCATTTGAAAGAATAATTATATACTAGATATCATACATTACACACTATCGTGAGGCTAATTAAACCCATGATATAATTTACCATTATAACATAGATATTGGATTGGTTGGTATTGATAGGATTAAGAAATTTATGAAAAATAAAAATAAACTTCTTTCATAATTTATATGTGCTACTTATTTTTTATGAAATAATCATTGCAAGATTAATGAAATCATTTAATTATTACAAGACCAATTTTTTTAAGAAATGAATTTTTCTTCATGTAATTTTTTTTAACTAAACAATTTATATTGATAAACATTGAAAAATTATTTCAATGAACTATATTTATAATAAATTTCAATAATATCATAACCATTGACACATTATCTATTTAGTTGTGTGTAATGAGGTCAAACTAATTTAGAAGTAAGAAGTAGTTATTTTACATAATATTTTTAGATGTGTAATGTGTTTTTATAATAATTAAATTGATAAATAATTATTGATATATAAATTTAATTACTTATATAGAGATATATATATATATTATTAAAAAAATTAAATGAACAAAAATCTAATATTTTTTACTCTGAATGGAATGAAAAAAATTAGTTCTTTTCTTGAAATGAAATTTTCTAAAATGAGTTTCTGTTGAGTTATTTAGAATTATTTAAATATAATGTATTTTAATAATTGAAATTTAATTTATTAAAATATATTCTATTTTTTAAATAAGTGTTCCCAAATTTGACAATGAGTCAAATTTTATTTTTGTGCAAATTAAATTGTATAAATTTAACAAACCAATCTACCATGGTTATGGGTCAAATTGGTTTATCAGGGGTTAAACCAATATATAGTTGTAATATTTCCACATATCCATTTATAATTATTATTTTATTGAGAAATTTAAATCATATATTATTATTCCTTGAAATAAATTTCTATTTAGAAGTACTGTAATTTAGAATGTCATGATTTATATTTATATATATTATGTAATTATGAGTTTTTCATATACCTAACTTATAGAAGGAAAGATCATGTCAACACTTAGTATAAAAATTTGAGAAACATATATCATAAAACACCCACCATAATACCTTCAATAAATATTTTATATTTATCCTATATCACATGGTCTTCTCCTACCATCAATATTTTATGGCTTAAGGTGTATTCCAAAGGAGGTCTCTAATGAAAAGGTATAAACCTTAACCAAGATCTTTCTCTTTTATATATTTTCATTACATCTATAACTCCATTTTATCAATAATAACATCTTGAATATATTATCATCAATTTATTAATTTTATATTTTGATGATTTTAAAACATTTTTTCTTCTAATTTTCATCAAATGGGAAAAAGAAAGTATCATTCTTGCATACATGTGGACAATCGAAAAAATGTAATGATATGAAAAAATTTACATAAAAATCATATGGAAATTTATAATGTATTACTTATTAAAAAAATTTATTTATTTTATAATTATGTTTCTAAAATGATAAAATATTATTTACCTTTCAAGGAATATTTTAATACAAAAATTGAATCATAGTTCATGTATATATACAAAAAACACTCTCCATAAATGGCATAATTCATTTCTATTTATCTATATTATATAAAGGGATAAAAATATGTTTATATGGAATATATATATTATCAATATATTAATTAAAATTTTGTATTTGATGGAATTAAGATAAATGTATAAGGACCAGAACTAGAGAATAGAAACATTAATGAAAAATGAAACAATTCACACAAATAAAAGTTGATTTTAATAATGAAATATTAAAATGTGTGTGTTTAAATTTTATAACTGGTTAATAAATTATATTATAAGTATTAATATTAAATTTGTATATGTGTATATATTTTTGAATATATTATATAGGATTCTAGCGTGCTTATGATGCAAGCTGGACTTGAGGAAAGGGTTTTCAATTTAGAATATCATTGTTATTTGGATTTTTTATGCTTACAGTTCTGATGATGATATTTTTTGATATATATATCAAAAATATCAAAAACAAATTATTCCTATATAGTTATTTTTATAAATTATATTATTTCTATCTCACATTCCTCTCTTTATTCACTCAAGAGAGAAAATTATTGTTTTGAGGAAAAATAGAAATTATTCTTATCAAATGATAGGAATATTTTTCTTAAATTTCCATATTTTCATTAAAATGAAATCAAGATTTTTCTTATCATTATAACATTATTTAATAAAGAAAATTCTTATAGTTTTTTTATTTTTTATAAATTTTTTAGGAAAAAAATCTCATTTCATTTTTTGAATGAGTTATTATTTATCAAATGTGTAAACAAAATTATTGTTTTAAATATCCCAGCATAAATGTATTTTTCCACCAAATTCATTACCATTTTCATTTATCATTAAAATAAAATTCTCCATGGTTTTTTTTTGAAATAATAATTTTCCTTAATTTTTTTATTTTCTTTGATATTAAATATTTGATTTCAATAAAAAAATGGTATTTTCTTGAATATATTTTCCTTTTATTTTTTCACTTATGAAAAAAATAATTAATGTTAATATGATACACTAAGGTTATAATGATATTAGAATTTCTTTTTTTCAGTATGGTTCTTTATTGTGATGTAAAAATACTGATGAATCCCAATTTGTTTTCCATGGGATAATTTATGATCAAATGAGAACTATTTTTATTATATCATTTATTAAAAATGCAGTTATTATGATTATGTAATGGGTTACTGTTTTATATCCATCCAATTAATTACATTAAGACTAATATTTCATGATCTCAAAGGTTAAGAGTGGATATCCCTATGGCCAAAAATTTTGTAAACTAGATATTATCTCAATCTCGAAGTAGGAACACTATTGGATATCTCAGGCATAGAATTTTTAGAATGTCATGGTGGGTAGAGTTCACATAGGATTTCAACTATTATGATTGTACCAAATTTTTTCCCTTCTTTGATGACATAATATTATGACATATTTTTTATATCAGGACTAATGTTTAGTGATTACTTTATGAATCTTATCTTAATAATTGTAATGATTTATTCAATGAGTCGTGATTATATTCTATTTTGGATGGATATTTTAATCTCAGGATCTCATAAACATCCAGTCATGTTATTATTAAATTATAACTAATATCTTCCTTTTTTAACCTTATTTATCATATGATTTCATCCTTTATTAAGTTTCCATTTACCCATGATCTAATTAATTATTTATTAATTGTGTGTCTAAAAAGGGCTCTAGTTATAATATAACGTTGGAGATGAGGTGACAAAATAATGTACTAGTTTTTTATGTATCCATTTTTTTCAATAAACTAAACTTGTATGGTTATAGTATGGATAATAATGTCACATAATGAAAATTCACCTAATATAATGAATTTTGTATGTATGAAATTATTGGTTCATCTCATTATAGGTCATTGATTTCATAGAAAATTTTAATTCTCATCCTACAGTACTGATCCATTTGATAATTTATATTGGGATTTGGGATTTTATAGTCTTGACCTTTATAGGAAATTTTTTTCTACATGTTTAGCTGGTTTTAGGAGGTTGAGAAAATGCCACAAATTTTTGGGTGATTGAAGGACTGAGTTGTGATGTAATGCAGTTTTTTAGTTCACACTATACACAAAATGGTTTTGGAAGAGGGAATGTATCCCCTATAGATCCTCTAAGTAGGTGGTGGAGCCCCTTCATGTAGTTTGTGTAACACAGAGTACATAGTGAAGGATGACTAGGTACTTGTTAGAGCCCTAGGTCATTTTTATAGAGAGGTCATGGCATAAATTTTTTTATTAATCTCCCTTAATTATTCATTGTGTGAGGGATTTGTAATGATCATTTTTCACTACACATTACACAATTTTTTATATCTCTAAACCTTTTTATTTTCCTTGGGTAAAGGGTTGTTTTGTGTCTAATATCATGATTCGTATAGGTATGACATTCCGCTTTATCCATCATTTAAAAATTTATTTTCATTTGTATCTAATTTGATGATTTTTTGGGTTATGGATTTTAATTTATTTTCGTTTATAATTACTAAATATAACTAAAACCATGGTAATTTTAATGTGTTCTATATTTGATGTTCTAAGATCAAGAACACATTCTACCATCTATAATTTCAATTTAGAAATAATCTCTAACAAATTTATTTCTAAACTCAATTTTAGTAATATATATTATTGGATTAACTTATGATTAAGGATGGTAAATTTATTTTTTTAATTTAGGGGTAATCCATTGACCACTCATGTTTCATTGGTTATGTGTTTGGTATTTAAATTTGGATAGGTTATATTTTTTAATTATTTCCCATTGATTTAAATTATGAAAATTATTAAAAAATAATAATTTTTTTAATATATTTGACTCGATTGATTAAGATAGAGGCCAAGGGTAGTGATGTGTCTTGACATGGGCTTGGAAGATTATGAATATAGTATGGTTTATAGAGAATCTATATCTATGACACATTCCATTCCTATAATAAATTGGCGTATACTAATAGATGTACGATTGTGCACAATCAGATGAGAATATGGGTTTTGTGAAGTGAATTTGGACCAAGATACCCATAGATAGAGAAATAGGGAAGAACATAGAATCTTAGAGTTTAATAATGTCTTCCATTTTCCATTTCATAATTTGGAATTTCTAGATGAATGGGTCTTCAATGTGGGATAAGATGTCAGTTGACTATATGAGAGACTAAAGGTAAGTCTCTAGATTTGGATAATTTTTCAATAAACATTGAAGGTTCATCATATGGATAGTTAGAAATATTGAGGAGCTTAGACGTAGGGATTATTGGTTAGATAACCATATATATCATTTATATTTGTGAGTACTCTTTTGTGGGTGTATTGGAGACTTTTTTTGTGATTAGTGGGATATGTCATTTAGTGATTTTTTCTATGTGACATTGAGGGTTTAGTAAAGACATGGAATTTCCATGGAATTTTTTTTCTTAAATACATGGGAATTCTACGAGCCCGTGAAAACTGATGGCGCATGATTCCATGGCCCGGTGTGCTCGGAATCAATTTCTGAAGTTTTCTTTGGGTACATTCAGTAAACATATGAGTGGGATTTTATAACTTTTGAACAGGTGCTTAGAATTGAAATCTGAGGGCACCATTGAACTCGCAGCACCGGTATTCACTTAATAAGACTTTCACCTCAACGACAGTTGGTCGAGGATGAAATTTAGTTTTTGGGTTTTTTGTGGGAATAATAAAATAATTTAAGTCAATGACTTAATTTAAATTTATTTTTCATATCCACCATGTCGAAGTTGGAGGTGGGGACCACCACACCTTAACCTCCCATGAGAGGTTATGGTAGTGTTTCCCACCCAAACTAAACCTCCCATGTGAGGATTAATTTGGTGTAGACTAGCCAGGATTTTAACCCCTTGAAACTCCCCATTAATATTGAGAAACTCTCAAGCACAAAATTAATATAGGGGAGCCTCTTCAACTCCCCTTTAATTAATTTGTGCCAACTTTCCCTAATCCTACACATTAATTGGGTGGGGACAATTAATTAATACTTCATTTTGAATTTTAAATCCAACATTCTAAAATAATAGACGATCTATTATTTTGGGGGGACATATTCCATTTGGTTGGAATTTTTCATTTGGTGGAACTTGGAAAGAGGAGAGTTAGGGAGAAAAGCTCCCAACAAAGAACGGAGAATGCTCCACTGAAAAAGAACTCAGATCCTCTTCGTACAAATTCCTCAGACACCTACCGACGGGGAGCATCTTCCACGAGCCGACACAGCACGGGATTGGAAGCGTGCGGTGAACGTGATGAACGACGAACTTCATCATCTACTATCTGCAACTCCATCAACGAACGAAAAACAACGAACAAAGGTAGGAGATTCAAGATTGAATTTGTTCCCATTATTCCTCATTCGATCTTGGTTTACATTTAGCTGATTGTTATCACCATAACGTGGAGGGTGCAGGCCAAACAACACGCCCCGACCCCCCACCATTTTTCCTCTATTGATTGACAACAACGACGGTGCAATGGCACCACCGGAGGAGTGGGCCAGGGCGGTGAATCTGTGGTCAGCATCGGGCTGGCCGTGAAGGAAAATGACAGTGTAGGGAAACAGGGTTGCCGGAAGGGTGAGGTGATGTTGCGCCATGTGGAGGAGTAGGCCGCCGTCCCTGGCTGCGGTAGTGCACACGGGCGGCCGCCCGGCCGCCGGAGGGGCGCGACGTCGTCGTGCTTTGTAGAGGAAGAAGCTGCGGCCTGGGAGCTACGACAGTGGAGCAGAGGCAACTGGCTAGGCCGGCCACCGGTGGAGTAGACGCGGCTAGCCGCTCGGCCAGTCGGACGAGGCAGGACCCTCCAAGGTCTCGCGTGCTACCAAACAGGCGCCAGGCGCCGGTTCCGTTCGAGAGATTGGGGGCGGCACCCCCACTTACTCAGGTAGGGTGGGCCCTATAGGGTGCCACCAGTCGCTGGCCACCCATGCCAGGCGGGCCGCCCCTACAGGCCCTCTCGGGTTGAGCCTCACTACCCCTGGGTCAGACAGCCCAACGCAGGTCAGGCCGCCCAGTGTGGGTCGGGCTGGTTCTGGTGGGCCGGGCCAGTTCCGATGGGTCGGGTTGGCTCGGGATGCGTCGGGTTAGGTCAGTCCGACTGGGTCGGACCTGACCCAGACCCATTTGACCCATTTGACCTGATTTCACCTTTTCTCCCATAACATAGACTAAGGGTGTCTGATTAAAGAACTGTCTACGGTGACAGAAATTTTGGAGCAAGACAGTTTTTTTAACATACGCTACTTGAGGTTTGCACGCAATTGGGGTATGGTTGGGTTGGATTGAACATAAATCCAACCGGTCCCTCAGAACGGAAATGCCAATAACATTCAGACCGAGCATCCAATTAACGCACCGTCTATTGCGTTGAGACCCCTATTACAAGGTGGACCTTTGAAATGCTTCTTCTTGGGACTTCGTGGCAGTTGATGTATCGAAACTTCGCTTGAGGAGCGGACCCTCACAGAATCAATCATGCTTTCTGCGGAACCATGTGGCTGGTTGTGCACTGATGGCTATTCCTGGATCCTGTGTGCGTTCGACACCACTGATGACTGTTCCTGGATCCTGTGTGGATTCGGTAGAACTAATGACTGCTCATGGATCCTGTATAGATTTTACAAATTTTATTATTGTTCTTGGATCCTGTGTGGGTTTGATAGTTCTAACTTCTGTTCCGGGATCCTGTGTGGGTTCAACAGAATAGTTGTTCCCGGATCCTATGTGTGTTCGGCGGTTCTGATTTCTATTCCTAGATCCTTTGTGGGTTTGACATAATACATGATTCAGTGGATACATATGATCATCTCTATCTATCTACATATGTTTTATACCTATGTGAGCTGAGTTAGTAACTTGTGTTTTCCTCATGATTGAGATAGATTAGTAGATAACTTAGGTATATGTATGGGAATATACCTAAGTGGGGTTATCTGTTGATTCCATACCTTGTGGTTTATCCTTTATGGATTTTGTGAGACCTTGAGGGTCTCGGGGTCCCTACCGAGTATCGTTATACTCACCACTACACGGGCTATGCCCGCACCTCGTTGTGTTGGATGCATACGATGGACAACACTGACTGAGGCTGAGTGTACAAGGACAGGATTTTACCAGAAGGTGGACCTCATGACGAGTCGGTACCCAGAGGAGATTGATGGACGTGGTGTTTTGAGGAAGCTATCTGTACCTACCCTTTAGGTAGGATCTGTGGGGGACGATCTAGGAGCTACTTTTCACCTTTCAGTTGTTTTTTCCTTTTCAGTTGTAGTTGTACTTTACAGTTGGGCTTGTATTTCCAGCCCTTTTACTTTTCAACACTCTCTTGTTATATAGTTTTACTTAGTTTTTGTATTCAGTTGTGTACTCAGTTGTATGTGTTTTTAGTTATAAAGGCAATGCCTTCCCAGTTTTAGGATTTATGTCTTTGGTGCTAGTTTCCAGCCCCTGGCCTATGGAAGGCGGGCTTGGGGTAGTCACGACACGGGCCCCAGAGGATGGTTCGTGAAAAATTGGTATAGAGGAGTCGGTTCTACTGTAGAACTTAGGACTCTGGTCTTTTCGGTGAAGCAATAGTGCTAATGGTACTGAGTGAGGTTTTCAGTTTAGGGAGTCCGGTGTTGGTGCAATGACCGACGTATCCATACACTAGGACCCTGACATCTGATTTAGACTCAGTGCATGAAAAAACTGATTGTGTGTGTGTTTTCAAGAGTCTTATTTGTGATCTCTTCTGAGTCAGCTCACCAGGTATAACTTATTGACCATGGCGCACCTGTTTCTTTTCAGGATGGCCCTATGCAGACATCCAGCTAGGGTTCCAGGATTTTCACAAGATGGTTTCCCACCGAGCGACGAGGCCTTGGTGCAAGGTCCTATCATAGTGGAGGCACCAGAGTTACCACTACACCGATGCCACTAGCCCCAATAGTAGAGATTGCATGCCACCTGATCACGTTGCACGAGTTCCAGTGCTAGAGATCGCCCAGGTACAGGGGCAAGACAGACCCACTGGCAACTGAGGATTAACTGGAGGTTGTGGTGAGAGTTTTCATACTGGTAGGGACACCAGTAGAACATATGGTGATCCTTGTTGTGAGTCTCTTTCAGGCAGCAAAAGCCAGATGGTGGAGATTGATGCTCCAAGTGCATGACGAGGCAACACTTCTCTAGGTAGAATTCGAGAGCCTGTATCAGGTAGAGTTTGACCCAGCCACCCTACGTGCAGTGTAGATACAGGAGCTATTGCATCTACATCATGGTATCATGACGGTAGCTCAGTACTCAGCGAGGTTCCCTGACCTCTCATGCTACTCCACAGATATGGTTTGGGACCCATTCTTCAGGTCCTAGACCTTCAAGCAGGGGCTCAGGCGAGAGATCTCGGCTTTGATGATCTCCCTCAACATCCCAACGTAGGCTGGGGTGTTAGAACGTGACCTCTTAGTGGAGAGTTTACTTGCTGAACAATCTCCAGCAGTGAGACCCACCATTGGGAGTAACGTAGAGGAGTCTTCTACAGCTGTCAGCAGACAGATTTCGTAGAGGTACAAGCAGATCATACCATCCGGTGGACGACCTCAGGACACGGGTTCAGTTGTACGAGGTACACAAGACAGAGCTAGTCATTCGAGGAACATGCATTATTTCACATGTGGCGGGCTGGGTCACATAGATCGTGAATGTCCGACCCGCCTTTCAGATGATTATAAGATAGTTGAGGGACCTCCTAGGTAACGGTAGAGGTTCGATCGAGGTTATCTACAGGGAGCAGGTGGACGTAGCAGAGGATCTGGTTGTGCAGCTGGTTGTGGAAGGCGTTATGAGGTGTTACCACCACCACCACCAGGAGGTCCACCTCGACCGTAGGGAGCAGGTGGAGAGGGGAGAGTTCATCTCCAGGAAACTGAGGCATATGATCATGGTGCTTCAGAGATGATTCTAGTTACGATCTGTGTCTACTCCACCTTGGATTCAGTTCTTATATACATAGGTGTTAGTCACTCTTTCATTTTCACTACCCTCGTTCGGAGCTCAGAGATTCTGACGGAGCCGTTGGCTCGAATATTACTGCTAGAGACTCTTATGGGGTTAGACTCGATGATCATACACTGGAGCCGACAGTGTAAGATTACTCTAGGAGGTGAGAGCTTTGGTTTGGATCTCCTCATAGCGGCATCGAGGCCTTATTATGTCATCTTTGGTATGGAATGGTTATCTACAATCCATGCTCAGATCGACTATATTATGTGCGAAGTGCGGTGTGTCCGCACATATGGGACTAGTTTTACCTTCACTGGGGAGAAGGGATCCTTTGCATCACAGGACAGACTTACTCAGAGGAGGGTGCAGTCGATCACTCATCAGTTGGACGGCCTTACCCTCGGAGCAGTTGATGTGGAGATTCCAACTTATCCTTTAGTGGTGGAACATTATTTGGATCTTTTACCTGACGATGTTCTAGGACTACCTCCACATAGAGAGGTGGAATTCTACATTGACTTGTACCCTGGGATGGCACCGATATCTACACCAGCATATCGGATAGCTCCCGCTATGCTTCGTAAGCTGTGGGTACAGTTGGAGGACTTGTAGGGGAAGGGACTCATCTGGCCCAGTGTTTCTCCCTAGGCATCCTTGATTCTATTTTCCAAGAAGATGGATGGGAGCCTGAGGCTTTGTGTTGACTACCACCGGCTGAACCAGGTGACCGTGAAGAAAAAGTACCCACTCTCGAGGATTGACGACAACTTTGATCAGTTGAAGGGTTTTGGGGGTTCTCAAAGATAGGCCTCAGATCAAGCTATCACCATCTTAGAGTTTGAGATGAGGATGTGCAGAAGATGGCCTTCAGGTATTGGCACAGCCACTACAAGTTCTTGGTTATGCCTTTTGGCATAACCAATGCTCCAGTAGTGTTCATGGGTCTCATAACATGATTTTCCAGACATACCTTGATCACTTTGTCGTATTCATCATCGACGAAATTCTGATCTAATAAACTACTGAGTAGGAGCATGCCTACCATTTTTGGGTAGAACTACACACACTCTGAGAGCACCAGCTTTATGGTAAGCTCTAGAAGTTATAGTTCTTGATCTGAGAGGTTCACTTTCATAGACATGTCATCTCAGAGGTTGGAGTTGCAGTAGATCATGTGAAAATTGAGGCGCTACTTTCTTGGGAGCCACCCAGGAGTGTGACGAAGGTACATAGTTTATTGGGTTTGGCTGGATATTACAAGAGGTTCGTACCAGACTTCTCCAGAGTTTTAGCACCACTATCAGCCTTGACAAAAAAGGGTCAACCCTTCATATGGTTAGAGAGATGCCAGCAGAGCTTTCAAAAGCTGAGGTAGACGCTGACTAGTGCCCCCATCTTGATGCTTCAAAAGGAGGGCGTAGGGCATGCAGTCTACTGCGACGCATCAGGGACCGGACTCGGGTGTGTCCTGATACAGGATCGAGCAATAAATACTTATAGTTCTCGTCATCTGAGACATCATGAGAAAAAATACGCAACCCATGAACTGGGGTTAGCATCAGTGGTCTTCGCCTTGAATATGTGTCGGCACTATCTGATGGATGAGCATTTCATAGTCTACTCATACCACCAATGTCTCAGTTATATCTTCTCTTATAAGGAACAGAACTTGAGATAACAGTGATGGATTGAGTTCCTCCGGGACTATGACTTCGAGATAGTCTATACTCCTAGGAAGGGGAACGTTGTAGCAGATGCACTCAGTAGGAGATCTGGTATACAACTACTAGGATAGGTGACAGACCATCTAGTTGCTTTATAGA
The DNA here is from genome assembly GCA_963277665.1 of Viscum album. Taxonomy (NCBI): domain Eukaryota; kingdom Viridiplantae; phylum Streptophyta; class Magnoliopsida; order Santalales; family Viscaceae; genus Viscum; species Viscum album. Next base: position 1,527,224,393 of record OY728163.1, on the reverse strand, counting down.
TATCCTTTGTGGACCAAGATGGAGTATTTTTCTTTCAGTATCATACAGTCACTCCCCCGCTTCTTCATTGAGTCATGGAGGCGCAGCGTGGAGATGCTGACTGCGAGACACGACGTGCTCATATATCCACAGGGCATGCACCTGATGGATTTTCTAAAGGTGGGGATAATTACATCTTCTTCATAGGACGTACTATGGTTCTAGTGTCACTTTAGGAGGAAGTGTTGAGGGAGTTCCATACATCTCCTCTATAGGTACATCCAGGAGTGGCGAAGATGTACTAGGACCTTCGACAATAGCACTGGTGGCCAGGTATGAAGAAGGAAGAAGCAGAGTTAGTCTCTCGATGCCTCTATTTTCAACAAGTGAAGGCAGAGCATCAGGTACCAGCAGGCTTGGTTCATCCTTTAGAGGTCCCAGAGTGGAAGTAGGATGGGATATCCATGGACTTCATGGCGGGACTTCCATGTATATCCAGGGGTCACGACTCGATTTAGGTGATCATTTACCGACTCAACAAGTTGGCACACTTCCTATCGATCAGAGAGCGGGGTTTAGTAGAGAGCTTGGGACACCTCTATGTATAGGATATTGTGAAACTACATGGAGTACCTTCTTCTATAATCTTTGATCATGATGCATGGTATAATTCCCAGCTATGGAAGGGGTTGTAGGAGGCTTTCAGGATGAAGCTCCGTCTGAGCACCTCCTTCCATCCTTAGACGGATGGTTAGAATGAGTGGACTTCTCAAAACCTCGATGACATGCTGCATGCTTGTGTCCTTGACTTCGGTCACAGTTGGTAGGACCACTTACCTTTGGTGTAGTTTGACTACAACAACAGCTATCACTCCACCATTGGGATGGAACCTTTTGAGGCGTTATACGAGCGACCTTGCAGATCACCCTTGTGCTGGACTGACCCTAGGGAGTCAACATTAGTGGGACCAGAGATGGTACGAGCTACCACGGAGAAGGTGCAGATCATCGAGGAGCAGATGAAGCCTGCACAGAGTAGGGGGAAGTCATATGCTAACAGGAGACGGAGACCTCTAGAGTTTGAGGATGGTGACCACGTCTTTCTATAGGTCTCACCCCGACGAGGTTTATGGAGATTTGGCCGAGGTGGAAAGTTATCTCCACGTTTCATTGGACATTTTCAGGTCCTTGGCAGAGTTGGCGAGGTGGCATACTTCTTAGCTCTTCCACCTCACTGGTACCCGGGTGCAAGATATCTTCCACATATCCTAACTGAGGAGATATGTGCATGAACCATCACACATCATCGACCATGGGGAGCTAGACGTTGATGATGGGGAGAATTTTATGGAGGTTCCAGTGGAGATTGAGGACTGAGAATAGAAGGTCCTATGTAGATGGTCGATACCTCTGGTGCGCATTCGTTGGTAGCATGGAAATCTCCAGGAGAACAGATGGGAGCGGGAAGATCAGAAGCGTTCTCAGTACCCCCCATTTATTCCCATAGTTAAATTTGTAGCTTACAGCAACGTAAAACTCTATGGTGGGGAGAATGTAAAGACCCATAATTTCTATGGAATTTTTTTTCTTAAATACATGGGAATTTTACGAGTCTGCAAAAACTGACGTCGCATGATTCTGAGGCCCAGTGTGCCCAGAATCAATTTCTGAAGTTTTGTTTAGGTATGTTCAGTAAATGTACGAGTAGGATTTTATAACATTGGAACCAGTGCTCGGAATTGAAATCAGAGGGAATCTTTGAACTTGCAGTTCTAGTATTCAATTAAGAAGACTTTCATCTCAACAGCAGTTGGTCGAGAATGAATGTTAGTTTTTGGGTTTTACGTGGGAATAATAAAATAATTTAAGTGCATGTCTTAATTTATTTTATTTTTTATATCCACCATGTGGAATTTGGATGTGGGAACAACCGAACCATAACCTCCAATGAGAGGTTATGGTGGTGGAGCCCACCCTAACTCAACCTCCCATGTGAGGATTAATTTGGTGGGGACCACCCGGGCTTTTAACCCCTTGAAACTCCCCATTAAAGGGGAGAAACTCTCAAGAACCAAATTAATATAGGGGACCCTCTTTCACTCCCCTTTAATTAATATGTTCCAAATTCCCCTAATCCTCAACATTAATTAGGTGAGGCCAATTAATTAATACTCCATTTTGAATTTTAAATCCAAAATTATAAAATAATAGACGATATATTATTTTTGGGGGACATATTCCATTTGGTTGGCATTTTTCATTTGGTGGTACTTGGAAAGAGGAGAGTTATGGAGAAAAGCTCCCTAAAAAGGACAAAGAATGCTCCATCGATGAAGAACTTCAATCCTCTTCGAACATCTTCCTTAGACACCTACCCGCTTGGAGCGTCTTCCACGAGCTGATGCAACACGGGATTGGAAGTGTGCAGTGGACGTGACGAACAATGAACTTATTCATCTACTATCTGCGACTCCGTCAACAAATGACAAATGACAAAAAAAGGTAGGGGATTCGAGTTTGAATTTTTTTCCCATTCTTCATCGTTCAATCTTGGTTTATGTTTATCCGATTTTTATCACCATAACGCGGAGGGTGTGAGCTGAACAAACACGGTCTGACCCCCCTCCATTTTCCTCACTTGATTGATGACGATAGTGGCGCAACTACGCCGTAGGAGGAGTGGGCCATGGCCGGAGTCGGGATGGTCCCCATAGGAAACCGGTGGTGTCGGGCCGCCAGGTCACCGTAAGGGTGCAGCGTTGTCGTGTCGTGTGGAGGAACAGGTCGTGGCAGTGCACACAGGCGGCCACCAGGTCACCGGAGGGGCGCGACACCGCCGCGCTGCATAGATGACGAAGTTGCGGCCAGGGGGGCATAGCGGTGGAGTAGAGGCGACCGGCTGGGTCAGCCGCCGGTAGAGCGGACGCGACTGGCCGCTCGGCCAGCCGGATGAGGCAGGACCCTCCTGGGTCCAGCGGGCTACCAAACTGGTGCCATGCGCAGGTTCCGTTCAGGAGACGGGGGGAGCGACACCCCCCCCCACTAAACAGCTAGGGTGGGCCCCGCCGGGCACCACTTGCCGCTAGTGTAAAGACCCAGAAATTCCATGGAAATGTTTTTTTAAAAACTAAATGGGAATTTTACGAGTCCGCAGTTTCTGACGGTTCCTGATTCTGAGACCCGATGTGCCCAGAATCAATTTCTAAATTCTTGTTTGGGTATGTTTAGTAAGTGTACGAGCGAGATTTTATATCTTTTGAACCGGTGCTCAGAATTGAAATCTGAGGACACCATTGAACTCGCAGCACCGGTATTCGCTTAAGGAAACCTTCACCGCAGTTGCATTTTAAGGAGAATGGAAGTTAATTTTTTTGGGGATTCTATATAAAATTAAATAAAAATATGTGTAGCATATTTTTATTTTATTGGTGGTTAAATCCACCAAGTGTAGGTCAATTTTGGGGCCCACCACACCCTATCCTCCCTTGGAAGGATGTTTTTAGGTGGGGCCCACCCGAACCCTTTAAATCCTCTAACCCCCCTTTAAACCCTTGAGCTCCCCATTAATGGGGGAAACTCTTGAACTTCCCCATAATGGTGCCAACACACCAAAAGAATAATTAATGACCACAATTAATTATCTTTTCGAAAACTTTTTAATTATTTTTTGAATTCATGGAAAAAATAAAATAATAAGGAAGTTATTTTTTTTGGTTGGGGATTCTCTTTTGTGGAGCTTTGGAGTTCTTGGAGAATGACTTATTCCAATGAAGAATGCCTCTCATCTCCGAAGAACATTGAGAATCAACTTCTTCCTTCAACCGGGGCAAGGAAGGGAAGCACCTCCGCCCACAAAATACACCACCAACATCATCTCAAATCTTTTTATCTGAGCTTTTCTTTCTTCTTCATTGACGGAATGGCGTCCGTCTCCCACGACGTCCGTCTTCCGAAACTCCATCGTTGATCATCGAAATTCAAGGTAGGGGGTTGTTTTGATTAAATTAAATTCTTATTCCTCGTCGTTCTTTATGGTTCGACGTTAGCCAATTGTTATCACCTAATTCGGAGGGCACGAGCCAAACAAACACGGCCCGAAATCCCTCTTTTGGTTCTTGTTTTGTTGATGTCAGAGGCGGAGCCGGAAGGGCACGATACCGTCACACCATGTTGGAGAAGAACCGCTGCTAGGAGGGCCGCAACGGATGAAAGAGGCGTGGCGCCGTCGCGCCACACCACACTGGAGGTGTAGAACCACAACCAGGGTGGGCCGCGGCAAAGGGGTGAGGCACCATCACGCCACACTAGAGACGAACCACGGCCGGCAGGGCTACGACGGATGAAGAAGCGCGGCACTGTCGCGCCTCACGAAGGAGCCGAAGGCTGCGACCGGGTCAATCCGCGGCGGGGGGGGGGGGAGTGTGGCGCCGTCGTACAGCGCATAGGGAAAGAGGACCGCGGCTCCGTTACACCGCGGTGGAGGCTGGCTGGGCCAGCCGCCGTGGATTCCCTCAAGCATGACCACCCCGGTCCCGCGGATCCTGAACCGGCACAATGTTCGACAAACAGGGGGGGTTGGCACCTCCCTCCCATGTGTGTCCGGCCGGGCCACCCTTCGGTCGAGCCACCATGGGCTGGGACACCATGGCAGGGGCCCACTTTGGCAAGGCAACCACGGGCCGGGCCACCCTTCGACCGGGTCGCCATGGGCGGGGCCGCCCTCAAGCCGGGTCGCGCCTTCGGGTCGGGCCACCCCTTTTGGTTGGGCCGTTTCCTTGGTTCGGACCACCCACTTGGGTCAGGCCAAACACTCGCGTCGGGCTGCACCCTCGGACTGAGTCAGACCCCAGTTCAGACCGGGTCGGGTCGGGTCGGTCCGACTGGTTCGGACCGGATCCAGACCCTCTATGGCCATTTACACCTTTTAGCCCTTATCTGGTGATATGGGAGTCCAATCGACGAACTGTCTACAGCGATGGAATTTTTAGAGCGAGATGATTCTTTTTGAATATTCCACTTGAGGTTTGGACGTAGCTGGGGTATGGTTGGGTTGGTTTGTGCCTAAAAACCAACCAGTCCCCTAGAGCGGAAATGAAAATAACTCATAGACCGGGCCTCCGATTAACACGACTTCTATTGCGTTGGGTTATCTATGATGAGATGAAACTTTGGGATACATCAACTCGAGACTTCGTAGTAGTTTATATATTGAAACTTTTCTCGAGGAGCGGACCCTCCTGGAATCGAGCGTGTTGTGGGTGGGAACCCTATGGTTGGCTGCGATAGAGATGACAGGATCCTCTGTGGGTTCGACAACGACGATATTGTACCAGAATCCTCTGTGGGTTTGACAGTGATGACTTATGTATCTAGATCCTCTGTGGGTTCAAAGGTGGTGACTTCTGTACCGGGATACATTGTGGGTTCGACAGTGATGACTTATGAACCAGGATCCTACATGGGTTTGACAGCGCTGATATTGTTCCAGGATCCAATGTGAGTTTCAAAGAGATGATGATTCAGAGGGTACATTTAATCATCTCTACCCCTCTTCATGTGTTGTATACCTGTGTGAGATGAGTCTTGAATTTCAAACAATATCATCAAGGTGATTGACTTTACTTCATTTGTGGACTAGGTTGTGATTGGGCTCGAGAGTTGGAGTTGGACTATGACTGGTAACTTAGGTATATGTATGGGCATATACCTAAGTAGGGTTGGATGATACTTAGTTATTGTATATTTATTCTGTGTTTTATCCTTAGTGTATTCTGGGAGACCTTCGGGGGTCTTGGGGTCACCTACTGAGTATTTTTATACTCTCCCCTGCACGGGATTCGCCCGCACCTTGTTATGTTCTGTGCAGATGATGGACAGTAGTGATCGAGGTTGAGGGTGACAGACCAGAGGTTGCTCGGAGCTGGACTAGATGGTACATACTTCTGGGATTTTTTTTTGAGTTCTGTACCTACCCTTCAGGTAGGATTCCCCAGTGGACGATTCAAGAGCTATTTTCCGTTTTTTTACTTGTACTTGTACTTGTTGTTCAGTTGGGTTTCGATTCTGGCCCACTTACTTTCAGCACACTTTTCTTTTCTTTATTAGTACTTTTTGCTCCCACTTATGTGTTCAGACTATGTGTGTTATTGGTTTAAAGGCAATCACTTCCAATTTTATCAGGAATACACATTTGGTGCTAGTCACCAACCCCTGGCCTATGGAAGGCGGGCTTGGGGTAGTCACAACACGGTCCCCGAAGACGGGTCATGAAAACTTGGTATCAGAGGAGTCGGTTCTACTGCAGAACTTGGAATATGATTCTTTTAAGTGGAAATAGTTTTAAGTGTTTTGGTTGTGGTAATCATATTATGGAAAATGGTGTTGGTGCGGCGACCGACGTATCCATACACTAGGACTCTGACATCTGATTTCCGACTCAGTGCATGAAAAAAACTGATTGCATGTGTGTTTCCTTTGAAAAGTTCTCTTCATGATTACTTTGATTCAGCTCACCATCTATACTATTTTAACTGTGGAAAACCTATTTCTTTTCAGGATGGCCCCACGAAGGTAGACTGCTAGGGTTCTGAGCTTCATATGAGATGGTAGCCCACCAAGCGATGAGGCCTCGGTGCAGGGCCCCATCACAGCAGAGGTACTAGTGGTACCACTACTCATTGGGCCACCGATACCCCCAGCTCCTACAGGAGATATTGCATGATGTCTGAGTGCATTGCATGAGTTCTAACGCTAGAGGCCACCCAGGTTCCGAGGAGATACATACCCACAGGTAGTTGAGGATTGGATGGAGGTTGTCGTGAGAGTTTTTATATTGGTAGGGACACCAGTCGACCTCATGGTGATCCTTGTCGCGAGTCTCCGGCATACAGCAGCAGGCAGATGGCGGTGCCTGATGCTTCAGGTGCATGATGAGGCGTCACTAGTCTGGGCAGACTTCGAGAGTCTCTTCCGGTCAGATTTTGTTCCGGCAACCCTTCTTGCGGTGCAGATACAAGAGTTACTGAATCTACAGCAGGGTAGCATGATGATAGCTCAGTACTTAGATATGTTCATCGACCTCTCATGCCACTCCACGAATATGGTGTGGGGCCCATTCATCAGGGCCCAGACCTTCAAACTGGGACTAAGGCATGAGATCAGGGCTTTGATGATCTCCCTCAATATCCCGGCGCAAGTGGGGGTGCTGGAGAGAGCCCTTCTTGTGGAGAGTATTCTTACTGAGAAGACACCCGCAACGAGACCCACCATAGGGAGACACGTAGTGGATTCTTCTATATCCGGTAGTAAATAGATGTCGCAGATGTCCAAGCTAACCAAGACATCAGGTTGGTGACCCCAGGATACATGTTCAGTTGTGCGGGGCACACGAGACAGAGCCATCCATATGCAGATCAGGCAGTGCTATGCATGCGGCGGGCAGGGTCACATGGCTCAAGACTGCCCAACCCTCCATGCAGATGAGCAGTAGATAGTAGAGGGACCTCCTGGGAAGAGGCATAGGTTCGACCGTGGTGGTTTGCTGGGAGCAGGCCGACATGGCAGAGGAGCTGGCCGAGCAGCAGGTGGTGGACGACGTTTCAAGGCCCTACCACCACCACCACCAGGAGGTCCACCCCAACCACAGGGAGCTGGCGGAAAGAGGCGAGCTCAGCTCCAGGAAGTTGAGGCCTACGACCACGATTCACCTGAGATGATTTGAGGTACTATATGTGTCCATTTCACCCTTTCTGCGGTACATATAGGTACATTTGTGAGTCATTATTTTATTTTTGATGCCCTCGTTCGGAGCTCAGAGATTCCTATAGAGATCTTGGCTCGATCCTAGTGACTAGAGACTCCTACGGAAGCAGAATCGATGATTATGAACTGGTGTTAGTAGTCTAAACTTACTCTAGGAGGAAAGAGCTTCGGCTGTAATCTCCTCGTAGCGGCATTGAGGCCTTACAACGTCATCTTGGGTATGGACCGGTTATCCACAGTTCATGCACATATTGATTGTATTAGGTAGAAAGTGTGGTGTGTCCATGAGGATGGGATGAGGTTTACCTTCACCAGTGAGAAGGGAGCCTTTGCAGAACAGGATGGACTTACCCAGAGGAGGGGGAACCCGATCACAATCAGTCGGCTAGCCTCATTCTCGGTGCGGTTTATGTGCGGAGTCTGAGTTTTCATGTTGTGGTAGATTAGTACGCGGATGTTTTCCATGAAAATGTTTCAGTACTACCTCCTCACATAGAGGTAGACTTCTACAATGACTTGTACCCCCGTATGGCACCGATATCTACTCCATCATATCAGATGTCTCCAGCTGAGCTTCATGAGCTGCGGGTAGAGCAGGAGGACTTGTAGGGGAAGGGATTTATCCGACACAGTGTTTCACCCTGGGCATCCCCGATTTTTTTCACCAAGAAGGCAGATGGGAGCTTGCGTCTATGAGTTGATTATCGGCACCTGAACTAGGATACCGTGATGAATAAGTATCCACTCATGAGGATTAATGACTTCTTTGATCAGCTCAAGGGAGAACGATGGTTCTCGAAGAAAGACCTTAGTTCAGGCTATCACTAGATCATATTTCAAGATGAGGATGTGCAGAAGACAACCTTCAGGTGTCGGTATGTCCACTACGAGTTCTTGGTTATGCCCATTGGCATACCCAATTCTCCAGCAGTGTTCATGTGTCTCGTAAATAGGATCCTCCAACCAAACCTCGATCGTTTTGTCGTAGTCTTCATAGAGGACATACTGATCTACTCGACTACTGAGGAGGAGCATGCCTACCATTTGCGAGTAGTACTGGACACACTCCGGGATCACCAGATTTATGGTAAGCTCTCGAAGTGCCAGTTTTGGATCCAAGAGGTACACTTTCTGGGACACATCATCTCGGAGGCTGGATTTGTAGTGGATTCAGTGAAGATTGAGGCAGTTCTTTCATGGGAGTCGCCCAAGAGTGTGACAGAGTTTTGGAGTTTTCTGGGGCTGGCTTGGTACTATTCGAGATTTGTGCTAGAAATCTCTAGAGTTGCAGCACCACTTTCAGCATTGACAAAGAAGGGGCAAACTCTTCGTGTGGTCAAAGAGATGCCAGTAGAGCTTTGAAGAGCTGAGGTAGAGGTTTACTAGTGCACCCATCTTGAGGCTACTAGTGGTGGACGTTGGGTACATAGTTCAATGTGATGCATCGAGGACTAGACTCGGGTGTGTCCTGATGCAGGATAAAGAAGAGATCGTGTATGTTTCTCAGTAGTTGAGACAGAACAAGAAAAACTATGCTACCCATGACCTAGAGTTAGAAGCAATGGTCTTCACCTTGAAGATTTGGCGGCACTATCTTATGGTCAAACGCTTTACTGTCTACTCTGACCACCAGAGTCTCAGGTTTATCTTCTCTCATAAGGAATTGAACCTGAGATAGTGACGATGGCTTGAGTTCCTCCAGGACTATGACTTCAGGATAATCTATACTCATGGGAAGCGAAAAGTTGTAGCAGATGCTCTCAGTAAGAGATCAGGCATTCAGCTTCTAGGAGAGGCGACGGAGCAACTGGCCGCGTTGCAGATATCCTTTGTAGATAGAGATGGAGCAGCCTTTCTGCAGTCTCTTATAGTCACTCCTCAACTTTTTCAGCAAGTTAGGGAGGAGCATCATGGGGATGTTGACTATGAGGCTCGACATGCACATATATCCATAGGTCAGGCACTTGATAGATTTTCTGAAGGTGGGGAGCACATCATTCTCTTTAGAGGACGTACCATGGTACCAGTTTCACTTCAGGAGGATGTGTTGAAGGAGTTACACTCATATCCTTTAGCGGTACATCTAGGAGTGGCGAAGATGTATCAGGACCTCTGACGACATCACTGGTGGTTAGGTATGAAGAAGGCAGTAGCAGAGTTTGTCTCACGATGCCTCACTTGTCAGTAAGTGAAGGTGGAGCACCGGGTTCCAGTAATATTAGTTCATCCCTTAGAGGTCCCTGAGTGGAAGTGGTACGGGATATCCATGGATATTGTGATGGTACTTCCATGTACATCTCGGGGACACGAATCTATCTGGGTGATCATAGACCGACTCACCAAGTTGGCCCACTTCCTACCGATTAGAGAGCAAGGCTCAGTAGAGAGCATGAGATGCTTCTATGTACAGGAGATCGTATGACTTCATGGTGTGACATCGACGATCATCTCTGATAGAGATTCTCGTTTCACTTCTCGGCTATGGAAGGGGTTGTAGGAGGCATTCTGGACATAGCTTCGATTGAGAACCACCTTCTGTCCTCAGACAGATGGTCAGACTAAGAGGAATATTCAAAATCTCTAGGACATGATCCATGCATGCATCCTCGACTTTGGCCGTAGCTGGGAGGATCACATACCCTTGGTGGAGTTTGCGTATAACAATAGCTACCACTCCACCATCGGGATGGAACCTTACGAGGCACTATATGACTAACCTTACAGATCGCCTCTGTTCTAGATAACCCAGGAGAGTGAGCACTTGTAGGACCAGAGATGGTGCAGGCTACGGCGGATAAGGTACATATCATCCAGGAGCGAATGAATACTGCATAGAGCAGGCATAAATCCTATGCTGATAGGAGACAGAGACAACTGGATTTCTAGGGTGGTGACCACATCTTTCTACGGGTCTCACATCGACGAGGTCTACAGATATTTGGCCGAGGCGGAAAGTTATCTTCGTGATTCATCAGACCTTTTCAGGTCCTCAGCAGAGTAGGCGAGGTGGCTTACCGCTTGGCTCTTCCACCTCAGTTACACCAGGTGCACGATGTCTTCCACAAATCTCAACTGAGGAGATACATGCATGACCCTTCTCACATCATTGACCATGGGGATCTGGACATCGATGACAGGGCGCCTTTCAAGGAGGTTCCAGTGGATATTGAGGATCAACATGAGTGAGTCCTATGTGGACGGTCGATTCCTCTAGTGCACATTCGTTGGCAGCATGGGAACCTCCAGGAGAGCACATGGGAGCAGGAGGCTCAGATGCGTGCTCAGTACCCTCATTTGTTTCCTTAGTGTGAGTTGTAGCTTACGGGGACATAAAGCCCTGAGGTGGGGAGAATGTATAGACTCTTAATTTTTGTGGAAATATTTTTTTCTTAAATACATGGGAATTTTACGAGTCCGCAGTTTCTGATGGCGGCTGATTCCAAGGCCCAATGTGCCCAGAATCAATTTATGAAGTTTTTTTTGGGAACGTTCATTAAATGTACAAGTCGAATTTTATATCTTTGGAACCAGTGCTTGGAATTAAAATCTGAGGACACCGTTGAACTCCCAGTTCCAGTATTCATTTAAGGAGACCCTCACCATAGTTGTGTTTTAAGGATAATGGATGTTAATTTTTTTTGGGTTTCTAAATAAAATTAAATAAAAATATTTGTAGCATATTTTTATTTTATTGGTGGTTAAATCCACCATGTGGAGGTCAGTGGTTGGGCCCACCACACCCTAACCTCCCTTGGAAGTATGTTATTAGGTAGGGCCCACCTGAACCCTTTAACTCCTCTAACCCCCCTTTAAACCCTTAAGCTCCCCATTAATGGGGGAAACTCTTGAACTTCCCCATAAAGGTGGAAACATTCCTAAAGATTAATTAACAACCACAATTAATTATCTTTTTGAAAACTTTTGAATTATTTTTTGAATGCATGGAAACAATAAAATAATAGGGAAGCTATTATTCTATTTTGGTTGGTGATTCTCTTTGGTGGAGCTTTGGAGTTCTTGGTGAATGACTTATTTCAACGAAGAACTCCTCTCATCTCCAATGAACGTTGAGTATCAACTTATTCCTTCTTCAACCGGGGAAATGAAGGGAAGCACCGCCGCCCATGAAATACAACGGCGATGTCATCTCAACTCATCTTCTATGAGCTTTTCCTCCTCCCACAATGATGGAACAACGTCCTTCTCCCACGACGTCCGTCTTCCGTGACTCCATCTTTGATCACCGAAATTCGAGGTAGTGGTTTGTTTTGATTAAATTAAATCCACATTCTTCATCGTTTTTTATGGTTCGACATTTTCCAATTATTATCACCTAATGCGGAGGGTGTGGGTCGAACAAACACAGCCCGATGTCCCTCCGTTGGTTCTTGTTTGGTTGACGTCGGAGGCAGAGCCGGAAGGGCACAATGCCTTTGCACCATACTGGAGAAGAATCATGGCCAGGAGGGCTGCGGTGGATGAAAGAGGCGCGGCGCCGTCGCGCCGTACCACGCCGGAGTTGCGGAACCACATCCATGGTGGGTCTTGGAAAACGAGTGAGGTGCCTTCACACCGCACCGGAGAGGAACCACGGCTGGGAGGGCCACGGCGGATGAAGAAGCGTGGCGTCGTCGTGCCGCGCGGAGGAGCCGAAAGCCGCGGCCAGGCCGGGCCGCGGTGGTGGGGGCGCGACACTGGCCTACCGTGCGGAGGGCAGGAGGACTGCGGCATTGTCGTGCATTGGTGGAGGAGCGATGGCGGCCAGCCGGGCCGGCCACTGTGGAGCCGGTCAAGCGAGACCACTCGGGTCTCGTGGCTCTTGAACCGGCGCAATGCGCTGGTTTCGTTCGACAAACCGGGGGGGGGCACCCCCCCCCCTTCCACGCGTGGCCAGCCAGGCCGCCACAGCCGGACTGGGACGCACCTTCAGGTCAGGCCGCCCCTTTGGGTCGGGCCGCTTCCTTGTTTCGGGCCGCCCACTCGGGCCATGCCAACCACTCGGGTCGAGTCTCACCCGCGGAGAAGGTCGGGCCGGGTCGGTCTGACTGGGTAAGACAGGACATGGACACGCTATGGTCATTTACACATTTTATCTCGTATCTTGGACTATGGGAGTCCAATCAACGAACCGTCTATGTAAATGGAATTATTGAAGTGAGATGATTCTTTTGGAATACTCCACTTGAGGTTCGGATGCAGTTGGGTTATGGTCAGGTTGGTTTGAGCCTAAAAAAAATCGGGCCCCGAGAACGTAAATGCCAATAACTCACAGACTGGTCGTTCGATTGACGTGTCGTATTTCACATTGAGTTTATTATAAATAGATGAAACTTCAGGATACATCTACTCGAGATTTTGTGGCAGTTGATGTATCGACACTTGGATCGAGGATCAGACCCTCCTGGAATCAAGCGTGTTTTGTGTGGGAACCCTATGGCTGGCTACGAAAGAGATGATAGGATCCTCCGTGGTTTCAATAGCGAATATATTGTACTAGGATCCTCCGTGGGTTTGACAGTGATGAATTTTGTTCTGTGATCCTCTATGGGTTCGACATCGGTGACTTCTGTACCAGGATCCTCCGTGGTTTCGACAGCGATGACTTCTATACTAGGATCCTAAGTGGGTTCGACATCACTAATATTCTTCCAAGATCCTACGTGGGGTTCGATAGAGGAGATGATCCAGAGGCTACATCTAATCATCTCTACCACTCTTCATGTGTTGTATACCTGTGTGAGCTGAGTCTTGACTTTAAAACATTATCGTCAAGGTGATTTAATTTACTACCTTTGTGGACTAGGTTGTTCTTGGACCTGAGAGATGGAGTTGGACTTTGACTGGTAACTTAGTTATATGTATGGGCATATACCTAATTAGGGTTGGTTGATACTTTGTGATTGTATCTTTCTTCTGTGGTTTATCCTTAGTGTATTTTAAGAGACCTTAGTGGATCTCAAGTTCCCAAATAAGTATTGTTATACTCACCCCTACATGGGCTTTTCCCACACCTTGTTGTGTTCTATGTAGATGACAAACAGTAGTGATCGAGGTTGAGGGTGACGGACGGGAGGCTACTCAGAGCTGGACTAGACGAGACATACTTCAGGGATGATTTGTTCGAGTTTTGTACCTACCCTTCAGATAGGATTCCCTGGTGGACGATCTAGGAGATTTTTTCCCTTTTATTACATATACATGTACTTTTTGTTCAATTGGGTTTTAATTTTGTCACACTTACTTTCAGCACACTTTTCTTTTCTATATTAGTACTTTTTACTCCCACTGCTTGTGTTCAGACTGTGTGTGTTACAGGTTTAAAGGAAATACCTTCCCATTTTATCAGAATTCTCCTTTGGTGCAGGTTGCAAGACTCTGGCCTATGAAAGGCAGGCTTGGGGAAGTCACGGCATGGGCCCCAAGGACGGGTCGTGACAGCTAGCCACCTAGGCCAGGCGGGCCACCCCCACAGGCCCACTCGAGCCGGGCCGCCAGCGCAGGCCACGTGGGTCGGGCCGCCGCTGCGGGCTGGACCGGTCCAGTGGGCTTGGCCGGTTCTAGTGGGTCGGGTCGGCCCATGCTTGGTTAGGTCGGGTCGGTCCGACTGGGCCAAACTCGACCCTGACCTGTTTGACCTAATTTCACCTTTTCGCCCATAACATGGGCTACGGGTGTCTGATTGACGAACCGTCTACGACGACAAAAAGATTGGAGAAAGATGGTTTTTTTAAATACCCCACTTGATTTTTGGACGCAATTTTGTTATGGTTGGGTTGGATTGAACCTAAATCCAACCGGGCCCTCGGAATGTAAATGCCAATAAGTTACAGACCAAGCGTCTGATTGACGCACCATCTATTGCGTTGAGACCCCTATGAAAAGGTGGACCTTTAGATGATTATTCTTTGGAATTAGTGGATGTTGATGTATCAACACTTGGATTTAGGAGCGAACCCTCTTGGAATCAAGCATGCTTCATGCGGAACCCTGTGGATGGCTATGCACTGACAGATGTTCTTAGATCCTATGTGGGTTCTATAGATCTGACGATTGTTCCCAGATCTTGTGTGGGTTCAACAGCACTGACGACTGTTCCTGGATCCCATACAAATTTGACAGCTCTTACTACTATTCTTGTATCATATGTGGGTTCGACAGTTCTGACTTCTATTCCTGGATCGTGTGTGGGTTCGATCGAATAATTGTTCTTGGATCCTTTGTGGGTTCGATAGTTTGGATTTCTATTCCTGGATCCTGTGTGGGTTCGACAGAATAGATGATTCTGTGGCTATATCTGATTATCTCTATCTCTCTACATAAGTTGTATACCTATGTGAGTTGAGTCAGTAACTTATGTTTTCTTCATGATTGAGATGGATTACTAGATATATTAGGCATATGTATGGGAATATACCTAAGTGGGGTTATCTGTTGATTTCATACCTTTTGGTTTATCCTTGTTGGATTTTGTGAGACCTTGAGGGTCTCGGGGTCCCTACTGAGTATCGTTATACTGACCCCTGAATGGGCTATGCCCACATCTCATTGTGTTGGATGCAGATGAAAAACAATGCTGACCAAGGCTGAGTGTACGAGGACTGGACAGTACCCAGAGGTGGACCTCATGACGATTTGGTACCTGGAAGAGACTGACGGACGTGGTGTGTTAAGGAGGCTATCTGTACCTACCCTTTAGGTAGGATCCTTAGTGGACGATCCAGGAGCTGATTTTCACCTTTCAGTTGTTTTTTCCATTCGAGTTTTACTTGTACTTTATAGTTGGGCTTGTATTTTCAGCCCCTTTACTTTTCAGCACTCTCTTGTTATACAGTTTCACTTAGTGTTTTGTATTCATCTGTGTAATCATTTGTGTGTGTTTTCAGTTATAAAGGAAGATTTACGCCTTTGGTGTTAGTCTCCAGCCTCTGGCCTATGGAAGGCGGGCTTGGGGTAGTCACGGCATGGGCCCTGGGGGACGGTTCGTGACAAGTTCTATCTGGATAATGATATTCAAAGAACTGTTATTGTAAGGAACCCACTTTCTGGGTGCCTTATGAGACATGATGTATCAAAAATTACATTACATACATTTACAAGTATTACATCGTGTCCCATATTTTCAGAAGATCGCGAGGTTCAGGTTCTAGGAAACCAGGTGCTTCTGAAGAAAATATCTTAGTAAAAACTCATGCATGAAAATTTAAAAAAAAACAAAAAACGTAGGGTGAGAAAAGTATACCAACTAAGGGTTTTTAAAACCACTTTAAAATAATATATCTTTAATGAAAAGAAGAATAGTATTCTTGAAAATAAACCTAAAAATTGGAAAACGAATTAACTTGGAACAAAGAAATCATATAACATAACATCTAGCCATGATCAGAGTACACAGTTTCCAATTAGGAAAGAACAAAGAAAGGCTTGTATAATACATGACCATTGACTACATGCGGGGTAATGAATACTATTATAAAGGTAGTTCTGAGTGCACAAGACATAATAAAAAAATGTTATAATAATGAACATAGCTGGTGCACATATCATGATGGCCATATCCATATCTTTTCACATGTGATAACATAAAGCTGATGTTAAATGGATCAATTTCAGGACTATTGCAACATATCATGTCATTCCATTAATTAATTCTATTCATAAAAAAGGCTCTGATCCAGGGTTATCCTACTAGTCGGGATATCCCATGGTTGGTCACTGATATTAAAACATAGTGAGGAAGCGCACAATTCTAGACTCATGTCTCTATGTCAAGGGCCTCGTTCCATGTCTTAAGGGTAGATACCCACATAAAATGTCTCATGAGATCATTTGATGCATCGTGCAGCTTACTTTTACCAGTCTCCAACCCGGAGGTCTTACTTTTACCAATCCCTAACCTGGAGGGCTTACTTTAACCATTCCCCAACCTGGAGGGCTTAATTTAACTAGTCCCCAACCTGGAGGGCTTTCTTTTAACCGGACCCCAACCCGACAGTCCAACAAGTTCCTCATATGTCTTAGGGGCTAGGTATCCAAGGCATCACATACATATTTGGACACCCAATTTTAAAGTGATTTTATTTGGTGTGTCTCATACCACTCCAAATAACGACTTATTAAATTCTTTAATTAATATTTGGTGATCATCATTATAGGTATAATACACAAGATAAGATATGGGAACTACAAATGAAATACATACTTGACGAAAAGTGGTACATGCATAATACAATGTATTGTATATCATTTATGCACACACCAACTAATTCTTAAGGAAAAACTTCCAAGGGGTCACATGCATTATCTTTCAAATATGCTGATAATGTGCTGGTGGTTTGGCCATTATTTAAATACATGTGAAAAGGACTATATAAAATGGATGCATCAGATTAGGCCATGACATGCATAGATTAAAAAATAACTTAAAGAAAATACTTGACATTAATTATTGCAATAAACATGACTTTGAAACTTTCAATTTAACCATAAATAGATTAACCACTAATAATCTCTGCAGCAGGATTAACATCGAATAATAAATGGTTACAACCTGATAACATAAACCTATAAATTCTTAGTTCATTTCTTTAAAACATGCGGAAGCTCATTATTTTAATGTATAAAATTATATCAAGGGTACATGTTTGAATAACTTCTCTAATTAAGCATGTTCATTGGTATATACTAAAACACATATAGGCTTGGAAAACATTAAAACATTTCACGTGTGAAAACATCGACTATGTCCTAATAATTATACTTGGAAATAAGGTTTTGGAAATTAATTTATAAATACATTTATACATAATCATATAAACAAAAAAGTGTATATAGGGGTTTTCATACAAATTAATCAAAGTCCATTAAATTCCTTAAAATCTGAAATCCTCCAACCATTGATTATTTATTTGATTGAAAACAAACCCATATAGGGTTTATTATTTATGTAACCGTATGCCCTTAATTATATAAAAAACTATGGTTTAATACTATAACATAATTAAAATTAAACCCAAAACCTGATTCATGTCTAAAGTATTATTTAAAGATAGCCATTCATCTCTCAAAAACCATAAATTATTATTATTTAAATACATATATATATATATATATATATAAGTACATAGTTATATAAACATACAAATTTTATATAAATGACTTTCATGTTAAAAATGGATTCAAAATAACTTTTAAACGTATATATGTCTTAGCATACAATATTGAAATATTTGGAAATCTTAAAAATAAATTTGGAAATGGAAATATATACATAAATACATAAACACCCAATTACACATATCATATATATATATATAAATACAAACATATATACAACATATATACATTTTTGTATAGCGGGTTTCATAAGTTAGAACCTAAAAGAAACTAAAGCCCTTATGATCTTGATAATATATGAAAACATCCGTGTATGTAATTATATATATAACCTGTAACCATAATTATATATATATATATATGGGTTTTCATAGGAAGAGAAGATAATAGAAAGGAAAACAACTCTTATAACATTATAAACTCTTGAACGTAAACGTCCGATATTTGAAATCATGAAATAGCTTGGATTGAAATACACACATATATATATATATACATCTGATTATATACAAAACAGTATAATCGGTTTTTTATAATAACAACAACAAAAAAATACCCCCTTACAAATTTAATGAACTAAAGAAACATAAATAAAAATAAATCCCTTACATAAACAGGAGGAAGAGGATTGGGCTGGCAAGAGAGGGGCTCGCTAGAGGTCTTGGGGTACTCGAACGAAAATAGAGAGGGATGAGAGGATGAACCCAAAGGGTTATCAGTGTAATATGGTCATATATATAAACTATGCTTACAAATATTATCTTAAAGTAGGAAGGATGGGATCCGAGGCTATGCCATAAATGTCTAGTGCCAACTTCATGGAAAAACAGGAGTGAGAAATGGGTACACTATCATCCAAGGCAAGGAAATGGGAGAATAGGATACTGGTATACGGCGGGGAGAAGAAGAAGAAGCAAGGTGGGGAAAAAGACCGCTCAGCTCTGGCCCACATGCCTCACACGCGACACCACCATCATCGGGCTTGGAAGAACCTTGTAGACCTGCTCAACCTGTAGCCGTGGCAACGTCGCCTGTAGCCACTCCAACTATGACGCTCAAATCCTGGAATCTGGACACCCGTGGCCTGAACCTGAAGTGTGATGCTACCCATGTGGCATGACTCCGACCTGATCGACTCCAACCCAGAGCTCGCCTCGACCAAACCGGACCCAGACAGCGCCTCACGAATCAAGGCCAACCTGCTCGAGATCCCAACGTCAGACCTGCATGAAGCCATCTTCATGCCCAACACCCGTATCCCTTTACAGGATTTCTCCATTTTTCTCGGATCTCAAGACCCACATGGGTTTGTTTATTTTATTTTTATTATATATATTATTTTGTTTGTTTCACACTTCCAGGTTGGCGCTACCCCCCCACTGGATTCCTCTTGTTATTAATCTTTCAATCTATTTATTTAGTTATTGTTAATATTATTATTATACTATTTTCATTATTTTACCATTAATACAAGGTCGAAAGTTGGTTTTATTTAATCAATACTTTAGAAAAGTAAGGTTTAACATTTATGAGAAAATAAATAAATGAATATTAATTTAAACTTATAAATAAACATATATATTTTATATATATAAAAATGAGACCAATTATATATAAGTATATACCTTTACAATAAAATACATATTTATAATTTCATAAATCATAATATAATTTTGATTTATTAAATAGAATTCGGATTAATTTGAAACAAATAAAAAAAGTGTTTATTATTAATAAGTTTATCTCTATATACATAGAATGTCAAAATAAAAACAATAATTTAATTAGATTTATTTATTTTGATAAAACATAACTATTTAGTATTATTTTTACCTAATACAAAATTATAAATCAAAAAATAAACTTATTTTTTAAATGGTTAAATATATATTATTAATAATTTTATAAAAAACTAAAAATAATTAATATTTATATATATATATATATATCATTTTTTTGAAATTTTACGAAACCCACATAATTTTTCATTCTTTTGCATAAAGTATTCCTCAAAATAAAGTCATATAATAAAATTATAATTTTAAAAATGATAATAGTTTTAGTAATAATTTTATAGCAAATTAATTTAATCGTATTTTATGATGATAATAATCCAAAATAATATATATATATATATATATATATAAAACAAATAAATATATATATATATAAAAATTACATATATAAAATACATCGCTCATCATTATTACTAAATATATTTAATAAATTTTAACACGTCTACGAGTACATAATTGTTTTTTAATTAAACATCATATGGATAATGACTATAATTATAGCCGTTGAGTTTCCAACGGTTATACCAGGTAACGGTCATATTGGTGATTTATAAAACCCAAACTTTGGGTGTTTTAAAATTAAGTTGAATGCAGAAGAAGGAGGAGAAGATAGTTCAAGTCATTCCTCTATTTCTAAGCATCGACATCATAGTTCTTTCCATTATGTTTTTTACTATGACCGACCCGAGAGGTGATCACTATCTAGCTGGGATAATGATGTTCTTTACTGGTGCTCCAGTGGTTATAATTGGTCTAGTAGTGGGTATTTTAGGTTAGTGAGCTTTCCTTGTAAACTCAGAATGTTGTAAGACATGTCGATGTTGAGTTCTTAAATAAAATGTTTCATGTTTTATCATTTACATTTTTTTGGTTAAAAAGGATAAAACTTTAATGGTATTAAACACATAATTTCTATTTATATGGTTTGAAATATTAGGGTTGTTACATTATTCCCCCCTTCAAAGAATTGCGCCCTCACAATTCTATTCGTAAACTGAAAATGAAAACTCCGAGACTAACATCATCACCAGAATGGGAGATCTGGTTCAGTCAAAGGGATACCCAGATTGGCACTTAGTTCTTCTGCTTCACTGGACCAGATACACCTTGAGCAGTATGTCTTGAAATCTGGTCCATGCACCCTATACTTAGGTTTCCATAGGGAGGCTCGAGTGGTAAAAATCATAGAAATATCTGAATGGACAAATTACCTGATGACCTGCCAGACTACACCATGCTCGAGATATTCAAGGGGGTGACTCGATTTAATAGACTATGATTTAAGATCTGGAACATAAAGGGTACACTGAGCTGGCTATCTTGGGCAGCTATAAGGAAGCATGCTCTGGCATAAAAGTTTTGGGCCAGAGTAAAACACTGAAAAAGGCCTTCATAGTATATCCCCCTTCACTTATAGCATGGGATTTGGGATGTGGCAATGAGATGGAATACATGGTCATTCCCCCAACACGAAAAAGGGATTTAAGGGCTGTTCGACAAGTCTAATAGGTGTTGACAAGATCCTCGCAGGTTGAGTAAAGATGGATAGTCCACAGTGCAGGTTCTAATTAAAATATCCTCTACTATCTCATCAAGTAGTGACGAGATGTTTCTTGACTAGCCTTCTGCAAGATACATTCATGAGAATTCACTTAAAGGTTCTTATAAGGTATTGACAAAAAAGAAAACATATAACATTTCAATAACACATAATTTGGTACATCCATTCCTGATATTTCCATTAACGACCTACTACAGGAGCTAAACATAAGGAAGAAAAATATCTTATCTCCTCAAACCAAATACAGGCTGAGCAGTAAGGGTTGAATTGGTGGGAGCACCTATGACATCTTATGATTTTAGCACGAGGGGTATGAAGTTTGGAAACATCAAAATAAACTTTTTTCCTATAATACAATTGGGCGGACTCTTCTTCTAACATCCCGAAGTCCATTAATTGTCCCCAAAAGTCGTAGTTCAAAATCTGACAGAGGTAGGCCGCACGGAGGTCATCGGTAGCTGCAGCTTCTTGGAAAGGGATGAGGATCATTTTTCCAAATTCTTCACCTACCGTGAACTCTCGGAAAAGTCCCCCATAGTACCTTCCCCATCGTGCATATAAGGGTAATTGGGCTATCATCATAAGGAGGTAATCCATTCCCAACCCCTGATGTAGACTAAGCACCTATGGTGTATTTGATACATCATAAATATTTGTTCATGACATGTGGATATAGGCATGTTTAAGGAAGCTCTCTCAGCTAGCTAGAGACACAATGGTCTCTATGGTCTCAGTGGGAAGTGACATAAGATTGGTAGGTACATTTCCATTTTCCATCTGAAAGTCAAAATATAATTACTTAGTCAATCAAATTTATTTATTCATACTACCTGGTTTTCCAGAGTTTTCTGAACCTATCCTCTGATACCAACAGTAAGGACCCCAATTTCCGGGTTCCTTATGAGAAATGATGTATAAAAAAATTACATTACATAAATTTAAAAGTATTACATCATGTCCCATATTTATAGGAGATCATGAGGTTCAGGTTCTGTCAAACCAGCTGCTTCTGAAAAAAACATCTTAACAAAAACCCATGCCTGGAAAATTTAAAAAAAAACAAAAAACATAGGGTGAGAAAACGATGCCCATTAAGGGGTTTTAAAACAACTTGAAAATAATCATTCTTTACTGAAAAGAAGAATATTATTCTTGAAAATAAACCTAAACATTGGAAATCTATTTATCTTGGAACAAAGAAAAAATATAACATAATATCTAGTCATGATTAGAGTATGCAGTTTCCAATTAGGAAAGAACATAGAATGTTTTGTATAATACATGACCATTAACTACATTCATGGTAATGAATACTTCTAGAAAGGAAGTTCTGAGTGCACAAGACATAATCAAAAATATGTTGTAGTAATGAACGTAACTGGTGCACATATCATGATGGCCATATCCATATCTTTGCACTTGTGATTTCATAAATATGATGTTAAATGGATCAAGTCCAGGACTACTTCGACATATCATGTCATTCCATTAATTCATTATGTGCGTACAAAAGGCTCTGAACTAGGGATATCCTACTAGTCGTGATATCCCATGGTTGGTCACTTATATTAAAACATAGTGAGGAAACACACAATTCTAAACTATGTCTCTAGGTCAAGGGCCTTGTTCCATGACCTAAGGGTAGATACCCACATAAACTGTCTCGTGAGATCTTTCGATGCATCATGGAGCTTACTTTTTCCAGTCTCTAACCTGGAGGGCTTAATTTTACCAGTCCCTAATAAGGAGGGATTACTTTAACCAGTCCCCAACCTGGAGGCTTACTTTAACCAGTCCCCAACCTGGAGGTCTTTCTTTTAACCAGACCCCAACCCGGCAGTCCAATACGTTCTCATATGTCTTAGGGGATAGGTATCCGAGGCGTCACATACTGCTTTGGACAGCCAATTTTAAAGTGATGTTATTTGGGGTGTCCCATACCACTCCAAATAACGTGTTATTAGATTCATTAATTAATATTTGGTGATCATCATTCTAGGTATAACACACAAGATAAGATATGAAAACTACTAAGGAAATACATGCCTGATGACAAGAGGTACATGCATAATACAATGTGTTATATATCAGTGATGCACACACCAACTAATTTATAAGGAAAAATATCCAAGGGGTCACATGAATTATCTTTTAAATATGCTGCTAAAGTGTTGGTGGTTTGTTGATTATTTAAATACATGTGAAAAGGACTATATACAATGGATGCATCAGATTAGGTCGTGACATGAATAGATTAAAAAAATAAAATTAAATAAAATACTTGAAATTAGTTATTGTGATAAACATGACTTTGAAACATGCAATCTAACCATAACTAGATTAACAAATAATAATCACTACAGCAGGATAAACATCGAATAATAAATTGTTACAACTTGATAACATAAACCCATAAATTCTTAGTTCATTTCTTTAAAACATGTTGAACCTCATTCTTTTAAAGTATAAAATTATATCAAGGGTATATGTTATAATAACTTATCTAATTAAGAAAGTTCATTGGTATATACTAAAACACATATAGTCTTGGAAAACATTAAAACCTTACACGTGTCAAAACATCTAATAAGTCCTAATAATTATACTTGGAAATAAGGTTTTGGAAATTAATTTATAAAAACATTTATACATAATCATATATACACAAAGTGTATATAGGGATTTTCATACAAATTAATCAAGGTCCATTAAATTCCTTAAAATATGAAATCCTCCAACCATTGATTATTTATTTGATTGAAAACAAAAAAATATAGGGTTTATTATTTATGTAACCGTATGCACTTAATTATATAAAAAACTATGGGTAATACTATAACATAATTAAACTTAAACCCAAAACCTGATTCGCATCTAAAATATTATTTAAAGATAGGCATTCATCTCTCAAAAACCATAAATGATTTGTTTTAAAATACATAAATATTTATATATATAAGCATATAGTTATATAAATATACAAAGTTTAGATAAAGGGAATGCATGTTAAAAATGGATTCAAAAAAACTTTTAAACGTATATAATTCTTAGAATACAATAGTGAAATATTTGGAAATCTTAGAAATAAATTTGGAAATGGAAATATATATATAAATACTTAAACACCCAATTACACATATCATATATATATATAAACATACAACCATATATACAGCATATATACATTTGTGTATGTGGCGTTTCATAAGTTAGAACCTAAAGGAAACTAAAGACCTTAAGATCTTGATAATATATGAAAACATCCATGTATATAATTATATATATAACCCGTAACCATTCTAATATATATATATATATACATGGGTTTTCATAGGAAGAGAAGAGAATAGAAAGGAAAAAAACTATTACAATATTATAAACTCTTGAACGTAAACGTCTGATATTTGAAATCATAAAATAACATGGATTGAAATACACATAAATATATCTATATATATATATACATCCAATTATATACAAAATTGTATAATCTATTTTGTATAATAACAACAACAAAAAAGACCCCCTTACTAATTTTGTGAACTAAAGAAACATAAATAAAAATAAATCCCTTACATAAATAGGAGGAATAGGATTGGGCTGGTAGGAGACGGGCTTGCTGGAGGTATTGGGGTGCTCGAAGAAAAACAGAGAGTTATGAGAGGATGAACCCGTAGGGTTCTCAGTGTAATATGGTCATATATATAAACAATTCTTACAAAGATTATTTTAAAGTATGAAGGATGGGATCCGAGGCATTGCAATAAATGGTCGGTGCCAACTTCGTGGAAAAACAAGAGTGAGAAATGGGTCCACTGTTGGCCTAGGAAAAGAAATGGGAGAACAGGTTACTGGTGTGCGGTGGGGAGAAGAAGAAGAAGAAACGTGGGGAAAATGACCGCTCAGCTCTGGCCCACATGCCTCACGCACGACACCACCATCGCCGGGCTTGGTGCGACCATGTGGACCTGCTCAACCCATAGTCATGGCGACGTCACCTGAAGCCACTCTAATAGCGACACTCCATTCTAGGAAGTCAGACTCCCGTGGCCTGAACCTGGAGCGCGACACTACCCCCTCGGTGTGACTCCGACCTGATAGAATCCAACCCCGAGCTCGCCTCGACCCAACTAGACTTGGACAACGCCTCATGAATCAAGGCCGACTTCCTCAAGATCCCGACACCGGACCTGCATGAATCCATCTTCATGCGCGGCACTCGTATACCTTTACGGGATTTCTCCATTTTTCTCGGATCTCAAGACCCGCATGGGTTTGTTTATTTTATTTTTATTATATAATTTCTTTTGTTTGTTTCACACTTCCAGGTTGGCGCTACCCCCCCCCCCCCCCCACAGGATTCCTCTTGTTATTAATATTTCAATCTATTTATTTAAATATTTTTAATATTATTATTATACTATTATCATTATTATACAATTAATACAAGGTCAAAATTTGGTTTTATTTAATCAATACTTTATTAAAGTAGGTTTTAATATTTATGACAAAATAAATAAATGAATCTAAATTTAAACTTATAAATAAACATATATATTTTACATATAAAAAAATGAATCCAATTATATATTAGTATATACATTTATAATCAAATAAATATTTATAATATCATAAATCATAATATAATTTTGATTTATTAAATAGCATTCGGATTAATTTGAAACAAATAAAAAAAGTGTTTATTAATAATATGTTTATTTCTATATACATAGAATGTCAAAATTAAGACAACAATTTTTATTAGATTTATTTATTTTTATGGAACATAAATTTGTAGTATTATTTTTACCTAATACAAAATTATAAACAAACAATAAACTAAATTTATAAAAGGTTTAATACATATTATTAATAATTTTATAAAAATCTAACAATAATTATAATTTATATATAAATATATATATATATATATATCATTTTTTTGAAAGTGTACGAAACCCAAATAATTTTTCATTCATTTGCATAATGTATTCCTCTAAATAAAGTCATATAATAAAATTATAGTTTTAATAAAAAATATTAGTTTTATTAATAATTTTATAACAAATTAATTTAATCATATTTTATGATGATAATAATCCAAAACTGTATATATATATATATATATAAAACAATTACATATATAAAATACATCGCTCATCATTATTAATAATTATATTTAAAATATTTTACCACGTCGACGAGAAATTAATTGTTCTTTAATTAAACATCATATGGATAATGACTATAATTATAGTCATTGAGTTTCCAACTGTTAAACGAGGTAACGGTCTTATTGGTGCTTTATAAAACCCAAACTTCAGGTGTCTTAAAATTAAGGTGAATGAAGAAGAAGGAGGATAAGATGGTTCAAGTCTTTCTTCTATTTCTAAGCTCCTGCATCATAGTTCATTCCATCATTTTTTTTACTATGACCGACCAGAGAGGCGATCACTATCTAGTTGGGCTAAAGATGTTCTTTACTAGCTCTATGGTTGTTATAATTGGTCTAGCAGTGGGTATTTTAGGTTAGTGAGCTTTCCTTGTATACTCGGAATGTTGTAAGACACTTCGGTGTTGAGTTATTAAATAAAAAGTTCCATGTTTTATCTTTTACATTTTTTTGGTTAAAAAGGAGAAAACTATAATGGCATTAAACACATAATTTATAAGGTTTGAAATATTCGGGGTGTTACATTATTCCCCCTTCAAATAATTGAGCCCTCGAAATTCTATTCATAAAATGAAAAAGAAAACTCCCAGACTAACATCATCACCAGAATGGGAGATCTGGTTTGGTCAAAGGGATACCCATATTTGCACTTAGTTCTTCTACTTCACTGGCCCAGATACACCTTGAGAAGTATGTCTTGAACTCTGGTCCATGCACCCTACACCCAGGTTTCCATAGAGAGGCTTGAGTGGTAAAAAGATCGGAAATGTCTGAATGGACAAATTCCCTGATGACCAGCCTGACTACATCACGCTCAAGATATTCAAGGGGGATAACACGATTGAATAGACTAAGATTTATGATCTGGAACATAAAGGCTGCACTGATCTGTCCATCTTGGGAAGCTATAAGGAAGAATGGTATGGCAGAAAGGTTTTGCGCCAGAGTAAAACACTGAAAACGGCCTTCGTAGTATCTCCCCCTTCTCCTATAGCTGGGGAGTTGGGCAGTAGAAATGAGATGGAATACATGGTCATTCCCATGACATGAATGAAGGATTTTAGGGCTTTTCGACAAGTCTAACATGTATTGACAAGATCCTCGTTGGTTGAAGAATGATGTATAGTCCACAGTTCATGTTCTGATTAAAATATCCTCTACTATCTCATCAGGTAGAGACGAGATGTTTTCTTGATCATCCATCTGCAAGATACATTCATGAGAATTCACTTAAATGTTCTAATACGGAATAGACAGAGAGGAAAACCGATAACATTTCAATAACACATAAGTTGATACATCCATTCCTGAGTTATCCCCTAACGACCTAATATAGGAACTCCACATAAGGAAGAAAAACTCCTTATCTCCTCAATCCAAATATAGGGTGAGCAGTAAGGGTTGAATTAGTGGGAGCACCTATGACGTCTTATGAGTTTACCACGAGGGGTATGATGTTGGGAAATATCAAAATAAACTTGTTTCCTATATGAAAATCGGGTTGACTCTTCTTCTAACATTCCTAAGTCCATTAATTGTCCCCAGAAGCCATAAGTCAAAATCTGACAGAGGTAGGCCGCACGGAGGTCACTGGAAGCTGAAGCTTCTTGGAAAGGGTTGAGGATAATTTTTCCAAAGTCTTCACCTACTGTGAACACTCGGAAAAGTCCCTCTTGGTACCTTCCCCGTCGTGTATATGAAGGAAATTGGGCTATCATCAAAAGGAGGTAATCCATTCCCAACCCGTGATGTAGACTAAGCACCCGTGGTGAGTTTGACACATCATACAGATTCTTGCATGACATGCGGATATAGGCATGATTAAGGAAGTTCTCTCGGATATCTAGAGACACAATGGTCTCTAGGGTCTCAGTGGGAAGTGATAGAAGATTGGTAGGTACATTTTCATATTTCATCTAAAAGTCACGATATAATTACTTAGTCAATCACAGTTATTTATTAATACTACCTAGTTTTCTAGAGTTGTTTGAACCTATCCTCTAATACCAACTGTAAGGACCCCACTTTCCGGGTGCCTTATGAGACATGATGTATCAAAAATTACATTACATACATTTACAAGTATTACATGATGTCTCATATTTATAGAAGATCATTTGGTTCAGGTTCTGGGAAACCAGCTACTTCTGAAAAAAAACTTCTTAGTAAAAACCCATGTCGGAAAAATTTTAAAATAAACAAAAAACGTATGGTGAGAAAAGTATTCCTAGTAATGGGTTTTAAAACAACATGAAAATAATATTTCTTTACTGAAAAGAAGAATAGTATTCTTGAATATAAACCTAAACATTGGAAATCTTATTATCTTGGAACAAAGAAAACATATAACATAACATCTAGTCATGATCAGAGTACCTATTTTCCAATTAGGAAAGAACAAAGAAAGGCTTTTATAATACATGACCATTAACTACATGTAGGGTAATGAATACTACTAGCAAGGAAGTTTAGAGTGAATAAGACATAATCAAAAAAATGTTGTAATAATGAACATAAATAGGTCACATATCATGATGGCCATATTCATATCTTTGCACAAGTAATAAAATAAAGATGTTGTTAAATGGATAAAGTCCAATACTACTGCGACATATCATGTCATTCAATTAATTCATTTTGTGCATACAAAAGGCTCTGAACCATGGATATCCTACTAGTCAGTATATCCCATGGTTGGTCACTTATATTAAAACATAGTGAGGAAACACACAATTCTGGACTCATGTCTCTATTTCAAGGGCCTCGTTCCATGACCTACGAGTAGATACCCACATAAACTGCGTCATTAGATCTTTCGATGCATCGCGGAGGTTACATTTACCTGTCTCCAACCCAGAGGGCTTACTTTTACCTGTCCCCAACCTGGAGGGCTTACATTAACCAGTCCCCATCCTGGAGGGCTTACTTTAACCAGTCCCCAACCTGGAGGGCTTTCTTTTAACTGGACCCCAACCCGGCAGTCCAATACATTCCACATATTTCTTAGGGGCAAGGTATCCAAGGCATCAAATACCCCTTTGGACACCCAATTTTAAAGTGATGTTATTTGGGGTGTCTTATAACACTCCAAATAATGGGTTATTAGATTCATTAATTAATATTTGGTGATAATCATTCTAGGTATAACACCCAAGATAAGATATGGAAACTACTAAAGAAATACATGCTTGATGACATGTGGTACATGCATAATACAATGTGTTATATATCAGTGATGCACACACCAACTAATTCATAAAGAAAAACTTCCAGGGGGTCACATGAATTATCTTTCAAATATGCTGATAAAGTGCTAGTGGTTTGGCCATTTTTTAAATACATGTGAAAAAGACTATATACAATGGATGCATCAGATTAGGCCGTGACATGCATAGATTAAAAAAATACACTTAAAGAAAATACTTGACATTAATTATTGTGATAAACATGTCTTTAAAACTTTCAATTTACCCATAACTAAATTAACCACTAATAATAACTACAATAGGATTAACATCGAATAATAAATGGTTACAACCTGATTACATAAACCAATAAATTCATAGTTCATTTCTTTAAAACATGCCGAAGTACATTCTTTTAAAGTAAAAAATTATATTGAGGGTACATGTTTGAATAACATATCTAATTAAGGAATTTCATCGGTATATACTAAAACACATATAGGCTTGGAAAACATTAAAACCTTACACATGTAAAAAAATCAACTAAGTCCTAATAATTATACTTGGAAATAAGGTTTTGGAAGTTAATTTATAAATACATTTATACATAATCATATTTACATAGAGTGTATATAGGGGTTTTCATACAAAATAATCAAGGTCCATTAAATTCCTTAAAATCTGAAATCCGTGAACCATTGATTATTTATTTTATTGAAAACAAAACCATATAGGGTTTATTATTTATGTAACCATATGCACTTAATTATATAAAAAACAATGGTTTAATACTACAGAATAATTAAACATAAACCCAAAACCTGATTCACGTCTAAAGTATTATTTAAAGATATGCATTCATATCTCAAGAACCATAAATGATTTGTTTTGAAATACATAAATATATATATATATAAGTACATAGTTATATAAATATACAATGTTTACATAAAGGACCTGAATGTCAAAAATAGATTCAAAATAACTTTTAAACGTACATAATTATTAGCATACAATAGTGAAATATTTGGAAATTTTAGAAATTAATTTGGAAATGGAAATATATACATAAATACTTAAACACCCAATTAAAAATATCATATATATATATATATAAACATACAACCGTATATACATCATATATACATTTGTGTATATGGGGTTTCATAATTAGAACCTAATAGAAACTAAAGCCCTTAAGATCTTGATAATATCTGAAAACATCCATGTATATAATTATATGTATAACCTATAACCATACTTATATATATATATATATACGGGTTTTCATAGGAAGAGAATAGAATAGAAAGCAAAACAACTCTTAAAACATTATAAACTCTTGAACATAAAAGTCCGATATTTGAAATCATGAAATAGCTTGGATTTAAATACACATAAATATATCTATATATATACATCTGATTATATACAAAACTTTATAATCAGTTTTTTATAATAACAACATCAAAAAAAGACCCCCTTAATAATTTTGTGAACTGAAGAAACATAAATAAAAATAAATCCCTTACATAAATAGGAGGAAGAGTATTGGGCTGGCAGGAGAGGGGCTTGTTGGAGGTCATGGGGTGCTCGAAGGAAAACAGAGAGGGGTGAGAGGATGAACTTGTAGGGTAATCAGTGTAATATGGTCATATATATAAAATATTCTTACAAAGATTATTTTAAAGTAGGAAGGATGGGATCTGAGGCTATGCAATAAATGGCCGGTTCCAACTTCGTGGAAAAACAAGAGTGATAAATGGGTCCACTATCGGCCTAGGAAAAGAAATGGGAGAATAGGTTACAGGTGTGTGGTGGGGTGAAGAAGAAGAAGAAACGTGGGGAAAACGACTATTCGGCTCCGGTTCGCATGCCTCACGCATGACACCACAACCACCGGGCATGGCGCGACCTTGAAGACCTGCTCAACCAGTAGTCGCGGCGACGTCGCCTGCAGCCACTCCAATAGTGACGCTCGAATCCAGGAAGCCAGACTCTCATGGCCTGATTCTAGAGCACGATGCTACCCCTACAGCATGACTCCGACCTGATCGACTCCAACCCGGAGCTCGCCTCGACCCGACCGGACTCGGAAAGAGCCTCACGAATCAAGGTCGACCTGCTCGAGATCCCGACAACGGACCTGTATGAATCCATCTTCATGCGCGACACCCGTATCCCTTTATGAGATTTCACCATTTTTCTCCGATCTCAAGACCTGCATGGGTTTGTTTATTTTATTTTTATTATATATTTTTTTCACACTTCCAAGTTGGCACTAACCCCCCCCCCACAGGATTCCTCTTGTTATTAATCTTTCAATATATTTATTTAAATATTGTTAATACTATTATTATACTATTATCATTATTATACCCTTAATACAAGTTCAAAAGTTGGTTTTATTTAATCAATACTTTATAAAAGTATGGTTTAACATTTATGACAAAATAATTAAATGAATCTTAATCTAAACATATAAATAAACATATATATTTTATATATATATATAAATGAATCCAATTATATATAATTATATAAATTTGTAATAAAATACATATTTATAATTTCATAAATCATAATATAATGTTGATTTATTAAATAGAATTCGGAATAATTTGAAACAAATAAAAAAGTGTTTATTATTAATAATTTCATTTCTATATACATAGAATGTCAAAATTAAAACAACAATTTTATTAGATTTATTTATTTTTATAAAACATAAATATGTAGTATTATTTTTACCTAAATCAAAATTATAAAGCAAATAAAAAACTAATTTTATAAATGGTTAAATACATATTATTAAAAATTTTATAAAAATCTATCAATAATCATAATATATATATATATATATCATTTTTTTGAAAGTGTATGAAACCCACATAATTTTTCATTCGTTTTCATAATGTATTCCTCTAAATACATTCATATAATAAAATTATAATTTTAAAAGTAATATTATTTTTATTAATAGTTTTATAACAAATTAATTTAATCATATTTTATGATGATAATAATCCAAAACTATATATATATATATATAACAATTACATATATAAAATACATCTCTCATAATTATTACTACATATATTTAATAAATTTTAACACGTCGATGAGTACTTAATTGTTCTTTAATTAAACATCATATGGCTAACGTGTATAATTATAGCCGTTGAGTTTCCAATGGTTATACAAGGTAACCGTCCTATTGGTGCTTTATTAAACCCAATCTTTAGGTGTCTTAAAATTAAGGTGAATGAAGAATAACTAGGAGAATATGGTTCAAGTCATTCCTCTGTTTCTAAGCACCTGCATCATAGTTCTTGCCATAATGTTTTTTACTATGACCGACAAGAGAGGCGATCGCTATCTGGATGGGCTAATGATGTTATTTTTTGGTGATATGGTGGTTATAATTGGTCTAGTAGTGGGTATTTTAGGTTAGTGATCTTTCCTTGTAAACTTATAATGTTGTAAGACACTTCGGTGTTGATTTCTTAAATAAAAAGTTCCATGTTTTATCTTTTACATTTTGTTTGGTTAAAAAGGAGAAAAGTTTCGTGGCATTAAACACATAATTTATATTTATAAGGTTTGAAATATTCAGGGTGTTACAGTTGTGGGTTATTTGATGTGGTCTAGGTTGTGGTTGTGGGAGTTGAATTGATGGCTTGAGAACAATTTATCAACGGGCCTTAATGTGATGGGATTCCCAAAGTCAGTGTACTTCCAGAACAAGATGTTGATGTTGGAGTTGGAGAGGGAATAAACATGGAACATATAGTCTTGGGTTATTGAGGTCCTATAAACCATTATATAATAAATGGGTGACAGATATTGGTTGGTGTTGATGGGTATATACTAGGTTATGTTTAATGGACCTTGTAGATTCACTTATGTGTGAGATATGGGTATAAATTGGATTAGAATATGGAGGGTACATTATTGGATCTAATTTGGTATATTATCTGATGAGGTTTCAAGTGTGATTTATTATTTTTTTATATGTTGGGATAGTTAATCTATAACATAAACTTGGTAAGAGCTATATAAGTCACGGTATAATGTTTTTGGAGGATGTTATAGGGATAGAGTATAACTCTGTGGGATAGGTTGTTTATATGGGATGGAAATGTTTCAATACATAATTTTATGATTGTGGGAGAAGATATGGTCCCACAATTGATTATGATAAATAATTTGATCCTACTCCCTAATTTTGATGGTGATGTCATGGACCTTCTATAGGGAGGATTGGGTCTGTGATGTGGTTTTGTAACCCACCATGAGTGATAAGGGAGTGGAAAATGTGTTGTGAAATTTGAAATGGTGTGAGATCCACCTAGAGTGGGAGGTGAATAATCAATGTATTTATATATGTTACATTCTATGGGAACTGACTTGAATTATAATTTAACATTTCATGTGTTATGATATGTGACATGGTATGAGACCCACCCCCTGTTAATGTGTGGTAGTCACTATGTTTGATCATGTGACACGTTTTGAGAAATAAACATTAGTGTGAGGGTTGTGGAATGACTTATGATATGAGAAGTTATAAGATACTGGGGAATTAAGCAAGACCTTACCTTTATTGAGAGGGTAGTGGTCCAAACATGTAATGATACACAGCCCGGAGTATTATTATATGATTTTAGTTGCGGAATGAGTATAAAATTCTATAACATGGTTCAAAGCAGGTATGGTAAAACTTCATGACATCTTTTTCTTCACATGATGAATCAAAATATATTATTTATTGAATTTTTTTTGAATATTTCATTTCCTCCTCTATACACGTGTATATAATTTAATATATTATAGGAACATGAAGAGACCATACATAGATTTATTTATCACATTCAATATGGGAACCCAAGATTATGTGTTTGACTTATGTTTGGTATCTTCGTTGACCATATATTATGTATTGGATCATGGTAAAGAAGATCAACTTAGATTGATGGTAATGTTTATGTGCAAATAATGGTTATCTATCAAGCCTATTTTATATTTTATTCCCATTATATATCTGTGTAAGTGGTTGGATAAGTGGGTGAATTTTTGGGATTCAAGAATGAATTATTAATCTATTATATAATTTTACATAGAATAATTATTATATATTATGTTCAGATATTTTATTGTTATTAATGGGTGTGATATAAAGAGTATACTCTCCATATAATTTCTAATCGACCCTCACCACCGATAGAAAAATTTGGGTGTATAAGGAGGCATTCATGAGGCTATATTGCAGTCCAAATATGATATTGTTAAGTGATTTTAACTAGGTAGTCAAAAATATGGATCATAAATTTTTTTATTCATATTAATATTTTGGTACATATAATTAGATAGAAAAATGTGTAGAATCTTTTGAAGGACCTTAAGTAAGTGAGTCATGAACAATGGTTTGGGGGAAGTAATGGTTACCGTTAATATGGTTTTATTTCTAAGGCTACACTATTGTAATTGAGTTATTTGTTCTTCTATGATGTTATGATTTGATATGGTTACATTTGGTCTTGGATCATTACCCATAGTCGAAGGAGGTTCATGAACATGTATCACACCTCTCAAATAGGATTGACATGACATTTATGAGCTTTTATGTTGTTGATTTCGATGATGTAAGTGATTTTATTTATTTATTATGATAAAAATTTATTTTTATTTTTATTAAACATGTATGTAACATTATACTAAACTAAACTATTATTTTATATGATTATAGGTTATTTTGATCCTATCATGGGATGTTTAATGATGACTACTATATAGTCCATACATTAATGGTATATACAGTAACCCTTCATGGGCTGGTTTAGGAATTGGAATCCTTGGTGATGGTTAAATATATGTGAGTTATACATGAGAGATGACTTGGAATGGGATTAGGTTTCATTATTTAGATAAATACCCAAGCAATTATATGGATAAAGGCATGTGTGACACCTTGGAATTTTGAGATATAAGGAGCCTTCATTATATGTGGCGTCCTTGGTGTGTGAAGGGGTGATGATAGGTTTTAGGTATATCCATATTTATTTTACGTGGATCTATCAATGGGATTATTAGATGTGGTCCTAGATGGTTTGGTATTGGAATGTTAGAGAATGGGTAGGTGATGTGTTCTTTTTAATAATGTTTGTCTAGTAGGGGATTGTGTGGTATGACATGGAAAGAGTGAGATTCCTTTGGTTCATAAGATAATAATCATAGAGTGTTTTATGAATTATGTATTGATATGAAAGGGATTATTTGATATTTTATAAGGCACATGAACCTAATACTGGAGGCATGTGACTCATTAGAAAATGAGTTAGTTTTTTCGATTTGGTTACATAGGATCAAACAACCATGTTTATTTTGATGAGATTGAGATAGATGGTTCTATAAAACTAGTGATAGGTTTATTAGAGGGTTAATCACTTTTGTAAGATGATAGTAATATTTTTTTTAATCCACTAATATTTTAAAAGAATGATATGATAAATAGAAATACGACACGTAACATCGAGCATAAAAGAACCATGAGATATGTTTATTTTATAACTATTGCAAAATTTCCATTGAACATGAAGATATGACTATAATTAAATGAAATAGGAAATATAATTAATGGTCACCAGTAATAAAAATGTATTGATAAATGAATTTAAAATATGTTCCTTTTTTGTAATGTCATTAGATTATTTAAAATGTGTTTTCATAATATTTTTTTGTTGAGTGA
Source organism: Viscum album (assembly GCA_963277665.1). Lineage (NCBI taxonomy): Eukaryota > Viridiplantae > Streptophyta > Magnoliopsida > Santalales > Viscaceae > Viscum > Viscum album. Next base: position 1,527,188,077 of record OY728163.1, on the reverse strand, counting down.
ACATAATAATTTTATCTTGGAAATTTTATAAATTTTATTTGATAAAAATAATATCATTTTTTAAATAAATATATAAAATTAATATATAGATAATGTTTTAGATTTTTAGGAATGGATTTTTTTTAGCGAATATTGTAAAATGTAGATTTTTATTGAAAACCGTGATTTATTTTAAATATTTAAAATTTTACATTAAATTTTTGGAATTATAAAAAAAATAAAATTAGTTCTATAACAATATTTATAATCTATTTGTGTTCATTGGAATGAATTATATTAATCAATTTGATATAAAAAAGTCTTTATTCATAAAATCAAATTTTTCCAAAAAATAATTATTGAATTTTTATTTTCTCAAAAAATTATTGCTACCACTTCTAGAAATTTATTCATGATTTTGTCATTATTTTTATTTAAAATCCCAAAATATGGTAAATAGATATCCTTTTTTTTGTCAATATGAATAACAACAAGACTAACTATTTGTTACCCTGGTAAAGGTCATATGTGATAATTATGTTTAAAAATATAATAAGGATTAAAATTATTTAATAAGCTGGAGTCTTTTTAATTTAATGAGTATATTTAATCCATAATCATATAAATTTTTTAATATTTAACCTTTTTCCATTTAATATTTTGAACATTATAATATTTAAAAATAAGATAAATTAAAAAATTCTACATTCCTTCTTTTATATTTATTATATATAATGTGAGGGGTAAAATAAAATTATATTTTGTTACAAATATTTATTTTAGATACGAGTTAATTTAGTTTTCATTTAAATTAGTTTTTAAATTATTAGTGTATATTTAATTATCTTATGATCTGATGTAATGTTGATATAGTGAAAGTGAAAACAGTATGGAAATCACGTAAATTATTGAAGGCAATAGAAAATAATATTTTTTGGGTGCCTTAAAGTTTCCCATAAATTTTTAACAGAAATATATGATAATTCATTTGTTCTAATGTTTTAAATTTGAAGACATTATTTTTCTTATGTTCATTAAATGATATTAATATATTTTTTATTAATAGCATTTTATTGAATTATATAAAGATAATAAAAATATTTCATGAGGAAAATATTGATTTGATATTCTCAAAAAAATCATATTTTTTCCATTTATGATCAAATTTTAATATTATATGTAAAATATTAACCCTTTAATTTTGAAAAATTAATTACATCTATTATGGTTAAAATTTTGTAACTAAGGTGTTAAACCAAAATAAAATATTTAAAATGATATATTAACTTGTAAAAAATTTGTTGGATGATTATATTAAGAACATATAATACTAATATTGTATAAAATTAAATTTTTGGACCATTATGAATAAGTTATAAAAAATAATATTATAATATATCATATATATATATATAAATGTTCTTAATGGTGTTTTATAATAAATAATATTTTATTAAATGACATAATATATATATAATCATGCCATTTAATGGTATATGAATTATAATATAAACCATTACCTGTTTATGATTCATAATTCCTTTTATTGTGACATTCTTTGACATTAATTATTAAAAGATATTGATTTCATAATAACTTTGAAAATGTTTAACAAGGGGAAAAATATGAGATAATGTTGAAAAAATCACCAAAGAATTTGTAATATTTATTTGATGATAATATATTCACATATCCTCATAATATATTCAAAATATATAAATTATGTACAACCTAAAACAAAAAAATAATTTATATTAATTTTATATTTTAATTAATTTTATGAGTGACCATCCCTGAATAATAAAAGGATACATCCTCTATTTTATTATTAAGAATGTTAAAACCTTGAATATTTATCAATAACTACCAGAATAAACTCCTATAATCATTTAACACATTTTGTAGCTTTGATTCATCTAAAATACCATCCTTTCAAAAATTAATCTATAAGGCAAAATATATTTCTCAACGACAAGGTATAACTTTTATCAGAGTGTTTAAAATTTTATTTTATATTATAAATACTATAAATATATGGTATAAAATATAAAATAATGAATTTATTTTATTAAATATGACTAATTTTCATTGTGATAATTGAAACCACATTATCTACATTCTTCCCATTTGTTGGAAAACAACAACACTGCATGTTCTTACATGTGGCTACCAGGTCTAGTAAGTAATGTGATTATTTTTACACTTCATATTTACATGGATATTAATAAACAAAATTGTAATTAATATATATTTTATATTTTATGTTATAATTATTATTTAATTATGAATTATTATTTCCCTTTCTTTCTTTCCATTCGTCGAAAAGTGGAAATATCGTTCATACAATTATATGGCCCACTATCTCCAGGAATGATATAATTAATTTGTTATTCCTTATATTTAATTGATGAATATAAAAATTTTATAATTAATATATATTTTATTTAAATAATTATTTAAATTTTGGGGATGGTGGAACTATGATAAATAAACAGGGATCAAAAGTACTAAACAAAAATTCTCATGAAAAATTAAACATTAAACACCTATAAATGAAAATTTTAATATGGAATGATTAATAAATAGGAGATAAAATATTATAAATGGATTATTTACAATATTATATGTATGTAAATAATAATTTTTAGAAGTATAATATATTTTAATATTTGATATATGAGGTTTGAAACCCTTTAATGAAATTCAAATTAAACATTAGTGGTTTTCTCATCTCACTATTGTTATCATGAGAGATATTCCATATTCACCACATTTATATTTTTAAGGGTTATATAATACCCGTGAGTGAATTTATTATTTTATGAAATATAATATATATTAAAATATATATATATATATATATATGGCTCAATATTTTTTGAGATTTTGATTAAGAAATTACCAAAGAGTTGAGGGTTCTTCATCTAAATTTTTTTTTCCCAGAGACCTGTGAAGTATTACACACCTATATATTTTTATGAGGTTTATATACAAATTTTTTAATGAGATATTTCAAGAGTATCCTTAGGTTGATGATATTTAATGCTTCATTTTATGTAATTAATTCATTATTATTACCATTCAAACATTAAAATTCTGGTAAGGGGTTTATGTGTCAATATTATTTGAATAAATATTTTTTCAGATTTAATTTACTATAATGGAAATTATATAATTAATTATTGATAAATCCTATTAAATTTATTCTACTTGGTATATTTAATGATATAATATGTTTTTAATTAATTTTCCTTACTTTATGTACTCATGATACTAAAATAATGTTTTGAAGGAAAAATGACTTTATTTTCCTCTTCATTTGAAAATCCTTTTTCATTCATATCCAAGTTTTCTAAAAATAATTCAATAATGATTTACAATTAGAATATGATATTAAGGTAATTTTTAAACAAGATATAATTTTTTACAAAATGGATTAAAAGAACACTTATATTAGGTTTTTGAATGATTTATTTTTTGTATTTTTAATAACATTTGTAAGAGAATAATTATTTTAACATACGTGATATAAATGGAATCCCCCCTTAGTGACCTCTTAATTCCTTAAAAATACATTGAGATGTCTTCATGTTTCTTTTAATATAATAATATCTCCTTATTATTTAGGAAATATTTATTTTTAAATATGTCATTGAATAATTAAAAGGGTTATTTACTCAATAAGAATTAAATTTAACTTTGAAAGGAATTTTTTGACTGTCGTTATATTATATAGTGTTATTAATGTTTTATTGGGGAAATTATACAATCATAGCATCATTATTATTTATATGTATTTTTTTATGATGATGTAATATAGATAAAACCAATTTTATTTTCCATTTTTTAAGTCATGATGAATGTTTTTTGATATTTTAGGATACATATGGATGGATTTATAGTGATGTGATAGATGGGCCTATAATTATATAACACTCTAATGCATTAGGTAAATATTAATGTTTTATAAGATTAATGGCTACATGGTTGGCTACCCAATGCATGACAAGTCAATACATATAATGTTATCCCAAGGATGAAAATATAAGGTCTCATTGAGGTTATCCTAGGATAATATAGGGAATATGATAGAAAAATAAAGAGAAAAAGTGGGTTTATAAGACATTATCACGTTTCTAATGTTGGTGAATGATTGGTTATCAAATGCCTTAAATGTTTTGTATATATTGGTGAGAATCATTGATATAATATTTATTCAATTATGAAGATTCCAAACATACTATATTATTTTATGATATGACTTTATTCCAGTGTTATGTCCTCCTGGATAATATCCTTTGGTCACATTGGAATTTATATATTACAAATTCCCTTTCTTTATTCCATGAATCATGTTTAAAATATAAGGATATATTATATTATTTTCTAAGGTTAAGGAAATTTTATCATACAATCATTGACAATTTTATTTCTAAATGATCATTGATATCTCTTTTCTTTACCATTATTATGCATATATTACAGTCCATTATTATGTTTGATTTACCTCAGGAAATGAAGAAATTTTTTACAAATAATTATTCTATGAATGGTGATAGTTATGAAGATCAATGTGGGATATTATTTATATTATATATCAAATATTTTTTATTAATAAAATATTCTTAAGGCACTAATACATCATGATCTTTGGAATTTATTTGTAAAATATGTTGAATATTTTTCTAAGAAGATGTAAATGTTGTTACGAAAAGTATTGGTTGTTCTATTTTTCAATGGGGATTCAAGGAAAAAAATTAATTCTTTAAGAAATGTTTCATCTAGTTTTTCATAATGTTTTTTTGGTTCATGGATTAGTATGTGGTCCCTATAATATTACATTATAATTGATTTTATTCCGTTGGAAAATTAATGATGAAATATGGATTATAAGATGATGTAAACCTATTTGGTACTGAATTATTTGGAGGGTCGTGGGAAATGAGTTGTTTTATTTGTTATTAAACATATGGTGTGACCAGCATTGATATATTTAATTAGTATTATTTTTTTATTATGAGGGATATAATAATCGTGATAACCATTTTATAACCGAATCACACAATCAATTTATAGTATGATGGGACATCTGTGATATATTGGAATAAGGTAAACCATATGGTGTTTCCTTCAAGTGGACGTAATATGATTTTAATTGTTATGGAATAAATTGGAATAGTTTAACTATGATGTGGTATAGGATAATTATAATATACAATCACATTTATTTGGTAACCATGGGTTGTATCATAATGATGTAGTTAATTAGGTGCATATAATTAAGGGGTTTTTTCAAGAATTGTATGAGGTGGGATTTGGATGAGAGAAAAGAATATGATGTTGAGAACTATATCAGTTGGTTTCTAGGAATTAGTGTATGATAACCTATATGGTGGTGATTAAACCATTTATAGTTGGGTTGTATTACCCTCATTATTAGTGAAATATAGTGAAGATAAAGAACGATTTCCTTGAATTCGTGGTGGGGGTATAAACATGTGTTTTAGGTATGTTATTATGTATTAGTTTTTGAGTAATAATTTTTCATATGTTTTATAAATTATTATAGTGTATCTCTTAGAGACCAAGTGTTTTTGTTAATTGGTTTGATATTAAAAATATTCCAATAGAGTATAGAATTAAATTTTTCATGACTATATGACTCAAGTCAAAAAATTCATCGATATAGAGGAAACAAAAACAAGGTGTTTGAGATGATGATGGATGTGTTAATTCATTAGAATAAAATCCTATCTAGTTACTCAATGAACACAAAAATATTGATTTTAGATTATTATTTCAAGAAATTTTACTACCTTGGGAGGCGAACTTGTGATGGTCATAGTTGGGATTCATGGGTGATTTAGATATGATATACATTGGTGCTCATGGGTAGTGTATGAAATATTATGTTTTTGGTTAAGGAACTAAATATGGGATTACACAAAGTGTTAGGTTTAGATATATGTGGAATAATTTTAATGCTTTATATGATGAATTTAGTGATTTAGAATTGTGATCGGGTGGTTTGAGGGCCCATTGATATGTGATGCTGATCGTATTTGAGAAGGGTTCACTAAATGGGGAACAACTACTATTTTAATACATAATTGAATGTGGAGATTTAGAAATAACATCTTGATTTCTTTATAGGATGAAAAACTTTTTATTCAATTTTTAGTTCAATGATTTTAAAATAAAATATTATATATTAGGGTGACGTTCTTTGAAAGTGGAAACCTATATGGTTCAATTAGAAATGTTAAATGTGGGGTGGTATTAGATTATGATTGATGGATTGGGTTTTAAGGGCCATTCCAAATAGATTTTTAGGGAACGAAAACAATTTTTTGGGAACTTCTTAATGAACTTTGATGTTATTGGTGATTGAATGGGGAGGAAATTTGAATTTTCATCCCGAATAAAGGGTATTTTGAGAATTTAGTCATGAATTGGGATTTTTAATCCATAATAGACCCTATGGGTTTTTTATGTGTTTAGGTGGATTCATGGGACCCAATATACGACTCGTGTGTTTAAGGGAAGGAATGATTGGGTAGTGGACAATATTGTAATTGCAGTTCACACTAAGATGACAATAGAGAGACATCAGGTACCTAGTTTGTGATTCATAGAGGATGTATAACATTCGGCTACACCTAGTTGACAAAGAAACCACTATGTTTTGATCAAAATCAGTTAATTGGTTTTGGCTGATTGGGAAATTGATAGGGCCCCTTTTCAGTTTAATAATAATGGTGTGACAATAAGTTAACTGTAGATCCATTTTGGTGTTAGATCATAATGTATATATAGAATTCATAATAGAAGAGGAGGGATTATAGCTTGAAAATAATTTTTTATCCCTAATGGAATTTAGTTTAAAATAATTTATATGAATTAAATTCACAATTCCTATTAACGTATTAAAACATTACTCAAATAAGGGCCTTGGTTCGGTTATAAATGTGTCATAATTGGATAGATTGCGATAATGTAATCCACATGTCATAAATGAAAGTAATAATATTCATGGTTGAAATTATTTAAATAGAGTAAGAATGTAAATATTCATAATCACAATTGTTATAATAATCAGAGTAAAACAATACAATGAATCAATAATAAATTTTACTCAATCAATTTGAACAATTGAATAAATCGTAATCACTAAATATATATTTACAAAGATCGTAATCACTAAATAGAGAGGGAATGAAAATATATAAAATTATTCACTTTCTATTATAAGGTAGTGGAAATAAAAACAATTAAAAGAGAACAATTCTTTTATCCCAAAGAGAAGGGTATCCAATAACCTTGAATAAAGATCCAAATATTTATACTTTAAAGAATGTTTTTCTAACCCACACTTGGGTGATCCGTCGATAATATGATAGGCTTATATCTTGTTATCCTAGAAATCCCTCGACCAATAAGGTTATCGGTGTTGTTGTCTTCCTAGTATCGTAATCCCCCAATCTTTAAATGATCGGAATTATTGTCTTCTTTTCTACGGACACCCTTGATCGTAATATCCAACGATCGATGTCGCACTATGAAAATAAAAACTCTTGGAAGTAATAAGTATGTAAAATGAGAAGTTCAAAACATGAACTCTTAAATGTATTTTTCACGAAGTAGTAATTTGAAATATCTCACACATAGCATCTCAAATTTCTCAAAAATTCATGAGCTCGTTCAAATGACCTGAAATTTATAGGCTAATTTCCCAACAGTCATCTTCGATTCCAATAGTCGTATTTTCCCACAAAAATGTGGGGGGATGTGGGAACCTAGAAATCCAATGGTCATTTTGTAACGGAATCAATGACATCATTTTACAAAACATATTATAATATAATACACAACGTCAATTTGATTTAATATTTTTCCTTTCATTATTATTTTATTTTATGGATATGGAAAACTAGAATAAAATAAGTATGATGATTACTATAATAGGAGTCAATACAATTTATATCATTACGATAAAATTGTCAGTACGAAAGCATAAGATTTTGTATAATAAAATAATAATTGGTGTGTATGATTAAAAAATAATATCTAGATCATTATGATGATAATGAAAGTTGTGATATTTTCATTCATCATTATGGATGATATTTATCATACATAGTAATAAAGTCATAAAAATGAAATAGAAAGACAAAATCCATAAAGTACAATAAAAATATAAGATTTTATAAAAATATTGTTTGTGATTTCCAAAATAAAAAGTAATATAATAGTCAAAATAAGACATTTGACTAATAAATATCCCTATTTTTAGAAAAGAAAAATAATTTTTTAAAAAAATATAATATTACATAAATTCTTCTTATTCGCTAGTGGAAACATATACTTGTCTCTCATTGACTTTTAAAACTCCTTTAAATATGATTTGAATATGACTAACCTCTCCATTAGGGAAAAAATATTTATAGATCATATTCTAAAAATAATGACCCCCCTTAAAAACATTCTTCTTTTAATTAAAATTATCCAAATCTAATTTTTTTAATAATTTATCCCCTTATATAAAACATTCTCCTAATTTCTGATTTAAAAAAAGGAATAGAGAATATATTTGAATTCTAAAATGGGTTAGAAAAAAAATCTGCAACGAAATAAAGAGTTTCTTAATCAAGAATTAATGATGGAACATTCATCCAAAAAATTGGAAAACAATCAATCCAAATAATAGATAAGGGAAAATCATTTCATTAATTTTTTCAAAAAAAAACTACAAAAAGAGTTCAAAACGAATCCATTTGTTTTCCTTTTCTTTTTTATTCTTGATCTTCAAAAGGTCTAAAGAAATAGTATTCATTTTCTTGAAATTGTTCCTATATTACAACAATTTATTAAGTGATTACATATGAGATTGAATCACCTCTACTTTATCTACAAAAACCCGGTCCTGGTAAGAAATTTTTTCATCTTGTGTTCAAATATGTTCTACCAGAAAAAAATTGAAATTCCTGGCCATTATTCTTCTTCTCTTAGGATTCAATTAGATCAATAATCAAATTTTTTTATTTTTTCAATAAATTATATCATATTTATAAAATAAATTATCATTTCAACCTCAGATAGAAAAACCTCAAGATTATATTCAATTTTATTGAGAACTTTAGTCTGAATTTCATCTAGCCCCCTAAATGCTTTATATTTTTGAGTAGTACCACTTCAAAACATGTTGGATGTAGATGAGACCTCATTTAATAGATTTATAAAATAATTTATTTTGTCTTCATGAAGGTTGATGCATACATAAGTCTTATTAATCCACTTCAAAACATTATTAAAATCCTTCCCATGTTTCATGGTTCTATCTTCCAAAACTTTTAATTTAGCCTCGATATTTACCACTCGTTTTCCTAAAATCTTAATGGATACTGAATTATTGTTTTAATTTTCTAAAATATTTATATTACCTTATATCCTTGGGAGATATGGAATTTTATTTTCATTTATTATATGTTCTTGAACAATAAACTTATAAATTTTTAAGGAGATTTTTTTATCTAAATTAGTATCTTAATCATAAATAGGAAGATCTAAAAAATGAATTCCATTGGCATCACCATCTAAATCATGATTATGATTTTTGTTAGATCATGTCTCTCCATACTTATCAAATATTTTAATTATTTTTTATATTGAGCTCTATAAGAATCCTTCTTTGATAACTCATTTGCTGGTGATGTAAAGCTATTTTACAATTCTTGTTATGATTATACTATAAATTTTTCAGACTCTTCATCAATGTTAGTTTATTTTTCTTTCTTATCATCCTCTATTTTATGTTTTTTAACTTCTTATTTATCTACCTCTTCATTTATTTCAACATCTTTAACAAGATATTCATCTATCCCTCTCATAAATTTACATTCATTTTCTTCTGAAACATTCTATTGAAAAAAAATTGGGATGTTGATTCATCAACTTCTTTATACTTTTTCTTTCCCATGTCATAGATAGAGGGAATTATTTCATATATTATTGTAGAATTGGTTTTCAGATGCTAAAACCATTATAATCCTTTCATTGGCTTTCAAAAAATTTCCAATATTAATAATTCCCCCCTTTCAATTTTTCATCATCATCTTCTTCTCATATATTTAAGGGTTTCATGAGTCTGAATCTTTTAGCTAAAGCATATGCAAGGTTTAGACTGAATTTAGGATCTCCATATTTCTGTAGTGCTTGATCATTTCTCCACATAGCTATGGTTTCAGTACTGAAAACACATTTCTTATTCACCTTGAGAATATTATATGACTTTTCATTAATTTCCTTCTCTGAAACAATCAGGATAGATTGTTTTGGGATACCTTGACTACCTACAACTATCTCATTTAGAGTTTTAACTGCAAATTATTTACTAAAATTAATAGATTTTACAATGAAATTAAATTTTAATACCATTATTTTATCATCACCAATCCATGGAACTCTCAAATTTCACGGTTCTCACTTAATTTTTTTGATTGAAAAATGTCAAGAATTCCAAAAATAACTACTCAGAGTCACTAAAAACATCAAAAGTTAAGATTTAATTGCAACAGAGTTCATATTTTTATGGTTTCAAGAAATGTACCCCATAAATATTATCCCTTTCATTTCCTCCTAATAATCACGGATAGAAACATATAATACCTTTAATGTTTATCTATCACCTTTCCTAGGAATTAAAAATCCATGCATCCAAAGAGCCATCAGAGTATTTTCCAAAGAAAGATAATTTTTTTTCTTTTTCATTCAGGGACTTCAAAAATGGATTCATCGGCTATTCTCTTAAAAATGGTTACATTAAATTATGTAAACACATGGGATGGAAAAAAATTCTTTCTCATAGAAGGAACACTTATGAAATGGGTATATTTTTTATAGATACACTAATTTCTCTATCATATATTTGAAAAGTAAAATTATACTATTTATCATCATTCAATTTTTAGAGATCTTCCTTACTTCATCCATAATAGTAGGGTCTTGACAATTTTTAGGTTATTTACAAAAACTAACTCCCATCCTTAAAAACTAATGATTCTCTTAAATGATTTTTCATACTTATCATAAAATTCTCTAGTGACTAAAATTTCCCTGAAAAAATCAATGTTGTTGAATTCCATTAGAGGCATTTTTTGTAGTGGTTGTTGATGATTCTGAAATGGGTATGATGCTATTCTATAAGAAAGAAAAATATGATACACAAATTTATATGTGGAATCATATCTTCGACTTGGGGAAGAATAAATACGATGGGGAAAAGGGAGGGGGTCCATTTATATAGGAAATGGAATATGATCATTGATCTTCTACAGTTAATATTAAATAAAAAATGATCCAGTAGTAGAATTTTTTTTAACACTTGATGTTTTTTTTGGAAAACAAATATAATATTACAGATGAATCTTTTGAAATTTTTTTAAACAATTACCAAAAATTATAATAGAATTGAAAAGTAAAATTTAAGATAAGATGTTTTACCTTTATATATCTGAAGTTATATTTGTTGGTTTCGATTAAAAAAAACTGAGTACCAAAAATATTATAATGAGTAAAATTTTAATATAAATTGAATAGTAAGAATGAGTAATAAAATATTATAAATATTATTATGGAAATAAAAAAGTGAAAAGTAAAAATAAATATGAAAAAATTTCATGGAACAAAAAAAATCAGATATGAAAAAATTTACTGAGTATGAAAAAAATTTTGGTAAAAAATTTATATTTCTTTCAAAAATATATACTCCACCTTTTAAAAGTAATAAAATAATGTATTTATATATATCAAGGAATGGTGATCGGCGATGGCGACGACTCCTGGCGATGGCACTTGGTGATGGATCCTGGAGACAAACCCTAGCTCATGATTGCGGATGGATCCCCCCCACCTTCCTGAATGTGGGAGGGGGAATAGGTTCTTCCTCGACCTTTGATCCCATAGGTAGCTTTTGTACCTTTATATAACCCTAGATTTCTTCCTGAATATCCATCAATTTCTTTGAGTCTGAAGCTTCCAGATTTGCATATTGGGGACCCTCAACTTATGATCTCACTATCAGAGTTCTCGGGGGCATTGAGTCTCCTGAATTTGACCCTGGTGGATCACTTTAATTATTGAAGACCTTCAGTAGATGATTTTGACATATATGTGTTTGGTAATTGGGACCTACAGGATCTTGCAGTGGTGGGTTTGATTGATAAACGCCATATGATGATATGATTTTCCTCAAAGGAAGATTTAATCCGTGCTTGGTCTAGAGATCCTCAACGTTGCAATTGTCACGACCCGTCCCCTAGGCCTCGTATCATGACTACCCCAAGACAACCTTCCATAGGCCAGGGCCTGGCAACTAGCACCAAAGGCGTAACTCCCTAAAAACTGAGAAAGAATTGCCTTTAGAAAATGCAAAGACACACAACCAGAGTATAAGTAGAAGAAAACACAAATTAAAGCAGTATAAAAAACGTGCTGAAAGTACAAGGGGACGGAATACAAGCCCAACAGAACGGTAGAGCAACAACTAAAAAAAAGTTACAACTGAAAAGACAAACAGCTGGAAGATGGAAGTAGCTCCTGGATTGTCCTCTAGGTTCCTACCTCAAGGGTAGGTACAAATTTCCTCCTCAGAAATCCACGTCTGTACATCTCCTCCAGGTACTGAATCTTCACGAGGTCTACCTCCAGGTACCGTCCAGTCCCCATTCAATCTTCCTCAGTCAGCGTTGTCTGTCGTCTGCATCAAACACAACAACGTGTGGGCATAACCCGTGTAGGGGTGAGTATAATGATACTCAGTAGGGACCCCGAGACCCTCAAGGTCTCACTAAATCCATCAAGGATAACCACAAATAAAGATCTCAATAGATAACCTCTACTTAGGTATATTCCAAAACATATAACTAAGTTATCAAGTAACTCATCTCAATCATAAGGAAAACACAAAAGGCCATTGACTCAGCTCAAACTATAATTTTCATTATCGAAACCACACGTGTTATATAACTCCTCCTCTATCGATTACAGTGGCCCTGTCATGACTCCGAGGCACTAATCACTAACCTTAGACTGCTGAGGTACTCCTCCTGTCGATTTCCGCGGGTATGTTGCCAAACCGGGCGCTCCATCCGCTGTGGGTCTGCTGCCAAATCGGGCACTCCCCCTAATAGTCATCAAAGGTACTCCTCCTGTTGAGAACCACGGGTCTTCTACCAAACCAAGTGCTATGTCTGATGTAGGTCTTCTGCCAAACTGGGCGCTCCGTCTTCTGGGCTAGTCGAATCACTCCATGTCGAATCGGTCAAGCAGTCTTCGGGTCTACAGCTACTAGGTCTCCGCACTCTGTATGCTCATCTCTGGGAGGATCCGCTCCATGATCTACTGCTCGACACTCCAAGTGACACGAAAATGCAGGTGGAAGTATCTCAAATGACCGCCTCATCATAGGGGTCTCAACACAACAGACATCGCGTCAATCGGATGCCCGGTCTGTGAGGTATTAGATTTTTCGTTCCAGGGACACGGTTGGGTTTTAAGATAAAACCAACCCTAACATGCTCCAATCTCATCTGAATCCCACGTAGAGTATTCCAAAAGAACAGTCCCATCAAAAGGAAACCAATGTAGTTGATGTCACGTCAATCGGACATCCGGTCCTTAGGTTATAAGTGTTTCCGCTCCGAGGGCCCGGTTGGTTTCATGTTCGAACCAACCCGGTTATACGCAAACTTCCCCAAAACCTTGAGTGAAATATACCTAAAGGACTTTCTCGATCCAAGGAATCCTATAAAACTGAAGGTGCATTGATCAGATGTATGTAGCTCATGTTATGGGCATTTAAACGAAAAAGATCCCAAAAGGGGGATATAGGCCCGGTCTGACTCAGCCCAACCCACCCTAGGTTGGCCCCGAATCGGGTCAACCCGACCCAGGTCCAGGTCCGCCCCGACTGGGCGCGGAGTGGCCCGGTGGGGCATGGCCAAGCTGGCCAAGCAGGGGGGGGGGGGTGCGGCCTCCCTCGGTTTTTTGTAACGGTGGCGCCAGGCTGGCGCCGCCCTGCCTCCCTGAATCTCGCATGGCACGGGATCCAATCCACCGCCTCTGCGGCTGATACCATGATGGGTCTTCCACTAGCAGCGCGCTGGGGCACCGTCTCCTCCAGGCAGCACCACCTCCGGTCACCGGCACCGCCGCGCTGCTGTGACCTTCCGTGGGCCACCGAAGTCATTCTGGTTGTCCGTTTTAGCTTACATACGCGCCTACGACCTTCTCAAGTCTCGATCTACACTATGACGGCCTCAAAACATAGTTTCCCTTCTGTTCATCCATCTCCAAACATTCCACGCATCACGAACAAGTTAGCGGTGGGTCCAGTCTTGTTCGTTAGCCCATACCAACTGCGTTAGTGGTTCAAATAATCATCAAACCAATTAAACGCCCAAGATCGAGGGTATAAATCACATATATGAAATACAGAAAATTCCCCTTCCTCAAGGTTCACTGTTCATTGATGATATCTCAAAAAGGTAGACATCAATTCATTGACATTGTCGCAATGGTGGAGATGCAAGTGTCGACGATCGTTGGCATTCGTCGCTCCTGCAAAGTGCCTTCGATCCCGGCTCAAGCATCGTCCATCGGAGTGCACCCGAAGAAGAAGTGTCGTTGGAGTCTTAGAATTCTTCGAATCATAGAGAGTTCCTTGTCGAGGAAGAAAGATGTTCTTCATTGGAAGAAGACTCTCCCTCTTCTCCTCCTTCTCCGTAGATTTCCACCAAGAAAAAATGCACCAACTCTCAAAATAATAGCTTGGATATTATTTTATTCCCACACATACATTTCAAAAATTAAAAGATCCATTCAATTAATTGCTCATTAATTTAGTGTGTGGTGGCACATTCATGGGTGGGAGGTGGAGAGGATCCACTTTAACAAATGAGGGGAGGTGGAGAGTTTAAGAGTTAGGGGGGCTGTCAAATTAATGAAGGGGAGATTTAAGGGGTGTAACAGCCCGAGATTTTATGAAAAATATTTTTTTTAACTTCATTAATGTCTTGTGATGTACGCTACACCAAAAGGAGCTTGCACAACACGCATCCTTGACTTGCCTTGCATTACACGCAATCACGAACTTCCTCAATAGCGTGTGTAGTACGCAATAACGAGTTTCACTAAACAACAATATGATATTAAAATATTATTAAAACTAGCGGTTATGAATAGTAAAAACCACTTTTTGAAATTTTGTAAATTTTATTTTTCAAAATGGAATTCATTTTTGGATTCGTAATATCGAAATTAGCTTAGGGTGAAATTTTGGAAATTTTCAGATAACTTTCACTTTCTGATGAATGGTGAAAATTAATAAATTTTAATTAAAAACAACCTTTTTAATCGAAATAATTAATAGTGATAAATTATTAATTTGAGTGGTTTTAAAGTATATTTATAATATATTTTTACAATTTAATTCAATGTTTTTCATTGGATGTAATTTTACATTTAAAGCATATATAAACAAGTGTTAATCTTTTGATACTTATTATCTCTTAAGAACACGCTATTTGTTTTGACGACGGGAATTAATTTTTAAATTAATTAATGAAACTGATATGTTTTGAATATGGTAAAATAGACATCATTTTTGAGTTCAAAATATCAAATATAGCTTAGGCATAATTTTTTGTATTTTTATGGAAACTTTCATTTTTTGATGAATAGTAAAACCACTAAGTGGTAGTTATGAAAAATGAATTTTTCATAAAACATAATTTTACCGCTTCTGTGGGTGGAATTTCAAAAATCCGAGAGACACGGTTGATGTCAGTAAATAAAATGTGGTTCAATGAGATGAAAATAATTTTTTGTGAATAGTAACTTTTTACTTTTTTTTACCACGGTTAAAAGTAAATAAGGTAATTAAGGGAAAAATGATATTATTATTACCCTAACACATGTCCAAATTCTATTGGATAAGTTTAATTCGACCAAAAAACAACCTTAGGAATAAAATATGACCATTTAGGCCCACTTGGATTAGATGAGGACATTTATTATTAATTTATTTAAAGAATGGTTAAAATAGTTAAAATCAATTTTTAATAAGTAAATCATTTTTAATATAGGGTTATAAATAAGGTAAATTCGACTAAAAATAGTCATTATAAAGCCAAATATATTTCCTACATAATGGTAATTTATTTGTAATTTTTAGACATTAAATAATTTAATTTATTTATGACACAAAGCTGATATAGTAATTATCTTATTAATGATATATTAACATAATTGATGTTTTAAATACCCAAATAAATGTAATGTCAGACTTTTTATGAAATAAAATAATTTTATAGGTTAATAGGACATGTCATTATTGATTTAATTAAATTTTTTTGAAAAAATCATTCTATTATGATTTTCACAAAAATCAATTACAAAATAGTGTAAAAATTGACATAAAATAGTTTTTAAAACAAATATTATATTATTAATTATTATTTTATTCCTAAAAATCTAAAGTTCGGCCAAATGACTTAGATAAGGTTATATATATTAATAATAAACAACTTGGGGTTTTTTGGGCTTCTTATAGTAAATTTATTAATCTTATATTATAAGAACACAAGAAGACACGGTAAAAGTAAAATTATTTTACTTGATGTTAAATCTAAATGATAAGGTTAAAATAGGAACCTAAACTTTACTAAATTCTATTGGATGAGAGGATTTAGACCCATCACCACCTTATCTTAGAAATGAATAAATTTGGAGCTATTTAAAACTGAATTTGACTTTGTAATAAAATAATAGTTTTAGTTATTCCAAAGGTGCCCCTCTCCTCCTTTATAAAAGGAAACCTCCTCCCTCTCTTCCTCACACCACTTTGAGCCTTCAATCTCGGCAAACCCCTGCAAAATTCCCTTCTCCACTTCCCTAGAAACATCCTAGAGGTTCTGATCTTCCTCAAAGACCAATTTTAGTGCCCCAAAAGGAGATCTCAAAGAGGCGCTTCATGGAAGAGGTAATGTCCGTTACCGATTCATTCATCTTTATTTATTCTTCCACTTCTTCTTCTTAGGTTGTTTCATTATTAAGTAATAACATCTGTATCACTTATATATTGATATGTTATTATAATTATGAAACAACCTTATTTCACCATCTATCCATCCTACAGAAAACGAAATCACCGCATGTGCGTACGTACGGAATACCGTCTCCATGCCGTGGTGTAATCTATTTTCCACCACCACAATACTTGGATGGGTATAATGGTGTACATAATAACTATATACGATTATTGTAAAGTGGTATTGATTATGAAATAGTATACATACACTCAAATAAAATTCTACGATCATGAGAACGATATCATCGCTCGTGCGTACGTACGGACTACCGTCTCCACGACGCGATGAGATTCATTCTCCACTTTAACCATTCATGAGTGATTGTAAAGTATATATAATAAGTAATAATGAAATATATGACATAATAATGATTATGTATTTATGTGTATATATATGTATGTCATCTACTTAATTCCATTCAACTCAATAAGGAAAAGAAAACAGCGTTCATGCGTACGTACGGTCTACCGTCTCCATGAACGGTTTATTTCATTCCATTTACTGATCTATTATATTCTGAATATATATTATATATAAATCATTTTTTATATTCTTTAATTAAGTAATCAAGATCTAAGTAATCATATGAATAATTACAAGTCAAAACACGGACGACGAATGAAACGATTTTACCCAAAACGTTCTTTAACATGGAATTTACAAAAGAACGGGTAATATATAACCATAAGTGACCCATATATGATATCTTAACAATGAGTATGATTCTGGAATAAGTCAATGACATTATTTAAATCATTATAGAGGAGGTTCGTACACATACGAATCAAATCAGACCTAAGGTAAGGGAAATATCACAATCTCATTTTTATCCGAGATTGTTTATACTTTGAAATTTACTGGGGTGTATTTTATCATCCACATCCATGTTTCCTCAATATGTAATATTATTTCCATCCACCTACATTTGTTTAAATCCAATTTTACCCCTCGGTGAGTTTTTAGTAAAAGATATGAATGGTATCTTTTTTCGTTTTTCGTACGAGGTACTTTTTGACTTTTCTGACAAAAGTATGAGAAGAATGTTTTTTTAACTTATACGACATGAATGGATTTTTTAAAAAATTATTTCCAAGAAGCATACATTACAAGTTTTCATGTTTATTTTTAATCAACTTCTTTTAGTTTATAATTGTACGACATGTTAAGAAAGGAAAAGTGTTTTTGAAGCAGAAAGTATATTTTCCTCAAGAATGGAGTTCAAGTGTTTTATCAAAATTATTTTTCATCTAAGATAATAAAGGGTTCTGTTTTTATCCCTATTATTACATTGATTTGATTATGCTGTGATGGAATTATATTTTTATAAATTACTTTATCTTATATGAATTGTTATATGATGTCACGATGTTTAATATTCCCATTTTTTTACATGGGTTATGCTATGATGTATGGTTTTCTGATTTTGTGGCACATATAAGAATGGTATCATTATGAGATGGGTGGGACCTATATATCCCTCCAATGCATTGGGTAAATATTTTATATCTCATGATATAGACATGGATGGAACGGTAGGTTATACCTGTTCAGTGAAACAGGACTGAAAAGAGGAGTGAACTCAGTTCAGAAAGGGACTTTGTCCACTAAGATAGTCTTGGCAATGAGTCTTGACTAATAAGAAATGATTCTCTATGATTATGTGTGTATTCCACAAAGTTTCATGTTTTATGTTATGATTATTGGGATTACATTTCACTACGATGATTTATCCCATGTTATGAAATTATGATCTCTTTTGCAGGTTAAGATTTCCAAAAGATATGTTCTTATGAATATGACGTGATTGATATTTCTTTTGTTTACCCTTACTGAGAATTTGAGCTCACCCTTTTATGTTTTCTTTTTCCCAAGACATAAATAAAGGATTTAGGTTTAAAAAAAGAAGATCTTTATGGGAGATGTTGAAGATCTTTCACTACGATTAGAATATTATATTCCGAGTTTCCAAAGACACTAAACTATTACGGTCCTTGTGTGTGTGTTTTTGTTATGTACCAAGTATTCTGCAAAAGTAATGTAATTTCCATGTACGTCAGGATTCGGGTTTCTACAGTTGGTATCAGAGGAAAGGATTACTCAACCTTTGGAATCTAGGATGCAAGAACTTTAGTGAGATCCCTAGAGATATTTCTAAGGTATGTCTAGGGATGTCCCTAAGGTTAAGTATAAGTATGGGTTATAGTACTAGAATTACGGTAACCTAAGATGTTAGATATTGAGTGTACTCCCCCTTTACTATGTTGTTTTCTCTAGCATGATTTTTCCTCTCTCAGAATTCTTTTTGTGTTTTAGTTAATGGAGGGAACCAGAAGGAATTCGGTTAACATTGAATCCAATGGACAAATTGGTGACTATGAGCAACAAAATTGTGTAATGCCTAGAG
Organism: Viscum album; assembly: GCA_963277665.1. Taxonomy (NCBI): domain Eukaryota; kingdom Viridiplantae; phylum Streptophyta; class Magnoliopsida; order Santalales; family Viscaceae; genus Viscum; species Viscum album. The sequence continues at coordinate 1,527,168,547 of OY728163.1, read as the reverse complement.
AGAAAGATATTGTGATTATGCTGAATCAGTCATCGCGATATATGATTAACAATGTGAAATTTAGTGGTATGCATAATCCATCAAATAAGAGGAAGATAAACTATTATGCATGTTCGCATGTTGAGGAGCATAAAGAAAGGAATATTGAGATTTCTAAAGAAGGGATGAAGAACCTTGAGGAATACCTCAAATGGAGGGACCGATGTTATCTATTTGGAGAAAAGGATCATAGAGTGACATATTGTTATGGAGTTCAATGTATTATTTGTGGAGAACATGGGAATTACCCAACTCAATGCCCTGACCTAAAAAGTTACTTCTAAATCAAGGAAGGACTTATTCCAGGAAAATCATTGAAGAGGATGGATTGAAGTGCTTATGTATTGGTATTCAAAAATAATGTTGTTGAGGTACTTTTATTATGTATTAGAATATTTTTGTATTAGTCTATAGTGGTTTTCAATAATTTTAAGGTACCAGTAACCATGAAAAGTGATTCAAATATTTTGGAAAGCAGATGATATCCGCATAATGAAGGGATAAAAAGAAAATGAAATGTTTGACTGTATTCATGAGCTCATGATTGATATAAGGGCTAAGTAATATCATGGTTTGAGTATATAGAATTTTGAGGATTTTGGTATGTGGAAAGTGTTAACTTTTAACTGCATTCATATTTTCACTAAGGTTCAATGTGTATTCATTCTTCAAGAGAATACGTGATTAAGGTATTGAACAAGATAGATATTATGATATATGGGGGATAAATGATGGAATTCATGTGATTTTTATGTGACATTTCAATATTCATTTTCTTTATACTATGAGCTTGGACCGAAGTATTTTAGATAAGCCTATTGATTGGAATCGATTATGTTGGACATAAGTTAGTATTGTTTAAGGATAAAACTTTTTTCGATATTATGGATGGGATGTTATAGTAATGTAGTTTTAGAAAAAGGACAACCGGCAGGACGGGCGACAACCCATCGTGTCGGACAAGGATGTGGGAATCGAACCCACAACCGAAGTGCGACTGGCCTTTATCTCCTACCACTGGCCTACAGGAAGTCACTGTTTAGTAGAAACTAGTTTTATTATATTAAGCAGTATGATATATGAAGTATAATTACATTTTAGGAACCATATATGATTAATCTCACTATAGATGGACTTATGTATTTTTTTATAACTTTTCTAACCTTTTGTTTGAGATAGATGGAATGACCCATAATTCTATCACATGATCTGCTAACACATCATGAATGAAAAATTCAACTTCATTTCTTTAAGAGATGAAGTGGAAATTGTCCAAAGAACAACAAACAGTGAGACTATACCAAAATCACGAAAGTATTTCTTCTAATTCCAATTTCATCAACTTTAGGGAAATGATCTTGAAAACCAAAAATATTGTTCTAGTGATCTTATATCTGATGAATCAGATGGTACCTTAGATCGTCACAAATTTATGGCTTTGTGATTGCTGGATTTTCCATAGCCATGTTCTCTACCACCCTCCATCAGAACATGATGGTTAGATTTCTCTTCCATATCCATATTTTCACCTATATGGAAACCCAGTGATTAGTTTATTTGGGTAACTGTTACGTTTCATACTTTTGTTTTTAAAGATTGGTTTGGGTATTCCTTTTTACGATGTTGGTTTCTATTAAAGAATCTTTCAAATAGTAAACCATTTATAACCCTGACGAATTTCGATGGCGAAATTCATTTTAAGGGGGGTAGAATGTAACAGCCCGAGATTTTATGAAAAATATTCTTTTTAATTTCATTAATGTTATGTGTTGTACTCTACACTAAAAGAAACTTGCACAACACACATCCTTGACTTGCCTTGCATTACACACAATCACGACCTTCCTCGATAGCGTGTGTATTATGCAATAACGAGTTTCACTAAACAACAATATGCTATTAAAATATAATTAAAACTAGCCATTATGAATAGTAATAACCACTTTTTGAAATTTTGTAAATTTTATTTTTCAAAATGGAATTCATTTTTGGATTCGTAATATCGAAATTATCTTAGGATGAAATTTTGGTACTTTTCGGATAACTTTCACTTTCTGATGAATAGTGAAAATTACTAAATTTTAATTAAAAACAACCTTTTTATTCGAAATAATTAATAATGATAAATTATTAATTTGAGTTGTTTTAAAGTATATTTAGAATATATTTTCACAATTTAATACAATGTTGTTTATTGGATGTAATTTCACATTTAAACCAAACATAAACAAGTGTCAATCTTTTGATAGTTATTATCTCTTAAGAACACGCTATTTGTTTTGACGACGGGAATTAATTTTTAAATTAATTAATGCAACTAATATATTTTTTATTTGGTAAAATAGACATCATTTTTGAGTTCATAATATCAAATATAGCTTAGGCCTAATTTTTGGTATTTTTCTGGAAATTTCATTTTTTGATGAATATTGAAACCACTAAGTGGTAGTTAAGAAAAATAAATTTTTCAAAAAAAAAACAAAATTTTACCGCTTCTGTGAGTGGAATTTCAAAAATCTGAGAGACATGGTTGATTTGAGTAAGTAAAATGTGGTTCAATGAGATGAAAATAATTTTTCATGAATAGTAACTTTTTACTTTTTTTTACCACGGTTAAAAGTAAATATGGTAGTTAAGGGTAAAAATGATATTATTATTAACCTAACACATGTCCTAATTCTATTTTATAAGTGTAATTCTACCAAAAACAACCTTAGTAATAAAATATGACCATTTAGGCCCACTTGGATTAGATTAGGACATTTATTATTAATTTATTTAAAGAAGGGTTAAAATAGTTAAAATCAATGTTTAATAAGTAAATCATTTTTAATATAGGGTTATACATAAGATAAATTCGACTATAAATATTAATTATAAAGATAAAAAGATTTCCTACATAATGGTATTTTAATTTTAAATTTTAGACATTAAATAATTTAGTTTATTTATGACACAAAGATGATGCAGTAATTATCTTATTAATGAAATATTGACATAATTGATGTTTTAAATACCCAAATAAATGTAATTTCAGACTTTTTATGAAATAAACTAATTTTATAGGTTACTATGACATTTAATTATTGATTTAATTTGATATTTTCGATTTGATCATTCTGTTATGATTTTCACAAATATCAATTACAAAATAGTGTCAAAATTGACATAAAATAGTTTTTAAAAAAAATATTATATTATTAATTCTTATTTTATTCCTAAAAATCTAAGGATCGGCCAAATGACTTATATAAGGTTATATATATTAATGATAAACAAATTGGGGTTCGTTTTTCTTCTTATAGTATGTTTATTAACCTTATAGTATAAGAACACAAGAAGACATGGTAAAAGTAAAATTATTTTACTTAATGTTAAATCTAAATGATAATGTTAAAATTGGAACCTAAACTTGACTAAATTATATTGGATTAGAGGCTTTCGACCCATCCATACCTTATCTTCTAAATGAATCAATTTGGAGCTATTTAAAACTGAATTTGACTTTATAATAAAATAATAGTTTTAGTTATTCCAAAGGTGCCCCTCTCCTTCTTTATAAAAGGGAACCTCCTCCCTCTCTTCCTCACACCACATTGAGCCTTAAAGCTCAGAAAAACCCTGCCAAATTCCTTTCTCCACATCCCTTTAAACATCCTAGAGGTTATGGTATTCCTCAAAGAACAATTTTGGTGCCTTAAAAGGAGATCTCAAAGAGGCGTTTCAAAGAAGAGGTAATGTCCATTACCAATTCTTTCATCTTTATTTCTTCTTCCACTTCTTCTTATTAGGTTTTTTCATTATGAAGTAATAACATCAGTATCACTTATATACTGATTTGTTATTATAATTATGAAACAACCTTATTTCACCATCTATCCATCCTACGGAAAACGAGATCACCGCGCGTGCGTACGTACGGAATACCGTCTCAACGCTGTGGTGTAATTTATTTTCCACCACCACCTAAATTGGATGGGTATAATGGTGTACATAACAACTATATATGATTATTGTAAAGTGATATTGATTCTTAAATAGTATACATACACTCCAATACAATTCTACGATCATGAGAACGATATCATCACTCGTGCGTACGTACGGACTACCGTCTCCACGACGCGATGAGATTCATTCTCCACGTTATCCATTCATGAATGATTATAATGTATATATAATAATTAATAATTAAATATATTACATAATAATGATTCTGGATTTATGTGTATATATATGTATGTCATCTACTTAATTCCATTCAACTCAATAAGGAAAAGAAAACAGCGTTCATGCATACGTACGGTCTACCGCCTCCATGAACTGTGTATTTCTTTTCATTTACTGATCTATTATATTATGAATATATATTATATAAAAATCATGTTTTATATTCTGGAATTAAGTAATCATGATCTATGTAATCATATGAATAATTACAAGTCAAAACATGGACGACAAATGAAACGATTTTACCCAAAACGCTCTTTAACATGGAATTTACAAAATAACGGGTAATATAAAGCTATAAGTGAACCATATATGATATAATAACAATGAGTATGATTCTGGAATAAGTCAATGACATTATTTAAATCATTATACAGGAGGTTCAGAAACATACGAAGCAAATCAGACCTAAGGTAAGGGAAATAACACAATCTCATTTTTATCCGAGATTGTTTATACTTTGAAATTTACTAGGGTGTATTTTATCATCCACATCCATATTTCCTCAATATGTAATATTATTTCCATCCAACTACATTTGTTTAAATCCAATTTTACCCCTCAGTGAGTTTTTAGTAAAAGATATGAAAGGAATCTTTTTTCATTTTTCGTACGAGGTAATTTTTGACTTTTCTGACAAAAGTACGAGAAGAATGTTTTTTTTAACTTATACGACATGAATGGATTTTTAAAAACATTATTTCCAAGAATCTTCCTTTAGAAGTTTTCAAGTTTATTTTTAATCAACCTCTTTCAGTTTATAATTGTACGACATGTTAAGAAAGGAAAAGTGTTTTTGAAGCAGAAATGATATTTTCCTCAAGAATGGAGTTCAAGTGTTTTATCAAAATTATTTTCCATCTAAGATAATAAAGGATTATGTTTTTATCCCTACTATTACATTTATTTGATTATGTTGTGATGGAATTATATTTTTATGAATTCCTTTATCTTATATGAATTGTTTTATGATGTCACGATGTTTAAGATTCCCATTTTTAGTACATGGGTTATGCTATGATGTATGGTTTTCTGATTTTGTGGCACACATAAGAATGGTATCATTATGAGATGGGTGGGACCTATATCTCCCTCAAATGCATTGGGTAACGATTTTAAATCTCTTGAGATAGACATGGCTAGAATGGTAGGTTATACCGATTTAGTGAAACAGGACTGAAACGAGGAGTGAACTCAGTTCAGAAAGGGACTTTGTCCACTAAGATAGTCTTGGAAATGAGTCTTGACTAATAAGAAATGATTCTCTATGATTATGTGTGCATTCCACAAAGTTTCATGTTTTAAGTTATGATTATTGGGATTACATTTCACTACTATGATTTATCCCATGTTATGAAATTATGATCTCTTTTGTAGGTTAAGATTTCCAAAAGATATGTTCTTATGAATATGACGTGATTGATATTTCTTTTGTTTACCCTTACTGAGCATTTAAGCTCACCCTTTTATGTTTTCTTTTCCCAAAGACATAAATAAAAGATTTAGGTTTAAAAAAATTATCTTTATGGTAGATGTTGAAGATCTTTCACCACGATTAGAAGATTATATTCCGAGTTTCCAAAGACACTAAACTATTACGGTCCTCGTGTGTGTGTTTTTGTTATGTACTAAGTATTTCTAAAAAGTAATGTAATGTCCATGTATGTCAGGATTCAGGTTTCTACAAGGGGAGTTGTAGGGTTGGCAGTTCATGAGGGCCCATATAACAAATATCCTCTCATGGGAGGTTATGTGGGTGTAGGCCCCACCAAAAATCTCCCCCTTGTAGGATATAACCAAAACTCAAAATAGAATTGTGTGCAACAGAATTTATATTTAATTTAAGATTAAAATCCAAAAAATAAATTCAAACCCGTTTAAAATGCCACTGCGGTAAAGGTTCCCTTAAGCTAATATCGGTGTTGCGCGTTCATCAGTGTCCTCAGATTCAATTCCGAGCACCGGTTCAAAAGATAGAAAAACATGCACGTACGTTTATTGAACATACATGGAAAAAACATCAGAAATTGATTCTGGGCACACCGGGCCTCAGAATCAGGCGTCGTCAGTAACTGCAGACTCGTAAAATACCAAAGAAATTAAAAACAATTCTTTGAAATTTCTGGGTCTTTATAGCATTGGATTCAGGTTCTTTCTTTTCTGATGGACTTTTGATCTTTGCATGAACCGGGACTCACCCTATGTCATGACATGGGTAAGATTTCCCCGTCTTCCTTTTCCCTATCAGAATCTAGTGATTATCTGTATGTTAGGGAATCTGGTAGGGCATTTTCTCTGCACTGATGACCGCACTTCATCGATTATTAACCCTGTTAATCCATGACTCTTCATTGAGGTGGATGCTTCAAAGGTGTCAATCGATTGGATATGGATTACAGTTGGTGAGGAGTTTCGCTGGAAGCAAGCGGTGGTCTTTGAATCCTGGGTGGATTAATGCCCAGGGTTTCATTGTCTAGGTCAGTGAGATGATCAATGTCATAGTGGACCCATCTCAGTTCCAGTGAAAAGAAATGGTAGAGATGCTTTTTAGGGGAAGAATTTTTTTGGTGCTACAAATAATAGAAATGGTGTGGGTGGACCGACCTTGGGAAACCCATCTGTTGCTGTGGTGTTTGAGAGACTGAAGCAGTACCTCATGGCTGGTGTTCTTCGTGTGGATGTTGTTTCTTCACGTGGTGGCGATGTGCCGGACTCTGTAGTGGCACATCCTGAAGGTGGGTGTGTTGCTACTGCTTGTCATGGGGATAATAGAATCAAGCGGTGTGTTGTTGGTGATGGGTTTAACTGTGCTTCTCCGAATGAGGGGGGTTTTTTTCTACTTGAGAGGGTCATGGGAAAATGAAATATGCCACTCCATGTCTGAATAGTGAGGGGTATAAGGTGCCGTTGCAACTTGATGCTTTAGGAAGTAATGTTGATACCTGTAATCGATTTAAAGTATTAGAGAATGAAGAGGTATTCCAAGTGGAGGTGAGTGATTCAATGAAAGAATGTAATAATATGAAGTGTGTTTTAGTTAATGCAGTGAAGGAGGTGGATGATAGTCAAGAGACTGAAGGTCAGTTTGAAGAGCTTGGTTCAGTTAATTCAGCGAAGGAGGTGGATGTTAGCCAAGTGATTAAAGGGAAACCACAATGATTGGTTGTGATTGACTATAACAGGTGTAATGAATAGGCCCGAGGGGTGGATGATGGTTTTCATGGTGACATGGTAACTGGAAATTGGGGGGAAGTCTCATACAGTGACAAGTAAAACCATAGTTTGATGGTTATGCCTTCCTATTGTGAGATTCTCAAGGACGGGAAGGGGAAATATGGACAGAAGGTGACCACCACAATAAGCAGAAGGACAAGTAAATACTACTCTGACTTGTCAAGGTTGTTGTCTACTAGGTACTCCTTCAAACAATCTCTGCAGGACTTGATATCTTTGGAGAAATTGAACCTTAGAAGGAATTATGCCAAGATTCTAAAACATTATGAAAGCTCTGAATGGGAGACGACCACTGTAGAAGGAGGATCTCATGGGGGTTGTGATGGTTATGATGTTTATGATATGTAATCGGTTTTCTGACTTACGGTACGTGCTTGATGTACTTTTCTTTTTCTTTAATAAATAGTCAGGGTCCTACCTCTGACTAGATTTTCTGGTATTTAAATATATCTAATGATAATGGTCTTTTAAAAATATCACCAAGTTTATCCTGAATTCCAATAAATTTTAAATGATATCTCTTTTTAGTGTGTGATTTGTATGAAAGTGATGTCTAATATCTATGTTTTTTTTCAGGAGAGAGATGTGTAGAGTTTCTATATAATTCTATAGAACTATTTTTATCACAGAGTATTTTAGTATTAGTAAAACTCATTCCATAATAAGTGAGCGTGTGTTTCATCCACAACACTTGAGCAGAATAACTTCTAGCTACCACGTATTCAGCTTTAGTAGTGTAAAGTGAAAATGTGTTTTTTTCATATAGTATAATGAAAATAATGAATCACATAAAAATAATTTGTTCTGGATGTGCTATTTTTATCCATTCTACATCCACCAAAGTCATCATTTGAAAAACATTTTAATTAAAAATCATTCCCTAAATAATATAATATACCTAAATCCACATTTATCTTTAAATAATTAAAATGACTTTTCATTGATTACAAATGGAATTCATTTTTATTTTCATGATGAAATTCACATCAGCAAACAAAAAATACTATGTCTAAATGACTAGCTGTTATGTATAGAAAACTTACTATCATACCTATGAAAGTTATTTGATTTACTGGTATTACAGCTTTATCAATTTCATGAGTATATGAGGTAGGAATTTGAGTACTAATACTGTTATTATGGTCATATCTATACTTTTTAACAAGATCATTAATATACTTATGTTGGGACATATAAGTCCCTTCTAGTTTTTTTAATTTGGAAATCAAAAAACAATGTTATCTCATCCATCATACTAATCTAAAACACATATTTCATATGATTTAAAAATAATATATTAAATATTTTTGTCTTGATCCAAATATAATGTAAAAAAAATAATTTAAAATGATCAAAACATTTTTTTCTTTATTTATAAAAAGTGTTGGATCAACAGTTCCCTTAACAAAATTGTTTTGAAGCAAAAAATTTTTATAATCTATCTTACCATGATTTGGGCACTAGTTTTGAACTATATAATGATATGAAATGTTTGTAAACTTATTCAATATGATTTTTATAATCATAACCATGATTTTGTTTAAAAAAATCCTCTTGAACATATTTGGTATGAAAATCACACTTTGAATCCTTTTAAAAAACATTGAAATTAAAAAACGATGAAAAGGGTAATAGAATACATATGGATTCAAGTCTAGATACTAGAGCAAAGGTTTCTCTGTAATATATTCCCTATTTTTTATTATAACCTTTAGAAACTACTCTTTCTTTATTTATAATTATTCTTCACTTTTCATCACAATTGTTTCTGAAGACCCATTTTACTCCAATTAAAGAGATTTATTTAGTACTTTCAACCTATGTTGGGAAATTATTCCAATCAAATTAATTTAGTTCATATTTCATTTCATTAATCTAATATTAAATCCCTAACACCTCATCAGGAATTTTAGGTTCGAATTTTGAAATAAATGCTAGAAATTATACTTAATTTCTTATAACAATTCTAGTCTCTAAAGGTTTTTTTTACATCCCCAATCATACTATCGCTGGAATGATTCTTATAAAACAACTGAGATGAGTTTTCTAAAACCTATTCGTCAACATAATATAAAATGCATTACACAGTGAATATATCAAAAACAATTTCTTTTGTATTTTCCTTATCATAAGAGTCGCCTATCAATGGTTGATAATCAGTTTTGGAAAAACATCAGATGTTGTATGTTGGGTGTGTTTAAAGACAAAAGGAGAATTTTAATCAAAATTTTCATGTACTGTTTCCTCAACAATACATTAAATTTTATTGAAAACACTATAATCCTTAGAAGTAATGGAATGGCCAAAAAATTATTCCTTTATCAGATTTTGGTGAGAATTTATGTAAATTATCTTTTGTATTTACAATTAATACTTTTCATCTAAAAACATTTAAGTATGATAATTTTTGTTTTTTGATAATCCATAAATCATATGGTGTTTTATTAAAAAATTGTATAATTAAAACTCGATTAATAGTATAACAAAAAGAAATCACAATTGTATCCCAAATTTTTTTTGAAATATAATATTCACACAACATGGTACTTGTTATCTCTAGAAGAATATTATTTCCTCTTTCCACAACACCATTATTTAGGAATTATTTATACTGAAACATTATTTGTAATGCAATTCTTACAGTAAAAAGTATAAAAATATGAATTAAAAAAACTTCCACCATAACCACTATTAATAGTCATTAATGAAAGTTTCTTCTCATTTATAACATGGCTACATATTTTTTGAAATAATTTTAGACCTCATATTTAATTTCTATAAAATAGTCCCATGTATGACTAGTTCAGTCATAAACTATAGCAAATACATAATACTTTCCACCAATAAATTTAGTTTGTGTAAGACCAAAAAGATATATTTTAATTTACTATAAATATTCATATGTTGATACTTCAATAATTGATTTAATTATTGACTTATGTATCCTTCATGGTGACAAGGTTCATAGAGTTTTGAAGAATCAAATCTAATTTCTGGTAGATCCTTAACATGTCTTTTCTTATAAAATATATATAGGTTTATATGGTTACAATGTCCTTACCTTCTATATCATAACAAATATTCATCTTTCATTGTACTAAGACAATGTAAGTCTTGGATCCTAAGGTCAAATATGTTGATTGTGTATACATTCTTATGCCAATGAGTAAAAAGAATAAATCCATCCTCAGAATTGTGTAGTACACATTTATCATTCCTAAAAATCAAAAGGTAACCTTCATCACATAATTGACTTATTCTAATATGGTTTTTATAAATACCATTTATGAATAAAACATTTGAAAACAATTGTTTTACGTGAATAACAATATTACCTATTCCAACAATAATGCATTGATCATTTTATATAAAGGTCTACCACCATTAATTTCAATAATATTTTCAAGAAAGTATTCATTAATAGTCATATGTCAGGATAATCCACTATCCATGTACCATATATTCTTATTTTTGTTACTTCCTTTTATTTCTAGAAATTAAAAAAAAATTGGTTTTCAGAATCAAAACATTCTCGGATCTAGAAATTTTAGAAAGGAAATTTTTGTGAACCAACATTTGTCTTGAAAAAATGGGCTTCATGGAACCCAAAATATTGAGTTTTATTTAAGGAACATTTATATTCTAATGATCTCAACATTGAAATTTGGCACAAAATGGGTCATCTTCCAGAATAAACTAATTAATACTAAAAAATGGTTTTTAATGAGTATATCTCATTTCTGAACAGTTACCATGTGGATGAAGTTGTTTGTAAATTTTATCAAAACCTTCATTACTAGTGGTAAATTTTTTCAAAAGTTTATTTAAATTTAAAATTTCAGACATTATTTTGAAAACATTATTTTTATACACATTATTATTAGAATCAGAAGTGGGTTTTGAATCTAAAATATTTTTATGAAAAGTTTATTTTTTAAAATATTTTGAAATCTTATCCTTTTTATAATTATCTTCCTAATTATCTTTAGAAATATAATTAATTTAAAAAAATTGTTAAATAATATCTTTAGAATGATCTGATACTTCTCTTTTCAAAAAATTTATTCCTGCATTTTTTTTTTCATGTTTCTTACCAATTTTCAATTTTTATTCTCAAGTGTTTCTGAAAATATAAATACATATTCATATAAAGGTAATGTATTATTATCACAATCTGAAGACAATTCTTATCTAATGAAGTTGAATTATTCTCATCCTGATAATTTTAATGTAAAGAAATGTTTTTCAAATATTCAGTAGTATGTACCTTTTCCAGGAAACATTGATTTTGAATAGGTAATCTGGAAAGAAGATCAATATTCTTTTTTTCTACAATTATCATTTTCTGAAGATTTATATAAAGATTATCCTGTACTAGAACTACAAGAGTCATTTTACATTAATCCTTTCTTTCCATTTAAAAAATATTACATTTTATAATTCATCTAATAATACATTTATTTTTTGTCATTTATTTTCAACTATGGACAATTAGGTCTGATATGTATGGATTTCTTGAATTGATAATAGTAACATTGAAATAATTATTTTCTTTATTACTTTTCTTATATATGCGTTGAATATTTATTTAAACATTTTTATTCATTCTTCTAGAAATATGGGATAACTCTTTTTTTGAATGTTCTGATTCACTTGATTTTGATTGAACTAAAACATTCTTTGTTTTTATATAATTAATAACTTTATCAAGAGTCTTGGAATTATTTTTATTTGATGTATATGTTAGTGCAACTCTTCCATTCATTTTCATTTCCTGTTCTATATCTCTTTATAATCTATTATCATATTTGAAAATAGTTCCAAACAACTCATCATGATATACATTATTGAATGTTATTGATTTATGAAAAGTTGTTCATTTTTATTCCTAAACATTAGGCATTATAATTATGATCTTCACTACTAGGATCTCATCATCTAGTCCTTTCTCACCCATAGATTATAAAATACTCACAATATTCAAGAATCTCTACTAAACCTTGACAACAGGTTCTCTATAAAGTAATTTGAAATATCGATAATTTTTCTCATAAAATAGATATTCTTGTTTCAAAAACCTTGGATGTACTGAACAGAGTAATTTCTAGATTCATCCAAATACTGTTGGATTCCTTATAATATGAATTATAGATACATATAGTTCCATTTAATTAAAAAATAAATGTATTTATTTCCTTTTATTTCAGTTCATATTAATATTTTTCTTGATTGGTAAAGAGTCATAATTCTTTTTCATGAATTTTATATTCTCTTATCAGCATAACAAGATTATCAACTCGACTGTTAATTAAATATTCCTTCATTTTGTCACCCAAATATTCATAATTGTTTACACTAAAAATTAATTCCAATGTAAGAATAAGATTATCAATTGAACAACATTATTTCCTACCATCTTTAAAATAATAAAATATTTCATTTTCTACAGTACATGTTAGTGTAACATGTATTTATAATAACAATTTTATAAAATAAATACTACTCAATTGAAAAAATAATGTAACAAATATATATAAGAAGTGGAAACCTACTTTGATACTAATTTTTGGATCATAATGTATATGAAGATGGCACAATATAAGAGGGGGTGATTTGTTGGTTTAAAATTTTTTATTTTTATCCCTAAAGATATTTATTTTAAATGAATTTAAACTAACTCAATTCGTAATACCTATTGATTTTTTAAAACATTAATTAAACAGGGGCCTAGTTCTAGTTATAAAATTTTTGTAATTATATTGATTGTTATATTGTAATCCAAAGTTCATAAATGAAATTAATTGTATTCAATATTGAAACTATTTAAATAGAGTAAGTGTGTAAAAGATCATACTCACAATGGTTACAATGATCAGAGAAAAACAATAAAAAAATTCCATCATAATACTTCTTGAATCATTTGGAACAATTTAAAATATTTTAATCACAAAAATGTAATTATGAATATTATAATAACAAAATAGAGAATATAATTAAAATATATAAATTGATTCACTTTTTATTATAAGGCAGCCGAAATGTAAACAATTAAAGGAATGAAATTATTTAAACCTAAATAGAATGGTATATGAAAACCATTTATAAAGGTCCCTTGATTTATATCATAAACAAAGCATGTCTTACCCACACTAGGGTAATCCCATGATATGATGATCAACTTCTGTCTTGCTATACCCACATTCCCTCAATCCAGAATGTGATTGACGTATCTATCTTCCTAGACTTAGAATCCATTGATCATTAAATGATTTCTACAACTATCCTCATATACACTCACGCCATCGATCGTAATTACCAATGATCAGTGTCACACTTTTAAAATAATAACTCTTCAAAGAAACGAGTATGTAGAAAAAGAAGTTCAAACCTAATCTCTTTAGAGTCTTTTTCATGAAGAATAAATTTTATCAAGCTCTCACACAACATCTCAAATTTTTTAAAAATTCATAATCACATTCAATTAACATGTTATTTATTGTCCAATTCCCCAACATCCATATTTGATTCCAATGATATTATTTTATCATGAAAATGATACGGGACATGGGCACATGGCACTCAAATGGTTATTTCGTAACTGAAACAATGATATCATTTCAAAATACATATTGAAATAGAATACAGGGAATCATTTGGATTTAATATTTTTCCATTCATTGTGATTATAATTTATTGATATAGAGATACTGTATAAAATGAGTATGATGATTATCATAATGGTATACAGTATGATTTATATCATTATGATAAAATTTCTATTATGAAATATGAGAATTGTGTAAGATAAAACTATAACTAGTGTATATGATAAAAATAAATATCAGACTCATTATGATAACATTAAAAATATTTATTTTTTTCATTTATTAGTGTCTATGATATTTATCATAAACAGTATTAAAATGATAAAAATGTAATGGTAAAACAAATCCTTAAAGTAGGTATGATAAAAGAATATATGATTTTATAAAAAGTGACTGTGATTTCAAAAACAGAAAGTATTCAAAATAATATTTTTCACTCAACATTTGGTTCTTTAGGGTGGTTGGGCTTGGGAATGACCATTATTGGATGGCCATTCCCCTTACCAACATCTCATTCTCATTTGATTCCAACTTGATAAAGGTGTTTTTTAGTGAAAATTACATAGATATTCTCAGTATTATCATCCCCATTATCCTTTATTTATTCATATTCTTATTATTTTGTCTATGATTTGGTTTTATTTGATTTTAGAGTATCATGGTGGAATCCATCCATTAACACTATGTTTTTGGATATAGTGGATAGATGATATCCTAGGATGATGAAAACATACCTATTTCCACAATTTCAATCGTGCTTTTATATATGGTGAATATAATGGGTAGATATATTTTATTTGATTTAAATTTGTGGATGAATGTGTTTTAAATGATTTTGATTTTTTTATAGTGGTGTCAGGGGGTGTTGTGAAACTCTAATGTGACATTTTTCCAACATTATTGTCACATGGTGGATCAATGATATTTCAAGAATTTTGGAACATTGAATTAAATTCTTATATTAATTTTAAATTATTATTTTTATGTTTATTTGATGTCATGGTTTGAAATAGATTCTCAGGGTGTAACATTTTCATGGTTTCACCTTAGGTGAAGATGAGTATAGAAAAGCTAAGGAAGTAATTCCATGTATAAGATATATGGTGTCTATAATACCAAAACATATCAATATCTATATATTATGTTTCATGTGTAAAGAGAAATTTTATTTTTAGTGAATTAGATTTGGACTAAGACCAATGTAGTTAGTTCTATACGGTGGAATCAATCTTTCTAGAATGTGGACATATTTTCCATTGTCCCATATATATATTAAAATATCCATATGATTATCCTTCCATTGGTGTGGAGGATGACAGATATTTTTGATAGGTATATGATAGGACTCAAGGATATGGAATGTTTTTTATATAATATGATAGTTGTACTTATGTTTAGTATATAGTCAAGAGTGGATCGGGCATAGGGGTGAAGTGTAAGATAGACATACTTATCACACATGGTTTAGAATAATATGTTTGGGGTTTATTGGAGTATTTGCGTATGATATGTGTGGATTATGTACTTTAATGTTTTATATGGTCTAACATCTATGGTTTTTTCTAGAAAATGGGTTTAGGAGATATCCTATGGGATATATGAGATGGACCCATGTGTTTTGTGGGACATTCATTAGTAAATATTCATAATATTCAAAAATTCCTTAATGTTATTTGATTTATATTATCTTTGGATATTTTGATTGGGATGTTGATGGGGGAATTAGAAGTGCATGAGACTTAAAATATTGAATCTAGGGACAATGAAGGCCTTTTATCCATGAGATACCCAATGGGTCTTTTGTGTAGGTTGGTATCAATGGGTAATGATTTAGTTACGACTACAGAACCGAGTGGATTTCCGTATTGTGGAGTCATGAATGAAAATGGGTTTAGCATATTCAGTATAAATGGTTAAATTTGTCTAGAGAGACAATCCTATGAGGTTAGTATTTAGAGGGATTGTTCTTTTATAAGATGTGACAGTCCATGAAAGAATATAACCAGGTATTATATTGGTATATGATGTGATAATGTTATCTAAAGTTGGATAAGTTCTTTGGCCATTCCATGTGGTCCATGAGGTGTATTTTTGATAAATATAATTCAATAATTATTATGATTTTTGGGATATTAATAGGGTTCTAATAATTGTTGATGAGACTCAATGAGAGTCCTCTTCAGGAGTGATAATTTCTTTCCTAGACCACCCCATGTGAGTGAGTGTTGGTATGTTATTTCACTGTGATACCTAATCTAAGTGAGAGGGTATATATTGATGGTTTCATTATATAAAATAGTTTTATAATAACTCTAAGTGATTATAGAGTGGTCAATGTATTTTGATATGTGACATGGAATGAGACCCTCATTGAGCGATTGGGTAGGGATCAATTTTTTTTGATATTTTCCATGGAATGAAACCCAATATGTGTGATATTGGAGAAGTCAATGTGTTTTTTCATGAGAAGAGGTGTGGGATATCACCCTGAGTGAGTGGGTTGTGTTATGAGTTTCATTGTAAAATGGTGATATGGGACCGGTACTTGGTACATGATCATACATTGAGAGATAGGGTAGTGGTTGAGAAATGGTATGAGTCCTTTCCCTAATTATCCAGTTATAGATTTGGTTATGACATGAATTGAATTTTCTCTATCATGGGTCAACAAAGGTATGGTTTGGTGTCATTGTGGCATTTTTATCACATGATTATCTGATGAGTATGAATATGTGAATTATGGTTTTGATTATTTATATTACATAAGAATATTAAATAATGTGATGATATGTTTCAAGATTGTTGGTGTGAAGCTACTGATATATATTTCGTACACCCTCCACATGTTCCCTTCTTTGTTTTAGAAATTAATGTTTTCTATGACGATTGATCATATTTGTCAGTTGTAAATATATCTATAGTAGATAGATTGAGATTAGTGATAAAACTAAGACGAGGAATAGGTTTGGATATGGTTCTTCTTATATATTTTATTCCAATCATTAATATGAGTATATGTTTGGACTAGTGGTGACCTCATGATATGCTTGACTTCATTATTAATTTATTCTATCATGTGTACTATAATTATTTTCTGTTGATGATTTTTTGTTAGTAATATGATATTGGTGGTTATGGTAAAGAGAGTATAGTATCCTCAACATTAATCATATACAGTCATCACTAGTGGGTAGAAATTGGAATATGGTCACACACAAATTAGTCCATATAGTTCTCTAAATATGATAATGTTTTGTGCTTTTGGGAAAATTATTATAAAGTGGAAATAATAAATATTGAAATTATTTATTTTTTTATTATAATCTCTCCTTATAAAACATTATAAAGCCTATAATTAACTACGATGAAATAAAATAAATTTTTTAATTTTATATATCATAAATATAAATGAATATAAATAATTACAATTATTCATGATATTTTTATTAATCGTTATTTCACAGAAGGGTTATCAATTTTTATGATTGTATTATAAATTGACTCTATATAAAAAATACATTATTTGAGGTTATTTAATGATATAAATAATTAATTTACATTTTTTAATGTATATGAAGTGATTATTGAATTAAATAGTTTTAATTCCAATGAATTAGGTTAAATGTACTTATCAATATTAGTTTTATTAATAATGGTATATTGTTATTGGAAACAGATAAGTTGATGGTCTTTTTATTAATGAGATATTAGAGATGACTATATGCATTTATTTAAGTTTATTATATTTTTAATTTGTATATGGTATTTTATTATTAAAACTCATGTTCAATTTGAGGAATATAAATGAATTTTCACTAGGGGAATTTAGATGGTCCACTATGAAATTATGTAGGGAAAATTAGATTATGGAGGGATAAAAATTATTTTGTATATTTTTAACACCATTAAATGGTAGTTTCACCATGATTATTTTGGGAGAAACTATGTTGAGTGGTTTATATATTTATATAAATAAATTTTCTAAAGTGAATAAATTTTATGAGATAGGTAATGGTAGACCATTCAATATAGCGGTGTCATGTAGAGAGTTAATGGATTTATTAATAGATAGATGAGGATGTAATCAGTACATGGGGGGTTTTAGATTAATATATTTTGGGATAATTTTAATTTATTACTCCCTTATCATTGTTTCAATCTATTTCATTCTATAGAAATGTATATTTAGATTAAATATGTCCATAGGATGGAATTTTTCTTTCATAATCATTGAAAGATACACATGTGGTTTAATATATTTTTCATGAATTATTTATAGATATTATAATTTTTTCATTGTATTAAAACAATTAATTATGAAATTTTAATCATTGAGTGGTTAATATCATGTTTCATAATTATTATTGTTATGATAATATAAATAGAACATGGGTCATGCAACATAATAGATTTACTTTGTTTGTCACTTCTTTGTATAAACCATAACTGGTCTGTAACATAGGGTTTTATGTCATGTTTCATGGTCGGAATGAAAAAAATTATGTTTATATGATATAGTCTGATAAGTAACATTTTTTCATTCAAAAGTTTGATTTTTAATCCAAATATGGATGATGTCATGTGACAAGAATATAGGACATGGAAAATATTTTAACAATATTGTTTAGTTTATTTTGGTTAGAAATTATATTTTATTATGTAATCTATATAATAAGGTTCTCCTATTATTCATTTTAAGATCATCAAACTGAGAACTCATAGTGAATGAATGGATTCATATCTATATATGGGGAAGTAACCTACTCTTTTATTAGGGTAGTATAAATGAGATTTGTTCATGGATTTTAAAATAATAATTATTTATATCTTATTAGTGATAAATTAATATAGTTTAATTTTGAATCATTTTATAAAGAAAATATTATTTAATATTCAATATTATTTACACACATCAACAACATTTATCAAAATTATGGTTTTTTATAAAATATGCTAAAATGATTTTTAACGACAGAATCTATAAATAATTTCTAATGGTGGGATGAGTTTTTGGATATCATTTAAATAGTGATTATTGAGAAAATAAGTTACATTCATTTTCTTAAAAAATGATGGGTTTTGTCATATTTTTGGGAAAAAAGGTTTTTGAATATTTTTCAATACATGTGAATATATTTCCACCTCTTCTTTTTTTAATAGAAAATTTGTGATTTATGTTTACTCTGAGTGAGAATAGATTTTATAAAAGAAATTAGGTGGCCAGAAATTATATATATTCTGTCAATATGTAAGGTAATGAGATAATATATATATATATATGAGTGAGGATATTTCCCATATTATTGGTTTGGTAGGTGGTGAGTCATTCTTATCTTCATTTCATTATTATATATTGAATTAAAATATATTTATTTATGGACATGATAATATTTTAATTTTATATGGGAATATTAAACTTACAGAGATATTATAAGATGGGTAGTTTCATGGATAATTCAACTATAACATCCCATATCATGTTGATGGATGAATATATTTTAATTTTTTTCAAATAAGAATATTTTAGTGTTTCTGAGTTGTTATGTGGTGGTTGGGTTTCTGGAAGTCGTGTTTATGAATAATCATGGATTAACCATGTGTATTGGGACCTCGTTATAGTCGAAGGCTGGTCAATTTAGGATGAGAATTTAGTATCAAGTTTTTTTTATGTTTTTGGATTAGTTTTATAATATTTTTCATCTCTAATAATTATTGGAGGAAGTTTTTAGTGTTGAAAATTGGTTAGTGATATTTTAGGATGAATTTGTTCATATTTTTTAGTTTTAGTGAATTTATAGGAAATATAAAAATTCTTCTTTTTTAGGGTAATCTAATGTAAGTTTCATAATACAGTGGTTATAACATATAAAGTTACATGTCTCTTCAGAAAAATTAGTTAATACATGATATGTAATTATCACCATGCATATGTTTTTACTCATAAAAATTATTATTGTAATGTATTTTACTTTAATTAAAAAGAAAAAACCAAATTACGTTGGTCACATGGCCTAATGTGCACCTCCATGGACGCTAGAGGCTATCGACTAGCTACAAGGGTCCATGTTGGTATAGTTGTGTGAATATTTCTTCATGATTAGAAATGTATAATAGTGACAATAGTTAAATAAATTGGTGAATCGTTAGAATTTATAACATATCAGTGGAAGTAAGTCATCACTAAAATATTAAAAATAAAACCAATCATTGAGTCATCTATAAAAAGATGAGTAACTCATGGAACTATAAAAAAAGTAATGAATAAATGGAATCCAACCACATACAGTGGATTAATTAAAATAAAATATATGAAAAAAATGTTTCCCCAATAGAAATGAGAGACAGGGCTCAGTACCATGCTCCCTAGATATCGTGTTATATGTTAAATAGAAATAAATTGTTGGGGGATTTATATTTACCAAACATGCAATGAGGATGAATTTCATTATACCAATAAGTGTCCTGAATAGGGTGAGATATATACTCAATAATCCACCAAGAGTAGTGTTTATAATAAGTAAAACTAGTATACAATAAAAATAATTATGTGCAGGTATAACAGATAATGATTGATAAAGAATGAATGGTATTAAAATTTCCTTAAGTCAGTCGGTAACAATGATCAGAAAACAAATAATGAATATCCATACATCAAATAATTTATAAAATAATATACTAACTCTAGAATATGCATCATATTTAATAGTTTTATACAACAGGTTAGGTCCCAATTTTGTAGACCAACATGACCTCATCATGTCAAAGAAACTGTGAATAGTATCATACCTTAATGTAATATGTAACCTAAACCGATGTAAGAGTCATCATAATATCAAATGTTATATGTTAATATAGTTTTTGTAGGTTCCATACCTTGATCCCCCCCCCATTAGTTCAATAACATAATAACTATTGGTTCTATTTCAAAAGAGTGAGTGGTGTCATACTATTTATTAAAAATATCAAATATATATATAATATAGGGTTGTTTTAGTGTCCATATCGAAGATAAATAATCAATTCCATCACTCATTATATTTTCTCAAGGAATCCAAATTTTTTTGGAATGTATTAACATCCAATGGGATGGTTATGAGCATAGTCATATGAGTGAACTCACCCCGTAGGTGGTTCATATTGAGGTTTATAACAACTAGGAACATTAACAATCAACATACGAATCAAATTATGGGATTAAAAATTTAATTTAAGAAATTGAATAATTTTATTAGAAATTTATTGAATGATTGATGTGTTTCATGATAAAGGTAATTTAAAAAATGGAAAAAAAAATATAGGAATATATATATAACACCTACCTTATGGTAGAAAAGGATCAATTGTCTAGTATCATCTTCTTAGTTGGAGTATATTTATGAGATAATGGGAGAAAGAAAAATTACCTAAAAATGTTGAATATTATCTCCCACAAAAATAGAAAAAAATATATCAAGATAAACCTAGATAAATAGGTAACATATCAATGATCATACTAAAAGGAATATAACAATATGAATAATTCTTGATTCGAAGCTCAGATGGAAGTAAAACATCAATTACTAGGGAGAAGCCAGGGAGGAGATCATATAGTAGTGAAATACTGTGTAAAAAGTGTTGGGGAGAGGGTTTTCTATTTATGAGGGAGGGAGGGAAAAACAAATATTCACTATATAATAAGGGGTATAATGGTTTGTCCATACATGTTGCCAAACCATTATCCAACTGGGAAGTAATAAAGACTACAAGAAACACCTCACATGGGCTAGGTTCATGGTTTGGATAACCATGTGCAGTTTGTGAAAAATTCCATGATAATGGAACATGCGCCATTAGTGTAGTTATGTGGCCTAGGATGCATAGCTAGGACAAAATGTAAAATACCCTATTGTGAAATGGTGAACACCGCACAACCAAAATAAAACATGGGGACAAGAATACATTTTTTATACTAACAGTGTGGTGCAACAGTTGACTCCAAAATTAAGGGGACTGGGTTCTGAAGAAGACATGAACACCCATGAAACATCTGTAACATAAGTACTCATACATATTAGGATAAAAACAAGTAATTAAACTTTAATAAATAGTTTCTCAAACTCATAGAAAAGATGGTAAGTTACAATCTTCCTATGAAGAAACTCATCCCCATTTCCCCATCCAATAAATGTAATGAATCATCTAAGATAAACTCTACACATAAAGAATGTACATCATCCTCTCCCCCACATGTCTCATTCTGTATGAGAACATGATTCCATAGAACCGGTAATAGAGGTGTAGTCCTTTTTCAAAGAGCCTTCAGGATCTAATCAGTGATACAAATGTAAAATCTTCAAAAGAAGCATCAGACTATGGTTTAACATTATCATGGTCAAAATAATTAGATGCCACGCTATTATATTATTGGTGATGTTATATATAAAAGACATCATGTACGTCTGGATAACATTGAGGGGGAGCTATATGACAGGTTACCACCCTTAATAACTCTATCATCTTAAATGTTCAAATGATCCTAGAAGCTATATTTCCTTACCTCTATATATTACTATGTGCTAGTCTAGGAGAAACATACAAGAGAATATAATCCTAGACTGAAAACACTATATGTATTCATGGATGATCAACAAAACTGTTTTTTATTGATAGAGTACTAATAATACTCTTCCTAAAAATTTGTACATAGACAAAAGTAACCTAGATAAGTACATATCCTAGAGAAATTTGTTATTGTACGTTTTTTATAAAAAAGTGATCAACATGGCCTACCATGTAATGCCACCTAATTATCAATATAAATGTTCTCATAATAGGTATAATTGTATGATAAAACAACATGTGGTATATGTTTCTCATAAGAACCTATTACATTAAGGAATTATGTTTCAAACATGTCATCTATAACATGTATTATCCATTATGACTAGACATCAGTATGTGGGTTGAAAAATGTGCACAGAAGTATATGTGTACATAGTTCATTTGGTAACCCTTAAAATAACTTAGATGTGAAAAGAGTGTCCCGTTTATATATTATAGTATGAGGGAAAACATATGTTCATATAATATTATAGATGTATAGTATACGAATCTCATCCACTGATATAAACATCTTATCCAAGAACAACCAGACAGCATCCCTAAATCAAGGTGACCATTGTAAACGGGTTACAAAATTCATCACCAAATAGTCCCATATCCATTATAGGATTGGTAACAATTCTAAAAATGCTATTGGTAACTGTTTCTCTACCTTTATTACTAATAAGTGGAACACTAAGTCTTTTAACCCAAAATTAAACATTCCATCCCAGTCCACTGGTAATAGAAATGCATTTCATGTTATATCTCAAATATTTCTAGGTGCACTGCCCTTCTTAAATCAAGATATTCTCACATTAAATCCCACATGTAATATTATATGGATTATATTATTTATCAATAAAAAAGGAAATCAATGATGTTTCAAGGAAGGTAATATCATGGTATATAAATAAGTCTATAGAAAAAGAAAAATTTACATAAAATTAAAAAAAATGATCATAGTGATTTTTTATAAGATTAACTAGAAGAGAACTAGATCTACTGAAAATTTTGATAAGACAAAAGGTGATAGTGAATGGGTGGAGTTTATTCATTATTGTTTATTTTAGATTTTGTTTTCTTCATTGTAATTATTTAAATATAATTTTATTTTTGATTATACTTCTCCATTATTATCAATTACCATTGTAATAAAGGGGTAAATTTTGAGAGATTAGGGAAGGGATAGTTTTTCATTTTTAATTCCAATGTCTACTCAAATCGAGAAGTAAATTATCTCTCTATTGTTAATTTTTTATATTATGTAGTGTAAAATATATATTAGATGAAATTTTATTTTTTTAATTATTTTTTAATTTTTATTTTGTTAATTAATGATCTATAATCTCCCTCTATTCAGTACTAGTATATATATTATTGAATATTGAATGGTAGATTTGTGATGTACTTCGTGAATTTCAGCACATGTTGAAGGATAAGTGGAAACTCTAAGATTATTTTTGAATAACAAGATACGATCAGGTATATTCAAATTCAACTGGGGTTTATTCACTATAATACTCACATGTATAGAAAAGAGTGCAGATTGATATGGGATTTTAGTTCTATATATTCAAAAAAACCATTCAACTAATGGTGAGAGGGGGAGAAATTACGAATCCTCTCAAATTCTAGTTGATGATAAGAATAGTTTAAAATTTTAAAGACTAGGATAGTATTTTAATAATATAATGGAAATTAAAATTATAACTATTTCATCACCTTGATTTAAAAAATATTTTTCCCATTTATTACATTTTTTCTCAAAACCCAAAAAAATCAAAAACCCCTATCCATTTTCTCTAAATCAAAATGTGAAATAAAATTAATCTCTCTACCTTGAAGGAAACTATTGGGTTATTATTAGTACGACATTTAATATATAAAATATTATTTTTATCCCCCAAATAATAGTTGTTTCAAAAATCATGAAACCATTTCTTAGTATGATGTTCAATATCAATAACTCTAAATTTCATAAATAGATCTTCTACTAACCTACTTTTTCCTTTGACAATGAAGTAAAATGATTTTTTCTAAAAAATAATAGGAATTTATATTTCTATGATTTTTTTGAATTCATTAACCTAATATAACTAAGTGAAAAGACATATATTAACTATATTCCAATAACCATGGTAGTAAATCCATTTCATAAACGTATATATTTATGTGAAGATCACTTATTCCATTTTTAGCAATCAAATTTCTATTCCTACATATAAAAGATGATATTAAATAAAAAATTTATAATATAATTTAATCAAATTTTTATTTTCATAAATTGAAGGAACAAAATATAAATATCATGTATTTTTACCACATATTATCAAAATTAAATCCAAGGGTTGGGGTCGAGGAAAAAGTTATGTGGATGAAATTCCACATTTCACTAGAATTATATATCTTGGAATTGATTAACAAAATAAAAAAGTGAATTAAAAAAATTAGATGACCTAAAAGATGTTTTATTTAGATATTATTCCCCACTTATTAATTTATATCAATCAGTGAGGATATTTATTCAATATTACATGGGTTTGGGGAGATTCTCCATGTGTATTGGGAGTGGTTTAAGAATATAATTGTTAGTTAGTAGCATTAATATATAAAAGAGAACAAATTAATTGATCTCCTATATTAAGGTATGATCAATAATGATTGAAACCTATAGGATGCATAATCTGGAGGATATCTGATAGGAAAATAACCAACAATAAAAAATTAAATAATGAGGATATTCCCTAGATCTCATAATTGTTTTTACAAAAGATACTAGATGCATGGGTATCTATGAGTTAAGAACTTATAACTCTTCTTAATTTCATGCATATAAATTTGATGTTATTACTAGCTTTTCTATAGAAAATTTATTATAAACTAACTAGTAAAAAACAACATCCATGGTATGTGTCTAATGTTCATCCCCACACCATTTTATAGGAAAATTTTTTAAGGTGCTAGGCAAGGAGAGTTGTGAAAATACTATGCATCAAAATAATTTTCAATAACTTAGTCAATGATAGAGTGAAATTTATATTCTCAAATATGGATTAGAAATCCAACAAAACAAGGAATGTTTAGCTGAAACAAATACCAATAATAAAGATTATTCTAGTATAAAAACCAACAATTCCAACATCTATTACATTTCAATGAATTTTAAATTCATAATTACATCCATCTTACTTTAAAAATCAACTCTTTTATAACAAAATAAATCCTTTTAATAAACCTCCACTAGTGTACAACGTCCCATGAAACAAAAATAATATCATGGATATATAAGCTTAAAAAAGAGGTGGGAGAGTTAAAAATGGGATAATGTTTCTTTTATAGGATCAACAAAAAAATCATGAAAGATACCATCTTAACTAGTCCCCAATCAAAATTAAATTTAATAATAATGGGCATAAGAAGTATAAAATAACTTCCATGATTAGCCACTCCTAAACCTAAACCTAACATTGTATAACATGTTGAAATGTAGATGAAAATTATTGAATGATTTATATAACATGATCTTAAGATGAATAAAATAGGGAAGTTAAATAAAGAAATACCATTATAAATATTATAAAAAAGATAATAATTACCTTCCTCTTCTATTATCATCATGAATGATACAAAACATAATGATACAAGAAGATGAAATAAAAAAAGAAATTATTTAACATTTTTAAAATGTTCATATAAATTTTATCCTCCTAGAATCTCACAAGTATATTCTTAAGTATTCCAAGATTCTCAAATTTATTTATACAATGAATTTGTGGATTAAAGAGAATAAATGATCTCAACTAGGATGATGTGTCTTAATATTATTCATAATACAACAACAAAATAATTACATCATCTTGGAATATTTTATATTATTTCATTTGTGGTTTTTAAATTATTCGATATTTTTTAAATAAATTAGGTGATCTAATAATTTTTTCCCATATTTGTTATTATATATTTACAAAAGGGATAATTGAAACCAACATGAGTGGTTTTATAACTTAAAAAATATTGACTATATCCTATAAGGATTATTTGATGACGTGATA
Source organism: Viscum album (assembly GCA_963277665.1). NCBI lineage: Eukaryota > Viridiplantae > Streptophyta > Magnoliopsida > Santalales > Viscaceae > Viscum > Viscum album. Next base: position 1,527,141,804 of record OY728163.1, on the reverse strand, counting down.
GTAAGAGTATATATTTTTATCTTTCCTAGAGTAATTTATATATTGGACAAGATTATGATAATGTATTATCCCACTCACCCATCATCGTGAAGATAACATTAATTATGAAAATAATTACAACAAAAAAATATGAATGAACGAATACTCACCAATGAGTATAGAGAAAACACTCCCCATATTAATATTTTTAGATATATGAGGCACTAATAAAATTATCATTAACTTATTAAAAATTGAAATTTTTAAAAAGTCAAACATTTTGAATATCTAGGTATGTCACATATATCTCTTACATTAGTAAAAATAGTGCATTAAAATACTCAGGACAATATAACAATCCTAAAATCTAGAAATACTGTTTTCATATTAGTTTTAGAGATAAAACCTTTTATTTTGATAGATTATACATTTTATTACATCCAGAAGAAAAATATATTTCATATTATTTTATGGAAATTAATTCTTTAGAGGTAAGGAACCCAAATTTAATTTCATCATTAGATCAACCCCAAATAAGTAATTATAACCACACTTCAATGATTTAAATTATTTTTACGTAAGGTAAAGAGAGAGAAAAATACAGATAATTTCTAAAAAACTATCCAAGTCCCAATAAAATAAATTTAGAGAAATTTTAAGGGGGAATATCCATGAAATATTTTATATATTATGTTAAATTATATGTATAAATCCCAAAATCTATATGACTGGAAGTCCACATTAGAAAATTTAAAACCTATCATGAAGCTCCAAATGAGGAAAAATCTAATCATGACAAATATTACTTAAAATGACATGGAAATTATTTTAGTCTAGACGTCGTCTACCTATTTTAAAACTAAAACTTGTTTATTCCCATTCATAACGATCCCAAAATGTAAAGGATGGCCATTGTAAATAATGAGAAAAAATAAATACTCCTCATCATAATTAAAAATAACTGTAGATTTTTCATATACTATATAAAGATAAATTATTTATTTTGGATAGATAATTTTCCTATTTCCTTAATTGACTAAATATTTGAGATATTAGTAGTATAAAATAACTAAAATTTTATACAAGGGGTTTTAGGTTCTGTTTAGGTAATCATAACTCCATATGACCAAGATAAGACCACTTTTATATGTCCCTAGTACACCGATTCTTATAATAGGATTCCATTTGGATTTCATAATTCACAAGATATATTTAATCAGTGTATGGTGTGTATAATTTATTAACCAATCTTTGACTTCCTATAGGTTTTTTTGGATGAATTGATAGTTTTTCAAAATACATATGAAAATTTCATGAAAAAATTAAAAAAAATATTGAATGATTGTATTTAAAGGATCATAGTTTTAAATTTTGAAAATTGTGATTTTATGGTGGAAATAGGAATAGTAATCACGCATTTAATTTCACAATGGTCATTTAGGTCGATAAATAAATAATCAAATTGATAAAGTATTTTATTTACCCAAATTGTGTGAAACATGATATATATTTAATATGTAATACAAGTTATTACATATTATTTGTCAATGATTTTAGGGATAGATATTTTCCATTTTATAGGCTACTTTTCAGAGTTACTAACATTGATTTTGATGATGATTTTAGGAATTATTTTGATGATTTGAGAAAGAGGTTTGTCACCCCCTAGTGGTGCTTCCGCCAAATTGGGAGTACCTTTTTGACCAACATTATGACTCTTCCAACATAGTTGTGAGAGTATATATTTTATAATGAATTAAAGTAACAACACAAGTCATTTCATAAACTTCCATACCCTTAGATGGTTCCCAGATCAACTAAACAACCAAAAAAAATATTAATTTCTATATTTTTTTCATTATATAAATTCATATATTACATTTATGGAAGTAATAATATAGACACTTTAACCTAAAACAAATATATAATTTATTAACTATGAATTAGAAAAATATGTACCATTTAGATGGAAACAATTATCTCACAAGTTAAGTTTATATGGAAAAAATATGAAGGGATAAATGAAATAGACACCTGATCAACTGAGTATATTGGGAAAATATTTATAAGATAAAATTGTAGCTGATGTCAAATTAAATGATCACAATCTATGAGATATTCAATATTTTTTTTTGATTGAGAAGTGACCTGGTATACAGATATAGTGTATGAATTAGAAACCTATAGTGTCCCATCCTATATAAATCTTTTATAATACAATAACAAAAATATGAATCAAATTGTTATATTTTGTAAGATTCATATCATTAGAAAATTACCAATGACCAAGCAATAAAATAATGCATTACTTTGAGGGTGAAAAAATAAAATTTTTAAATATCATGTAATCTATCTTGTGGAGGTAACATTGGATATGAATTATTTTCCATAAATGTTTTAAAATCTTGAATTAATCATCACAATTTTTTTAAATAATCACAATAATTGTGTAACAAATTTGGAAAATTAAAATTTATTAAAGACATCCTAAAGAGACAAGAAATTCCCCCAAAAAAATAATTTTTTTGTGAACTTTTTATGGTATAGTGAGAATATCCCATTGGACATTTTACCATATATTTAATAAACTCCTATATTTTTATTATATATAATTATTTTTCCAAATTGATATAATGAAAGGCTAGAAAAATTGACATTACTTATACTCTATATGATATTTTCATGAAAAAAACTCATGTTGGATTAGAATCCCATGATTCTTAAATAATCATCAAGGAAACCACATTAAAAATGGGAAGATAGAGGGCATTTTAGTGGATGTACACTTTGTATTATAATTAATTAAATCCCAGCCACTCACAATAAAATAGAAAATATGAATTTCCGAATAAGGAGATCATTGTGATTTTGGAAAAAATTAAAACTAATACAGGATGATTGGAACAAATGGATGGAGGATATCCCATGGTTTTATAGGATAAACCATGACACACATATGAGAATTTTTCCACATTTTTTGGTTTAAGGGAAGAGCCCTCAGTAACATTTGGAATTGAAATACAAAGCATATCAGGCACTGAGGGAGTTTAATATATCCATAGAAAGAGCTAGAAAATATAATATATTATATTTGAATTAATTAGAGGAAATTAAAATAAAATATATTTAATAATATAATATTTTTATAGAGGATAATGTAGTGGATCATTAAAAGTGTGTTCAATTAAAAAAAATATTCCATTAAGGGGACAGATTCTTGTTCTATATCAGAATACTAGAGGTGATTCTTGGAAAATCATTCCAGACGGTGTTTATCCATTTGGTGTTATGGAAATTGTAAAAGAAAAAGAGAAACACTCATTCATTGTTCATGGTAATATGCTGAAGAAATTACCTAGAAACATACCACAAGAGAAATTGGAGGATATCATACTCCTCCAACATATTTATCACTGAAAAAAATTAGTTTATAATTCTCCTTGAATTTTTTTATCATACATTTAAAATTTTATTACATGGTAAATTTGTTATAATTATTTGAGGTAGGTGGAAAATTTAATTGTGGTTGTGGGAAAATTTATATTTTATGTTTTTGTAAAATAAATCTTCTCATTCAAATTTTTTGTATATTTTTCATTTTTTTGTGTTTTTTTGTATTAGTTGGTGTTTGAAACATGTTGATCTCACATTAAATTCCCTTGAATCTTTGAACAATTTTAATTTTAGGAAACTAATTTGATCATTTTAATAACCTTATATGATTTTCTAATTACATATGTTTTAAATTCTAATTGACTATTATTCATGAATGGACAACCACATTTTGAATCCCATTCCATGAAACACTTTCTTACAGTTTTAAACACATACCTATGAGGCATATGAAAAAAATTAAAATAATCATTAAATTAGCACTTTCTTCACCATCTTTATAAATTTTTAATGAATCCGAACACTTTTCCATTTTAGTAAATAAATCCAACACTATATATTAATAGTTATTTGTTGAGGAATCATATTTCTTATTCATTCAAATTCATCATCATCATTATTCATTTATTTAAATTGACGAGTACAAGTACTAAGGCCATGATACCAAAAAGGGTAGCTGAGCTGACATGGAAAAATATGGAGCCCTATAGTGGTGGAGACCTAGGGAATAACCTCTAACCATGTTCTTACCCTAAAAAGGTATTGATTGAATGTTTATGTAAATAAAAATGCTACAATCTTGGACTACCATATACTCTAAATGATCAATAACCATATTTCCCTCTATCCATGTGTGAAAAAATACAGTTAAATTACTAATGAGACTCCAACACTTCCTTGGGAAATCAGTTATAGGCCAAGGAATATTCCTCTTACCATGCATGGAGTCATTAAGGATGAGATATCTAGTCTTTATGTCATCAGGACTAATATTATGGTTCATGCGATGATAGAGTCCCACTAGCATAGCCAGTGCCTCACCAAGAGGGAATTATCTCTATCATATTGGGATGAATATGAAAGGATAATTCACCCTTTGGAGTCCCATACCACACCACCACATTTCATGTATTTAAATGAACATGAGCCATCAAGGTTTAGTTTCAACCCGAGCATATGGGGAAACCATCTAACCCAATGTCCGAGATTTGTAGAGCGTAGATTAAGAGATCCCACTTGAAGGTTTCTGAGAGAGAGAGAATCATTCCATTTGATTTATGAGGGAACCATATCCAGTAGAAATTATTTGCTCCTAGAAAACAAGGACATAATGGTTCACTAGATCACCTCACGCTTATCTTTAGTTCAAGACATCCATATACACCATCACCTCGAGTCAAGAATAATGGTGTGAGCATTCATCTCTGACCCAACATCCCCCATACCATGAAACCAAGGATTGAGAAAGGGAAGTTCCCTAAAATCCTCAACAAAAAAACACCATATATTCTCTGAAGGACAACCACACCTATAATTCCCATTCACTACTATAGAAGTGGTGGGATGAGATGTCCTCCCAAGATACCATACAACACAAGCATCGATAGGCCATGGTAATTCCTAAATGTTTCATTTTCTCATCTATGTAGATAGTTCCCAATCACTAATGTGTCACAAGAGAATGTTTATTTTTGTATGGAATTATTTAACCCATACGGTCGAGCACCAGGAGTCCTATTGGGTATCACTAATAGACACCCTCCTATAATCCTTTCAAGAAAATGTACATGAATATGATGTGGTAACCCCACATGAATATGGGTAATTTGAGAGGTTCATCATATCAAATTAAAAACACTGTATAATATCCATAACAACACTGATGAACTTTGGGTACCTACTCGCCTCCTTGAAAGTGATATTGGTTTCCATGATGTCTGGAAAACTAAGAGTAGTACCAACCCAGTTATGGTGCTAAAATTAAAAGTCTCAGGCCCCTACAATCCATCAGGTATGTGGTTTCAAGGATTCCATGTGAGATATAACAGCTGACCGTAGAAATATCTGGCATGAATTGGATTCATTTCACCATCCACTGATCCGTGTATCCATGAAGCTACCCCATAGTGTGTGGGCCTTGATAACCTCCCAATACAATTTCATATGCATTCCATGTATTATGTAAAGAATTCTATTGACACCAATGATGCACAACATCACTAAAATGAAAATCATATTCCAAACACACAGTGTTTCCACATAAATTTGTTATCAATGTTGTAATATTATGGAATCTCACAAAAACTATACATGATACATAAAATTTTATTGAACCTTGAATATTGGATATCAATTGTATCTAAATCATCCATTCTTATGACATCCTGTTGGATCCTACAATCTTTAATGTTTTCTTTGGTAACATTTAAATTACAATTATTACTTAAACCAAATGTTTTCTTTGATTTAATTGGGAATATTGAAAACAATTAAAATTATGTAAACCTTCATTGATAGACACAAAATGATTAAATTTTGATAATTTTCATTTAAATTCGTATTTATCTAATTATCTTGATTTATAAAAAGTATTTCAGAAATGGGTAGGGAACCCACTATTTCATCACCACTCTACCATATATCAAGTGATAGATTATATGGTACCATTATATTAATACATCAATTATAATTTGTTCCATAAAATGTGGGAATAAATTTACGGTCGATATATTTAAGATTAAATATCTCTTAAAATATTGTATTGGATCTTTAGTTGGATAATCCCTTTGATACGAATTGAGTTTTACCAAGATGGTTGATCATTAATAATGGAGGAAGGATTCCAGGGTATCATATTTGAATTAATACATTTTTAAATCCAACCACATTAACCTAATAATGATCTCGACACACACACAAATTCTTATCCTCACCTTCTATTTTAATATATAAGAGATTAACACAACATAATATATTTTTATGGTTTGATGTTATGACCTAATCTTTTCCATAATAGTTAGAACTACAAAATAGATACTTAACTATAATATTATTTTCCAATCACAGTAACAAGGAAAAAACATTTTAGTCATCCTTGGTAGTTGATCCTCTAGTTAGCTCAAGCTCTACACCCCATAAACCAACTCTTCATCCCTAATTGGATAGACACCCTAGACATACTTATACTACATGACTATTTAGACACCCTAATCATAATATCCTCTTCTACATAATTGATATAGTACTAGAGTTTACACTTTTTTCAAATTTATCATCCGACATAAGTATTTATCTTGATACATTCTCATGTTGAGTTTTCTTGAACATTAGTAGAAATGCTGGTAAAATAAACTCTTCACCGGATCTTGAGAAATCTAGGCTCTCCCCATCCTTCCCTTAGATGAGTATATTTTTTTTATCAAATATTACTATTCTATGAAATTTCATCAAGACATCTCTTATAAAATACTATCATTACTAAAACTCATTGCGTTATTTCATATTTCATGAATGTATATTTTTAAATTAAATGTAGTTATTCGAAATCACCAGAAAAACATAAAAAATAGTTATACTTATTATAATTTCAATCCTATAAGATTTATATATTGTCCACCACAATTTCAAATTTTAACTACATATAGTGGTATTTACTTAATTCTATTACTCAAACATGAATAATATCATCATTTATTCTTTATATTAATTTTTGTTCAAAATCCTAGAATAATAACTCAATTTAATGTTTCATAAATCATGATACATATATCATGGTATTAATCATGTAGTTCTTGAATTAATTTAAATATCACATAAAATTTTACATTACATGTATTGAAAAGAACAGAAATTTTAAAATATTCATTATCAGTACATGGAAATCCTATATCCAAAATATATATGTATAAGTGCATCAAAAAATTTATTCAGTATGGGGATATAAACCTGAAACATCCTCCATTGATGTGACCAATTATGATATTAAAATAATCATCATAATATTTCACATGCATTTTTCTCACACACCCTTATTTTGTATGCATGGCCTTTTTTATGAGGAAAATAATGATGTGGTCATGATTAAAAGTTAATAAGATTCATTGTTTTAATTCTGGTACACATGGACTGATCATAGCATAAATTCGATGAATAACTCTCATTATCAATCCATGATTTCATATTACGCATGTAATGTTAATTCCCTTCATGAAGGGTCCTTATATTCCAATGGTCCATACATTATTTATTCTAATGGAACCTATCATTTACCTTCATTAATGTTCCTCATACATGTGTGATCCCTATTTTTATTTATTATTCAGAGTTTTATTCTCATATAAGATCCATAAATGATCCCCATGTTTATAAAAGATCATTGATCTTATCATAGAGGATAAATTATTCATGGAAAATGTGATCGGATGGTCATCCTCATGGAATATCTCTGGAGTCCATCTTAATAATGATCATTTATAGAGATGATACTTATTCAAAAATGATACGTGGATGGTCTATAGTCAAATCCACATAATATTCATCTTCACTAATATACAAATTCTTTCTTCCAAATTATTAATTGGTATATACTCACATTATACAATAAGAAAAATCATAAGGAACATTTGACCATTATGATAATCCTAATAGATGATATATTCTAATTATTTATGGTCAGTCCATATAAAAAGGAAAGAATAAAATACGCATTTACCATATAAAATTGTATTATCTTAATCACCTTGTTCACTTAAATGGATTCTATACTAGTAATGTCTTCTAATTCCTCTCTCATAAATCCTTAATCAATCCTCCACGATTCATAATTATCTACAGTAAACAAATTTTGAATGATTAAGAAAAAATTCAATAATTACATGGACCAAACATGAAAAAACCATAACCTCTACCAATTATTCAGGTCTTGATGATGGAATGTGTAGCTAAAGATTTACTAATATTAGTAAACCATTAATATCTCACCAAAGATATATGTACATCACAATTTCAAGTCAGGGGATACTGTAAATAGATCTAAATAATGAGTCACATATCTCTTGTCAATTGATCACTATTATAAATATTAATAAATAGAATATGAAAAATTTTATTTCAATACTCAGCCATTAATAATTCCCAATACTTAACAATACACAACATTATATTTTCTTAAATTAGTTTTATTATAAATAATGTTTTTTGAGAACATCCTTTTTTCTATTATTAATTTCTATCACATGTTCATTTCCACTAAATCCTTACCCACATCATATTTGAGCTATTCGGTGTCATAAACAATCTTTATGTATCTTGAGTAACCATTTGTTAATATCCCTCCTAATCCAGGGTTATTTGATCCCAATAAATATATTAGGAAATCTCCTAAGAAATTAATGTGTAAAATTTCATAGGGTGTTCTAAAATTATCAATATAGATAGGAAATTCAATAAAAAAATTATCAAAAAATATTTGGATGTAACACTTTGATGGATTTAAATATATCTGATGTTACCATAGAATACAACATAAATAGCCCATATTCATTCCACATTCCTCATGACTCAATGTGTAAACATTAATGTGAAAAAAAACAAAAAAATCGTGATATGGATATAAGATCATATTAATTAGGTATATAAACACATTTGGTGAGTTTTTTTCGTTTCATGACACCTAGAGGGACATATAAAACTCAAATATATAAATTAATAAAATAAGTGGAACATCACCTACACCCATCAAAAAATGGTGATAACCTAACCATGGTTCGGTCTTAGAGAAACATATTGATCTACTCAATTAATGAAAAGGTTTCTCAATACATGGTAGTGTATATTGATTCTTGATAATTTATTGGTCTAAATTCATGTAATCTTTATAAAAACCTATGATTTCACTACCTCCTTAGTGAATAATATAATATAACCCCATAATGAATAGTTCATGTAAATTAACCCATTTACCCCAAGGTATTACTGCATGTACATAAGAATTATCTAACCAAATGGTTTTTTCTATTAATGTGGTATGGATATTTTAAGTGTTTTTATATCCATATCAATTATGAAATCAACCTCACTAAAAACCATAATAATGAGAAATAATCACATTGGATATCATGATAATAATCTATAATATAATGATAGAGTAGTTTCTTTATCTCCTATTTATCCACCAAAACAATTCAAACATTCTGGGATGTATTCTAGTGTAACTACTAGGATAACAGTTCTTTTTTTATATCCTATATATATCATTAACTAGGAAATATTTAATAAAAAATCTTAAACTGAATTTATGGATGCCTATATTCAATATAAATCAGTGTTCTCTCTGAAAAAATTCAGTTAAATCATACTGATTATAACATTAATCCAAAAAATATTGAACATAATGAAATACAAAAAATATTTGTAGTCACTCATTACTATATATCATCATGTACATATTTGGATACTTTTATATTGATTACCTAATGTCTTATTGATGGTTTATGTTCCCATAACACACTTAAAGATCAACCCAAGATAATAAATCAATTGACTATAAATAAGATAGTGCATTAGAACAATGAAAAATTCAAATGAGGAAATGTTAGATGTTGAAAGGGTAATATAATGAAAAATGAATTACCCCTCACCAACAAAAATTGGAGTCTTATAAATGGTAAAAAATGTATCCCAAACAGGTTCCTAAATATTTTCTTGTGTACAAATTTCTAACATTCTGTTTCCCACCATACTACTACTGTTATCCACATTTAGTTCATAAACCACCAAACATTGTAGAAACCTCACTAACAATATATAGTGATACACTAGACTACTCTTATGATAACATTAATTGAATATAATATCAAGAACTATTGTCATTATGTACAATAATATAAAATCATCATTGGTTTATCTTTGTTTTTGTCAATCCCATTTTAGTCATTCATGACAATTAAATTGGATGAGTGAAATCATAAAATATCACATCTGTATTTTAAAATTTTATATACCCATGATTAATCTCATATTCATGTACTTTTAAAAAAAATATCATTTTCATATTCAGCTAGTGTGCTTGTGTTTTAGTTCTTGATTCCTATAAGAAATCAAAGGAGTGTACCTTTGAAAGTCTATACACCTATAAAATATATATATATATAGTGTAATAATACTACAAATAATATGATATTAATTATCCTAAATCACTAATAATTGTTAATCCACACAATTACTTCCTCACATTGACTCAAAGGAGGTCTCCATGGTGGAATCGTTCTTTACTACCCACGAAATAAATTTAAATCCAACATATAATGCATATATTTTATTGTCACTCCTATAACATCCCATCATTATTAAGAATTTATCACCTTGTTCAAAAGTGTAACAAGACCACATACGTGCCACCACTTATTCAAGAGACTTTTTACTAGTATTTATAGTTGGTTAATGCCGTTGGAATGCTATACACTATAAAAAAATAAGAAATAAATAATAGAAAAGTGCCCTTCCCAATATCATTCAATTATATGGAATTTATAGTGATGGGTAACCAAAAATTAAATATATAACAAAATAAAAAATAATATAACCATGTAAAATTATTTAATTAATAAATAAAAAAGAATATCACATAATGGTTCGATCATATACAATATATTCTATAAAAATTTATGGGGAAATGTCCAAATCAGGGTCCAAGGGATGAGATGGCCCTACCACCCCTTCCCTGTCTACTTGATCCATATCAACAATATTTTATTAGTTCATTTTCCTTTCCAATATTAAATACAATTAAATATATATCCCCGTAAATTTGAATCTTACAACTGTAATAAAAGTTCTTAGTTTGCATCCATTTTTTATCTCTAATGAAAACCATTTTATATGTGGTGCATGAACAATGTGAAATATATTTCAAAATAATTTATAAATAATTAAAATTTATGACATAGAGTAATAATAACCCACATGGATAAGTGACCCCAACTATATTATCCACTGTTTATAAGTAGGATAATGTTTCCCAATGCATGAAAAACTTATGCATGAGGGTGGGTTAATTACACATCCACCGACAAATCCTAACCACCTTCGGCTTCAATGTATGAATCACATAAAACATATCTATACTATTGAATTTTCATGTATGTGGTTGAAAATAATCCTAAACCATTCATGAATAGTACTATTAATTTCTAGTATTTCTCCCACACAATAAAGTCAACCAAATTATAAATTATCATCTTGAACAATATACATACCTCTCAATAACAACAGTTGACTAGGATGTAAATAGTCCCAAGCCCCTCATTCATATTTACATTTGATTGGATGTAATCTAAAAAATTTCATGTATATATAGATTATTAAGTTGGACCCTCATACATATCATGAATTAAAATCACTATATGTTATTAACACAACCACGGTGCTCTTAAATATCAAGACTAGAGGCTTGAATTTTTCCTTTCTTTCCCATACTAAAAACCACTTCTGTTTTAAATCACAAACATTTCCTCCCCTGTAGTGGGGAAATAATTCCCATATTTCAATAAAATTAAAAATTTCTAATCATCTCCCATTAAAAAAAATTGTAATCCCATTTATATATAGAAAAAAAATTTATAGTTCTAAATAATACACCCATTGTTAACTAATGACAAAGTGTATTCCGCTTCTTGGGGGAGAAAATTTAGGTACCTCTTATAGCCACTACTCTAATTTTTCAAGAAGGGACTACTTTTTTGTTTCAAAAAATCACTGATAATCATATCTTTATAGATGATATATAGTTAATAACATTTATTCTCCTATAACATTATTATTAAAGGGTCAATTATGTATCTCATAACATCCATTAATATACTAATTCATATAGAAACCCACTTTTGTCCCATTATAGGATTTTTATCCCACTCAACCTCTTTTACAGTATTTACGTTATACGAAATACGCAATAAATGACAACAATACCTAGGGAATAATGAATTTTTACTTACAAGTTCCAGATCATCATAAATTAAAGGGTTATTTTTCTTAAACTAATAAGAATAAAAAAATATAACAAATAATTATAATATCGATATATACCAAGAGAAAATTTATGAAGAAAAAGAAAATTAAAATTATGTAGTAAATAATGATAATATTATAAAATGAAATTGAATAAAAATTATTGAAAGAGAAATTTGAGCTCAAAATATCAAAGGGTTCCACGTGGAAAGAGAGAAATTAGAAAATAGGTTCACCTCAACCATGAATATTTATGATTATATGGGTAGGGGAATATATACATTTTAAAAAACATTTTAAAAAAAATTGTAAAAGTATAAAAAAAGAACATTATGTGGTAGTTTCACACCAACTAGGTACCTGGTTGTCTAACAGATGCACAACCATGGGCTACCTAGAATTTGGTGATCAATTAAGAGCTAATATCACCTTCTATACACTGATATCATACCAAATATCTTTTCTATAAGATATTTGATTGAATATGTTTAAAAATTTCACTATATCCAACAAACCAACTTTTTATCCAAAAACCAAAACCTCTACAAAATTTATTAAATTATATTAAATTGAATCCCTTCCAGATATGAAATGAAAAAGAGAAAATTATATATTTACCTTTATATTTATAGGGTGTTACATCTCTATATCATCAAAAATATATTTATAACATTACCTAAGAATTACGTGTTAGATATTCGTCGAATTACATTACCAAGACAAGAAACTAATGGTCCTATTATCATAATAAATTTCCCTTTCCAATTCAAAGATGTATTTTTTCCATTCGATAATTTTCTATATGATATATTTTATAATATAATATGAAAATAATTCATTTAATAAAAATAAAATTTATAAGTTTATTTCAAAATAAAAAAAATATTTATTTTCTTAAAATCCTTAATCCATGATTAACTTTATACTCATTATTACTATATGGTTCATGAATACCACTATTATTCTTCACTTAAGGAAAATGAACATCCAATTCAAATGAAAATAAAAAATGGTGTTCGAAAAACACTTGGTTTATCCAAAATTCCAAAAAGAAATGGTTTTACAAAAATAGGTTGGATACACTTTTTATAACTAAATAACAACTTCCAACTAAAATTATCTCCATGTGAAAAACCTAATAGAACCAAAATAAATCCATTTATATTGTCCTGATTCGATCCATCGCCATTCAAAAACGCAATAATAATGTTAAAAAAAATTAGGCCTCCAGTTTTACTCTCTAACCACAAAAGGGTATATATAAATGATTATATACAATGAAAAAACAATGCGTAATGTTTTTTTCCATAATAAATCACCCACCTCATGCTGAAATTAGATAAAAAGAATTTAGTATGACATATATATATCTATATCTATATTGTACATAATTAAAATTTAAAAAAATATTGGAAATTATATATTTGTTTTAGGATATAAAAAATTAATATATGATGCATGAAAAAAATTAAAATATGAAAAACTACTAATTAAAATATTGAAAGTGTAAACAGTGGAAAAAAATACATAATATATGACAATAAGAAACTAAAATCCCTGATATCAAAATTTAGTGCATGACAACAAATCCCCATTGTCGCCCAAAATATCATAGAGACAACCAACTATCATAATTGTATATTGCATATATAACTCAATCAATATAATTATAACCAATTGATAGTGAGATAAAAAATAATAATTTTTTACTTGAATCGTGCTATATATAATTTACATGTTCATTAAGGTGGGTGTGATGGAGGAAAATAAATGATCTAGTAGGATTCTAAAAATACTTCTCATGGTCCCTTTAAATGTTAAAAAAGAAATGATCCATTGCATTTTATAACAGTTTATGTCCCACTGAGTCTTAGTAATATCATTATAAAAATGTTCATATTTCAATAATAATAAAAATTCTACAATAACCATTTAAAAAATCATAATACCATCCTTTCCCAAATCATTAACCACACTTCCTTCCAATTATCCAAATTAAAAAGAACCAATGAACCAAGATTAAAAAAAGGACACCTCTTATTCTTGATTAGACTAACTACCTCAAAACCTCATTGCCTTATTGAAAAGGCCCCCATAATAAATATGCATTTTTTAATATTTTTATGCAACATGGTGATGAATCAAAACTTATATAGGGATTATTGATATTAGGTCCAATACATTATGAAAAAACATTCCAAAATATCATTTAAAATGTCAATAACAATTTTAAAATTCCATATTAGTATCAAAATTATGCCAATAAATCAGTACATAATAATAAATTACTATAAATAACACATGAAAATTGAAATCCATTTATTTTATCCCTATATCAACTCACAAATATATCATTCTGTTTAAAAATCATTAGAAAATCAAAATCAATTTATTTTAGTTTTATAAAAATAAACAATAATTACACATATTTCATGATTATAATATTTTGAATAAGAACCCATGTATGAGAATCCACTTTCCCTAAACTAGTGGAAAATATAAATCACACAATTCACTATTGATCAACATTATATTTTCCATTTTTAATCGCCATGAACTCAAAACCCCAACAACATGACCCAAATTTTCAGGACCCCATATGGTTCATTAATTAAGTGTATCATGACATTAAAAGAGTAACTCAAATGGGGTTGGTCCAATTTCTATAAAAAAGATAACATATCAAACTAGGGAGACCATAGTCTAATAAATTTTCAATAAATATACATAAAATGTAAATGAAACTAATACTATAAATGAAATTTATGAACAAAATAACAAGAAGCATGAGATAGATGCTAGAAAAAAAATAACAGTACAGAAAGGGAAAATGAAAAAATAATAATGGAAACTATAGGATAGTAAAACCTCAACATAAATAAATTTAAAAATAAATGTGATATATAAACTCATATTCGGACCAAATTCCAATACGATCATTGATTATAGTGATCATAATTTTGAATGTCTATATCACATCCGCATGAACCCCACTTCCTCAAAAATAATCTTTTAATTTTATACAATATTAAAAGAAATAATTCATATAGTCTTAATACCCCTAAAAGGATGGGTATAAACACATAATATATCCTAATCTTCAAATTAGTTTAAGGATTGAAAATTATCTAACATGAAATTGAAGAAAAAAATAAATACCCAAGATACAATTAAAGGATAAATTAGTCTTGGTTATTGAAAATTATAAATTATTTATATTGTATATCCATAATGATTTTATTTTTATTAAAACTAAATACAATTAAAAATTATAAGACTTAAAATATCCAAAAACCCATGATACCCAAGAACCATGCCATCTCAGAGAATTCATAGTCGGGGAATGGTACATTTTCATGGAATTTTAATTTTTCAAGGTAGTTTGAATCTCTATTGAGGACCTTTTACTTATTAATGATTTCATGTAAAATGAGGGATTACTAAATCCATGGATGGAGAACCCATGCCTAGTCTCTTTACGGAGTTCTTTAAACTATCAATAGTGAAGTGGATATATACATTTTCTATGGATGTACTGATCAAGGGAGTTATATAATCTATTCATTTAAATTTTGGACCCACACCAATTAACCATGAGGGAGTGATGGACTTTTTAAGGTGTTTGGGGTACACACACCCTATCATTATTATCTCTTTAATGGACTATCGAATCCCATTCCTACACTAAACATATAACTAAATTCTAGTTAATGATCTTATAGATCATAAAAAATAAAAAACCCCATAAATCATAAAAATGAATATAAATGTACAGAGAACCATACTATCATGATCTACTTGGAAATTCTTATTTCATAATACTCACTTAGCATATTTTGATAATCAAGAACAAATTTTGAAAACACATGAAGATCATTTACACAACCATGTAATTTCCAATGAGGTTAGAAACATGGATTGAAAAATAGGTGGAAAAATAATTTTTTAATATAACCAAGACCATGATGATAAGATTAAGTGAATATATAATCACACAAACTCATCTGATGTCTTGGTCGGGTTATTGCACACAAAACCAAGGGTGCTACTATAGCCATTCATTCAATTGAGGATGCCAAGAGGGAGTATCTAAATAGAAGTTCATGACATATGAACCCCTTAAAATGCATGTTATGAAGTTATATTTTAGACTCATGATTGGGTTAGAAAAGTGTGAATATACCAAACTTAATCATAGGTGGGTTATGCCTCTATATTCTGGCTAGCCCGCACTACCAGACCCAGTGTATGGTTGAGAGAACATTATTTCACTAGTGGGATAGCCAAGAAAATATAATATATATAACCACTATATGGTTGGTGGAATGATAATTTGTTCCATAGAGGAACTAAAAACCAATATTCTCCCATTACAATAAACCATTCATCTTAACCCTATCAGTATCCTACCCATCATACTAGTCAACTATCTCCCACCACCCACCCAACACACTTTGCACCACCTTCATGATATAAATATACTTTGAAAATTTAAATATCACATTTCCATCACCATATATGTTGTAAATATATATTACTATTACATCTAAAAACATATTTCATACATCTAATCCCACATGTACATTATTATTTGTTCCTAAAATTCTAAATCTTTTGATTGACCAACAACTATAAAGGTAAGGGGTTGTTCTTTCACCATGAGATTTACGAGAGAGAGTAATCATGGGGGTGGGGCTATAATGATGATATGGTTGTTTGAATTCCATTTATAAAACTATTATTTTCTGACCTCTAGTTCCATTCTACATACTCCGATTGTAGCAATTGAAGATGGCGGGGAAGGAGCAGGTCCAAGTAGTTAGTCTGGGTTGTATGTAAAGTCTCAAGCCTACAAGAAATTAATTTCTCTAAGGCCTATAGTCCATGTAAGACTTACACCTAGGGGCCTTGAAGGGGTTCCACATCACCCCTGTAATGGTGGATTATAAAAAAACCATAAAATTGAAGGACTTTGGGGCATTGGAGGTAGCAATTGGTTATTGGGGGAGCACAGTTGTCAGTATTGGTCCAAAAACCAAGAATTTGTTCCTATGAGGTTAAATATTATATGATTAATTATAGATATTTTATTATTAAAATAAGAATAAAAAAAATTAATTTATGGGATTTATGAAATTTAAATAAAGGGATACATAGAACAAAAAAATTATTTCATAACATGAAATGGTTTATCTCTTATTGAAATCCATATTTTTCTTCTAGGATATTTCTATTTCACCTATTAGGAAAAATGTTACAACTAATATATACTAGGGTTTTACATCAATGTATTCTCATAAATTGATTAGATAATTCCATTGGTTTTAATGATATTTGTTTTACAAGATTTTAATTAATCTAGAAAGGCCCATTTTTGGTCATGTAACATGAATAAACTTTATAACGCTCCTAATTAAAACCCATTATTTAAAGGAAAACAATAGTAATGGATTTTAAATCCATAAACCAATTTAGGATATATTTATGACTCATTCAAGAAAATAATTGTTAAATATATTATATTTTAAAATATAGAATATTTTTTAGATGTTGTGGTACATAAATTTTTGCTCACAATGGTACCAAATTATGAAATTTAAAAAGTATATTTTTAATGGATATATTATAATATGTTGTTTACTACTGCATTACCACCTTCAATTATATATATTTTTTAAAAACAACTCACCCAAAATAGTGATATTATTATACTCATCTTCAAGGGCCCCATAACTCCTAGTAAAAGGAGGGGTGAATATGGGTGTCAAATGTAAGAACCCGGATCTTCAATCGGGTATGTTTTTCCTTTTTCTGGAGTTTTTAAGAAAAATATACTTTCTGGATATTTTTGAAGCACATGCTGTGTACTTTCTATGTACATGCTGTGTACTCTTCTCCGGCTCGAAGCCCTGTGCTGGTTGTGCCCGGGCCACACACACGGTGTGTAGGGGTGACGTGGAGGCCGATTTTGGCAGAGTGCGGAAAAACCACTACACGTCGTGTACTTTAAAAATACACACCGTGTACTTTTCTTTTTTTCAGTAAAGGGACCGGGGCCACGCCTAACCCCCGATTTCATCTTTTTCTCCAGTTTTCGTCCGTCCGAAGCAACCCATACGGCCGAATATTCCCCGAGCTCCCGCGTCGCCGTCCGTTCTCCGATTCGAGCACGGTCGATTGTGTTGGAAACAAAACGGTGATTTATTCCTTCTTCTTGAGCCTTGTTTCTTGATTCCTCCTTATTTTCAAGATATCGAAGGTTGATCATTTTGTGTGTTTTCTCAGATCTACATCGTTCTAAGGGAAATATGTCATCGTGGTTCACATAAATCGATCCCCTAGGATCGAGGTAGGTGGTTTGTGCCTTTCTGTAGAATTTTGATGAGTATTTGGTGCAAATTCCACCAATTCCCATGAACGGGGAATTGGGGTTTCCTATTTTTGCCCTGCTTTTTCTTACTTTTATTGATTGATTTAGTAGAGTTTGATTCTTCTGAGTATATTAATTATTTTGTGCTCAGGTTTCTTTTCCATGATTGTTTTTCTTATTAAGAGTTTCACCAGTTTCCATGCCTAGTTGTAGGATTGTGGATTGTTGCCTTGTTTTGCTGCTAAGACTTAGTTGATATCCAAGCGGTTTGTGAGGTTTGCTTAGACGATGTTCGCATGCTGAGCATGTTTAGTTTCACTCAGGACTGTGAGAACCTAGAGTAGTAGACCAAAGGGAGAATTGACGGAAGGCATTCTCCAGAGTGTCTTCTAATTACGATGTGAGGCCACATGGGGAAATGACGTTGAGTGCTTCACTAGAGAGTCTTTAGTTCCACGATGTGGGCCACATGGGGAATAGACGATGAGTTCTTCCCCAGAGATCCTTTAGCACAATACGAGACTATAGGGGGAATTGACGGTGAGTGCTTCCCCAGAGAGTCTATTATCAATTTCATAGCTGAACCAGAGGGGTCAGACTGTGTGTGCCTCCTAGAGGGTTGTTATAACTTGTAGGTTGAACCATAGGGGTTAGGCTGTGAGAGCTACCCAGAGGGTTACCTTTTTTATTCAAGTTCCTAGATGTTTACTTGTGTACATTATTGTTAGAACTATGAATTGTAGTTGTTTGGGATTTCATGTTTTCTGCTTCTTGTTTTATTACTTGCCTTGTATTTATTGACTGTTAGGCACAGATCTTTGGGTGATTGCCTACTAGGATTGTATCTCACACCCTGTTTGGGCCATGCTTTTGGGCCCAAGAAGACTATATTGCAGTATGTATAGATAAGGGAATGTTCCCTTCAACTTAGGGTTCTTGATTGCGCTGGAGCTGGAGAGCATGGGACCAAGCTGGGGTTCGTGATGCTGAGGAGTTTATTTATTTTTCCTTTTCACTTGTTTTTAGTTGTATTCCAGCACATTTTTTTTGTTTCTGCTTTCCATATATACTTGTACCTACTACATTATTGTCATCATTTCTATATATACTTGGTGTTTCCGCAGTTTGGTTTCTATTTTTATGCATGTTGTTACTGCTTCCGTTGTTGAATGTTGTTTTTCCATTGTATACCTTACCGAATGAGGGCATAGTTTCCCCACCGACTCACCAAGGACCTCGCTGCTATTTGGCAGCCTCTGGTATTTGGGGAAATATGCTTGAGGTCATGTGGCGAACCGGGTACGGGGAACCAGTGGAGGGGATTCGGATTCGGGTCATTACAAAGTGGTATCATAGGGGTTCTTTTCTCTTGCTTTACTGTTTGGAGACTTTATCCAAGGATAGGATGAACTTGGTACTTGGTATTAAGCTGTGCTCGGGGGTAGCTAACCCCCGTATAGGGAAACTCCATACTACCTCATTAATTTCAGTTTTATGGTTTTGAGTTTTTATGGTTGGTATGTTTTCACCTAGAGTGATTTGCATGACCTGTGCGGTTATTGTTTTGATATTTCAGTTCTATTTCTGTCGCAACCCGATGAGATGAGGGTATGCCATCTCATGCATCATATAGGCACTTGTATAATCACATGTCAGGCATTCTTTCCAAGCCATCTTGGGTGAATTTGTGATTTCATGCATTTGTGATAGGCTTTGTGTAGATTATGCATGCTGTTGTGATAAATGCTTGATAGATTCTCTATTGTTATGTTAGAACACTGTTTGTATGTTCCTTGCTTAAAATAAATGACAAATTTTTGTTCTTGGTGTGTTATGGGCCCTCATTAATCATAATTCGGTGGATCATGATCCTGCTTTCTCTTGTATATGACTGTGGGAGATGCCAGACATTGATTCGTGGGGAGTATGGGCCCTCACGGATCGTAATTTGGAACCTCTTTGCCTTGTTTTAGTGTTTATGGGAGTCTGAGCAGTTTTTGAGCTACTGACCAGAAAAATACCCAAAATACATGGTGTGTAATTTTTGGATACACGTCATGTCGTTCTCAGGCCATGTCACTGACCGTGTGAGCAGAACACGGTGTCGTGAAAGTAACTTCGGGAACACACCGTGTACGGAAGGTACACGCTGTGTAAGTTCGGAGCCGTGTACCCGGTCGCGTCACTAACAACACGGGCTAGGGAAGCTCGGGTAAAACACGATGTGTCTGTAGGGAACACGCCATGTAGTCATGTCCAGTTACCCAACCATGTCATGAACAACATAGGTCGGAATTACCTTCTTTTCTAGACACCGTGTTTGTTCGGAACACGCCGTGTAGTCTTGTCCAGGTACCCGTTCTTGTCACGAACAACACGGGTCAGTGTTACATTCTTTTTCCACACGCTGTGTTTGTCTGGAAAACTCCATGTAGTCTTGTCCAGGTACTCGGCCATGTCACGAACAACACGGGATGGTGTCACCTCGACCTGTACACGTTGTGTGTGTTAAGAACACACCGTGTAGTCTCGGGTTAAGTAGGACCATGTGGGTTAGCCGTGTAAGGAGACTCGAGCAGGGGAACAGTTTTCAAGTACACTCCATGTGTGGGTGAAACACGCTGTGTAGTTTGAAGTGTACACAACTTGTAGGGCAGGTGTACACACCCATGTCAGTGGTTTAAGAAGACACGACATGTAGTTTTTATACACACCGTGTAGTCGCGTTTTTTTAAACATTTGTGTTTTCATTCCCATATTTTTGTTTTGTACTCCTGTGTTCTATGTCCTTGTTTTCTTGATCTAATTTGTGATTTTGATCTTTCAGAGCTATGCCTCTGAGATGTCCTCCGGTCATACGTTTCTCGTCAAGCAGTGATCAGACGCTAGATAGGGCTAATCAGGGACTTTTTTCCGATCCTCCAGTCGGGCTAGCCTTGGCACCGGCTGTTATACCAGTTACTGGCACTGATGCATAGTTTAGGGAAGGTTTCATGAGAATTATGCAGGCCTTCCTGGGAGCACCGCCTCCTTCCATGTCTATGGCAGACTTGACGTGGGTTTTCTAGTAGCAGCATCCTCCTACATTCTCGGGTGAAGGAGGACCTCAAGTTGCAGAGTCATGGCTGGAATCCATGCTGACTATCTTCGAGCATCTAGAGACGCCTCTAGAGAGGCAGGTCAATCTCGCCACCTACATGCTCTGAGACTCCACAAAGAGGTGGTGGGACATGATCTCATAGGCAGGTCAGCAGCAGGCTATGGCTTGGGAGGAGTTCCAGCACGTGTTCAACCACTACTTCTACCCAGAGACCCTGAGGGCCGATCGAGCCCGAGAGTTCATGAGCATAGAGTAGGGTACTATTTCTTTCATGGAGTATTCCTCTCGCTACACCGAGCTTCAGCACTTCACACCTCTCTGGGATGTGAGTGGGGTGTTCTTAGTAAGGAATTTTGAGGATGGTCTCAGGAGGGAGATCCGCTCACAAGTGAACATCTTCCAGCTGAATTCCATTACTTCCATCGTCAACCAGGCACTGATTGCGGAGCGCAATATGAGAGACTCTGGAGCTGCGATCCATGGCGGTTCTACTTCCAGAGCTAGTTTACCTCCAGATGACAGCAAGAAGCACCGTAGAGAGCCTACACGCGGTGATCCAGGAAGCGAGATGCATCATCAGGAAGCCAGGTGACATGCTACCAGTATGGCCGATCAGGGCACATGAGGCCGCAGTGCCAGAGGTACCCCGTAGAGTGTCGATCGTGTGGCAAGATGGGTCACCTTCAGGGTTTCTTCCAGGTTTTCTCACCAGCAGTTGGTGATCGAGGTTCTTCCATGAATCCTCATTCAGGAGCAGCCCCACCAGTTTCTCACCAGTCAGGGAAGTGGAGTTCTTCCAGCTGTTCGGGCCGAGGTGGAGGTAGAGGACATGGTGGTCAGCCACCAGTTCCTCAGCACCAGCAGGGAGGTTCAGCTCAATATGGTCATCCAGGGGTATAGGTCCGCGGTGCAGGCTAGTCTTTCTCTCTGGAGCAAACTTATCAGAAGCAGGATCTCGGCCTTTCTACTGTCCGAGGTCTGATTTTAGTAGCCTCATTTTTATCTTCAGCCCTTTTTGATACTGGTGCTATGCATAGCTCTATCTCTGTTGCTATCGTAGAGATCCTTGGTCTCTGCATCTTTTCTTTTCCCGACTTGTTGACACTATACACACCTTTGGGAACGAGGACATATACTGTATGCCAATGTAGAGAGTGCCCTCTTGAGGTTATAGGGCATCACTTCTCATGGGATCTCTATGTCCTAGAGATGATAGGATATGATGTCAGCCTCGACATGTACTAGTTGATTCCATTCCAGGTAGTCGTTGACTGTTATCGCCGTAGAGTGAGTTTCGTTTCACCAGAGGGCGAGTCCTTTCTTCATAAAGGCGAATGGGACATTCGGGCGAGTCGGGCAGGACTCGAGCATCTTGGTCTAAGAGGGGTGACCACCCAGATTGCTAGTCTTTTTCTAAATGACCAGGGGACTCCACATTTGGACTTTCCTCCAGTGGTGGATCACTTCAGGGACGTCTTTCTAGAGGACTTTTTAGGTTTACCTCTGGAGCATGAGGTAGACTTCTCTATTGATCTCATGCCAAGAGTGGCACTGGTATCCATTCCTCCCTATAGAATGGCAAAACCTTTGTTGAAGGAGCTTAATAAGTAGTTGGAGGAGATACAGGCTAAGGGTTTCATCTGACCCGGTAATTCTCCTTGGGGTTCTCCTGTCTTGTTTGCAAAGAAGGTAGACGGTACCATTTGGATTTGTGTGGATTATCGGACGCTGAACCAGTTGACGGTCAAGAACCGATATCCCTTGATGAGGATCAATGACCTATTTGATCATCTTCGAGGATCCCGGGTGTTCTTGATGATCTACTTTAGGTCCGGATATCATCAGTTGCGCATTAGACCATCAGATATACTTATGATAGTCTTCAGGAGTAGGTATGGTCTATACGAGTATAAATTCATGTCATTCGGCCTCAAGAATGCACCGGCAGTCTTCATGGCACTAATAAACCTAGTGTTCCATCCTTACTTGGACTCCCTCATGATGGTCTTTGTGGACGTTATCTTGGTGTACTCTCACACTCGACATGACCATGCCTCACATCTTGAGATCGCTTTGAGTACACTAAGAGAGCATCAGATTTATGCTAAGATCTCGCAGTGACACTTCTGGATGGATCAGATTCACTTCTTGGGTCACGTCATCTCAGAGGTAAGAGTATCTATGGACCCAGAGAAAGTGAGAGCTGTAGTTTCTCGGGAGTAGTCGAAGAACTTCTTTGAGGTACGGAGCTTTCTAGGGCTGGCTAGATACTACAGATGCTTCATTCACGACTTTTCTCATCTAGCCGCACCTTTGATAGGTCTGACCAAGAAGGGGGAAAATTTCTTATGGTAAGATTATTGTGAGTCAGCCTTTCAGGAGCTGAAAGGTAGGTTGACCTCAGCACCAATACTGGTCTTGCCGGAGCCAAGCAAGAACTACACTGTTTAATGTGATGCTTCAGGTATCGGGCTGGGGGTTGTTCTTATGCAGGGATATGGAGTCGTTGCATACGGGTCTCGCCAGTTGACGCCACATGAGAGGAACTACCCTACATACGATATGGAGTTGGCAACTGTTGTTCATGCCTTGCACAGTTGGAGGCACTATCTTCTGGGAGAGCACTTTTTGGTCTTCACTGACCACAAGAGTCTCAAGTATATCTTCACTCAGCGTGACCTGAATCTGAGGCAGTGTAGGTGGGTTGAGTATCTACAGTCTTTTGAATTCGAGCTCGCCTATACGCCAGGTAAGGGAAACGCAGTGGCTGATGCGTTTAGCAGGAGAACTCAGGTTTATGAAGTTCAGGAGGCCAGCAGTGATTGGAAGCTGATAGCCTTGTTCTCTGAGATGCATCTGGAGGTGCATGAAAAACAGGGACAGACATACCTTTCATCTATAGTTGTTACCTCGACACTACTTGATCAGGTGCGGATGAGGCAGCTATCAGACTCAGAAGGCTTATTCCTATAGGAGAGTGTGTCGGGAGGGGACCCTCTTCCTATATGGACAGTGGGTAAGGATGATATCTTGCATTTACAGGGACGTGTATGGGTTCCAGAAAACATACGCGAGGAGATGATGTAGGATTTTCATTCCTCTGCTTGGTCAGTTCACCCTGGTGTCACCAATATGTATCAGGATCTTCATCACCAGTACTGGTGGCTATGTATGAAGAAGGATGTTTCTGGTTTTTTCATGAGGTGTTCTACTTGTCAGGAGGTGAAAGAAGAGTATCAGCGACCATAAGGCCTTTGGCAACAGCTACCCATTCTGGAGTAGAAGTGTAACGATGTCGCGATGGACTTCGTGACTGGGTTGCTAAGGTTGCCTCGAGGAAACGATGTTGTTTGGGTTATCGTCGATAGGCTCAAAAAGGTTTCCCACTTCTTTCCGATTAAGGAAAACTTCAGTGTTGATGATCTGGTATGACTTTACATCTGGGAGATCATTCGTCTGCATGGAGTTCCACACTCCATTGTTTCAGAAAGGGATGCGCGCTTCACTTCTTGGTTCTGACAGGGACTTCAAAAGTCCTTGGGTACACAGGTACTTTTGAGTACATCATACCATCCCCAAACTAATGGCCAGTCCGAGCGCACGATCTAGGTGCTTGAGGATATGCTCCGAGCATTCATTCTAGACTTTGGCGGTTCTTGGGAGAAGAATATCCCTCTGGTGGAGTTCACCTACAACAATAGTTTCTAGGTGACCATTCAGATGGCTCCATACGAGGCTTTGTACGGTAGGCCATGCCGATCACCCTTATGCTGGCTGGAGGTAGGAGAGACATATTTGTTGGGACCTTGTCTCGTTTAGGAGACCTCAGAGTAGATAGAGATGATTCAGAAGCGGATGGATACAATGCAATCTTGACAGAAGTCTTATGCTGATCAGCAGAGAAGACCTCTGGAGTTCGAGGTTGGTGATCAGGTTTTCTTGCATGTTGCACCAAGGTTGTGACACAAGAGGATTTAGAGATAGGGTAATATTTCACCGCGGTAAGTTGGCCCGTTTTAGGTCTTGGAGAGAGTGGAGTTGGGCGCCTATCGATTGTAGCTACCTCAGAGGTATCGGGCAATGCACGACGTATTCCACGTCTCTCAACTCCGACGTTACTTTTCAGACCTGTCTCACGTATTTCAGCCCGAGGAAGTCGAGCTTGAAGAAGATGCATCGTTCGAGGGGCATCCTATCCGGATTGTCTATCATAGTACGAATGTTCTCCATGGTTTATCTGTTCCTCTAGTACGAGTCCTATGGCAGCACGGGCGAGTGGAAGTTGAGACCTGGGAGAGGGAGGCCGGTGTATGATTGCAGTGGCCGGAGCTATTTGGGGTTTCTTCTTCTCCACCTTGTTAGGGAAATTCAGGGATGTATTTCTTTAAGTGGGGAATTTTTTAAGAACCCAGATCTTCGTTTAGGTATGTTTTTCCTTTTTCCGGAGTTTTTATTATAAATAAACCTTCTGAATATTTTTGAAGTACACGCCTTGTACTTTCTGAGTACACGCCATGAACTCTTCTCCGGCTAGAAGTCATGTGTTGGTCGTGCATGGGCCACTCACACATTGTGTAGGGGTGACATGGAATCCAATTTTGGCAGAGTATAGAAAAACCACTACACGCCATGTACATTAAAAATACACGCCATGTAGTTTTCTTTTTTTTTCAGTAAATGGACTGGGGTCGCGCCTAACCCCCGATTTCATCTTCTTCTCCAGTTTATGTCCTTCTGAAGTGACCCATACGACAAAATCTTCCCGATATCCCACCTCGTCGTCCGTTCTCTGATTCGAGCACGGTCGATTGCATTGGAAGCACAGCGGTGAGTTATTCCTTATACTTGAGCCATGTTTCTTGATTCTTCCTTATTTTCAAGATATCGTAGGTTGAGCATTTTGTGCGTTTTCTTAGATATATGCCGTTATAAGGGGAATCTTTCGTCATGGTTCACATATATCGATCTCCTATGATCGAGGTAGGTGTTTTGTGCCTTTCCGTAGAAAGTTGATGAGTATTTGATGCAAATTCCACAAATTCCCATGAACAGGGAATTGGTGGTTTCCTGTTTTTTCCCTTCTTTTTTCTTCATTGCTTGATTGCTTTAGTAAAGGTTGATTCTTGTGAGTAGAGTTATTATTTTGTTCTCAGGTTGCTTTTCCATGCTAGTTTTGCTTATTAGGCGTTTCTCCAGTCGTCATGCCTAGTTGTAGGATTGTTGATTGTTGCCTTGTTTTAATGCTGAGCCTTAGTTGATAGCCAATTAGTTCTTGAGGTTTACATGGATGATGTGCACATGTTGAGCATGTTTTGTTTCACTCAGGACTGTGAGAACCTAAAGTAGTAGACCAAAGGGATAATTGACAGAAGGGCTTCTCTAGAGTGTCTTTTAATTATGATGCAAGACCATAGAGGGAATTGACATTGAGTGCTTCCCCAGAGAGTCTGTAGTTCCACAACGTGGGGCATAGGGGGAATGGAAGATGAGTGCATCCCCAGAGAGCCTTTAGCATGATACGATACTATAGGGGGAAATGATAGTGATTGCTTCCCCAGAGATTTTATAATCAATTACATAGCTAAACCAGAGGAGTGAGACTGTGTGTGCCTCCTTGAGGGTTTCTAGAACTTGTAGGTTGAACCATAGGGGTTAGGCTGTGAGTGCTACCCAGAGGATTACCTGTTTTCTTCTTGTTGCTGGTTGTTTACTTGTGTACTTTATTGTTAGAACTGTGAATTGTAGTTGTTTGTGCTTTCCTTTATACTGGTTCTTGTTTTATTACTTGCCTTGTATTCATTGACTATTAGGAACCGATCTTTGGGTGATTTCCTACTGGGATTGTATCTCACACCCTGTTTGGGCCATGCTTTTGGGCCAAAGCAGACTATATTGCTGCAGGTATAGGTAAGGGCAAGCGCCCGTCTACTTTGGGTTCTTGATTGCGCTGGAGCTGGAGAGCATGGGACCGAGCCGGGGCTCGCGATGCTGAGGAGTTTATTTTGTTTTCCTTTGCACTTTTTTCAGTTGTATTCCAAAAAGTTTTTGTGGTTGATTATTTCCATAGAAACTTTTACTTGTTGCATCATTTTCATCATTGCTATATATACTTGTTGTTTCCGGTGTTTGGTTTCTGTTGTTATGCATGTAGTTACCGCTTCTGCTGTTGATTGTTGTTTTTCCGCTGTATACCTTACCGAATTAGGGCATAGTTTCCCCACCGACTCACCAAGGCCCTCGCTGCTAGTTGGTAGCCTCTGGTATTTGGGGAAATGCACTTGAGGTCATGTGGCGAACTGGGTATGGGGAACCAGTGGAGGGGCTACGGATTCGGGTCGTTACATCAAATTTATCTTATCATGTGAAGGATCATGTTCCCACATTGGTAGGAAACTGTTAATCCTATCAAATGGTAACTTGAATTAATTAAAACATTCACAAGAATCAAGTAAACACATCAATTTCAATTGGTTCAGCACTATGGGATAGTCCAAGGAGCATAAGATGATAGTGTGTCTATCGTACCAATATCCACTATTCTTAACTATATATGGAATAAAAAAGTTCTGTCAAAGTCACTATATGCCATGGAAACTGACTTTACAATATTTTAGGGATATCTCACTATGCCCCTCATAACAATTCAATCAATTCTCCCAATATCACTTATTTGAGATAATTCTAACTTAGTTTATCGACCAGGACATCACTACTATGAATTGAAATTATTTTCTTTGACCCTACCTAGAATGAGACATTTGTTACACTATATACCTGGGTCAATGAAGACTGAAAGCCCTATTCTATGAAAAAATATTACTCAATACTGCCTTTGATGAAGATCCTTCATTAAGCACACTCATTCTTGAAGAACCCCTACCTTCGCGAAGCTCACTAAGCCAACAAAGTATACCCAATCATCACAAATATCACATTAATCATAAGCATTGGCATCCGTCAAGACTAAACATGTCTTTTCATGATTATCAATCTCTATTATAAACCTATATTTGAGGATCCCCCCTAGCTTCAATAAATCAAAAAGATTCTGGATATTCGTTGAAAATGTTCATGATAAGTAAAGAGGCTAGCCTTATATTTATAGGATCAGCATTCATGATGCTCTTCCACCTCTAGAACCATTTACTAATTTTCCAAAAATATCTTCCTCGAGCTCCTCCCTTATCAATGATCCGCTAAAATTTTTATGTAGTCAGGGAGAACACCATCAACACATTATGCGGTCGTAATGCTCTTGTTATTATATTCACAAAGATCAAAGTATCCATTCGTGGTGCTCCACATCTTCATGATCCTCAACCAAGTCTTCATGCTTCTAATGCCATTACTATTTTCATAAAGTATGTATTCTAAAAACACCACGTCACAATGATATCCTATTCCTACATATTCTTGACCCCAAAAAATTGGGAAGCACTAGCCAAAAATTATATCTTCAATACTATTGTCATCTTGAACTATAAGATACATTTTCATTAAAACTATGTAATATTCCTTGTACTCCCTAATCTTCCATGTGGAATATTGACAAAGAACACAAAACATACTCTATTTCATGTCATTATCATCATTGGTTCCAAAAATATCCCCATTTGTGTTTTTTAGAAATCTATAGTCAAAATCAATAAAGCACCAGCCACTATTAAAACCTAATATGAAAGAAAATACTCAACTAACACTCTAATTCAATGTGAGCAATGGTCGCTGTTGAAAATAATAGAAGAATGACTTGGGTTCTGGTGTCATGAAATGATTAAATATTTCTAAGCTATTCTCTAAATGTTTACTCATAACAACAAATTGGTTTCTCTATTCTCATTCTATGACATTACAACTCATTCTCCAAAATTATAACTCATCATTCCTCCCTAGTATAAATCATTGAATTTTTTCATTAGCCTACAACCAAAAAACCATAAGTTTTCCATTTTCCATGTTCATTATCGACCTTTGTACCATTGAATAATTGAATTTTTCCATTCTCACCGATTTTCAATAAATCCAAATGCCTCGTTTTGACTTATACATCTCCAAACATAATTCCCCTAGATCATATCTCCCCTATAAAACTACATCACTTTAACACAGAGATTAAAATAGTTAATTCAACTGGGGAGAGGGGTGACATCATAACCTCCTTATGCATTGGGTGGTGGTTAAACATTGAGTTAAGACTGATGATTCTCGAATACATGTGCTAATAATGGATTTGTTAGTATGCCAACCACTTGATCATCAGTTCCAACATGACCCATTGTAATCATGCATTATAGAACTTTTTCCTTTATGAAGTGATATTTGATTTCAATGTTTTTTGTATAATAATTATGAATAGGATTATTTGTAAGATAAATTGTGATCTTGTTATCATTGTAAATCAACACTTTTTGTCTCACATCATCACTAATACAAGTCAACTTCATCTAAAGTAGTTGAGTAAAAACACTTGTAGTAGAGATATACTGAGATTCAGTACTATTAAGAGAAGTACTTTCCAATTTAATAATAAAACAGCCCACACATTTCATTCCAATATGGAATGCTCCACCACATGTTCAGTTTCAATCAACAACATTTACATCCCAGTTAGTATCAGGAAATGATGATTGTTCACTATATCTTCCTTTATTAAAGTATTATCCATAATTGTGAGTACCTTTAATGTGCCTCGTGATTATTATCACTGCCTATATATGTTCTTACATCATAGGAAAATTAATGTAATATACATGACTTATTTTAAAGGTAAATTTTATTTAATTTCTATTCATTCTTTGTTTTGTGGGTTTCCTAAGTTTTTATGGAGGAATGAGTGAGTATTCATGAATTGGGCCAAACCGCGAGCCTAATTCCAGTTTTAAAATTATTTTTTGTTTCTTTTATAACTCATTAAGTTTTCAAGATTTTTCATCCATTCAAATTACTATTTGGCCTCCCCTGACCTATTAACACCACCAATTTAATTTGGAGCCTTTATAAATCCATAACCAAGGTTTATTTGGGTTTTTATTTAAGGGTTTGGGCCTTCCCGAAAGCCCAATTCCAGTTTTAAAAATAAATTTTATTTGTTTTATAACATAATAAATTTTTGAGATTTTTCTATGATTTTATGTCTCACCCAAAACCATTGAACCCAGAAATGCGTCTAAACTCTCTCCGCCCTCTTTGGAGCTCTAGTTCATCGCGAATTGGTACGAAACTCCATAGGGTTCCTCAAATCGTTCATATTTGAAGAGGAAAATTATTTATTTAATAACTCTCTCAATTATTAATATTTTTCCTCTA
Organism: Viscum album; assembly: GCA_963277665.1. Classification (NCBI taxonomy): domain Eukaryota; kingdom Viridiplantae; phylum Streptophyta; class Magnoliopsida; order Santalales; family Viscaceae; genus Viscum; species Viscum album. The sequence goes on along the minus strand of OY728163.1, from coordinate 1,527,110,650 downwards.
TTCCAATTCCTAAATGGCATACTGATTCTTGTTTAAACGAAACCTTAATTTTGGATGTTTTAAATTTCAGCTACTGTTGTTTTGGAGTTATTACTTCAAGATACTTTAAGTAAGTGAGCCAGTTTCTTTCCTCATTCAAATTGCTTAAGGTTTCATTTATTTTTATTGGGTTTATTCCCTCTTCCTTTAATTCCCAAATGACCAGGGGGTAGGTTTTCGAACCTATGTTTTAACCTTGGGTTTTATTTTTCAATTCTTGTGGTTTTAGGTTTGTTCTAGGTCCTTATTTGTGCGACGGTGGTGCAAATTAATTTTCACACGGTGATTCAAGGGTTTTCATTAATTTGGTAGGTGATTCAATTTTTTATGTAGTATTTGTGAATTGGATATTGAATTTATGGTATTTTCATGGTTATTTAATTTTATTATTGCTGAAAAATATTATTTTAGGTGTGTTTGTATTTAAAATGAATATTAAATTCCAATTTTATATGAAATTGTGGGATTTTCATAGAAATGTTTTATTAGTTTATTTTGGGCTACCCTAGAAGTAATTAGTTGATCTTATTGAACTGAAATAGGGATTAAAATACTGTTTTGAATGATCATCCCTTGTGTTTGTTTCTGCGAATGATGGTTTTAACGGTGTTTGTGAACCATATGAAATTCTAAGAGATGTGTTGTGTAAAAATGGAGGTTTTGAAATGATTCCATTTCATGAACCATATGGGGCTTCCCTAAAAAATGATTTGGTGCTTTCACTAAAATTTATTTGAATTCCCTTTCTATTTTGGAAACTTAATAATGTGCACATAGTGTGCAAGTGGGGTTTTAAAGGAGTTTTGTGTCTGAAACACTACGGGATTTTGAAGAATTGTTTTATTAAAAATATAAGTGTTTTGTTGCATGTTTTAAGTGGTATAAAATGTGTTATCTACTGTATTGGTTGTGTTTGAAAATTAATGGTGTTTTATATGAATATTTATTTATGTTTCATGCTACAATTGATTGAGCATAAAAGGTGATGCCCGGGTACCTAGGTGGGGAGGATTTGTACTAGTACAGCTAGTGGACCAGATGGGTTTTGTCCCTGTTTCACTTAGACTTTGGATAAGGGCAACTCTAACTAAACTATGTGGATGATTATTGGGGACCACTAGGTTATGGGTATGTTCCCTACTAGTGGATCGTGCACGATAATGGATTTTTCTATGGTTACTTTACACCGAGGTACGAGGTACATAGGGCCCAAGACAACCTAGTGCCTAGGGGTGTTCCCATTGTTGTTTATCATTGTATTTTTAGTATTAACCCATGTATTAGGGTGTTCTTGGAAGTAAATTAATGTATCTAACATTTATATTTAAATTTTTCAACATTATGAAATTTTTGGATTGAAAACTGTTTTCAAATGAATGTTACATTTCATGGAATTTTAACACTGTTTTTCCTTACTTATTAAAACTGCTTGATTTTTCGCATTGTATTTCATGATATTTGGAATAATTGGGTGGTATCCTATTAGGCATAGTATAAAACCATAATTACACCCCTTGGGTGTAATTATACTTTGTTATGTTTGACTCATGTAAAGGAAAGGCTAAGGGTGATGGCAGTTCAGGGTGTTAGTTCCCATCCTTGGTGCGGAGTTGTGGAGATGGCTTTTGGGTGATTACCCCTTGTCGTGTAGAGTATGTGGGGTAGTATTTCTGCTGTATTTATTTGTATTTGGACCTTTTTTATTGTATTTAAACCAATTTATTCCGTTCTGGTTTTTTGTTAAGATTTTTTTGGATCAAAAATTTCAGATTTATATTTGGGATTGTTTTAATGTGTTATGTTTTCATAATCTGGTAAATCGTTCCCAAACCTAAATCAATGATACATGGGCACTTGTGCCTGCCAATGGGGATAGGGAACGCCCTTATGGCCTTGTCACAGGCTGGTTTTGGTGCTGGTTTAGTGGAAACCAGATTCGGTTCGTGACAAAATGGTATCAGAGTAGGTTAAAGTTTTTGGGTTATATTGATATTTGGGGATGAGTCAGGATAGATAGGAGCTAGGACTGTCGGGGCTCATAATTTTGGTTGTGAGAAGGGTTCCTGGCCTGAACCTCTCATGGAAGACCTTGAGTCACTCGGGGATTTTGTAATTTACGGATTTACTTAACTTCTAGGTGAGACGTGTGGGCTGCAGACCACATGTGGACATCAGGCGGATGTGGAGTAGTTGTTTATTTTATTACTGAAGTTTTTTTATTTTATTTATATCTGATGTATTTGATTAAAATTTTCAGAATTTTGGTATTAACATTTTTGTTTGATTGTTTCATTTTGTAGCAACATGCCTCCCCGGAAAGCTCCCACGCGCCCAAAAGAGGAAGCTTGAGAGAGTTATCCCAAACCAATTGATCAGAGGCTCATTGAGGCTGTGGTTTAGGCTATCCAATCTTTGGGATAGGGACCAGCTCCTACTCCTATTCCTGTTTGGACAGAAGAGACAGATCCTAGAAAAGATAAAGCACAAGAGTTTCTGAAAAACAAGCCTCCTGCCTTCCGAGGTAGCTCAGAACCCCAGGAAGCAGAAGAATGGAACAAGAATATTGAGCGTATGTTTGAGTTCCTGGAAACACCCGAGGATCTCAGGGTGAAGTTTTCCTCCTTTCTATTGGAGGGTCCCAGTCGTAAGTAGTGGGAGTCAGTGCTTCAGGCTAGGAAGAATGAGCAGATGCGCTTGGGAGATTTCAAGGCTGTCTTCAATGAACAGTACTACCCTGAGGTGTTGGATTATGCTAGGTCTAGAGAGTTCATGGAACTTGTTCATGTGAATCATTATGTGATGGAGTATTCCAACCATTTCGATGAGTTGGTTTGGTAGGCTCCAGAAATTGTCTCTAATGAGCAAGCAAAGGCGCAGAGGTTTGAGAAAGGCTTGCAACTAGAGATATACTCTCAGGTGTTCTTGTTTAAGATGAGGACCTATGCTTAGGTCTTTAATCAGGCGTGCATGGTGGAGATTGATAGGAAAGGTAGGGTTGGTTTCTATGGTTCAGTATCAGCAGTGGGAAGTGGCAGCTCCTCAGAGAAGAAAAGGAAGCGGGAGGATCATGTGAAGAAAGGAGGAGGCAGTTCAGGGCACTCATCCAGGCAGTTTTCGTCAGCAGATTCTGATGTAAGATCCGTAATGTGCCACCAGTGTGGGAAGCCCGGGCACATCTGACCAGCATGTCCACTTCCTTTGAAGCCTTGTTACCAGTGTGGAGGTATGGGGAATTTGCAGCATTTCTGTGGTGTGGCACGTCCACTTCTGTGTGGGCCTGGGTCAGTGGCTTCAAGTGGAGTTCCAGCATAGTCTAAGCTGTCGAGGACTATGATATCTTGATTTTGAAGCCATGGTGGTAGGGATGGGTCATCTTCTGGGAAGATCTAGTTCAGGGAAGAGCCACAGACGAGCGGTCTTCTTCAGGCAGAGACCGGACATCTCCATGTGGTGGATCAGGCACCAGCAGGATCAGAGGCGGGACCGTCGACAGTTTGAGGTACCGTTTTGATCGTATCTTCTATAAATTGTTCTCTTTTTTATACTGGTTCATCTGTTTCATTTATTTATGCCTGTTTTGTGGACATGCTGAATTTTCCAACTGATTTTATGTCTTTCGCAATGGAGTTGGTGACACCACTGCGAAAGGAGCAGGGTCTCAGGTGCCCGTCGTGTGCGCTTTCTGTGTCAGGGGTCGAGATGGAGTGGGACCTATTGGTATTAGATATGGACCTTTTTTATGTCATACTTGAGATGTATTGGCAAGTACACATCCAAGAACACATCAATTGCTACAAACGGCATGTGAGTTTCACGGAACCTGATGGGAGTTGTCAGGTGTTTCGTGGAGAATGGGATCCTCGGTCAGGTCACGCAGGGTCTCTACTCCCAGAGTTGCAAAGTGTTATATTTTAGTTATCTTTTCTCATTCTAGAGGATGGCCTTTCCCCTGAAGGTGCACTACCTCATGTAGTGAATGAGTTTTCAGAGGTATTCTCGGATGATTTTCCTGGTTTTCCCCCAGAGCGGGATGTGGAGTTTTCGATTGATCTAGCGATGAGAACATAGCCGATATGTCTTACCTCTTATCACATGGACCCTACCAAGCTGAGGGAATTAAAGATATAGCTGGATGACTTAGAATACAAAGGATTAATTAACCTGAGCATCTCTCCTTTGACCGCTCCTGTGTTGTTTGCGAAAAAGGCTGATGGATCCCTCTGGTTGTGTATTGACTACCGGAAGCTGAATAAGGTAACAATTAAGAATAAATACCCTTTGCACAGAATAGATTATTAATTAGATCAGTTGAAGGGGGAAAATTGGTTCTAAATGATAGAACTGCATTCAGGGTATCATCAACTTTGGTTGGAAGAGTCAGATATCCCAAAGACAGCCTTTCGAAGTAGGTATGACCACTTTGAGTATTTGTTCATTCCCTTAGGATTGATGAATGCTCCAGAGGTCTTTATGGAACTCATGAATTGGGTGTTTCATCGGTATCTCAATTCCATTGTTGTGGTTTTCTTGGATGACATTTTGGTATACTCTTACTCTGAGGAGGAACACGAATATCATTTGTGGATCATTTTGGGTACATTACGAGATCACCGCCTCTATGAAAAGTTGTCAAAGTGCACTTTCTGGATCAGGGAGGTAATATTTCTGGGGAATGTGATCTAGGAGCATGGAGTTTTAGTTTACCCCAAGAAAACTAGTGTGGTCATGTCATGGGAGCCACTAAAGATTGTGTTTGAGATCAGGAGTTTCCATGGCCTGACTGGTTATTACAGGTGATTCGTTCGGGATTTCACTCAACTGGCTTCACCAATGACCGCACTCACCCATAAAGGGGTGAAATTTTTATGGGGTCCAGACTGTTAGGCATCATTCGAGGAGATGAAGAGGTGGTTGAATACTGCCCCCGTGCTGATTTTTCTAGAGACTGGAAAGGGATATGTGGTCTATTGTGATGCTTCAGGTATGGGACTTGGGTGGATGCTTATACATGATGATAATGTGGTGGAATATGGCTCTCGCCAACTACGAACACACGAAAAGAAATACCCTACCCATGAATTGGAGTTGGCAGTGTTGATGCATGATTTGAAGACTTGGCATCAATACCACATAGTGGAGAAGTTTGCGGTCTACTCAAATCCCAAAAGCTTAGCCTATATCTTCTCACAGAAGGACCTCAACTTGAGGCAGCGTCGCTGGATCGAGTAATTGCAAGGGTTCATCTTTGAAATTCTCTATACCCTAGGAAAGGGTAATGTGTTGGTTGATGGTTTGAGAAGAAGAGTTCCAATGCGGGTTTTGAGGAAGTCTAGTGATGAGTGGAAATTGATGGGGCTCTTTTCTCAGATGCATGTGGAGACCAGGGAACACAGTGGACGAGCATTCTTGGCGGGATTCCAGTTGACTCCTTCTTTGTATGAGTTGATTCAGCGGGAACATCCCAGTGATGATCTTTGTTAGTGGTCAAAGAATTTTCTTCATGGTGATGATACATCCTCTGATTGGTCATCATCTCCTGAGGGCATCTTGTGCTTCATGGGCTGTTCAGTAGTGTCGTTATCTCTGCGGAAGGTGGTGATGCAGGATAGCCACCAGTCTCAGTGGGCTGTCCATCCGGGTGCCGCTAAGATGTATTAGGATTTCCATCGTCAGTTTTGGTGGACTAGTATGATATGGGACATAAAAGACTTTGTTTCGAGCTGCTACACATACCAGCAGGTGAAAGAAGAGAACCAAAGGCCCTCCAGTTTTCTCCAACCACTGTCCATTCCTACCTAGAAGTGGGACGAGGTCTCCATGGACTTCATTTTTGGCTTACCTTGTACACCTCAGGGTAATAATGTCATTTGGGTGGTTATTGATCGTCTGAACGAATCATCCCACTTCATTCCAATAAAAGATATAACTACTTTGGATGAGTTGGGCCATTTATATCTTCAAGAAGTAGTGAGACTCCTGGCATACCATTAGCAGTTGTCTCAGATAGATACCCCCTATTCACTTATCGATTTTGGGAAGGCCTTCAGATTTCCTTGGTGTCTCAGATTAAGATGAGCACGACATACCACCCTCAGACGGATGATCATACAGAGTGGGCGAATCAGATTTTGGAGGACATGCATCGCGCATGTGTCCTAGAATTTGGAGGTTCTTAGGATAGACATTTTGGATTGGTTGATTATTCTTATAATAGAAGTTACCCATCCTCAATTTGAAGGGACCCTTTTAAGGTGCTCCATGGTCGTCCATGTCGGTCCCCCCTATGTTGGGTTGAGGTAGGAGAGACTTCACTGTTGGGGTTGAGCCTTGTGCAGGAGACTTATGAGAAGGTCAAGTTGATCAGGCAGCGCTTATTGACAGCTCATTCGTCATAAATCTTATACTAACTGGAGGTGTCGAGACCCAGATTTTTTTGTGGGTGACAGGGTATTCTTGAAAGTGGCCCCATGTCTAGGCCATCATTGATTGGGGAAGCAAGGTAAGATAATGTCGCGGTATGTCAGGCCCTTTGAGATCACTCAGTGTATTGGAAGGGTGGCATACAGGTTATCCTTAACTTCTCAGTTAACTTCCATCCATGATGTCTTCCACGTCTCTCAGTTGAATAAATACAACCCAGATTTATCTCATGTGTTGAGTTGGGAAGAACTGGTGATAGAGACTGACTTGTCTGTTTTTGAGAGGACAGTGAAAATATTAGACTCCTAAGAGAAGATAATTCGAGGGATTTCTATTCCATTAGCCTGGGTTCTATGTCAGCATGGGAATGATACACATGAGACATGGTCGCGAAAGTCACGGGTCGAGGAAGAGTACCCATTCTTGTTTTCCAATCAAGCTTTATGTTGGATTTTCGGGGAGAAAAGTCGTTCATGGTGGAGAGAATTGTCACATACAAGACTTATTTTAAAGGTAAATTTTATTTAACTTCTATTAATTCTTTGTTTTGGGGGTTTCCTAAGTTTTTATGAAGTAATGAGTGAGTTTTCATGAATTGGGCCAAACTGTGAGCCCAATTCCAGTTTTAAAATTATCTTTTGTTTCTTTTATAACTCATTAATTATTCAAGAATTTTTATCCATTAAGATTCCTACTTGGGATACCCTGACCTATTAACACCACCAAGTCAATTTGAAGCCTTTAGAAATCCATAACCAAGGTTTATTTGGGTTTATATTTAAGGGGTTGGGCCTGTCCGAAATCCCAATTCCAGTTTTAAAAATAAATTTTATTTGTTTTATAACTTATTCAATTTTTTGGATTTTTCGATGATTCCAAGTCTCACCCAAGAACATTGACCCAGACATGCTTCTAAACTCTCTCCCCACTCTTCGGAGCTCTGGTTCATCGTGAATTGGTGCAGAACTCCATAGGGTTCATCAAATCATCCAGATTTGAAGAGGTAAATTATTTCATTCATAACTCTCTCAATTATTAATATTTTCCTCCATTTCTGTTCATAAATGTCCTACTTATTCTTCTTCAAATGAACCCCAAATTTTTGATATTTTTAAATTTCATCTACTGTTGTTTTGGATTGATTATTTGAAGATGCTTCAAGTAAATGAGTCCATTTCTTTCCTCTTTCAAATTGCTTAGGGTTTTATTTATTTTTATTAGGGTTTATTCCCTCTTCCTTGAATTCCCAAATGAACATGGGTAGGGTTTCGAACCTATGTTTTAACCTTTGGTTTTCTTTTTCAATTCTTGTGGTTTTAGGTTTGTTCTAGGTCCTTGTTGGTGAGGCGGTGGTGTGAATTAATTTTCACATGGTGATTCAAGGATTTTCCTTAATTAGGTAGGTGGTTCCATTGTGTATGCAGTATTTGTGAATTTGATACTGTGTTTTTGGTATTTTCATGCTTATTTAATTTTATTATTGCTGAAAAAATAGTTTTAGTGGTGTTTGTATTTCAAATGATTCTTAAATTCCAATTTCATATGAAATTTGGGGATTTTCATAGAAATGTTTTATTAGATTATTTAGGGCTACCCTAGAAGTAATTAGTTGATTTTATTGAACTGTAATAGCGATTAAAATACTGTTTTAAATGATTATACCTTGTGTTTGTTGTTGTGAAAGGTGTTTTTAATGGTGTTTGTGAACCACATTAAATTCTAAGAGCTGTGTTGTGTAAAAATGGAGGGTTTCCAATGATGTCATTTCATGAACCATATGGGCCTGACCTAAAAAATGATTTGGTGTTTTCACTAAAATTTATTCAGCTTCCCTTTTTGTTTTAGAAACTTAAAAATTTGCACATAGTGTGCAAGTGGGGTTTTAGGGAGTTTTTTGTCCGAAACATTACGAGATTTTGAGGAATTGTTTTATTAAAAAGCTAAGTGTTTTGTTGTGTGTTTTAAGTGGTATAAAATGTGTTACCTACTGTATTAGTTGTTTTTTTTACCATTAATGGTGTTTTATATGAATATTTATTTATGTTTCATGCTGAAATTGATTGAGCACAAAAGGGGAAGCCCGGGTACCTAGGTGGGGCGGATTTGTACTAGTAAAGCTAGTGGACCGGATGCGTTTTGTCCCTGTTTCACTTAGAATTTGGATAACGACAAATCTAAATACACTATTTGGATGATTATTGGGGACTACTAGGTTATGGGTATGTTCCCTACTAGTGTCTTGTGCATGAGAATGGATTTTTCTATGATTACTTTACACCGAGGTACGAGGTACATAGGGCCCAAGACAACCTAGTGCCTAGGGGTGTTCCCAATGTTGTTGCTCATTGGATTTGTTGTATTTACCCATTTATTAGGGTGTTTTTGGAAGTAAATTAATTTATCTAAAATTTATATTTCAATTTGTGAACATTCTGAAATTTTTTTATTGAAAACTATTTTCAAATGAAAGTTACATTTCTTGGAATTTTAACACTGCTTTTCCTTGCCTATTAAAACTGCTTGATTTTTCACATTGTATTGCATGATATTTGGAATCATTGGGAGGTATCCTATTGGGATTGTATCACACCCTACAGAAACACCTTGGGTGTAATTATAATTGGTTATGTTTGACTTAGGTAAAGGAAAGGCTAAGGTCGATGGCGGTTCAGGGTGTTAGTTCCCATCCTTGGTGCGAAGTTGTGGAGACGACTTGTGTGTGATTAACCCTTGTCATGTGGAGTCCTTGGGGCTGTCTTATTGCTGTCTTTATTTGTATTTGGACCCTTTTTATTGTCTTTCAACCAATTTATTCTGTTCTGGTTTTTGGTTAAGACTTTTTTGGCTCGAAAATTTCAGATTTATATTACGGATTTTTTTAATGTGCTATGCTTTCATACTCAGGTAAGTCATTCCCAAACCTATATAAATGATATCAGGGCACTTGTGCCCAACCATGGGGATAGGGAAAGCCCTTCAGGCCTTTTCATGGGCTGGGTTTGGTGCTGATATTGGTGGAAACTAGATTCAATTCGTGACAATGAAAGTGGGTCAATACTCATGTTAAAATGATAATATCTGTTTTTGAAGTAGTAAAGAACAATAAGCATCCAATGATTCTCTTGTACATTGTATGATCTACAGATGATCCATCTTCAAGCTTTCCCAGTTTTCTCCTAACCCCAATTAGAGTCGATATTGGTTTGGAATCATGTATATTTAATTTCTTCAGAAACTTTATTTTATACTTTTATTGAGAAATAAAAGTGTAGTATTTCCTATGAATCAATTTCATCCCTAAGAAATATGTGAGGTCACTAATAATAGACAATTGAAATTATGATTTTATGTGATTGGGAAATTCATCCGTTGATCCCTAACTTCTTCCAAAAAATATAATATCATATACCTACACAAATGCCATGAAAATATCATTCAATTAATTCTTCACATATAGATTGTGATTCAATCCTCCCCTTTTAAATATGCACTTCTATTGATATGAATAAACATGAGAGTACCACACCCATGGTTCCTGTTTCAGACTATATAGTTCCTTCTTTAATATTCAAACCTTTATTTAATTATTATGATGATAAAAACCCACTGGTTGTTCAATGTAGGCTTCTTCATCAATAACACCATTCAAGAATGCTATTTTCACATCCATTTAATACAATTTTTATCCTCTTTTAATTTCAATGGAATCAAAAATCCTGGCTGACTCCAGTATCACCACTAGATAAAATGTTTCTTCAACATCAACACCTTCAATATGGGAATATACCTTACACACAAATTTCACATTTTATCTAATCACATTACCTTGATCTAAAATTTATTCTTAAATATAATCTTTTTAAAAATGAAATTTTGAATTTTGGGTCTCATAATAATACCCCATGTCTAGTTCTTATCAATATAATCTGGAACATCATTCATGGATATAACCCATGATTAATCCATTATATATTCTTCAAATGAATATTGTTCCACAACTGATAGGAAGAAATATTTTTCTTTATTATCATTATCCTTGTTTGTGTGGGTGATGTCAAATCCCTAATGATGTTAGATTGACCAATCTCCTCTCTTTGATTTATCCTGTGGGGTTTAGAATAATTTTCATCAACAATAGTTTAATCTCTATATTCTTCTTCTAAATAATCCTCGGGATGTGATCCATGAATTATTTGAACATCTTCCTATATATCTATATGTGGATTATTTTAATTTCCATATTATTCTTCATCTTATATCATATCAGTATAATATTTAATTGAGTCATTTTTTTATATTCAATGAAATTCACATGATTCCTTTGCACAATTTTTCCATGATGATTATTGAAAAATTAGAAGGATTTTCTCTTTATTGATTATTTTATGAATATTCCTTCATCTACAGCATCACTATACTTCTCTTTATTTCTTTATTGTTTTTGATGAAACATTTACTTCCGAGGACATTAAAATGATTCAAAGAATGCTTCCTTCCATGACACAACTCATTTCGTGTCATAGTTTCTACCATATAAATCCCTATTCGATTTTGAGTATACACAGAAGATTGAATAACCTATTTCTAGTAATGGTGAGAGATAAGACTCTCAATTAGCATAGTTCTGATCATATTGTTCAGCTATGGATTCCTACGATCAATGACTCAATTTTCTGTGTAGATATCATAGTAGCCACCTAATGTTGTATTCCATGTTTTTGTAAGTTATTTTCCAATTCAAATGATGTGTATTCTCCTCCATTTTCATACCACAGAACATTGATTTTCCATCTAGTATAATTCTTCTCTATTCGGCGATATGTTTTCATTCAATCTTGAGGTTGTTGTTTCATATGTATAACCATCACAAAACCCATTCTACTAAAATTATCAATAAATAAAATGATTTACCTCTCCCCCATATATTCCAAAAACATTTATCACTCCACATACATCTGTATGGATGTGATCATGGAGATTCAACACCCTTTTTAAATTGGGAGATATGAACTACAGAGAAACTTTATTCATATAAAATCATCATAAGAATTCTCTCATTCACTCTTCAGATTAGGAAAATCCCTGAAAATCTTCAGTTTATATATATTTTCAATGTCTTGTTGATTAATTTGACACAATATTTGGTTCTACTAGATGGTTTCTTCATCAACTTTCATGTAACAAATGTTCTCATTATTATCGACATGATATATAGTGCCATATATTCTGTAACCATTCATGAGATGATTCCATGTCCTTCATTTTATAATTAACCCATCTTGATTAAATGTTCTTATAAGACCCAAATCATATACTTTCATCATAGTTAGGATATTATGATGAAAACCATCCATAAAAAGAACATCGGTTTTCTAAAGCTCACTACATTCTTGTTAAGTACCCCCACTACCTTTAATCATCAACATACCATCATTGAATCTTCTAGGTTCTAGGTACCTCCCAAAGGTTCCTCGTACCATGTTGTCACATGTCCTCAAGCGTATATCCTTGAACTCCAGAGTTTTCCAACTTGAAGCATGGTCCATTGGAGTGATAGTGGGGAAACTATGCCCTCATTGGTAGAGTAACACAATAAAATCAAATAGTAAATAGTAGTGGAATTAGTAATACCATAAAACATAAATAAATAGTGAAATACTAATAGTATAAACAACATGATAATATGTATAAATAAATAATTCATGTCACATGTATCTAGGATAGTACCCAAACAATCCACAATGATATAAATATAATACTAAAACCAATGTACAAAAAATAGTAAACTCTAATAGCATAGGAAGCCTCAACTTGGTCATATTCTCTCCATCCCCAATAGAAATCAAGAACCTTATAAAGTATGGTGATTTCCCTTATCTATTCCTGTAACCATATATTTTTTTGGTCCCAAAATCCTAATCCAAACATATTGTGAGATGAATCCTAGTAAGTAATCACCAAAATATCTATTCCAACCTGTCATTTAATATATATATATCAAATAATAATAAGAAATAATGTAATAAACAAGGAAGTACTCAAAAGTAAGCATTCCTACTATTTCCAATTACATTCATTTACATTTATTAATTATTTAAATCATTGAATAATGTAACCTCAGGATCTAGATTAAGACCTATATCCCCTTGTAAGACAATAACAAACATACATCACAAAATACCACCAAGCAATCAAGTATGACAAATTCCATGCTCATTCTTTAGCTTGGAATAATTGTCACAAACATTCAAGTATTCACAAGAAACCCTCTAGGAAAGTTCTCATAGTCTAATCCCCTCTGGTTTCACATATCATCAAATCAATAATAATAATGACCCCTTAGTAAAGCTCACACAGTCTAACCCCTTTGATCCCACATATCACTAATCATTAAAAACGACCAACTGGGTAGCTATCACTGTCAATACCCCATTGGTATTCACTATAATGAGCCCATGGAAGCTCTCACAGTATATGCTCATTCGTCCAACAATTATTTAATAACAAATCTATGGGTAGCTCTCATAGTCTAAGCCCTCTGTTCAATGACCCACGACAACTCTCACAATCAATACCTCTTGACAATTATAACAACAAATAATAATTAAAATACCCTACTTCGGGAAGTTCTCATAGTCAATAATCCTTGTTCATACTTTCATGATGTGAAACACATGTATCTCATACAAACAAAAATTATATCCTTACAATAGTAGGCATAGAAAACAAATAATCCTAACATGATTTCTAGACCTAACGACCATAACCAATCAAACATGGGAAACACATCCACAAATAAGGTAATAATCCTTATGCATAATCAATAACCCTTTCTCAATCAAACAAACCATACCATTCATTGAAGATGGTTAAATTCCAAAACACACAATACCCTAAAAAAGGGTATTCTTCCCTTTTAGCATATATAATCCAAAAATAACGAAGGAAAAGCACAAACCACCTACCTTGATGTTGTACGATGGACACTCTACAACATCATCCCTTCAATCAATCTAGAACATTGTAGATCTAAAAAAAAGTCAAAATTGTTCATCCTTGAATAACTCACGAGAGAGGAGAAATCATGAAGGGAGGATCTTGGGAAAGAGGGAACTCGTCGATGGGAATCCAACACACCTACTGTAATATTAATCAGATCATGGATGGATGAGAAAGATGAGATCGAAGAGTTTCATTCGTACGTCGCTCTACTGTATGAACCGTGGGAAGAAAAAGATTATTTTTGATATTAGAGACGACCCTAATCTGATTAATCAAATAAAAATAAAAGTACACGTCATGTTCATTTAATTGATTCACAGGGTACAAGCTTCAACCGGCCCCCACTTTAGGCAGTCAGCCAAGTCACCCACATGGCCAGTACACGGCTACCCATGGAAACCCGATACATGGGTTCTAATCAAGAGTACATGTCTTTTACTTAGAAAATCACCAATTATTTTTTTTCCAAAAAACAAAAGAAATCAAGATCCATACCTGAAATGAAGATATGAGTTCTTACAAACTTCCCCCCTTAAAGCAATTCATCCATGAATTTCCCTTCTATGGGTGGCAAAGAAGAATCTTCAAACAACTCTGGCCAATATGATCGAATGTCAACATCCCTCTACCATGAGTTTTCCTATACTCACCTGTGCATCCATAGAACTTGTACCAGAGGAACAGACCAGCCATGGATATCCTTTGTGTTATGATCCAAAATCCAAATAGGGTGATCCTAAAAGGATAAATCCACCTACAAATCAACCTCATCGGGTTGGAAAACATGAGACCTATCTAAAAAGTAACATTGTTGCTAAGAAACATTGAAGACGTCGTGCATAGCCCGATACCTCTGAGGTAACTACAACCGATACACAACTGGCCTGACTCTCTCCAAAACATCAAACGGCCTGACGTATCTCGGTAAAATATTCCCATTCCTCCTAATCCTCATGTTTCCCAACCTCGGTGTGACATGTAATAAAACATGATCTTCGACCTCGAACAACAGATGTCATCTCCATCGATCACCATTAGATACATGCTGAGACTGTGTAGTTTTCTATCCTCTTACAAATCAACTCTGCCTGCTCAATAGTCTTTTAGACAAGATAAGGTCCCAACATAGCTACCTCTCCTACCTCCAACCAACATAGGTGTGATTATAATGGACTACCGAACATATCCTCATAAGATTCCATCTAAATTGTCATATCTAATCTGTTATTGTAGGAAAACTCCACTAGGGATATGTGTCTCTCCCATGAGCCCCAGATACCCAGGACACATGCTCGTAGTATGTTCACCAAAGACTAAATCGTATGCTCGGAGTCTCCATCTGTCTTGGGATTGTATGATATACTCAGAATTACCTATGTACCCAATGCCCTATGTAGTCCTTTTTATATAAAATAAATAAAATGGGAATACCTATCTGAAATCATAGTGTGCAGAACCCCATCCAAATATACAATCTCTCGAATGTATAACCACCCCATCTCATCAGAACTGAAGGTTTCCTTGATCAAAATGAAATGTGAAACCTTCATGATTCTATCAACAACAACCCAAACTGCATCATTCCCTCGAGGTGACTTTGTAACCCCATCACGAAATCCATTCTGACATTATTCCACATCCACTCAAGAATGGGTAACTACTGTAAAATCTCTCCCTATCGTTGATGATCTACCTTCACCTACTAAAATGTGGAACATCTCATAAAAAACAGAATCATATTTCTTCATACATGTCCACTAATAATGACAGTGTATATCTTAACAAATATTGGTGACACTAGAATCATCTACCCAACCTGAGGAATGAAAATCTCACATCAACCCCTTCTGTATGTCTTCCGACACCCATACACACCCATGAAAATGAATGAACTCATCATCGCCTACGATCCACCCAAGAGTAGGGTCATCTCATTACACACTCTGTCGTATGACTAGGCCTTCCGAATCTGATAGCTTCCTCATTCGCACTGGATCCAGTAGAGAAGAGGAAACAGCTACAGAAGAATGAAATGTCTACCCATATATGTCAGTCACCTCCAAATTCATCTCAAAGAATAGAGCCATAAGTTTCCACTTTCTACTGGACTCCTGAACTTCTTGTATTTATGTCCTCATACTCAATGCATCAGCCACTGGGTTAATTTTTCTAGGTGTGGAGGAAAGCTCAATGTCAAAGGACTAAAGTTACTCAACCCAAGTTTGTTGTCTCGCCATCAGATTATGCAGAGTAATGATATACATGAGGCTTTTGTGGCTAGTCAATACCAAAAAATGCTCCCCCAAAAGATAATTTCTCCAAAAACATAAAGCAAGAACAACTGCAGCTAACTTGAGATCGTGTATTGGATAATTACTCTCATGTGGCCTCAACTACCAAGACCTGTACGCAACGACTCCTTCTCCCTACAAAAGCATTGTTCACAGCCTGATACCTAATGTGTCACGGTAAATAGTGAAGATCATTCCCTGCTATAGAAAAATAAATATCAGTGTTGAAGTCAATCTCCCTTTCATCACATGAAAGGCTGAATCATAGGAATCCATCCACAAGTAATTTTCACCCTTCTTAGTCATACCGATCAGTGGCGCTACTATGCATGAAAAGTCTTGTATAAAGCATCTGTAGTAACCAGCGTGCCCCGAAATATTTTTTACCTCAAATATGTTTTTGGATGCTCCCAAGAAACCACTATTTTCATTTTCTCTAGGTCTACTGATACTCCTGTCTCTGAGAAAACATTACCCAAGAAGTTAATCTGATCCATCCAAAAGCAGAATTTTGAGAGCTTGGCATATAACTAATGATCCCTCAGTATACTCAAAATGATCGCAAGATGGGTGCAATGGTAATTTCGAGTGTTAGAGTACACCAAGTTATCATCCACAAAGGCTACCAAAAAATAATCTATGTATGTATAGAGTACTCAGTTCATCAGTAACATGAAAACTGAAGGCACATTCGTGAGACTGAATGGCATAACCACAAAATCTTATAGACCATACCTACTCTGAAAGCCTATAAGAGGTATATCTGATGGTCTAATATGAAAATAATGATAAATAGATCTCATTTAAATCTTCGATATAATCTAGGATCCTTAAAGATGATCATAGAGATCATCAATCCACAACAAGGGATATCGATTTATGACCGTCAACTGGTTCAGCTTCTGATAATCCATGAAAATTCTAAGGTTAATTTCCACCTTCTTCCAAAATAGGATAGGTGAACCCCAAGGAGAAGTACTGGGCCGAATAAAACCCTTTTCCTACAACTCCTCTAACTGCTTCATGAGCTCTTGTAACTCTATTTTAGCAATCCTATAAGTAGTAGTAATAGAAAAATCTACCTATTTCTATAGTGGTAAACCTGAAAATTTTTCTAGAAATACATCCATAAAATGATAAAACACTAGAGGAATGTTAGTATGTGAAGTCTCATGCTTATCTAGATATAAAGTAGAAATATGGATGGTAATTTCTCCCAGCCAATGATGCTCGGGTCCAGCTCTACTTTCCTGGACATCCCATTCACCCTTCTATAGAAAAGACCTACCCTATGTTGACGTGAAACTTACCCTACACTGAAAATAGTCAACAATGTCTTGGAAAGAGACCAACTAGCCTATTAAGAGAATGAAATTGAAGCATGTCATATGAAAGGAATATAGGTCCCACAATAAGTGACATCCACCAACCTCAAGGGTGAACTCCTCACACTAACACACACTAGCCATCCTAATCCCAAAAATAGTGTCTTCTGTCATAAAATTATCAAAATTAAAGATACAGATCCAAACCCTCTCCAAAATAGTAATGGAAATATAATAATGGGAATCCCCTGTATCAAAAAGAGGAGAAGCTAAAACTGAGGCCACTGGAATTGTACCTCTAACCGTAGAGGGTTCGTGATCCTGCTCTTGCTGGGTCTGCTCTACTACAAAAGTATAACCTGTACCATGGATCTGTGACCCTACCTGACTACCATGAATTGATCCAATCAATGGTCTCTGAAAACCTATAGCCTGACTACCACGACCACGACCTCCTCCTCTTCATGAACAACATTACAAACTCCAGTTCCCTGAATAATGAGAAACTGGTGGTCTTGCTCCTGAATGTGGAGTCATAACAGAAACCCTACCACACGTTTCTGGTGAGAAAACCCTGCAAAAAATGTAGATAACCAATACTTTTTCAAGCTCAGTACTCAAATGGTTTTCTCGGGAATTGTGGTCTCATATTCCCACTCTTCCTGCACTAGTATCATACCACCTAGCATACAGAAGAAACATCATGTAAAAGCTCACCTCGGCGCTTCCTACTATATGTCAAAGGAGTACTAGCCCTAGATGTTGAACTGACCTAGATCGCAGCTCCCAACTCCCTCAGACTATGCTCAGTAATCAGTGCCTGGTTCACTATAGCAGTCATTTAAGTCATCCTGAAGACATTAACCTACATTCAGATGTCATACCTCAGACCATCCTCAAACTACCTAACTAAAGATAACACTTCACCTCCTAGAACAAGATTGAAGGGATGAAGCTTTGTAAAATGAGATGATTAATCCATCACAGAAAGAGAACCTTGATCCAAATGCAGAAATCTCAAACTCAATTATCCCTTGATGTCTCAGGGTAGAAGTAAACATAGAAGGTCCTTTAAAACACTTTACAAACCACATCCCAGTTATGTCCTGCCTGTGTGATAACATCGCACCATCTCTTGGATGAATCATGTACCGTGTACATAGAAAGATTCACCCTCCTCCCCAGAGGCATCTCCAGATGCTAAAAGATAGCAAGCATGGCCTCCAACTATGATTCAGCAACCTATAGTCCTCCATCCCCAGAAAAAGTGGGAGGATGATGATGTTGGAACACCTTCATCATCCATTCCATACACGAGGAAGGATGCGATGATACCTAAAAAGTCTACAACATCCTCAAAAATCCTTCACAAAACTCTGCATCAGCACATGTACCCAGTATAGTAGGTGGTTCCATGATGGGCACGACAAGAGGATCTTCTTTTAATCCATGATATATCCATTTAGGTTTATAGTCATCACCATGCACTGAGTGCACAACCAGAGGACATCTCAGTGGCATGAATCTACAAGGTCAAGCACACACCTCATTTCTAGATTATCATGGAATGAAACTTTAAGGTTCAATAAAGGAATAGAATAAGAAAACATTCATGTTTTAAGAAATAGGGTTACACGGTGTTTTTATCCATATACACATATTTCACTTGAATTTTACCTTCATCCCAAGTTCTTATACACGTCTAAACCACATCGTTCTCTCCTATGAAACACTACATGTCATGTTAACCCTACACACAACATGTACTAGTTATGTTCTAACCACCCATGTCATTAGTCACACGGTTGGAGATATAGTCGACTCTACATGACGTGGAAGAATGGGAAATGACATGTACCACCTAAGTTTCATCAACCTGTGTCATTAGTCAAACGGCTGGATACACGCTTCCTATAACACAACATATACAATCCAGATACGATATGTTCCTCCAAAAATTTTCCAATCTCATGTCTATGCTAACCCAGTCAGTCACATGTTTAAAGACTACATGACATATACATATAGTACATGGAGTGTAAATAATAAAATTTGTTTCTTAAAGTACATATGAACACATGTCATGTGTTTATAACCTCACACACCGTGTTTTCTAGGTTTTCAGATAGTAGGCCTCGGAAACTTCTCCCTGACCCTTAAAAACATAGAATTATGTCCAAGGAATGAAATATTTTGACCCGTGAGAGCCCATACTTCTGAGAATCATCGACATGCATCATTATTAACATTATAACTTGAAAAAAAAATCAATTAAAAATTCATACATGGTCCACCAAATTCTGATCGAAGAGGGCCCATAACACCTCATGAACCAATGATTTTTGTCCATCCAAAACAAAATTACAAAAATCTATACCCTATTAAAATAGTAGGTATTTAATCGTGGAATCTATCACAACAACATGCATATATACCATAATATCTATCACAACAACATGAAATTAGTAATCCACCCCTAATGGCATGAAAAGAATGCATGACATGTGATCTCTATCAAGTGCTAAATGATGCATGAGATTTCACACCCTCATCTCATCATTTTGCAAAAGAAATAGTACCACCATGTCATAAATCATAAAAAACACAAAACAAGTGTCTCACCCAATGGTGAAATGAAATCATCTATAGCAATTTCAAAACCATAAAAATTACAATATTCGAGGCAACATGAATTTTCTTTGTACATGGGTTAGCTACTCCCAGGAAAAGATTATTACTAGCTACATATTCCTTTATATCCATGTCTATAGGCTCCAAATAGTAAGACAAAGAAGAAAATAACCTTCTCTAATACCACTTTGTAACGTCTTAGTTTTGGGTGCTACATAATGGTGCCCCGTGCTTGGTTGTCACATGGACTTAAGAGAATTTCTCTGAATGCCAGAGGCTGCTGACTAGTAGCGAGGGCCTTGGGTGTGATAGTGGGGAAATTATGACCTCATTGACCATGTAACAAAGTAGAAACAAATAGTAAATAGTAGAATAAGTAGTAATACCATACAATAGAAATAAATAGTGGAAGAATAATTGTATAAAATTCTACAGTATATGTATAAATAAATGATGCACGTCACATATATCTACGAAAGTATACAAACAAGTCCCAATGTAGGAAATAAAATACTGAAACCAAATTATAGAAAATAGTAAACTCCAACAGCATCTCATTCCTCATCTTGGTCCAATGCTCTCCATCCCCAATAGTAATCAAGTACGTGATCAGGAAGTTCTCTTGATCTTATCTATTCCTACAACTATATAATCTTTTTGGGACCAAAAACATGACCCAAATAGGGTGTGAGACAAATCCTAGTAAGAAATCACCAAAAGTTTTGTGCCAAATTGTCATTGAATATTTATAGCAGATAATATGCAAAAATGAAGTTATAAACTGGGAATTACTCAGAATTAATGAATCCTATAGTTTCCAATTGTATTCATTTATATTTATTAATTATTCAAACCATAGAATAATCTAAACTCTTGATCTAGTCATAGACCTGTATCCCCTTGTAAAATAATAACAAAACAACGTCTCAAAAGTCCATCAAACAATCAAGTAAGACAGAGTCCAAGCTTATGCTTTGGCTTGGAAGACATGTCAAAAACATCCAAACATTCACAAGAAACCCTCTGGGAAAGTTATCATAATCTAATCCACTTTGGTTTCACATATCATTAATTCAAAAATAATAACGACCCTTTGGAAAATCTCACACAGTCTAACCACTTTAGACCCACATAGCACCAATAAAAAACAAATGACCACCCTGGTAGCTCTCATGATCAATACCCCCTTGGTTTTCATTATAATGACCCCCTTGCAGCTCTCAAAGCCTATGTATTGTGGTCTAACATTTATTTAGTAACGACCCTCTGGGTAGCTCTCATAGTCTATCCCCTCTGGTTAATGTCCCATGATAGCTCTCACAGTCAATACCTCTGGTAAATCATAACTACAAATAATAATAAAAATACCCTACTTCGGTAAACTCTCATAGTCAATTTCCCTTGGTCATACTTTCATGATGTGAAACACATGAATCTCGTATTAATAGCAACTTCATCCTAACTAGACTAGGCATGGAATAAAAAGCAGCCTAACATTATTTCTAGTCCCAAAGGCCATAACCAATAAAACAGGGGAAACACATCCATAAAAAAGTTAATAAATCTTATGCATAATCAATAACCCTTTTCAAACAAACAAACCATAAAAGGCATTAAACTGTGTTAAATTCAAAAACACGCAATACCCTAAACAAGGGTATTCGGCACTTTTAGCATATATAATCCAAATACAACCATGGAAAGGCACAAACCTCCTACCGTTATGTTTTACGAACAACACACTAGAATGTCAGCCATTCAATAATCCTAGAATGTCGTAGATATACAAAAAGGTCAGAATCCTTTAACCTTGAATAACTCATGAGAGAGGAGAAATCTGAAACACATGATCTAGGGAAAGGAAGAACTCACCGATAGGAATCCAACACACCCGGTAGCATCTCAATCAGAACTCGAATGGTGGAACAGGAGGAGCTCAATGATTTTCAGTAGTAAGTCGCTCTATAGTACGAGACATGGGAAGAATAAGATGCTTCTGGAGATTAGAAGCGACCCCGGTCTAAATAATAAAATAAAAACAAAATTACATGACGTGTTCATTTAATGTACATGTCGTGTTCTAGCCTCAACTAGTCCCCACTTTTGGCGGTCTTCCAGGTCACCCACACGGCCATGTACTAGTCGTTACATAGCCAGTACATGGCTATATGCGACAATCGGATACACGAAGTGTACTTAGAAAAAACCCAATTCTTCACTTTTCCTCCAAAACACCTGAAATCAAGTTTTGTACCTAAAATAAAGATCTATGTTCTTACAATCATTACCAAACCTAAATAATCCTTCAACCCTTTTCATTACATTATTTAGTAAATATAAATTTCCAATCATTTTGGATGTTCATTAAATATCATGAATACATGTGTTACTATTCTTTGAAGATTTAAGAGTGACTTCTTTAAGATTGGATTTCTTGATGTTCTTCTTTTCCTTCCATGAAATATTTGATTAAGTGAAGAATGAATATGGAATTTCAAATCTATTATCCACGTGCACAGGATAAACATACTCATACTATTCTTCCAAAGGAGAAAATATTTTTGTATGAGAAACATCGTTAGGATAACTAGTACTATCTATTCTTTGAGTTCAGTATGAATTATTATTGCCTCTCCCCTACCAACAATAAATAGCTTTGGGGAAAAATTTAGAACAATGAAAAAAATATCCTAACAAATTATTTCTTCTATCAGAAGTAGGATATGAATTCTTTCTCCTTTTTTGACTTCATGGATATTATCCATTTAAATATCTCCTTGCCTCTTCATAGCATGCCATGGTATGACCTATATAGCCATTGAATTGACATTTCATAAGAGGAAATTTCTTATCATATATGTTTCTCTCTATGATACCTTCCTTAGGGAATGAGTTTGGCTGAAAACCATTTCTAAAAATATATGGACAGTTTTTAGTTCTCCTTTACGTTTGATTTGAGGATTTCACTGTTAATACTTATGATAATTGTCTATATGTCATACTTTAATGATCTATTTATTTTGGTTCATCTTGATCCCAGCCTTTGATTTTTCAACTTCACAACCTAATCCAATTTTCCCCATGCATGTGTATTTTTTATCACCCAAAGAGTTATTTACCCCATAGGAACCATGATTGGATCTCTTTATCAACTATTCCAATGAGAACCATACAAACTATATTTCGTTCTTTAGTTCCAATTAATTTGATCATCTTTCATGATTAATACTAAGAGTAATAATTTCTTCTTCATGACCCTAAACATTCATGGAATTATCCTCTAGTATAGATGTACATTAATTATTGAAATTTTCCTATTATTCAATTATTATAATTAATTCCCCTACATATTCATTACTTTTAAGGGTTGATGACTGTTCTTTTACAACTTCTTCCTATCATTTAATTTCAGCATCAAGCTGATCATCTTATTCTGATGATTCCTCCACAACCTATCTCCATTTTTTTCATCGTTTACATTGATTCTCATGAATTCCATGACTGATTTATGTTTTAACATGAGATCATTATAAAAAAATCAAATTATTACCTCTAGCTTTATCTTTTGATGATTATGAATTTTCAACTATAACCATCATAAATGCATGGGTTATAGATTTAAACTCTAGTTCTTCTTCCTAAAACAATTCATTGTCATCATCATCTCCATTACTAAAAAAAATCCTCTGTAATTTCATTCCAGATTTGAAGTCTCCCTTTTGATAAAAACCATTTATTAAGATTTTGTGAATTTTCAACTTCACATTATTCATCTTTGAGCTTCATTGAGCATTGGGTGGAAATGGTCCCAAATCTATCAGAATAAAAACATGCCAAGGGAGTCTTTCATCCAAATATCCCATTCCCTCTATTGAAATTTGTTATATATAGAGAATGAATTTTATCTTACTCCATATCATGATCAACTATATCTCTAGACACCTCATGTTTATCCATGGCTATGAATAAATTTTCCTTGATTACTCGATTCATTCCATCTTCAGTCTTGAATCTCATTTCACATGCCACAAGAATTCTAAATAGATCATTTATAGAATGTTTATATTTATCCCCTTCCACATGGTATAAAACCAATTCATTTTAAAGAGGCAAAATCTTTCTCATGATTTTCTTCACAATTTCATTGTCTTTGAATTCCTCACCATGTCCACGTATAGCCCCAACAACATCAATATAATCGATTAAAAAAATTATATGAATTTTTATTAGGATTCATTTTCATTTAATCAATCCTATTATGCAGGACATGACGTGTTTCATACTTTACTTTTTTGTCTCATTCATTAATATTTTACAGTTTCTCCAACATTTACTTTGTTGAAGTACAACTCATCAACTGTAGATAGATTTGATCAGAAAGAGCTTTAGTGATGGAATTATATGATTTAGCATCTAAATAAAGAATGTTTCCATCTGTATCAATCATAGATAGCTATGTTGGATCATTGACTTGTATTCCTCATGTAGTGGCAAAGAGTAGTTCCACTCCAAGATATCATAGATTAAATCTTATCATGTACTTCCATATCGGAAAGTTACATCCATCAATGTGGGGGACACCTATGACATTAACTGAATACTCAATGACAGAAATGAAGGACATATTTAACCCCAAATACATTTATCACATGATTCCACTTGGATGACCCTGAAACATCCTGAGAGGGGAAGGGTGAATCAGGTGTCATCCATTTCTTCTCAAGTGACAAATCTTTTTCCCATGTTGAAAGGAACTTATTATACCTATCTGATGATAATGTCCTGTAATTAAAACATTTACAAGAAGAAAGATGACACAACAACATTATTTGGTTCACCATAAATAGTTAGTCCATGAAGGATACCTCAAAAGTGTTTTGGTTGTACCTAAATCTCCTATTCAGCTCTAGATTTGGAATTCATAAGTCTGGTCACAATCACTCTATTCTAGGCACACTGCCTTTCCAATATTTTAAAGATAGATTACTATATCCTTTGGAACATTTCCATAAACTCCCCCTAGAATAGTAATTTGAGAGAAGTATAACTCTATTGATCAACTTGAAGGTCACTTCAAGGAATTGACGTTAATGTATTTGTCCCAATCTAGAATTTTAATCATCTTTCACTATAGACATGAGTTGATTCATAATAAAATCCCTATTCACTGAAAAACTGACATTCAACACCACCTTTTTCAAAGCTCCTATTAAAAGTCACACTTAGTCATGAAGAATACCTGCCATCACGAAGCCAACTGAGTTAACATGGTATAATTCATCATCATGAAGCTCACATTACTCAAAATCATTGGCATCAGTCAAGAATAATCATATATTTTCGTGATGGTTAACCTCTCTTGGAAACCCAGATTCACAGAGCTACCCTAGTATTGTTAAATCAAGGAGATTCGGTATTTTCCTTGAAAAAATTTGTGAAAAGGGAAGAGGGGTATCCTTATATTTATTGGCTAGTTTATCGCGATTCTCCACCACCTATTGTGTGATTTCTAGATCTACCAAAAATATATTTGTGGTGCACCTCCCTTCATGATGGTATACTGATATTTTATGTAGTCGTAGTGCTGACTTTCAACGCATCTTGCAGACACGATGCTCCAATTCTCGTATTCATGATGATCACTATCTCGATTCGTGATGCTCTATATATTCCTGATCATCAACACAGTCTTCACGAAACTAATACCTTTATAATTTTCATGATGTTTTTATTCCATAAAACACCCCTACGTGATGATATCCTATTCCATAGAATATTTGACACTAAAAATTTGGAAAACTCTGGGATATATTTCCATCTTCAATACTATAGTCATCTTGAACTATAAGATACTTTTTCATTCAAACTCCCTGATCATCCATGTTCTCCATGATCTTGCTCGTTCTCCCTGATCTTCCATGTGGAGGATTGGTAAAAACAAAAACCATCCTATACTTCCAGTAATTAATAGACTTGGTTATGACACACCTTTTATTATCCTGATCAAATGTGCCATTATAATAATTCTTGTGTTTCCATAATCTATGCACAAATAATATCAACCATACTCGAAGGTGCTTCTCCTACTGGTCAAAGATAACCTAAATGGCCAAATATATATGGTGATCAATCTAAGAGTAGAACATTATATGTGATCACAACTTGGTCAAAAAATATTCATCCATAAATCTCCATAATTTTTATATGAATCAACCATCTTTGAATGAAATTATTATCAAGGTAATTTTTTTTAAACTGTACTCTCCTGTTAGTGTATAAATGATCCATGAAAAGCATCAAATATTACTATTGAATATGGAAGAATTGGTGTAATATGGTCAATTGATGAATGATAACACAAAAAACATTATGAACAATTATATTTTATGTATTTCCTATCACTGAGTCTGTTTATATTCTATTCTGCTTCTATTATTGAACCTAAATAGGCTATCTTTCTCTAGTTGGAACCTTTCTCTATATATTCACCCAATTTAATGTGATTACTATGGACATGATCATTTAAAAAAATATAATACATTTCTTTCCACCTATATTTTTTTTATCATAATGTTACATATTTTAAAAAACTAGTTATATCTCAAAGTGGAGAGTATGAAAAACCCTATAGAAATCCTAACCAAACCAAATTAGATACATTTTACACCACTAAAAAACAATGAAGGGGTCAAAATATTTAGATAATTCCTCAGAAGCATCACTTAATAATATCTTCACCCTCAAGATCACATAATTTATGTTTCTATTATAGGAATTTATACTAAAAGGAGAAGTGTGGGTTCCACAACTGTCGAATAAATGCATGAAAAAAATCTCACATCCATAATAACAAACTATATCAAATCTAGAATCTCTATCACGTGACACAATTAAGATGCCTCATATTCTTGTCAAGCCCAATATGTTTTATTAACACTGTGTTTGGTAAGATTTTAGTAAAAGAAAAGAAATTATTTGATAGTTTATAAAATAAATGAAAAGAAAAGAAATGATTGTGATTTTTATCCTTGTGTTTGGATCAATAACTTAGTAAAAGAAAAGAAATTATTTAGATTTCTCCCCCATCATGTTTGGTGATAATTTTTAAAAGAAAAGAAAAGAAACTGTTTTGATGCAAATGACACAAATAACCTTTGTCAAAAAATTCTACATACACACAAGATTAAAAGGCATACTTGCCCAATATAAAAAAAACCATAACTTAAATCCTCATGGACACCACATCTGCCACCATGTCAACAATTTATGTTAAATGATACAAATAACCATTTAAAAATTTATTTTTATTATATTTTATTTATAAAAAATAAAAAAATAATAATTTTGTTTTTAATCAATCATTTCCTTTCATATCATCAAAATATGGTAAACATTAAACTACGAACATATGTTAATAAATTTTTTAAATTTTTAAAAAATTAAATAAATATAATCAAATTTATTTATATATTTTATTAATACAAAATTATTAATTCAAGGTAATAAAAATAATAAATTCAAAATAATTATTAATTCAAAGTAATTACTAATTCAAAATAGTTATTAATTCACAATATTTATTAATTCAAAATTATTTATAAAATATTTATATAAACTATAAATTTAGGATAATCATAATTAATTATAATCAAAATAATCTATAATTAAAATTATTTATGATTATTTATGATTATTTATACACATAATTAATTATAATCAAAATTATTTATATACACATTATCAAAAAAATTATATTTAATCGTTAATATTATTTATAAATTATATTGAACATAGAAAAATTATTATTCAAAAAATATGTTGAAGAAAATTTATTCATTTATTTAAAAATTACTCATAAACGGGAGAAATTAGTTCCAATCATCCCATATCATTTCTTTCCTTCCCAAAAAGCACTGCCAAACGAGGGCTAAGAGTATCGGTTACCATGTTCACTTTTGTGAAAACACTAGAAGTGAAGGTCTTTAGGGGATGGCACAGGCGGAGCGACTTGAGAAGGATGATATTCGAATATGGTGTTCATTGCTAACTATAGATTTCATGGTTATCTAATCTACTATGGCCTCTTTCGATCCAGTGTGGGAGGTTTCATCGGCCCCTATGAGGGATTTGGAAGGGCTCATCTCCTCATATATAGAGCTGGCTCATGCTCCAAGGGTTAATGGTTTCTCTTTTGCGGATGCATTGAGAAATCATGCTCGTAACTTATATTTGAATATGGCGAATTAAGTTTCTCTAGTTAGGTTTGCAGATGGATTATTTTCTATTATGGATGATCCGGAAGCTATTAAAAAGAGACTCGAAGTCTGAAAGTCTTCGAAGTTAGGCCGCATTTCACAAGTATAAGGAGATAATCCATGGATCAATTCAGACCTTAAGTTTAAGTTATTTCAATGCTAGAATTTGAAAGGGTTGAAGTCGATCCCAATCGGTAGGGGGTTTTCATATAGTTTCTAATAGAAAGGAGGATATCTGGGTATCTTGGAATAATGTGGGCCCTTATGCTAAAACCAGGCCTTTACAAACTGTTTGAATGTGATTGAAATTTAAATACCTTTATAGAGAGGAAAACTACTACTTGAGTTTATATTAGATTTCATGGTCTTAATTAGTTGTATTGGAATCCTATGATCCCGAGTGTTCTTTATTCTTGTGTGGGGATTACACTAAAAATGGACCAACACACCATTGATAGAGATCTTGGATTCAATGCCAGCATTCTTGTTGAAGTTAACATGGAATCCAGATTTCCTGAACAGGTTCATTTCGTTGAGATTGATTGATAATTTGATATTAAGGTTGATTATGAGCAAAAACCACCTTACTATGATTATTTTAGGGTTGTTGGCCACAATGTTTCCAATTGAAGGAATATTCAAAAGAAGGTGACCAATCCTTCTAGTGAAAATTCTGAAACCTGGAGAGATTTTGGTAGAAGAAAAAAAGTGATTGAGAAGGGTGAGAATTCAGGTAAGGATACCAATATTCCTAATAAATTTGTTTTCCATGATGGTGATTAATATGTGAAGGCTTCTAATGAAGAGGATGGATCGCTCTCCTCTGGTGGGGATGCACATATGAAAATTGGTAGCAACACCACTGATGAAAAATCTTCCTAAGACAATTTAATTGTTTCTATTAATCGTGGTGACACAAAGGACATAGACAATCAAAAACAAACTCACTCTACATAAATCCCTATATAGGAGGGCTGCACCGATGGTTCCATGGTTTCTACAGATTGTGTTACTTTAGGTTCTGAGGTGGAGGAGGTTGTGCGTACCGTAACCTATCCCGTTGTTTCTCCATGTAGGAAAGCCTCTTCTACTAACATAACAGCTCAGATGGATAGCAGGAAAGCTCTTTAAGAGGTGGCCTCTCCTATTCAGTATGTGTTAATCCATCGACCTCTAGGATCCAAAATTAATGTTGGGGAAAACATAATAGTGTAGGTAGGAGATAGCTCCATGACTTCTAAGTCATCTGACAAGGATTCTAACCCAATGTAAAAATTGCGTGATATGGTGGAGGAAGACAAAGCATTGGAGATGGAGAATTATCCAATATCATAATGTGATCCTCTTTGTCCATTAGAGGTCAGTGCTCCTCTTCGTTGGAAACTCCTTTGATGGCTCATGGAAATGTTACAGGAGATAAAATGTAGACTAGGAGTCTGTCAAAATTGGTTAATGACTCCCAGAAATCTTCTGGTAAGAAGAAATAAAAAAATAAGAAGAAGAAAAGAAACATTAATTCTAAATACTATTTTAAATGAATATTCTTTACTGGAACTGTTAGGGAATTGCTAATTTCTCTACCATTAACACTCTGTGCATGCATATACAGGTTCCTAAACCAATGTTGGTTTGTATTTCGGAACTCAAAATCTCATTTTCTTTGGGATTTGATGGTCTCAATAAGTTGGGTTATCACTTTATTGGTGGTAATTCAGTTCCTGGACAAGCTTATTCATTATGGGCTTTCTCTCATGATTCATTGTGACAGGTTGATATCATTAATATTGATTAGTAGATGATCTCTTGTTCTTTTCATATTGGTTTTGTGCAGGTATTTGGTTCCATTATATATTCCAAGTGTAGAAATCAGGATAGAAGATGTTAATGGTTGGAAATTTAGAGGCTAAGGGGTCATTTCTCTTCCACATGGTCTCTTATTGGGAATTTTAACGTGATCCTCTACCCCAATGAAAAAATGGATTCCCTTCACTCCCAGATATCTATAATAGATTTTAAATTCTGTATTGATGATAATGATTTCACTAAGGATAACATGGTTGTTTCTAAATACACTTGTTACATGAGATATCATAACTGTATGGTTTCAACAAAACATGATCATAACTTTGTTAGTGATGTTGCGCTTGATCAGTGTGACTCAATCTCCAGCATCTCTTTCAAAATTTTCATCGGATCATCACCCCATTCTTGTCTCCTTCAGAAGTAAAGAACATAGAGTGCCTCTTCCATTTATTTTTAACAATTCATGGACTCTTCAATATGGTTGTGATATCCTTATTACTAATTTCTAGAATAATATTTATTACGTTAGTGAGGTGTTAGCATGTCTTATTAAATTAATGCTGCAAAAATTTTAGTTGAAAATATGGAGCAAGTAGACATATAGTGGGATTTATAAGGAGATTTATAATTTAGAGAATTCTCTTTAGCAACTTCAAGATGAGGAGACTCAGGATGATTTTAATCTTCACTTCTCAGAGGAGGTGAAAATGGACTCCAAGTTGAATAATCTGTTTACTATGAAGGAGAGGACTCTTAAAGAAACCTTTAGAATTAAGTGGTTCCAGGAAGGACATAGAAACAAAAAAAAAATCAACACTCATCAAATAATTTGTAAGTTTGGTAGGACTTTATCCTTCCACAATTTTTTTGATCAGATTTTTGATAATAAGAACTATATTTTTGGCCAGATTCTTGATTATTACACTAGACTATTTAATGGTCCTAGTTTGGAGGGGGATTTAAAAGTGGTAATTATTCCTACATTGGTCAGTCATGATGATAACATCTCTATTACCATTATACCCCTAGAGTTTGAGATAAAAATAGCTATTTTCAGCCTTAATGTTGGTAGTCCTCCTAGTATAGATTGTTTCAACATCTATTTTTTCTTGGAGTATTTGGAGGCTATAAAAGTGGACCTTTGCAAGATGGTCACTTCTATCTTTACCAAAGGTGCACTTCCTCCATGTCTTAATGCCCAATTCCTAACATTGATTCCAAAAGGCGAGAATTCATGTGATGTACAACTATTCATGACCATCTCCCATGTCAACACTAATTTTAAGATTATTTGAAAATTTATTGCTAATTTTCATTCTAGCATTTCATCGAAAATAGTTTCATGGAATAAATTCGGTTTACTCAAGGGGAGATCTATTCAGGAGTGCATCTATTTAGCTTTGAAATGTTTCAATCTCCTTAGAAAATCTGTTAGAGGTGGTTGAATTTCTCTCAAGATTGACATTATGAAGGATTTTGATACTCATGGCTGCAATATTCTATCCAAGGGGATTGGTTTCTTTGGATTCAACACTACTTTCAGCAATTGGGTTGCTTTCCTTCTCGAATTTGATCATATTTTAGTTCCTATTAATGGTTCTCCCAAAAGGTTATTTCAAATTATCTGGAGGTTTTCACCAAGGAGATCCTTTCTCAGCCCTTCTCTTTAATATTACTTAGGATTACCTCAGTAGGATCATCTCTCATATGGTTTCACAGGGCAAGCTCAAGACAATACAAGTGTCTAGGTCTCTCTCTTCCCCACTCACCTTTTTTATGTGGATAATATTATACTTTTCCTTAAAGGGAGTAAGAGGAATATTTGGATTCTTAAAAGCATTATTCTTCATTATAAAAGTCTCTCTAGGAAATGCTTCAGTTGGGAAAAATATTTCATATATTTTGGGAAAAGGTTCATCATTACTCGAAATAATTACATTCTCTCTAAGATGGGAATAAGAGGGGAATAGTCCCTTTATCTATCACAATGTTACTCTATTTCAAGGAAATCCGAGAGAGAGTTATTTTTCTAGAATTGAGGATAGGATTGATGCTCAACTCTCATCTTGGAAGGGAAATAGTTTATCCATGACTGGAAGGATTATTCTGATGATGTTTTTTATTATCTCAAAATTGGTTTACTATTTTATGATTTACAAATGGCCGCGAGGGATTATTAAGCATTTAGATGTTAGACTTATTAATTTTATTTGGGGTGGGAACGTTCAATATTTATTAATAGTTACAATCCCTTCGAAGGCATGTTGTAAACCTCTTTCTAATGGAGGAATTTCCATAAAAAATATAAGGGTTTTTAATGATTCTCTCCAATAAATGCTTACTTGGAACCTCTTTAAAAGCAGCATGGGATCCATGGGGTGCCTTGAAGATCACTCTATTGAAAAATTGAAGTTGGTTAATGATTGTTCAGCAATTAAATCATCTTATCAAAGCATCATGGCATGTTCAAGATGGATAGTTAATAAGTACTCCAATATAATATGTTGGCATGATAATAGGACTGGATCTCCTTTAATTGACGTTTTCTAGCAACATTATTTGAATTATTATGACCATATATCTATCAAGGATTTCATTGAGGCTACTCACTCTCCTTTACAGGATGAGATTTAGGGGATTGTAGATAATTACAATTTTGTTTCTTTCTCTGACTTTATGTCTTGGGTGGCTTATAGTAATGATAATTTAAATAGTAAAGGATTCTCTCAATTTACTTCTCATGATTCAAACCTGGACCTCAAAAGGATTAATTCTTTCATGGAGGACTAGATTAGACCATCTCGGCTTACTGTAATGTGGAGAAGGTCTCATAATCGTATTCCCACTGATAGTGTATTCCAGAATTTTGGTATCATCCTCTGATATTGGTGCATCAGCTGTCATCAGCATGGGGAGGAAGTTGAGCACATTTTTCTTAGTTGTGTTACCTATGGGGCCAGCTGTAATGAACTCCTAGATCTCTTTCGTATATTGGGGCTTCAGTTCTCAAGCTTGTTGGATATCTTGTGTTGTTGTTCTCACTTGTAGCATTTTGTACTGTTATATGCGCTGTTAACAGTTTCTATTGCAGTGTGTATAAATACTATCTGGTGGACTCCGAAGAAACTTCTTCATGCTGGGACATTAGTCTATTGGAGGATGATATTGAAGTGGGTCATTCAGGATATTTAGAATTCTAGCGTGGTTCGTATGGGATTCTGTGACAACAATGTGCTGGATTTCTGCACTTTGAGAAATCTGGGGGTCTCCTCCACCTTCAGACCGATTAAGGGTACCGTCAAAGTTTTTTCTTTCCCTCCATTCCATCACTGGATCAAGATCAATATGGATGGTGCCTCAAAAGGAAGCCATGGTTCCTCGGGATGTAGGGACATATTCCGTGATCGTGAAGAAAATGTCAAAGGTTGTTTTTATGGATCCTATGAAGTTACATATTCCTTAGAGGTAGAGATTCTTGGCTTCATTCATTCTATTTCTTATGCAAGGGAGATGTTTTGGAATAACCTTTGGTTTGAGAGTGATTCTTCCACCCTTGTGTAAGCTATCAGAAATGGTGATGCTCATATTTCATGGAGACTTCACCAAAATGGATGGATTGCATGAGTTTCCTCCTGAGTATTAACTTCAGCATCACACACGTCTTCAGGGAAGCATACATGGTTGTAGATGGTCTTGTGAATAAGGGAATTGATGTGACTCTAACATGGTTATACATTCCCTCTAATGACATTATTTCTCTGTATGAATATGATTATAAAAATCTTCTTTGATTTCAACTTCTATAATTTATTTTATATATATTATCTATTCTACCCTTTGGTTATAGGAGTCTTTAGAAAAATGTTCACTTTTGAATGGGTAAATATATTCTTTAATTAATAATCATGTATGAACTTTTTCCATATCACTTTCCTTAAATTAAGATATCCCTTGGTGAAAATTTACATGAGACTCTTGTGATCCATGTTGACCACAAATAGTTCCCCAAGATGATAATTCATTCAGGTATTTATGAAAATCACTATGATCATGATCTCTATATCAATGTTTTAGTAGTTTTTTATTATATAATAGCTTCTCGACACCATAAAAATCACTAACTCCAACTAAATCAGATCAAGTCCATGATCAGTCCCATAGCAATCGTAAAAAACCATGTGATTAATCTTTTCATCTAGTAATCTCAATAGTAAAAAAATTTATTGTATCAGTTTCAAATACTCAAATCAATCTTATATCTGTATGAAAACGTGAAATTATTCCCCTTTTAGTAAATTCCATTCATGGGTTTATAATTCAAGTGTTGTCCCCCATGAATATTTAGTAGTACCCAAAAATCACATTAAATCAAATAATTTTAGGTACATTTTTAGTTGGATCCCCACATATCATAACCACATTATTTTTGGGTAAATATCTTCTACAACTTATCAAATTATTGTTCCTAATATGTGGACATCTCAAGTCAATATTTTTTTACTCTACAGTTTACCATAATTTATGTTCTCAAATAGATTTCATTTAGAAATCCCTAAATGCTCCACATTCTTCTCTTATGTCCCAAAATATGTGATAATGACATTGATAACGACCATAAAAAATATCACTTTTTTTATTAATGATATTTATTATGAGTTTTATGATCATTTTTATGATATTGTTTATGCCACAACACATCACCATCAACTCATAATTCCCATAGAAATTCCTAAATAAATACTTTGGGGTGACCTCCTTGAGACCCTGATGATCATGACATTTAGACCCAGTACTTATACGTGAGAGAATTAGTCCATTATAGAGTGTATTATTTCTTGGCTATCACATGGTTCATGATACTACAATCATTATAAATACTAGAGAACCTACCATCCCTTTTAAAGGATAAAATGATATCATTATTGGGAGACATCATGGGCCTGATAAATCATTTCTTGTAATGGTTCCCTATCTACACTGTTCACTATTTGATTTCATATGTGTTTATTCAATGTTTTGTAATTATAATAATGTGGTATTAGGATGGAAACTGATATAGATGCATATTTCCAAAATATTGGGAAGCCCTATAATTTCCATTCAATTAAATTCCACATACTCCTATTATAATATATGATGTTAATCCTATAATGTTTAAACTGTACATAGAACCAATATTTATAACTCATAGGTGAACCCATATAACTTCCTATGTGAAATCCCTAATCATCTATCCTAGTTATCCCACTCGCCATTGAAAGGGAACCATACCACATTCCCTTGATAACAGACAAGTCTATGAGAGAAGCACTTTACCCCAAAAATGTATGAAATATGACCATTCAATTTCAAGGATGAAATCATATGGATTAAACATTACAAAAATATATTCCAAAAAAACCCAATCACTAGGTCTATTTTTACACATTTTATAAATGTTGTATAATTCCATGAGTTTTCAAAAGAGAAAACATTGTTCGACAGCCTCTGTGATGCGCAACACCGAACCCAAACAAATAATGATTATTTAGAAATAACTATTTGAACCATTCTATGAAATTTACATACATGAGTAGGATTAAATAATAAATTATATATATATATATATATCCCTAATATATTTAAAAATTATTTCAAAAAATAAATCAACTTTTCGTATTTTCTTTTTATATTCTTTCTTCAAAAATTATATTTATTTACCTTTATGAAATATATATTATAATTATCTTCTATAAAATTTATAAAATTTAATTCTTATAATGAACATAATTTTTTATCTCATAATATCATAATTAAATTATGTTGAGAAAATATAACTTTATTTGTATTAGTAAAATGCATTTAGTTTGAAAAATTATTTTAAATGAAAAATGAATATTGATTATAGTTAATTAAAATTACACCAAATGAGAAATTATTTAATTGATATTATTATACTACATATCTATATTTACAAATTTATATCCATATAATGAATATTACTATTATATAGTTAAATAGAAATCAACTTTTCATTGAAAGATTAATTTTTTTTGAAAAACTCCTTTCCATCGTGCTTGCAGGTTTTATTTTAAATTAAATTCTTCCACCTATATGAATTTATTTTGATGAAATGGATTACATATTTTGAATCATCTTATAAAATATTAGTTAGTATGGTCAACAAATTTTTTGAACAATATGAAAAATAATTTTATTAAATATTAATTACCACCCTAAAAGAAAAATAGGTTATTTAAGTGTAAAAATAATTTAACAAAGAATACAAATAATGTAAATCTAATTGTATGAATATATATTTCCATTTAATTAAAATTAGGATTATAACTAATCCTTATTGTTTTTACTTTATAAATTATTTCATAACAGGTTTGTTAAAAAAAATTATATAATAAATCAGAAATAGTATTTTTTGTTAACAGTAAAAATCAATTATGGAATTTATTTTGAGGATTAATGATTTTTGTAATATTTTAATAAAATATAATTATTAAATAATTTTCATTAAATATAAATTATCATATTGTTTTTTGGTTGATGTAAAATGTAATTTTTAAAAGGGTCATAAAACTGTTATCTTTATAAAACCCGTGATTTTCAATAAATGTCCATCATTATTTTAAAAGTTAAAATTCACATATTTAAGAAAAATATTTAGATAAAATTAATTTTGTTTTTTTAATTAGAACATTGAAATTATCTAATGGTTATTTTTTCATATTTTTCTTAAACATTGATTTTTTGGGTAAAAATCAAATACCAAGTAAATTTACATTTTATAATATGACATCATAATGACTCGAAAGTGATGTCATAAATAGTATAAATGGCATCCATGACAAAAAATATGTTTTCAATTTAATATAATGTGACTTTATGTTTATTCAATTAATTTTATGATGAAAGTATGGATCCTCCAAAAACATGTAATATATTTTAAAGATATAAATTCATTTCATTAAGAGTATTACTCACCTCCACATAGTCAATGCTATCATTTTAATAAGTTCGGGAATTGGACTTATAAACCAACAAAAAAATTCCATTTTTTAGAAACTCTAGGAAAATTCCATTCTCAGGTATGTGGTTTTGGATTTGATATTATGTAGAGTCCAAAACATAAGTAATAAATAAATATCGTTCATTTCCTATATAAACCCAAGAAAGATCCCATTTCTCTTCACTCATTCTGCATAGAGCACATCCATTCACTTACGTCATTTATATAGAGTCCTCTAAAGGTGCACCCAATATTTTAGGAAGTCCCTCCCAAGATTTTGTGGTCACACACTCAAGTATGTGATCCTTTCTTTCCCCTCTTTTCAATTCAATCATATTATTTTAAATTTGTCTTCTTAATTTAAATTTTTCAGAATGTAATAAATTTATAATAATTAATTTACTATCCAATTTATTTTAAATGAATTATATATCATTTATACATTCCCATTTTTACAATTATTAAATATGTTACTATGTCAAAATTCTGTAAGGGATCTTCAACTCTCATCTTTTTATCAAGAACTTGTTTCTATTATGTCTCTAATTTATTTTTTATGTTGTGATATGTTGATACATATTTCCTATTCTATAAAATTTATTTATAAAAAATTAGAGCTTCCTTTCACTCCCATTAGTACATCCATGATCCATTATGTACACCCATTACTATATCGAAAATGTTTAAGAGATCTTCCTCTTTTATTTTTATTCAAGAACCTATTTTATGATATGCCTTTTACTTACCAATTGTTAATGGTGGGATATTTTATTTTATATCCTCATTACATTAAATTTTATGAAAAAATGATGAGGTACTGATTAGCTAATAAAAATACATATGTTAATTACATTTTAATGGTATTAAATGTTCATTTTCGATCTTATGGGCCCGAGTTAGTGGATTTTAATTTTGAACATCCATTTTCATCCTTTGTACACTTGATGCGTAATGTACACCAATTTAGGCCCAATGATTCATTTGATTTAAGGTATGTAATTATATATATTTTAATTTGATATTTTGGGAAATGGAACTGCACTTCAACATGAACATTTATCATTTAGGGATCAATGGAGGATTAATAAAGGATGATGGAGATATTTGGAAATCAAAAGGAAACAATTATGGAGAAGGCAGATTGGACACCAGCCCACTGATGAGAATGTGGGGCCCACAATATAGAACCAATAAATCCCAAATTTCTTGGGATTATATAATACATATATAGGAACATATAATATTTCAGGAGATAGTGCTAATTCAGCCTACATTGTGGTTATTCAGGCAACCCAAGTTAGAGATAAAATTCTGGCCCAGATTCTACGGCCCAGAAAAATAGCCCACCAATTTAATCATATCTCGGAAAAAAATACATTTGGGAAGAAATTTTACAGAGAGGTAGGAGACATCCGGAGATTCACTTTTTTCTTATATGACCCACTCTAATTCGGTCATCTAGAAGGCCATCTCGGCGCGTCTGTTCGGTGGAAGCAAGCTGGCTGCCACTTCGAGTCAAGGATAATGAAGTCCACTCTCCCTTACTTTCCACCATCGTAGGCCTACCATAATCAAGTGGGATACATTCTAATGTTGGAGAATCTATACAAGGCTCCCAAAATGCCTATTTAAGGCAGTGGTGTTGAAGTATTTAAGGATCTTTGGTGCTTGGTTTCATTGTAGTGTTATGTTGCTGCTTTGTGTTTGTAATCACATTTCTTTCTCATGTATGTTTTTCAATTCACCTTAGTTTCTTAATAAAAATTCATCCTTTACTCTTATTTTGTTCTTCTACATTCCGCATTTATACTATTGCCTAAATTTCTGAATTTATTCACACAATACTTTGTGAGATTTATCACACAACGGTGGAGTGATCAATTTTTTTTGTTATTTTTACTTCTTCAATTCCTTCCTCATAAGTCTACTTCCCACTTCCGTTGAGGAAATTTCATAAATGGAGGGATAACTCTTTTATGTTTTGATCCAATTGAGTAGCAAGGGTATGGATTTAATTTTATTTCTCACTCTCTAAATGTTTATTAATTTCTTTTATTTGAGTTTCTTTTATTCAACGATTTTCTCTCTTCCCCTTCCATATTGAATTTAATCACCCTACTTTTATGTACTAATAAGATCCTTTACCTTGGAGTGCTCATAAAAATGATCTTACAAGTGTATAGGTGATTATAATGTGTTTGTGAATGTGTTTAACCAGTAGGTGATGAGGTTATTCTAAATTCATTGAATGAATCCTTCTCGAGTAAATGAAATTGAAATAATTAAAAAATGATTTCATCCAATCCACCCCAAGCGATA
Organism: Viscum album; assembly: GCA_963277665.1. Taxonomy (NCBI): domain Eukaryota; kingdom Viridiplantae; phylum Streptophyta; class Magnoliopsida; order Santalales; family Viscaceae; genus Viscum; species Viscum album. The sequence continues at coordinate 1,527,071,565 of OY728163.1, read as the reverse complement.
ACCTAGGATCAACTCATTATCTTAATTTGAATTAACATAAATCTATTAGTGATACTTTAAACCCATCAAAATCAACCCATATTTGGGAACTTCATATCCAAAAATCCATCTCATAGGTTGTGTATCTTAGGTAACTTCTTAGGTCTCAGTGGATTTGACAACCCAAGCTAGACTACAAGGACCGTTCTACCTTCATCTCAGGGGTAAATTTTAGTACGAATCAAATTTTGGCACTGTTACTAGGGACCAAGTAAGTGACTTCAACCAAAACCTTCTTTCCTCACCCTCATTCTTCTATTCTCACCCAAGATCTCTTATCTTGTCCCTTTCTCGGTTTTTTTCCTTTTGACGCATGTCTGCGTACACTTGCAATAATTCAAACAGACTAGTTAGTGTGGAAAGTCCAAGGATAGGGAGTCAAGTGAACCTAGGGGATTGTTTCCATTAGATCCTAATCTCTTTTATACTCCAGAGTCAAAAATTGTTCCCATTTCAAGGGAAGGTCATAAAAGGAACCAACTCATAATCCTGGGTGGAAATCAAATGGGAAACCAAAATCAAGAAGCTCTAAACCTAGGGAATGTAGTTGATCACACCATGAATGACTACCTCACTCCAGCTTGGACTAATTCCCTCTCATGAATTAGACACAATTACCTTGGATATTCCAACTACATCTTTAAACCCCATGTCCTAAACCACCTTCCCACATTCCATGGAATGGAATCTGAGATGCCCTAACTTCACGACAAGGAGATCAATGACATTGTAGAAACCATGTATCCACCACATCAACTAGAATCAGCTAAGATGAGGCTATTTACTTTTTCTTTAATGTATTGAGCTAAAAATAGGCTAAAATTTTGATACCATCATCCATATACTCTTGGGACCAATTACAAAGCGAATTCTACAAAAAATAATTTCCCCACCACAAAACAATTGTACATAAAATGAGCATCCAATTTTTTTTGAAAATGGGGGAGATCCATTCTATGAAACATGGGAGAGGTTCGAAGAAACCCTAAACATGGTTCCACAACATGGTTTTTCTATACCTAAAAAACTTCAAATTTTCTATGAAGGGTTGGGTCCGGGGAACAAACAATTCATTAACATGATGTGTAATGGAACATTTAAAAACAAAGCCCCAAATGATGCTTATAAGTATCTGAAAATCCATGCTGAACAAAACCAAACATAGGGAACTTCACCTTATTCTGAAAAGCCACAAAGAACTACTGTAATTCATACACTTAGAGAAGAGGAAAGCCTTAGGGCTAAACTCGCAACACTCTCTAGGAAGGTTGAAGAGATAGACCATAGGAAAGTCCATAAAACCCAAACTGTAGACCTTGTTTGCACAATTTGTGACAAACATGACCATAAGAAAGACAAATACCCAACCATTCTATCCATCAAGGATGTTCTTTTAGGAGGAACCCCAGCAGAAGTAAATGCTTTGAACTTTAAAAAGCCTCAATACCAAAACACCTTCAACCCAATGTATAATGACCACTCAGGCTTCCGATAGAAAGATAACCAACAACCTATCCAACCAAAGGGACAAAATCCTTACCCCCATCAAGAACTACCAAACCCATAACCATTTCCAAACCCAACCTATCAAATACCAAGATCCACCGGCCCATTTTCAATAAACCATCCCACCTCCAAAATATCCCCCCTGGATAAACCAATCTTCTCAAGCACCAACCCAAACTGTTTCACAAATCCTACTAGTACAATAGTGAAAACAAATAAAAAGGATGAACTCAGAAGTCTCTTCCCTAATACAAGAACTTCATACCATAAAAACTAGAATGTTACCCAAGCCTACACAATCCATTTCACAACAAACAGTAAGGGGAGAGTCAAGTTGCACTCAAACAACTCATGAACAACTAAAAGCTATGACCATTTTAAGAAGTGAGAAATCAATTGAGAAACCTAAAAAAATAATTCAGAAACCATGTGAAGCATCAAAATATAATGAAAATTCAAATGAACCCCATGATCAAACTGAGGAAACTGATAACAATGTGAAAGAAACAACTATTCAACAAATAACCCCGCAACCTGCACCATTTCCTCAATGAATGAGGGGGAAAACCAAGCCTGAATTGAGTGAAACATTGAGAGAAATATTCTCACAAGTCAAGTTGAACATTACCCTTCTCGATGTAATCCAAACCATACCTTCTTACTCAAAGTACCTTAAGGACTTGTGCATTTTTAAAAGAAAATTATGACATAAAAACCAAGTCCTTTTGGCTACTAATTTGAGTACCATCACTCAAGGGACCATTCCTCCTACGTTGAAAGACTCGAGTTTCCCTTACATAAATGTTGAACTAGGAGAGAGCACGGTTTTCAAGGCCATGTGTGACCTAGGTGCTAGTGTCAATCTCATCCCCTATGCTGTGTACTTCCAGTTAGGCCTAGAAGAGCTCGAACCCACATTTTTCACACTTCAACTTGCTGATCATAGCGTTAGAGTTCCAAAGGGGATTTTAAAGGACGTTTTGGTAAAGGTTGAAAACTCCATCTACCCTATTGACATCGTTGTCCTTTAAAACCATCCAAACGTAAGAAACAAGGAACAAACCCCAATCATCCTTGGTTATCCCTTCCTTGCAACTATCAACTCTGTTATCCGATTCCAAAATGGGATCATGACCATCACCTTTGGAAACATGAGTCTAGACTTGAACATCTATAATGAAAGCTCACAAATAGGGGATAACAAGTAAATTCATGAAGTAAACATGATAGGAAGCATTGATAATGAATCCATAGAACATCAAGGAATATTTGATGGATGTTTAAGTCAGGATGAGATTGAATTCCTTTGTTCACATGAAGGAAGTTTATCTCCTTGGTTTGAATCATTTTCAAATTTCTCTTATGATGAAGTCTTAGGTCCAACAATCCGTGAAACCTTTCAGGAAACCACTTTTATGGACACCACCCCAAATTCCTTCCCTAAATCTGATCAAGCAAATCTCGTAGTTGAAACTTATACATGTGGGGAATCAATCCTATCTAAAACTCTAGTAATCAATATTGATCTTGATCCAATGTCCCAATATTCTACTGAAATTCTAAACCAACACGATCTTGAATTGAAGGAACTTGCTACTGCACTCAAGTATTCCTTCCTAGGGGAAAATCAAACACATCCTATTGTCATTTCTTCTTATCTTGAATCCAATCATGAGAAGATGCTTATAGATATCCTTAGGAAACATTAGAAAGCCATTGGTTGGACCCTGTCTGATATTTCTGGGATTAGACCTCTTATTGGGACTCATTGGATTGTTTTGGAATCTGATTCAAAGCCATGTCGTCAACCTCAACGACAACTCAATCAAAATATCATGGATGTAGTGAGAAAAGAACTTCTAAAATTGTTAAAAGCTGGTATCAACTATCCCCTATTTGAGAGTGAGTGGGTTATCCAAATACAAGTGGCTCGAAAAAATGATGGAATCACAGTGATAACCAATGAGGATGGATATAATCTTCTAAAAAGGGTGAGTAGTGGCTAGAGAGTCTGCATCGACTATAGGAAGCTAAACTCATTTACCAAGAAGGACCATTAACCCTTACCATTCATTGACCATGTCCTTGAGAGAGTGGCAGGTCATGCCTTCTACTTTTTCTTAGATGGGTACTCAGGGTATAATCAAATTGAGGTCTCCCTAGAGGATCAATGGGAGACTATATTCACATGTCCATTCGACACCTTTTCTTTCAAACGCATTCCCTTCGGGTTATGCAATTCCCCTTGAACCTTCCAGCGGTGCACGATGGGATTATTTTCAAACATGGCAGGGGATTTTATTGAGGTCTTCATGGATAACATCTCTATCTTTAGGGATATATTTGAGGGATGTATTAAGAATGTGGAGAGAGTTTTTCCCAGATGTGAAGAAATAAATCTGGTCCAAAACTGGAAAAAAATGCCATTTCATGGTTAAACAGGTATTAGTCCTTGGCCATATAGTCTCGAGTAGGGGTATTGATGTTGATAAAGAAAATGATGAAATCATTCATCACCTTCCATCACCCAGAATTGTTAAGAAAGTGAGGTCTTTCTTAGGACATACTGGTTTCTATAGAAGATTCATCAAGGACTTTATTTCAATCTCCCACTCCCTTTGCGCTCTCTTAGTAAAGGATGCTCCATTTGTTTGGCTAGAAAGCTGCAAGGGTTCATTTTCAACCCTCAAATCCTCTCTCACCTATCCTCCCATTATGAAATCTCCAAATTGGAACCTTCCTTTTGAACTTATGTGTGATGCCAGTGAATTTTCTATAAGAGCTGTGTTAGGACAACATTGTGATAAAACTCCTTATGTCATTTCTTATGCAAGAAAATCCTTAAATGATTCCCAAATAAACTACACCACTACTGAAAAGGAGTTAATTTATATTGTGTTTTATTTAGATAAGTTTAGGTCCTACCTCTTAGGATCCCCCATCATTATGTTCACTGACCATTCTGCACTAAAATAACTCTTCCAAAAACAAGATTCCAAGGATAGACTAATTAGGTGGGTCCTTATCTTGCAATAATTTGACCTCATAATGAAGGAAAAAATGTGTGTTGAAAATGATGTAGCTGATCACCTCTCTAGGATAGGATTCAAATACAACTCAAATCACCTTTATGTGTCTGATTAATTCCCTGATGAACACCTATACTCTGTGAGTGGCTTCCCATGGTATACCAACATAGCCAATTTCTTAGTTACATGAGTCATTCCAAAATTATTAGGCACTCAAGCTCAAAGGAAATTCTTTTTTGATGTTAGGAACTATGTGTTTGATGATACATAACTCTATAAGTACTTCCCTGACCAAGTCATTATGAGGTGTGTCCAAAAATCTGAACAAGATTACATCCTTAAATTCTTTCATAATGAGACATGTGGAGGTCACTTTTCCTCTAAAAAAACATCTGCTAAGATTATTCAGTGTGGTCTCTTCTGGACCACCCTCTCAAGGGACTCCTAAACATTTTTTCAAAGATTTACTAGGTGTCAACAAGTAGGGTCCATCACAAAAAGGAATCAAATTCCACTCACTCCCATCTTAGTGGTTGAAATCTTTGACTGTTGGGGAATTGATTTCATGGATCCCTTCCCAAACTCTAGGGTATATCTTTACATTCTCTTAGCTATTGATTATATGTTATAATGGGTTTAGGCCATTCCCACAAAATCCAATGATCCTAAAACTATGATTAGATTCCTAAAATAAAACATCTTCTCTAGAATTAGAATTCATAGGGCTATCATTAGTGATCGTGGGACTCATTTTTGGAATCGTCCATTCTCATCACACATGGAAAAGTATGGAATTTCTAACAAAGTGTCCACTACTTACCACCAACAGACCAATGGTCAAGCTGAGTTAGCCAATCAAGAAATCAAAAAAAATCTTCAGAAAACTGTTAATACATCTAGAAAATATTGGTTGATAAAACACTTAGATGATCTTTTGGCCTATCGAACTGCATATAAAACCATTTTAGGAATGTCCCCATATAGGATGGCTTATGGTAAAGAATGACATTTTCCAGTGGATATTTAACATAAGGATTTTTGGGCAATTATGAAAATGAATTATTACCACTCATTGGCCGAAACAAAAAGGAAATTAGATCTCAATGAAATTAAAGAACTTAGGATGGAGGATTATGATAATTCAAGGATCAAAAAAGCTAAAGTAAAAGCCCACCAATCTCAAAATCATAAAACCAAACAGATTCTAACTGGTAAACCTATTCATTATTATAGTTTTAAACGTCATTTACACCTGATAAAGTTGAGGTCTAGATGGTCAAGTCCATACATAGTGCATAAGGTGTACCCCCATGGGGCTGTTGACATTCAAGATCCCACCAATGGTCAAACATTTAATGTTAGTGGTCATAGAGTCAAATCAATTATAGAAACATTCCAAAAAACATGAAGTTGATGAAGAATTGAGTGAAACTACCTTAGATGATGAAAATAATTAATCAATTAGGGTTCTAAGTCGAGATAACGACGATAAACAAAGCATTTCATGTGAGGCAATCCATGGTTTTCAAGTTTCCAATCATTTTGTTGTTTTAATCAACTTTATATTTTAAACAGGATTAATTAATCATTTTGATATTTAAAAATAACAATAAAATGACTGTTGACCTATTCTTTTATTATGAGTATAGACGGGTATGAAATGGGAGCACCATATTCATCCATGTCACATGGTGTGATCCTTGAGTAATACCTTACCTAGAAATTTAAAAAGAATAAAATGTATCATCATTTCATTTTAATTTTATGTTAAAATAAAAAATATAATAATAATAAAATTAAAAGGCCGCATAGTAGGTCGTGTGCCAAACCCCGTCACAACTGGCGAAGCCCTGGGGACTCGAACCTGGGACCGAAGGGAGGCAGGGGCGCGTACTTACCATTGAACTATGGCTTATAGTTCTTCCTTATTATATATTTTTTTGTATATATACATATATTTTACTTTTTTTATCATATGAATAAATATGTATATATATAGTTTTTTTATTTGTTTGTTTGTTTATTCTTCCACTAGGGAATTCTTGGAGTGAAATGGAGACCAAGTGATTAAAATGGAGAAACAAGAACACGATAATAGACATTGTACGCTTTGATACTAAATATCAAATAATTTATCATGCCCTATTTCTGATTTTAATCCATGTACATTTCATGAGCATAGATTTTGGAAAGTGTGGCTATCTAATGTGATATTTCATTGTTTATATTTTCATATAAATAAAAAAAGAATCACAACACTCGTCCTTTGGATAGTGGGGAATTAGTTTGAGTTCATGGGGTCCCAAAAATAAATTGCATAGGTTTGGTGATCATTTCTGTTTTAATATGATTATTCGAAAAAACAAAAAAAAAACAATAAATTTGCATGTAGAGCAATGAAATGACCTAATGCATGGCTTTTGACATTTGGGGATCATGACTCCATAGTTGTTTGGCCCAAATTTAGTAATTTTATCTCTATTTGTGGTTATTTGAATTTGTTTTTGACTGAGTTAACTCGATATGTTGCCTGAGTATGTGGGCTTCACTTGGTTCCCTAAGGTCATTGAGCCTGGGAGTCATCGACAAAGTCTCACTACAGGGGTTGAATCTTTTGAGTGCAATTTCAATTACCATGGAAAAATTGAAAAATAAATACAAATTTTTTTTTTGAATAATCATCTTAATAGTGAAATGTGATTTCACCTAGAGCTTCCATTATTTCCCTCTTTAATAAAGATAAACCCCCATGTCTAATGCGATGTACAACACATCATCACTCTTAATTGATATTGGATGAAATATGGTGATGAATTTGAACAAAGGAATGGGATTGGGATTAGGATATGATTATGAAACTATATTGTATTAAAATATATTGATGGGTTTCATGATTTTTTTGTATAAGTGTTTTTGGTGATCATTGTGTATTAAAATTCTTTTGGAAAAGGGAATTCAAATTTCATATTGTTGAGAAACATTTTGCTCGGGACTAGAAAATATCAAGTTGGGGGGTGTGATTAGACAATAAAAATACATATGTTAATTAAATTTTAATGGTATAAAATGTTCATTTTTGATCTTATGGGCCTGAGTTAGTGGATTTTAATTTTGAACATCCATTCTCATCTTTTGTGCACTTCATGCCTAATGTACACGAATTTAGGCCCAATGATTCATCTGATTTTAAGGAATGTAATTATCCATATTTTAATTTTATATTTTGGGAAATGGATATAAACTTAAATATGAACATTTTTCATTTATATATCAATGGAGGATTCATAAAATATGATGATGATATTTGTCAATGAAAGGTAACAATTCTGGAGAAGGTAGATTGGACACCAGCCCACTGATGAGAATGTGGGGCCCACAATATAGACCCAATGAAGTCCAACATGAGTTTTATGATAGAAGAACTATATAGAAGCATATAATTATGAAGGATAAAGCACTAATTATACCTCCATTGTGGTTATTTAGGTGGACCAATTTAGAGATAAAATTCTAGGCCAGATTCTACGGCCCAGAAAAACAGCCCACCGATTTAAACATATCTCAAAAAAATTCATTTGTGCTGAAATTTTATAGAGAGATAGGAGACATCCAGAAATTAACTTTTTTCTTCTATGTACCAATCTAATTATTCCATCTAGAAGGTCATATAGGTGTGTCCGTTCGGTGGATGGAAGTTGGCTGCCACTTCGAGTCAAGGATAAAGAAGTCCACTCTCTCTTACTTTCCACCACCCTAGGCCTACCATAATCATGTTGGATGATTTTTATGGTTGGAGGATCGATCCAAGGCACCAAAAATTCCTATTTAGGTCAATGGTGTTGAGGTATTTAAGGATATTTGGTGTTTGGTTTCATTGTAGTGTTATGCTGCCACTTTGTGTTTGTAATCGCATTTCTTTCTCATGTAATTTGTTCAATTCACATTAGTTTCTTAATAAAAGATCTTCCTTTAATATTATTATATTATTCTACATATCACATTGATACCATTTCCTAAATGTTTGAATTTATTCACACCATACTTTGTGATATTTATCACACAACGGTGGAGTGATCGATTTTTGTTGTTGTTTTTACTTCTTCAATTCCACCCTTGTAAGTCTACTTCCCGCTTCTGTTGAGGACATGATTTCAATGTAGGGATAAATATTTTATGGGTTGATCCAAGGGAGTAGAAAGGGGATGAATTTAATTTTATTCCTCACCCTTTAAATGTTTATTAATTTCTTTTATTTGAGTTTATTTTATTCAATGATTTTCTCTCTTTCTCTTCCATATTGAATTTAATCACCCCACTTTTATGTGCTAATAAGATCCTTTACCTTGGAGTGCTCATGAAAATGATCTTAAAAGTGTATAAGTGATTAGAATTTTTTTTGAGGGTGTTTAAATAGTAGGTGATGAAGTTAGTTTGAATTCATTGAATGAATCGTTCTCGAGTTAATGAAATTGAAATCGTTAAAAAATGAATTCATCCAATCCACCCCGAGCGATAACCTAGGATCGACTCATTATCCTAATTTGAATTAACTTAAATTTGTTAGTGATACTTTAAACCAATCTAAAATTAACCCAATGTTGTAAACTTCATATCCAAAAATCCATCTCATAAGTTTTGTATCTTAGGTAACTTCTTAGGTCTGAGTGGATTCGACAACCCAAGCTAGACTACAAGGACCGTTCTACCTTTATATATTGGGTAAATTTGAGCGTGAATCAGGTACCCCATTTAACATTCATTAATACCTCTAAAAAAACTCTAAGTGCACCCATTTAAATGGAAAAATTTTGTAATGGACCCATCTCTCTACACTTCCCAGTTCAAGAATATTTATAATTTTATGCCTTTTTTTGAATTCCTGTTGTTGGGATAATTTTATAGAAGTAATAAATTACATTAAAATTTATGTCTAAGTGGTTGTATACCACTTTAACATTCACTAATTCCTTCCACAATACTTTATGTCACCCATTTTCATGCCGAAATTTAGTAATGGATTCTTATATTCCTCTCTTTCTTTTAATTCAAGGACCTTCTATGAAATTATTATTTATAATTTCAATTATTTATTTTACCAATAATTTAATATAATTACCTTACATTATAAATAATTTTATTCTAATGATATACCATTTATACCTCTCATTTTTATCCGTACCTAAGCTATTATTGTTGTATAATTTTGTGAGGGTTTTATATCTTCTCATTTCCATTCAAGAACATATTTTATGTTATGTATGTTAAATTACATTTAATTGTTAAGGAATATTTTCCTACATAATACCCTTACATTACAATTATTTTATAAATTATTATATCTTTATTCCCTCTCATTAAGCTTCTCATGATCCATTATCTGCACTCATTATCATGCCAGAATTTCAAAAGGATTCTTTTCTGTATTCATGGTTCTTCATTACATTATGCCTTATAATAGAAAAATTATTATTTTGGGATATAATTTTCCATGTCCCAATTACTTTACATTTTATTTCAATGTAATATGAGACTACGTATCTCTCTAATCAAACAATTTCTATGAATCATTATGTGATGTTGTTATGCTACTGAAATTTTATCGGGATCTTCCATGTCAAAACAATTATGCAGTGAATACCATACGAATTTCTAAATAACGATGTTCACATTTATGTATATATAATTTATTATTGGGGGATTAAATTATATATTCCATACTCCATAATCATGTTATAAATTATTATGATGGATGATTAAATTTTTGATGATCCTTGTAGCACAATTAGTCATGATAATGAAATAAATATGATGGGTGCACGTATATTGCACACCAATGTAGTGGGTAATGATTTCTATAATGATACATCATGTAGTGAAAGGATTTCAAACAAATTACATTGTGGTACTTTCTCCACCATGATTTCTTATTGGGTTTATCCGTGACCTATGTTTATGATTTATTGTATTAAGTTGTTTCCACATTTCCCTTATTGCCATTATGAATACCATGATATACCATGTCTCATTTTTCATTTTCATGATTAATACACATTTTATTCCCCATTTATATGCCTATTATATAACATTTATCTCCTAATTCCATGATTATTACATTACTATAATTTATTGATCATCCCTTTTTTATATTTGACCTAGGTTATCCTATGCAGTTATAAAAGTCATTGAAGTTTATAAGCATGTTAAATATGTTTTGAATGTTGTTTTTGTATCCCATGTTTATGATGTTATGATATATGACAAATTCATAAATAAATTATACTTATCATTATTTTTGATTGTATAATGTGTAATGAAATATAATAAATCATGTATTAATGTGTAATAATGATCATGGTTTTTATAGTTGGTTTTATAATGATTTGGTAAATTAATAATCCCATTATGTACCATTATTAAGGGAACAATAAAATCCCATAAGAATATATGTTACTAAATAAATCCTAGATAACGTAGATTGAATCCTATAAATTCATAAGTTAATGAAATAAATCTAATTTATATTTTATACATTGAATTTCATTGTATTTATAATTTAGGAGTTTAGTTGTTTAAAAATACTAATCTATAATTTTAATTTTATTCTATTTAATGGGAAAAAATATTAGGAATAATGTAAATAATCAATATGAGATGAAATTTGATGACTCATCAAAGAATATTCCCAATCAGATGGGAGATTAATCTAGAAATATTTTGATTATGCCAAACCAACTATCAAAAATTACAATTAACAACTAGAACATTATTGAGTTCTCAAATACTTCATGGAATATGAAGATAAGGTATAAATGAATTCTATTGGATAATGGTGATAATTAAATGAATATGATATTTACTTTGTGAAAGAAATAGTGGAAATAGGCACCAATGGGTAATGTCACAAATGGACTAGGAGGTGTTTTGTGTGTGGAAAGACATGTCCTAAATTATAAAATTTCCATAAAAAAATTAAGGTAACTGATGGAAATAATGTTAATATATTTTACGTTATTCAAATATATGTCTTAAAAGTGGAGAATTAGATAACTAACCATGTGAAATCTTTATTACAAGGAATGATATGTATGATGAGAATAAAAAATTCTCAATGAAAAATAAAACATGGAAAATACAATGTTGATATAAATCACGATGATTAATACACATGTAAATTCTACTCCAGTGTAGTGTATTTAATTTTTATTTCAATTAATTCCATATAATAATTATTTTATATTTTATAATAACCCTTATCCACCACACGAATTGACATGACATCATTGAAGAAAAATATATTCCTATGTAATCAATTTTGATATTAGTGGAAATATTCTTCATTAAAATATAATTGATCTTCTTTATTGTATATTGATGTAATCATATTTATATAATGGTTTCCGTTTTATAAATTTAATATAAATTTATGGTAGAATGAATTCACGTTATGTACCATGAATCACCCTCTGACTATATAAAATTATAGAGATGAGGTTGAATACCGTTAGTAATGATTTTATTTCACCACAAGAAAGCATATCTGGGTCTAATGTTGGGGTTTAAGAAAAAAATTATTATATGGAAATCATTTATTTTTAAGGATTAAATTATTAATGTAGGGGTATATGATATTTATGTTGAAAAATAATTATATCAATGAAATTCTTGATATAATAATCATGTGACATATAATTATTTTTCCATACTAGTTTTTTATTATGTACATGAAATTTATGTTGATTGGTACTAATAAATTATCTATGTGATTTAGTGACAAAGGTATATATTGGAAAAGTCATGATTAAGGGATTGAAAAACCTTAATAGGTAATTGATTTTTTCATAGAACTAATGATTCATGGGATTATATGTCTAAGGATATTAATATTTTACAAACATTGACACATGTTTTGAATATTTATGTGATGGATGTTTAGTAAGATATTTGTGGATATATATTACAGAAATACACCTTCATAATTTGAGGTGGTTAACCTTATTTTGGGAGATTTTATATTTATATTGAGGAATATATACCCATTTGTATTATTTGAAATTAATGCTATATAATTTTTAGAGGTGTATGAAGAATGGTATGATACATCCTTTGAGACTAAAGAAATCTTTAATTTTGAGGTTATTAGTTATATATATATATTAATTTATTTAATTAATGATCTATGTTAAACCCTTTGGGTTTTCTAGAATTTTAGAGACTAATGTGATAAGGAATTATCTCACAATATGTTAACCATTTTGGGTTTAGTAAATTCAGAAGGCTTGGCTTGTTATTCTATTTTATATTATGTGATCCATTATATGTTTATTATGTGACCTCCGGAATTAAAAAATTCATCTTGTGTTCTCAATTTTTTGGAAAATAATATGATATTGTAGTGGAAATTAATTATACTTTCCGTGAAATAATATTTCATTTCGTTTTATGTTTATATGATATAGTAATTCCTTAACCCTAGATAAATAATCTCTAATAAAAAATGTTTTCATATTTTGATGCATTCCTACTCATTTAATTAATCAATGATTTATAGTTTTTTGTTCATTGAATTTATCATGACCATGTTATCCATCATACACAATTATTTTTTTTGTTTTATATATCAATTTCATGTCCATGTCTTCACCTCCCAATAATGTTCTCATACTTGGACACCAAGATATTTGATAACCTTCATAGTAACCTTTTTATAATTTCAATAGGATTTTTTATCAACCCATTTTATGATGTTGGTTTTCTGTAAGTATATTTACCAGACTCCAAACTTTTCATACCAATTTAATGATTAATTTTTGATGACGTAAATTATTAAAGGGGGGTGAATGTAACACCCATAGTTTTCAAGAGATATAACTTTGTTTGATAGCTTATGGGAAATTCAACATTGAACCCAAAAAAACAATGATTAATTAAATATAACCATTTTATCAGTTATATTAAATTTATGTATATGTGTATGGTTATTTTTTATGAAATTATAATGTATTAAAAATAATTATTAATGATTATAAATTATTGAATCAATTTTTATAATGATTTTTTTATGTTTTCTTCAAAAATGTTATCTCTTCTTTTTATGAAAAATATATTAAAATTATTTTTTATAACATTTATAAAATTATGATGATAAAATTAAATCCATTTTCTGTTATCAACATATCATAAATAAAATAGGGGGAAATTGTAATATTTTTAGAAATTATAGATTTTTTAGTGAATAGTGAAAAATAAACTTATTATGTAAAATTGTCTTTTATTTTGAGAAATTAATTAATTTAAAAGTATAGTTATACATTTAAATTTAGTTCATGGAAACATAATTATTCCTTAAATTTATTGAATTAATTATATTTTAAATCATCTTTTTACAAGATTTATCATAACTTTATTTTTAAGCTTAAATTGCAAATGTTTTGAAAAGTATTGTAAAATGAAAAATGTATCTCAATTATAATTAATTAAAATTACCCCTGATGAGAAATTATTTAAATTAAAATTTTATATTAAATATATATATTTATTAATTTAAATAAAAATAGTCAATATAACTAGTTTTATAGTTAAAGGGAAATCTTCTTTTCTTTGATAAAAGGATATTTCTGAAAAACAGATTTCCATATTTCTTACAGGTTTTATTTTAAATTATATTCTACCAAATATATGAATTTATTTTAATAAAATGTATTCCATATTTAGAATAAAGTTAACAAATATTAGTTAATGTTGTCAAATTAATTTTTGAAAAATAGGAATAATAATTTTAGTAAATAAAAATTACCACGGTAAAAGGAAAATATGTTAATTAAGTGTAAAAAATATTAATAGAGACTTGAAAGAAATTCACTCTCATAGTATGAATATTTATTTTTAAATTTCATTAAAATATTTTTTAGATTTATTCATTATTTTTTTAATTTATAAATAATTTTGTAACTTGTTTGATAAAAAATTATACGATAAAAAAATACAATTTTTTTTATATTAAAATTCAAGTAAGGAATTTATTTTAATGAATTATTTTATTTTTTAATAGTGTATTAAATAAAATTATTAAATAATTTTTATTATATATATATATAATCATATAATTTTTATGATGGAAAATATAATTTTTAACAGGGTTCTGAAATTATCATTATAAAAAACATGTCATTTTCTATAAATGAAAGTTATTATTTTAAAAGATAAAATTAAAAAAATTATAAAATTATTTATATAATAAAACATTATTTTTGAAATTATAAGGTTGAAATTATCCAATGGTAAATTGTTTTACAATTTTTTAAGATAGTCGAATATTTGGATAAAAATAAAAAACCACATAAATATTATTTGTATATTATGAAATCATAAAGACACAAAATAGATTTAATACATAATATAAATGGTATGAATGACCAAATATATGTTTTACCTTTAAAAAATTTGATTTAAATTGAGTTTTATTTATTTTACAAATTCTTTATTAATCCTCCAAAACATATACTATATTTCAAGGTTTTAAAATCATTTCTTTAAGAGTGTGAATCACCTCCACATAAGAAAGGGCATTATTTTAATAAATTATGCCCTTTTCCTTAAAACATAATTAAAACTACTTCCATTTTTCATTAAACCAAGGAAAATTCCATTTTTTGGGTTTTTTATAATTTATTATGTGGATTACAAAACCTAAATAATTAAGAAATCCCTCCCATTTCCTTTATAAACCCACTGAAGATCCCATTTCTCTTCACTCAAACTTCTTGGATCATGTACAAAATTCTCACTCAAATCTATAAATTCCTCCCAATAGCCTCTATTATCTAAATAAGAACATATATTTCTTTGGATTCACACCCTCATGTATGGGATCCTCACCTTCCTATACTCCATTCAATTCAAGAACATTCTTTGAGTTTAGTATTATTAATTGGGATTTTTTATAATTTCCTTAATTTGTAATCATTTACATACTATAAAATTTATTTTATATGAATTATTGATAATTTATTATCACCCATTTTTCTCATTACCTAAGTCATTATAATGTCGAAATTCCATATGGGATCTTCCACTCTCCTCTTATAATCAAGAACTTCTTTTTATTATGTCTCTTAATTTCCTTTGGTTATGATCAAATATGTTATTATAAATTTATATTACATTAAATTTGATTTAAAAATAGTTTGATCTTACTTTCACCCTCATTAATCCTTCCATTATCCTTTATGTATAGTAGTTACTATGCCGAATTTTATAAGGGATCGTCCTCTCTCCTTTTTATTCCAGAACCTCTTTATGATATGACTTTTAATTACCATTTTTTAATGATGGGGTATCTTATTCCATATCCTCATTAATTTCCATTTCATTTAAAATTTATTATATACCCCCTTTTGACTCTAATTAATCCCTCCCATGCACCTTTATATACATCAGTTACTATGATGAAATTTTGTATGGGACATCTCTACTTCTATTTTCAATTCAATAATCTTTTTCAATTTATTCCATTTTCATCCAATTCATAATGTTGGGATAAGTTCTTACATGCCATCCCATACTGTCCAATTTATTTATTAGTTTATGGATACCCCTTTTACAATCATTAATCCCTTCCATTCTCCTTCATATACGCATGTTATCATGCCATTATTTAGTAAGGGACCCTCACCTTCCTCACATTATTTCATTTCAAGGAACTTATTTGAATGTTTTCACTATAATTTCAATTGGATATATTTTACTTCATTTATTACCATTCCATCACTTTTTAATTTGTGGTATTGTAATGAAAAACCATTTATACTCTCTCATTTTGACCATTACCTATGTTGTTAATATGTCAAAATTTCATGAGGGATTTTTCTCTTCTCATTTCTATTCAAGAATGTTGTTTAAATTTTGTCTCTTAAATTAAATTTACTAATGTTGTCATATGTTTCTCTATATTCCAAAAACAGTCATTTTAATTTATAAATGATGATTTCCCATTTACCCCTCATTAATCCTCCAATGATCCTTTATGTACACCTATTACTAAGCCAAAATTTTGTAAGGTTTCTTTTTTACCTTTAAAGTTTAATTTTTACATTCTTCCATTAATAAACAAACTTATAATTTTGAGAAATTATTTTTCATGTCTGTATTACTAATCATTTCATGTCTATACAACGAGTGATCAAATTCTCCCTTATCAACCCATTTTGATGAATCATTACTTTAAGCTGTTATAATGCCGAAATTTCACCATGATCTTCCTTGAAAAGACATTTTTTAGTGAATACAATACCCATTTTCTATCATGGTTGTTCACATTTATGAATATATACCTTTTTGTTTGGTAATTAAACATATATATCCTACACTCTTTAATTTTGTAATAAATTATTATTATGAATGAATCCATTTTTTATTATATATGTGGAACAATTAATCATGAGAATGAAATGAATATGATTAGTGAACTAAGATTACACTCCAATGCATTGGGTAATGTTTAGAATCATGATATGTCAATTTAGGATAGGGCACGAACTTGATTCCATTATGGTACATTTTCCCCCATGATGTCTTGGTGTGTTTATCCATGACTTGTGTTTAAGATTAAGTTTTTTATATTATTTTCAAAATTCACATGTTTCCTTTATGAATATCATGGAATATTATGTCTCATGGTTCATGTTCATGATTCATACTTTATATATTTCCCATTGATATACCTATTGTCTAACATGTATCCCCATATAAAATTTTTATTCCATTATTTGGATTTATAGCTCACCCCATTCTTATGTTATTCTCTATGATGTCCCATGTAGTTTTAAAAGACATGGAATTTTAGAAGCATGTTAATGATGTTTTTAATCATGTTGTTTTATCCCATGTTCACTATGCTATTCTGTGTACTAATTCCTTAATAAAATAGACTTATCAATCTGTTGGGCTGTATTTTGTGTAATTTAATGTAATAAATCATGGTTTAAAGGGTAATAAATACCATGGTTTTTAAATGTGGGATTGAATGTCTTTACCTTCATGAAGAAAATTTATCTATATGGATTGGGATAGAGGCTTTACTAGCTACTATTACACTGAAATATATTATATAGGAGTTGAAGAATGTAAATCACTAGAGTTCAAAATAATGGGTTCAATTGTAGAAAACAGATAGATCATACCTTGAGTCAAATATGATGTTGTATGTTCAAACAAATATATTGAATAAAAATGGAATTACCCATAGATCCTATAATGGTCCAATGATATGATATATTAGATATATTAGATATAAGTTTCATCTATATTTATCTCCACCCATTATACGACTATATCCTATACCAAAATTATCGTTGAGAGTTCCTCCTTTAAAAACTATGGGATGAACCCAATCATGTGGTTGACTACGATTAAGGGGTTTTTCTAAATTTAACACTAACTACCCAGAGTAACATTCCATGGTAGGAGGTATTAATCCTTGTGTCCTTGGAATATAAAAAATTATAAAATCTTGTCTCCCAACATATGTTATCCTAAAAGAGATCCCCCTATTAGTAATCCATGATATCAGGATTAATCATGACTAATAATTTATATATGGTATCTAGAATTCGATTGTTATCTTGCTATAACTAATGACTATACCACAAGGAAAAAAAGAATCTATCCCAACCCCTAACTGCATCTCTCTCAAGAACATATAAATCTCCAATTTTCAATCTATAATTTTTCAATAATGCAGGATTCTGATTGGAATGACCAAAAATTTAATCTATCCATGAGGGGCATACACAAATAGTTTAGATTGTATAAGTCAATTGATGAAAATTATGATAGAGTACAAGGTGAGGTTTCAAAACCTCAACACATACTTAGATATGGAATAACTATTTTACTCGATAATCAATATATTATAAACTCAAATCATCCTCGGAATCACTGTGTAATTATAATCATTGATTAGGTTCAAAAAATCTATGAAATTTATTGTATCCTTTTCTAGTAAAAACCATTCATAAAATACCACTCCATAAATTTTGGATACATTGTTTTTATAGGTTCATTCTTTTTTGTCTTTATCCATAAATCACTTGTGTACGGGTTTCTATATCTTTAAATATTGATTGATGAGTTTTGTTGGGAGATGCATATAATTTTTGGGAGAAATAATATTTTTAGTAGGGATGTATATTTTTGGAATTATTTGAGTCCATGCATAAACATTCCCGATGGTATTTTGATCAGTTTTGTGAGTTTTAAGGGCTTTAGTTGTGTTTTTTCTTTTTGTGAATACTATGCAAGAAATTGTATGTAGGTACATTACACATTGTTTATAAGTTACATGGTGTGAAAATTTTCCTATAAATAATCAGAGAACTAGGTTCATGGCATGAAGTAAATACATTACATGGATCCAATACATTATTTGTAATGTTCGAGATGGGATAAAAATAACCCGAATCTAAAGGTTTTATCGAATAAAAATTTACAAATAAATTTATGACAAGTAACAGGGTTACCCTCCATGTAATTTTCATAAGAAGTGGTTTTATGTTTCACCGTACACCTGATACCTCGTTTGACCCTTTGTGAAACCTCTTTTATCGATCCCTCTGTGACTCCCATTGATTTTTGTTGGATTTAATCACCTTTAGACCCCACAATTTGGTGTATGAACCCTATTAAGTACTTTTACATTGGCCTTATTCTAAATTTCTATTTCTTCATTTGAATCAGTTTTTTATTTTGAATTCCTTGGTGGAATCATGATCTTCTTCATCTGGTTTGATCAATTCTTTTAATATTAACATCAGTGCCTCTGTTCTTGATTATGGTTCCGGTTGGATGAATTTCTTAATACCTGGACAATGTTAAGGGGTCTAAAACCTACCCCTATGGTCTGTTTAATTTTTATGTATATCAAATATTGTGATTATGATTACATATTGTATTATTTAATAAATTGGTTATTTAATTCTTGTAAATCATGAATTATATTATATTTCTGTTCCCTTTGGATTAAATGTTGAAGCATCCTGAGTTATGAAAAACCATTGGGTGAGAGAAACATTTAATAATATAATATTGGATAATGTTTTATATTTTGTTTTGAATCACATGATATTGTAGGTTATTTCATGATATATAATCAATTTTGTAACATATTATGGTATATTGATATGATTCTTGTTAAATTGATTTGGAAATGAAAGTTTAACTGAAATAAAATTGGTACATTATAGAACTATCCATTGAGGCTTAAGATAAGATATTGTGATACCATTAGTACAATGAATTATTGAGTAGATGAAGAAATATTCATATTTAGGGATTTTCTTGAAGGTTGATATTCTTATATATAGGGCCTTTCCTGGAGGATTATGTTCTTATATAGAATCCTTTTCCCAATGATACATGCAGAAATTTATATATAGTGGTCTTGTACTATTGATACATGCTATATTTTGAAAATAGATTGATTAGCCAACTACTATATTTAGAAATTCATATATAGATGAAATGTCCCTGTTAATGCTAAATTACTTATATAATGGGTTTTTCTAGGAGAATGAAATGATTATATAGAGGGATATGCTTGGTTTCCAGATAATGACATGGTTTATGGTTATGTATTGATTGTTTTTAAACATGTAAAGATATATATTTTTCTTATAGATGAATAAGGTTTATTGATATATTTTTATTATTGATTAATTAATAAATGTGTAATCTATTTATTGAATAGACTTTTTGTCAAAATCATTTTTTAGAAATGGTGGGGTTGAACTATTTATTTTTTCTCACATCCTATTCTGAACACCATTTGGAACCCAAGAATATTACATGGATGCGTGTTTGGACAAGGTACAAGGTCCTTATTGTTGATTTATTGCATTTTTGATGGGATGGAGGTTGGAGATGTGATCAACATGGGGTTTAGGACTATGGTCTTTTGAGGTTACATTGTGCTCACTGAATATTTTATTTGTATGTATTTGAGTCTAAAAATTAGATACATATTATCTTTTCATTACATTATTCATCTTAATTTGTTTACTAGTCTCCCCTTTACATTACACTTGTGTGATAAATGTTTTTCCCTCTCTTCATTTTTATAATATTATTATTATTTGATGATTCTGCTATGTAGTAAAACTATAAAACAATTATTAGTCTCTCCACTATAATCATCAAACCGCCAATACTTTTTGGATGACTCTAGAATATAAGAATTCATGCTAAAGGTATTATAACAAACTTATTTTAGCCACATTAAGCGTCTTATATTAGGGTACATTAGATAGTGGTATTAGTGCATTTTTTTAATTTTTTCTACTTTACTATTTGGTAAGGAATAAACAAGATTAGGATGTGTGGAACTTAGAAATGAGCTTGTTCATAGGAGTATCTAACCCCAGTATCGGTGATATCCATGTGGACATGGATGGGATTTCAATTATTGATGGTTTCCTATTACATTTCATATCATTCCATTTTATGCGATACACATTTTATGTGATGCTATTATTTCACAAAATTTATACTCGTGGATTTGTACGATGTAAGAAGAGTATGCATGAATCTAGATATGAACATAGGGACATATAAGGAAATTTATTGTTTATGATATAGATATATTTATTTCAAGTGTTTTATAAATACCTATATGAATTATCAAATGAGATATCTTTTATTTATGACAAATAAAATAAAATGAACAAATATGTCATGATAAAGCACATGCAAACCATTATTAGAGAGGATATGAGTAGTAGTTCTTTTTTCACCTATTGAGGTTGAACTTATTTTTATAAAGTTTTCTAAGGATTTTTTTTATTATATAGGTAATTCATCCTCAAATTCAACGAGTTGAAGTCCATGAATGTAGAAATTAACAGGCTCCTAACATAGCTGATCCAGATATTCCCCTTGAACAAGAGGATCTGAATTTTTTTTAGATTTTTGACATCTTCTTGAGTGTCATGCAATCAATATAAGGAGATAATGTTCCTATCGTGTATTTGATGTATGAAATAAAAATATAGTTTTAGCAGTTGCATCTACCAACAATCATTGGAGAGGGAGGACCCCAAGAATCCATGTTCTAGATTTAGTCATTCCAAATTATCTTCAGGAACATTGATATACCCGCAAATAGTATGGTGATGTGTGCTACATATATAGACGGTGGACCTATAAAGAATTAGAGGGACATTATATTATAGGATTGGTTGTATGAGAAATTATATTTGAAGGAATTTGAGGAATTGTTTTTGATCCACTTCTATATATGGATATTGAGAGATAATAAGGATCATGTGTTCAAGCAAATGCCATTAGTGGGATTTTCAATGATAGACTATGATGAATGTTACACTGACCTATAGTGCTGTGTTCCATATTTAGATAATGATGATATCTCGATGGTGAGGCATTTTCATGACATTCATTTATATGAGATCATGTTTTATGTGACCTTATTCCTCTTGAGTATCATTTCAGATGTGATAAATTAGGAACTAATCATGGAATAGATTCTAAGAGAGTCCCCGAGAAGCATCATGGATGTTTCAGCCGGGTAAAATGGATGATCTTATTCTGGTGGCATGAACTTCTTTTATGACTATTTTTCCAAAAGAAATAGTGAGAAGAAAATTTATTATAATGGTATGTCATCTAATGACAATGTTCTATTATAGTGATATTAGAGTGTCAAATTGGGCCATAGGCAGCCTCAGTGAATGTACCCCATTCGGAGGGTCATGCTTGCAAACAACTGAGTTTTATTCGAATTTTTTTAGAAAATTATCATAGAAGAGAATTATAAGAGGGTTATGGGAGGTATAAATTTCAGGAAAGGACTCATCTACTCCATAGAAAATTGCTATCCACAGTTCCAAAATACATTCAGTTCAAGGGAAGGGATGTGGTACCCTAGTAAAAGAAAGGAAGTACTAGAAAAATGGGATATCATAAGGGAATTTTGTCTAGATATTAGGGTAGATAGCCGAGTCATCTGCATTTTATACAGACTGCTCTAGCTATAATGGATTCCTAAATTTCTACTGTGAAATGTATTATTATTGTATCACCTACCATTTCATGTTTTTTTGATATATTTGAATAAAACTCTTTTTTTATCTTATCATTTTAAAAATGGTTTGGGATTATATTTTTAAATCATGTATGGTGTCTTGACCATTAAAACACCATTGGGAGTGTGATATTATAATATCACACAGTGAATCATGTATCCTCTTTATATTTGTGGTTACCATTTATTTTGAGTATCATTCATTTTGGAAATGGTTTATTTCAATTTGATTATTGTTATGGATTTTCTAGTCCTATATGTAGCTGATATTGACTATTACCAAAAAATATTTACCTTATATATTCATAAGGAATAATCTACTCTCACCATGACAATTGGGATAATCAGGCTAGTCACACAGGACCAATAATGTGAATATTAGATTATCATGTGGCTTAAATAAAAGGATTTTATTGATGATAGAGGAATACCGTGGGATTATTTTCCTCTAGTGGTAGACCATATTCAAAGGGATTTTCCTGAAAATTTATATGGATTACAATTTGATTTAGAGATCATGTTCACTAGTCGACGGTGAGATGACCAGTCATACCTCAAACTACTTTTAGGTGTAGGTATGGACTGTATCAGTTCATCATGATGTCATATTACTTGGAAAATGCACATGAAGAATTCATGGACTGAGTGAATCAAATATTTCTTCCATTTATGGATAATCTTTCGGTGATTTTTGTCAATTAAATATCTATATACTCCTAGTATGTAGATGATCATGCCATAAATCATGGAATCATCTTGAGTACTATGGGGGAGTGAATCTTATTTATGCTAAGCTCACCAAATAAAAATTTTAGATTGAAACACTACACTTCTCGGGCCATTTAATCAAATATATATGAGTGTATATGGTCCCATTGATGTTTATAGCCCAGGTATATTGGCTTTAAATGAAAAATTTATTCAATATTCATTGATTTCTGTGTTTAATAGGTTATTATCAAGATTTTATTAAGGACTTATCCTATCTGGGAGCACAAATGTATATGATTTCCAAGAAAGAGGGTAAAATTTTTTTGTTGAGACTATTTTGAGAGGGATTTTTTTGAGCTGAAGAGTAGTATAACCTCAACACATATCCACACATTACATGATCCATGTGGTTAACATACTGTGTATTGTGATGCATCCGATGTTGGAATCAAAGAAGTTTAGAGTCATGAGGACCATGTGGTTTCCTATTTCTCAAGATAGCTATGACCTTGTGATAGGAAATACAATGATCACGATCTAGAGTTAGATACTATACTAAATTACATGAGGTGCTGTAGATATTTAATTTTGTGTGAGAGGATTATGGTGGATAGGAACCACCATAGTATTAGGTCTATATCCCCCCCAAGACCTAAAACATCAGTAGAGTTTGTGGGTCATGAATCTATAGTATGTCAAAATAAACTTATCTTACCCACCAAGAAAGGGACACATTTTTTCGGTTTCCTTGAGAAATAATATAGAGACTTGCATTATGGGGTAATTGTGATGATTTGTGCTTGATTCCACTCCTTTTAGAAAAGAATAAAGATGTTCAAGAGTTCCGTGGATGAGCATCTATTACTACTACATTAGTTATAGCAATTATTTTAGACCGAACCAATATAAAGAAGTTATATGATATAGAAATATTAGTTAAAAGAGACAAAAAATATGGTGGAGAGAAACCATCAGAATTTTAAAAAGAAAATTGTAATTATATTTTTTTGGATGAGTATAGGTTCCTACAGTCTTTCACGGGGAGCTGATGAGAGAGTATCATGATTATATATAGGCATTAAAACATGGTAAAACAAAGAGGTATCATGATATCTGTAGATAGTACTGCTTCTCAAGAATTAATAAGGATATAGTGGGATTTTGGGAGAGATGTTTCACCTTTCAATAGGTGAATTCCAATAATCATTAGATAGCTTATTTTTTTAGCCTAATACCATTCTAGAGTGGAAATTGAATTATTCCAATATGGATTCTGTACAATGATTAACCAAGGAATATCATAAGAATGATTCAGTATGGGAGATCATAGATTAGATAAAAAATTTATCTCACATCTTACCGATCATAGAGATCTTCACAATCAATGATTTGTGTAGTTTGTATGTGTGAGATATATTTAGGTTTCATGGAGATCTAAGGATTAAATATTTAGAAAATGGTCCTAATTTTAAATCACAGTTCTAATAGTACCTTGTGAAAGATCTGGGATCAATTGTTTTTAAGGTATGACATATCATCATGAGACAAATGGTTAATATGAGTGGACTTTTTAGGTTCTAGAGGATATGTTATGTGACTTTGTTTTGGATTTTAGTGGGTAATGCAAGAAATAATTCGAAATTGTAGAGTTTTAAAATAATAACATCTTGTGGGGATATATATTTATGGATCTTTATGATGATTTGAATGGAAGGTTGTGCTATTCACATCTTTGTTGTTTGAAGGCAGGTGAGGCTATGCTTGTTAGGAATAGTCTCATGATAGATAAATTTTTATATGTTTAGTTGATTAGATAGTGGGATGTCCTAGCATAGAGTATATAGAAATAATTCACTATACATTAGAGGCAACTTCTAGAGTTTGGTGTTGGTCATCATGTTCTTATATGGGTGTCACCTAGGTTGGGGAAATGTAGCATAAGGAAACAAGAGAGTCTATCAGTAATATTTTATATGCCTTTTGAGATAGTGGATTGCATCAGTCCAGTTTCATAACGATTATCCCTTCCAAATATTGACATTAACATTAAAAAATTGTTCAATGTATTTTAGCTTTAAAGATATTACCCTAACAATTCAAAGTTGATAGACGTTAAGGAATTTGATATTTGTGATAACTCATACTTTTAGGAGGATATAAAATAGATTTTTTACTGTAGTGATATGTATCATTGATGGAGAACTATACAATTGGTTTGAGTACAGTGGAATCATGGGCATGTTCTAGAGGATACCTAAAAGAGGGAGTCTGATATGAGATCATAGGGTCTGTTATTATTAACTAAGACCCCATAATTAATCTTAAAGAATATTAGGGACAAGATATTATATTGTGGGGAGGCTGTAATAATACTTCTTTTTTTAGGTATTACCCTCTTTATGTTTTTCATTAGAATGATTATTTGGGGGTTTCATTATCTTTAAAACATGGTGTATGAGTCATGATTGGAGATGTGGAGAGTTTATTAGGGAAAATGGCATAAAGATAAGGGATTCATGTTTTATTTTGAATTAATGGATTTTGGGTATAAAAGTGTCAATTGAGATTATGAGGGGTCTCTTTGAGTTTGGAAGGATTTGTTGGTAAAACATGCTCATTTATATAAATTAAAAAAGAAACTATCTATAGGGAATTTACACGTAGTGTAAATGTTACATGATGTGTAACTATTCCCTGAAATAACCAGTGAAGTGGGTTCTTATCATGAAGTGAATACGTTTTGTGAATCCATTTTATGATATGGAATTTTTGAACAGGGTTTAAATTAACATGAAGTGATGTGCTATTTGGAGTAACACTTTATAAAGAAATAGATGACGTGTGAATAGGTTACACGATGCATAATTATAATGATAAACATTTTTATATAGTTCCAGACACTTTATTCGTCATTTCACCACTAGTGAAACCCCTCCACTTGATCTTTATTTGACTCTCATTGATTCTAGAGAAATTTCATCACCTTCATATGTTGGGGTTTGGTGTTTGATCCCTAGTAGGTCCCCTTTCATTGGTCTTCTTATCCATTCCACTTTAATCAGTTTAAGTGGTGTTTTATTTTGAAGCACACTGTGGAATCAGGTTGATGTTGATCATTTTTTATCTAGTTTCTTCTTGTGATCATCGACCCCTCCTTTAGTGTTGAAAAAACTGGTTAGATGTATTGGTTAATCACCATATAAATATAGGTTGTCCAAAACCGTAACCTATGATATGTTTAATTTTGAAGTATATATACTATTATCATTTTGAAGTTATAATATGACCTATAATTATTTTATTGAAGAAATATAGTAAATATTTAATTGGATTATTTTTTAGATCCCAATGGTTTAAATGTTAATGAGACCTAACTTATATCTAACCGTTGGTTGAGAAAACCATTGAACCATAAGAACCTAGATAAATATTTAATGTGAGTTTATAATGAAATTATATTATAGGTGATTTCTTGATATAGAATCCCATTAGTAATAGATTATGGGAAATTTATATGGTTTTTTATAAATTGAAATGTAAATGAAAGGGCAATTTAAAGAAAATTAGTGATTTTCATAATAAACCATTGAGTCTTATGAAGTGATATTATGATATCCTTGTAATTTCAACATGTTGTTTCATGTTGAAATTATAATTGATAGTCATTTTCCTAGAGGCTAAAATTCTTTTATAGGGCTTTTCATGGAGGTTGAAACTCTAATATAGGGGTATTTTCCAAGTGATATGTGCTTAAATGATTATAAAATTGGCTTGGCACATTAATAAAATATTGAATTCATATAGATCACACCATTACCATTAACACATTATGAAATTATTATATATATGTATTCATATTGCAATAAATGATGAAATATTTAACTTTAAGGCTTAGCCCCATTATTGCTTAAATTCTTAAATAGAGGTATTTTCATGGAAGCTGAAATTCAAATACATAGGTCTTTCCAAGTTGTTTGATTTTTTCCTTTATTTATGGTCATGGTTGACATGGTTATGTTATAAAATATGATACATATAGTAATTGTTCGAATGAATTTTTATTGATGTATTTTATTAATTGTTTAATTAATACACTTTTTGTTACTAGGTTGAATGAACTTATTATCACTTTTATACATTGTGGTGTAAAACTAATGAGTTTCTTCACACTCTATTTTAGAAAATTTTAATACCCAATATGATTATATAGATGAAGGTTTTTAATAGGGAAAGGGACTATTTTGATGATTTGTTTCTTGCTAGACAGGGTTCAGGTTTGGATATGGGCATGACATGGAGTTGGGACCCAACTCAATTGAGATTTTATTGTGTTAGTTGATTCTTTTATTTTAATTTTTTTCAGTTTGAAATTTATATTCATATCATATTTTCATTACAACATTCATCATTATTTATTTATTGGTTTCTCTCTTACATTGTATTTAAATGATATATGTTTTCCTCTTCTCGTTGTTACTATGATATATTATTATTTGAGTATTATTCTATGTTCTAACTCTATGCAAATGGGTATAATCTCTCTAGTATATTCATGTAACCACTTCTACTAGTTGGAACCCTCTGGTGTATTGATAGTCATAAACAAGGTCTCATAACCATCTTATTTTTCCCATGTGAGGTAGTTTCTGATCAAAAGATGTTAAAATAAAGAAATGAATACACCATAACCATCATCTTATCATAAAGTGTCAACACCATGTATGAAACATGTATTAGAACCTCAATCCAATCCTCAGTGGATTATAGATTAGGATCACCACATAACATGGGAGGTCACTATCATTTTAAAAAATTTAGTTTATTCATAATATGATATATCTCATCTTGATCCACAAAAATCACTAACCTCTCCACTGGTATACAATTATCCTCTTATAGAACCGATGGTTTAATTTCACTAATGAAAAAAGTGGAGGGTTTTTCCTTTTCTATCATATAATAGATACCTTATGATTATCCCTCAAAACTACATTCTTATTTATTTATTGATTAAAAATACTATCCTGAACAATTTTTAGTATCTTATAATGACCCTACATTAGAATTTGTGCTTTAACTCACCTGGTTGTCATCATATATTTAACAAGATAAACCCTTAGTAGTTAAACAAAATCAAGATTTTTTTATTTAAGATGGAATTGGAAAATAACATTTTATAACTATATAATTAAAGAACCATCTATTTTTCATCCTGAAGATCAGGCCTTATGGTTTCCAGTATATTTAGATATTATCAAATTCCTACTGAAGGGCTGTGTTCGGAGAACAACAAAATGAATGTTTCGTTAGTCATAAGAATTAGCTCAATACATATTTATAAATTTTCATAGATTTACAATAGAAAAAATCACAATACTCCTAACTCCAAACTGTATCCATAGTATCGAAACAATCACATTGATGTCAGTCAAACACATTGTAAATTATAGGGACCCTTCTTAGGTATGTGGTTGAGGAGGGACGTCCTCCCAATGCACACCTTAAGGAGACCTGAGGTTTGTGACTAGAAAAAAGATGGTTTATCTCAAATGGCATGTCGTGGACTAAAGAAAATGAATCACATGTTTATCTCCACATACTAAGTAAAACAAACAACCATAAATAAAATATCTCAAATAACGAATGAAATTTATTTAAAATACAAAAAACATCCATAATTGTTCAATAAGTTACAAATTAAAAAATAAATTAAAATATAATATACAAATAGTTTATATAAATGAAATTACTATATGACTATAAATGGTAAATAATCATCACACCATATCTGGGAATGAACACTGATAATATCAACCAACATCAATTACAATAGTGCACTATCACTGCCCACTCAATATCCTACAATATTTTCCAAAACTTTTATTTCATTTATATAGAAACAACAAGTTTGTGTATAATTCCCATGAATGACTGATTAAAATCACAACTTCTTTGTGTAAATTAAAATAAGATTAATGTATTTAAACAAGTTATCTCAATACCAAAGGAACTACAAAGAAAAAATATATTCGTAAGGGATAAATATTTCAATGACATACGAAATTAAAAAAAAACCTACTTAATTTCACCAAAATAATTTAATTTTGAATAAACAAAATAAACCATGAAAATAAGAAATCATAAAATAAACAAATTATATGCCATTATATAAACTAAAACACCTCTCTAAAACTATTGTGGGAGACCCTATCCTCAATAATATATGTATGCTGGTCAAGGGGGGTAATAACCCTTATGAAGGGCCTACAAAATTTTGGTGATATCATTTGAATTAGGAGATATTTTCATCAATTTATAGACTAGGAAGGATAAATCTTATACAAGATTTATTTTCCCCATCAGTCATTTGGGGATCACATGTCTTGTCATGGAAGTAAATATACAAGGTGTACCAGAACCCATGTTCAAAATGGAGGACCCACCCATATGGTGTGTTAGGTGGTTTGAAATCAATATATTTTGTTATGGTCCCATGACCTATTATAAATATGAGGCTATGGAGTTCATAACATCATAAATAAAATGAATGCCTCCCCTATACTAGTCATTAATCTTACATGGTCAAGGAAAAAATATACCATATAACCCCAAAAAATATTAATTTTTAAAAATAAATCCATAGAATCATTATATAAATTAAATAATTATTATGATGCACAACTCAGTGTTTTGATTACTATACATGGAAAATAGTGTGAAAACACATAGAGAGTGTGTATTCAATCATGTATCAACCCATATGGTGTGAAATTTGTAACTATAAATTATGGTTAATTCTAATTTTTGATTGTAAACAAACATATATATTTAGGGTTATGATCACATGAGACTACTAATGCCCCTCTATCATTCCCATTTAGAAGATTCATTCCAAACCAGGGGGTTGAAAATCCAGTAGATCATTTAGATTTGATAAGATATAGAAGGTGGATATCAATTAAGTAATATACCAACCAATACTTATTATTCCTTGGGTAATATTAGACTATAGATGGAATACATACCCCCTATTCTAGGTTGGACCAATGTGATAATCCAACTCGAGCATGTAGCCTCTTGATTAGGATGGTTTACCTAGTTCAACACGCTAATATTGCATCATATGCAAAAAAAATGATGGGGTGGATCGACTATGTATTTAATATGACTGATCTAATTTCTACGAGTCAACCATATTAACTCCCCATTTACAAAAACAGTACCCTCCTACCTGATTTTGTCACTGATTTTCACCCAATACATAACCACACCAGCCAAATTCATCCACCAATGTAGAAATTGAAGATCCCAATGACATGGAATGAAACAATCACCATTAGATACTATTTAAAAAACCTCTATAATAATAAAACTACCATTATTTCATTGAATCATGCCACCACTTCAATATTTTATCCATCCATACATGTCCTCTTAATCAGTAACCTAACACCCCATTATACTAATTGTGTATATAATTTTTATTATATTGTGTAATAGAAATATTTAGATGGTGTAATATTTAATTTTTTTAGTTTTTATTAGTTTTTGTGTGGTTTATTTTGGGTATGGTTAGTATTAGTCATGCAACAACCTTGTGAAAACATTGAAATTTTGACAAGGATGTTTTTTACATATGGAACATGGTTCACCGAGTAATGAAACATAAACCATTTCTATCCAATGAATCTCTAGTGATTTTTTTCATAGTTATCATGTTTTTTTACAAAATACAAATCCAAAACATAATGGATATCCAATTTAGTAATCCAAACAATTTATAAATTAGGATCCTACCCCCTTAACCTATTATTTCCACCACCCCTCCATCTCACCACGTCTTCTGTATGATGTATAGGATGGAGTACCCCTTCACGTGTTCATCCCCTTGCATATCCATTTATTTACAAGGAGATTTCTATGTTAGTGTTTATTTGTCTCATTATAATTATTGTCCTATCTTCATTTTCAATATTTTCAGTCCTATTTCATTATTTATCCCTCTTATTGTCGATTAACATTAGCTAAAACCCAAGGAATGATTTCATCCTAATCCATTCCTTTATGTGATTTTAGTGTTATATATGGGTATTTTGAGTAATAATATACCATTTATTAGTATCCTACATCAAAAAAGACACTTTCTAGATCATCGTGACATGGATCCACATATTCTAATGAAAATATTTTTCTTGTTCTATACTATAATTCATTGAAATATTGATTGAATGAATTTAAAATTCATGATTTATTCCTAAAATGGTAGTATTACATGTGTTTATTGTATTTTGAAGAAGAAAAATATATTTTTATCAATGGTTTCATAAGAATTTAAGGGTTTCTTTATCATATCAGACGTTTTGAAATCATATTTAATTTACTGATGAAAAAATAATATTATGTTTCCCAAATGAATATTTAGAAATTATATTGAAGTTATTAGAATTTTTTTTTGGTTTTTAAATAATTTATTTAAGGGTTTCACATTCCATTTAATGTGGTACAAGAAATGAGAAGTAATGATAAATTTTTTAAATGCATTATATGAATAAAATCTATGGTTTCAATGTGTGTTGGAACTAATAGTGCGAAGGGATTTATTATAAAGTAATGTTATTTGATTTTAAAGGGAATTTTTTATTTATTGGTGGTTTATTGTTATGATTTAAAGGGGTTTTGAATATAATGATTTAAAAATTTTCATTTCAATGATTTAAAGTTATTATAACGGGACCCATCCACCCAAGAGGAATTCATAAAGGCATGTTTTGAACATAGAAATTGTTTTTCAAATGTGTAGCTGAGTTAAACCCTCATAATCCAATTTCATTGGTTTAATTATATTAATTGTGTTTGTATCATGTTCTGATCAGGTGACCAATTGAAGGGGGATGTTATAAGAGAGGGATTCATAGGTTATAATGATTTATAATTGTACACTAAGGTTTTTATTTTTTATCAATGATTGTTCACTTATCACTATCACTATATTTGGTCATAGGAACACATCAAGTTAATTAGGACATAATTATTTAGGTTTCACTTCTTTGTTGGACACTAGTAGTGTCGCCTACACTGTGAGACATAAATTGAATGGGTTCCCCCATATCAATTTATTAGTGTAAGATAACTAGGTTCCTTTTGTTAGTCTGTAACATAATTTGATATAATTGTCTGTGTTCAATAATTTCATAGACTATTTAGCATACTAACATATATAAGGGTCCATGATCTCTATTGAATGGTTTTTAGATCGATTTAGGTGGGCCTTTTGTCTTCTAGTTGAATTCCATTCCTTTTGGACTATCATAGAACCCTTGGTTGGTTTTATTAATGAATTAATTTGTTTAATTTAATGCGATGGTTGTCACTGGTTATTTATTTTATTTTTTTATAAGATTAGGGTTTTTAAAATTGATAGGGTAATTTTTTTAAAAAATATTTTTGATTAAAATTGCTATTTTTAATAGAAATGGTTTACTGCTATTAAATATGGGATCTTTAAAATTTTTTCATGGATAACAATTTCTTCTAAAAAAATAATAATAAATATTTAAAAAGAAAATCTCAATGTTTTTATTTGTTTTAAATTGAATTATTAAATGAAAAACCTAATTCAATTATTAAATTTCAATCTATCATGTAATGGTATTGAAACTAATTATTAAGAATGTGGTTGGGAGGGTGGTGAACAACTAAGTATTTTTAAACTCGCACATATATTAAACTAAAGTATACACATTTGATTTTACTATTGATCTCTCCTGTAGAACCGAGTTTTATAGGCATGGTTGTTCTGCTGGTATCATATTGAAGTTAATTTATGTTTACATTTTGTTTAGTATACCCATCACATCTTCTAAATACCCCTTTATGACTTTTTGTTAATTTAATATGTGGTGAATTATGAGTATTTTGTGACTGGGTGATATTATGTGTTTTTTCCATTGTGAGAGTTGAATGAGAATAGAGGGATTGAATTTTTTCAAATTTTTTGAATTATTAATATTTTTTCCTACTTATATGATTTTTCATGGATAAAAAAGTATTTTTGTATATTTTATTTTTCTATAGAAATACATTCTTTCTTATACTGTGACATAATGTGAAAAATGCCTATTTGTTTATTTCTTATTCCCTAGAACATTTTTCAAGCATGTGGTGGATTATTAATTCCCCAAAAATTCTCATGGGAGGACTTTGTGTCCAAAAGTTGAGTGCATCATGTCACATCATGAAATATGGTATCAAAACCCATGTTCTTGAATAAAAGAATATGTATTTTGACTCTCCCTCATCTACGTTTTTGTGTGACTCAGTATAATGTTTATATGATGGTTGAAAATCAACAGGTACACACATGGGAGATTTATATGTTCTCTCTTCCATTGGGATTTTTGAGTTTTTGGGATCGTATTGGCTTAAGACATGGAATTTTTATTTTTTATTGACTTTATGTCTTTATATGAATATAATTATTGAATTTTAAATGAGTTACAAGTGATTTGGATTTTATCTTAAACATGGAGTGACAAAGGATAAATAGTCGGAGCTACACAGTTCACCTACATGTTATTTACAAACATGTGCTACACACATGGATGGTTCTAATGACTATCGTAAATCCAAAAGTGGTTTTATATTATATTTTTTTTCATTTAATTAGTTAAATTATTGAGTAACCCCTATAGGGAATTATATATTTATAGTGAATAATTTAAGTCTTTTTTGGTTGTGCATAATGTTATTAGAGTTAATTTGGGGGAATTTTCCCTGATTTGAATTAATTTTTATAGAAAATATTAAATTTTTTATTTGGGGGAAACATGGGGCTCCTTGTTTTCTATGAACTTTTTTGGTTTCAAACAGATTATTTTGAGTAGGATTATTTAAAGGGGTTATCAATTTCACAATAGATATTTATCAAACTAGTTGATTTTATTATAGGTCTTAGTGGATAAATTAGTATTCAAATGAATGGGTTTTTTATATAAATACATGTAAATTATATTATTTAATTTAGAAACCCTTTGAAATTATAATTGAGTTATAAAATGTGTTTATTTAATTTTTAAATGAAGTTTAATTTTTCTAACCAAGTAGTTTGTTTTTAAATATGGTATTTATTTGTTTTTGATGTACTTTCTTTCATGGAGTGTGTTTTTAGGGAAAACATTATTGGAGGATAATTATTTAAAAAGGGATTTTTTTATTATATCAGGTTTCTATGTTTTTTTGGAAATTTGTGTTTATTTTTTTATCTCCTAGTGGTGAAAACACAATTACATTGAATTTTTGAGAAATTAATTGAATGATTTCATGTCTCTCAGTGACTCCTTCTTCATTTGTAGGAGATTTATTTCATCTCAGTATCTACCTAGACCCAGAATATATTGTGTACAGTGAACCATTTTTTCTCCCATATAATGCCAGGATTTCATTATCTGGATGATGGTGTATTAATTGTTGTTCCACATTGTTTGCGTGTGACTCTCATTATTTTGGGGGTTGTATTATTTCTTTTTAGGCAATTTTTGTTCAAATACATCCTTTAGGATCCCATTTATCAACTATAATATGATAATGAAATATTTTAATGTTTTTTTTTGTTTTGTGGATGATTTGTTTGTTTAGGTTTTTCTATGTTTTAACAATGTGATGATTTTTTTTCTACAAATGGAGGGATATGAAAAGAATTTAATGTTCCTTTATAGTTGAATAAGGTATGGATGAAACTAGTTAAGGATATATATTTAATATTTTGCTTCTCGTCTTTTCACAATCACTTTGAGATAGGGTACCATTATTAAGACTGAAGATATCCATTCAATATAGTGATCTGTGGATAAATTCCATTTCATTCTTGGGGATTTTTTTTAGATTTTAGTACTTTTAGGGACTTTCATTTTTACATGAATAAGGGTTTATTTTGTTTTTACTTATTTATTTTGTATTGGAATCATTTATTTATTTAACAAGAGTTTATCTTATTATTGATTAGATATTTTATGGATATATCTCTTTATAGTATGTTTTAGTTTCATCCACGTTAGAAATATTATAAATATAGGGGATAAATTTATTTGTTTCCCTTATTATTTTTATTTTTTACATGATGGATATTTCTTTAGTTACAATTGGATATGTGGAACATTTTTAGAATATTTGATTTATATTTTGAATGATTTTTGATGATATAGTTTGAGGGTTGTATGTATCAATTGTTTCTCACTAATTATCTCTCTTATGAAACATTCCCTAAACCATAAACCCCATATATATAGTGTGTGAAAATGGTTTTACTATTTATAATGAATTCAACATTGGGATTTTTTTGGGAAGATATTAGTATGATTTTTATAGTTTAAAACATCCATTCTATTTTGATTCTATTTTTTTAAAAATTGTTTTGATTTTAATTTTAATTTTATATGTATTATAAATGAATTTATGAAATTTTCATATTTTTTAAGTGTCACATGGTTTTTATATGGCTAATAGTTTCTTTTCATTAATTTTGTCAATATAAATAAATTTTAAATAATATTTTTTTCATGGTTGGTGTATAGTATGCCTATTCATGTGACATAACAATGTGGTTTCTAGAAAGTCTCTAGTGACTATTATGAATTTAGTTCATGACTTAAAAAATTATTAGTCCAATGATTAAGGATACCATTTTTTGTTAAAAAAGTTGATTTTAATGCTTTTAAAACCACCTCCACCTTACCCTCCTATTAACACGACTACCTCCCCCCCCCCACATCGTCATTCACGAGACGCCCTAGTCAGAGGAATCATAAAAACACACCTACAACCTTACCTATCCACTATTTTTAATAAAATTTTCTATCATATTTTTTCCTTACAATATTATTAATCTTGTCCTATCATGTTTCTTTTTCATTTCTCTTTATCCAATTATAGGTTACTGTCAACCAAACAATTGTGTTGGATTTAGCCTAATATTTTTTCTTCTATAATGTTAGGGTGTAAAGTGGGTCATTCTAGTTATTCAACTCCATTTTAGGTTTATTCCATCAAAGGTGAGACATTACTAATACTTTTGATATGGTTCCTCCTTATATTTGGTAGATCCCATCATACATATTCATTGGATTGTGAATAGATGTTGGGGATATCCTTATCATATTTTTTTATTCTGGTCCATTTGAATTAAATATAACCCATGATTGGTTTATTTTATTTAATGAATTCATTTAATTTGAATATGGAACATTTTCATTGTTATTTTGTATATGTTTTGAGAGTTAATTATTATAAAGTATTACAGAAATGTTTTGGAAAAAAGAGTTTCAATTAAATATTTTGTTTTTAAAAGGAAATGGGTTACCTGATATGGATTGTATGATTATAAAAACAATTCATGTTGATTTTTTTCAATTAAAAAAATGAATATGAATATTTGTAAAACCTTCATGATGTTTTTTTATTTAAATGTAATTAATAAATGAAGACCAATTTTTATTATTTTAATTTTAACTCTCATTCAATACTTTTATAAATAAAATTTAAGACACGTGGTAAGGTATTTGGTTACATGTATAACTCTTTTATGTTCATTCGTATAATATATTTAGTTTAATTTTTTTAATTGTACTCCATAAAACATTTGTAGAGTTTTTTATGGAGGAATGCTTATTATTTTGGGATTATAATGTGGTTAGTGCTTCTTAATGTGTTATATACAACTCCCTAGTCTCATCAACCAAATAGGCATTTAAAAAAATATCTTCATTAAAATGTTTCACATTATATATATGTAGATAATAGATGAGCTTAGGGGTTGTTTTTGTGGTTGGTGTTTTTGTTGAGATAGGTGGATTTAATTATATTTCTACAAATGATTTAAAAGGTTTATAATGTTTCTTCATAATTATTTTATTTTTATGGTCACCTAATGTACTAGAGATTTATACAGGGGTTCAGATTGAAATATATTGTTCCATATACTCTAATTTAAGGTTGAAATCATAAAAATTGTTTCATTTTTATAAATTAGTTCATATCACCAACCTGATATTATCTTGATTTCCCCTAATGTGTGTTGTAAGAAATCTCAAGAATACAATAGCTAGACGATAAGGGTTATTTCAGAAAAAATTGTATTATAAAATTGGTTCTTGAATAGGGGTTTAGGATTTTTATGTTACCCTCTTGTAATTTGGCTTGTAACATTTTTGAATAGATATAGGATGGTTTGAACATGAAAATTAAAAGTGTGTATGATTGTCAAAAACTCTCTTCAATTCATTTCCTTATGTTTCCATGGGTATATTGAGGTTGATTCTTGTATTGTGATTATTATTCATGACCCATTTCAAATGTTTAATATTCAAGTAAATTCTAAATTAACAATGAGTTTCATGGGATTTGGAGGTTTTTTTCATGGGGAGGTAGTGGGGGAAGATCTGAAGCTATAAAGCTCACCCCAAAGTTTTTAAAACCCTATGGACCTCTAGTGGATGGTTCAAACAACTCCACTAAACACATATATGGTTTTATATTTCATTTATTTTTTTTCTATTATTTTAATTCCCATGTCACACCTAAATTAAATCATCACTGGTTTTTCTGGAATTAAAGATGATTTTCATTATGTTAAGTATCATAATAGAAAATTATATGTGGTTTTATGTGATATATTTTATTTTTGTTTAATAATTTATAATATTTGTTTTTTCATGATAATTTTATTTATCATTTCTATAAAATGTTTTTTAAATATAATTATCTTTATGTGATTTTTTATATGGTGTTCCTTTAAAAAAACATAAAAGAAGATGGTTTCATTATAAATTTTTGGATTTAAATGTGTTTTGAAAGGAATGTGAATTTTTATATAAAATCATGGAATTTAACTTCAATAAATTATAAAAAATTTAAAAGACAATTAATTTTTCAATTTTTTTCATTGAATTATTTATAAAGAGTCATGTCTATATCACCATCGTGTTTTTTTCTCAAAATAGGGTTATTATTTTCTTCTCAAACACAATCCGTAGTGGAGTCTGTTTTAAGGGAAACCCCTATTTTGATTTTATTGAATTTAAATGGAAAGGCTTTGGATTTGATTGTATGAGAATTTTATGTTTTTATGATAATATATGTTTTAGGGTTTTTTTTATAATGGTGAAGTGAGCATTGAGTACACATTGTTAGGCTTAAA
The DNA here is from genome assembly GCA_963277665.1 of Viscum album. Lineage (NCBI taxonomy): Eukaryota > Viridiplantae > Streptophyta > Magnoliopsida > Santalales > Viscaceae > Viscum > Viscum album. The sequence continues at coordinate 1,527,032,999 of OY728163.1, read as the reverse complement.
TAAAATGTGAATAAATCTCATTTGATTCTAATATTTCATCATGTAAGGTAAAAAAACAATATTTGGATGATTGTATCATAGGATTATCCTACTAATGGTTCCTTTGAGTCTTCCTCATCCATGATTGGGTGAAATCTATTTTTGGTGATATGTTCATGCACAATGTGACATATTTTTTCTTAATCATATGTATATACTCTAATTTCATATCATTAAAATTTTAGAATAATTGATTTATTAAAATTTAAATAAATTATTAATTTTTAATTATATTAATAAATGTTATTATTGTAATTCCATGAATAAAGTTTAAAATTTTAAAGGGTTTTCTTGAAAGATATGGATTTCCTCATTTTAGAGGATGTTATGAAATGAAATGTTATTTTCCCATGCACACCAAACATTATTATTTTTCATTAATGGATATTTAAAAATTATGGTGATGTCATTAGATATGTTTTGGGTTTCTAAATAAATTACATTGATGGATTTACCTTACTTTTCATGGGGCATAGGAAATATGGCGTATTATTAAATTGTATAAATTTTTTATTCGAACAAAACATGAGGTTTCAAAGTTTTTGGACATCCTATTGTATAGGTTATTAATTAAAGAGTTATGTTTGAATCTTTTGTTATACTTATATAAGTGGGTTGGTTTATAACATTTAATTATTTTATGGTATAATTAATATATTATGAGATATTTCTTCTGAATAATTTTAAAATACTATAAAGAGACTCCACAACATGAGTGAAATTATGGATGAATTGTTCGAGAAATTCAGGTGGTTTTCCAAATATATGGGTTTGTAGGACCCATGTAATAAACATTTATTCATTCCATTTATGGGTGGTGTTCGATTATTGTGTTGATGGAAGGATTAATGGAAAGGGTTGATTCTAATTAAAACTATGGATATGGGGATAAGTTAAAATTTTACGTTTGATATTTGTATTGATCAATGATAGATGGTTGACCACCATTATTATGTTTGTCAATGGTAACCTAGGATTCTAAGCATGAATTCTATATTAATGATCAATTACAAAGTTTAATGCTACTAGTGTGCACTATTTTGTGAAATAGGACCCGATGGAATGTGTTGTTGATGAGCGTGCAATGAAGGATTATTGAGAGACATGGTAAATATTAAATGTAGATTGGGAGGTTGGTTTTAATTTATAAATGTATAAGATTGTCTCACATTTGGACCTATGGAAGAACCCATGGAAACTATTCAATGGTTTGTGGAATGAAATAGGTTATTAATTTCACTTCAGTAAAAATTCAATATTTCCATTTCATGAAATTTTATAGAAAAGTGTAAAACAGAAAAAAGTCACAAAATAAAGTGATCAGAAAACTAAAAATTAGAAAATACGATCATTGTGGAAAAATTTAAAAGTGTTAGAATTTTTTAACCTTTAAAAATTTCATTTGATGGAGTCAAACTTCACTTCCTTGTTGTATTGGATGAGGTCCTCAAAGTGGTATGCCACTATTCTATTGGTATGTATATTTTCCTCCAATATTGTTTTTCCCTCATTGAATCCATGAATGAAAATACAATTTTATTTATCAATCCAAGTAGTCTGTTCTTCATTCAAGTCTGATCACTATGATCATTCAAACATTCTATCAAAATATTAATTATAGATATTTATTGAGAATGAATCATTAAGAATCTATTAATTATAATGAATGCTAATATCCTAGATATTTTTTCTATCAACCTCCATGATGTTTATCACGACCCGTCCTCGGGGCCTGTGTCGTGACTACTCCAAGCCCGCCTTCTATAGGCCAGGGGCTGGTGACTAGCACCAAAGGCGTAAATCCTGATAAAAAGGAGAGGAATTGCCTTTATAATGTAAACAAACACCATAAAGTATGAAAGCTAAGTAAACACTATGTAAACTGAGTACAAAAGTAAGTGATGGAAAGTAAATGGGCCAGAATACAAACCCAACTGAAAGTAAAGTACAACTGAAACGGAAGTACTGCAATAGAAAAGTAATGCAGCGAGTCTAAACCGTCCTCTAGAAATCCCACCTGAAGGGTGGGTATTGATAGACTCCTCTGCTCCTCTGCTCCAGCCGTCCACTCCGAGTAACTCCCATCTAGTGATCCACCTCCAGGTACCGTCCAGCTCCACGAGCTCCCACCTCGATCAGTGTTTTTTGTCGTCTTCATCCAACACAACTTAGTGCGGGCATATCCCGTGTAGGGGTGAGTATACTCTACTTAGTAGGGACTCCGAGACCCCCGAAGGTCTCCCGGAATCCACGAAGGATAATCCACAATGGAAAGATACAATCACAAATTAACAACCAAATCTACTAAGGTATATTCCCATACATATACCTATGTCATATATTCCAGTTCTTCTCCAACTCACGAGCCCAAGTTCATCATAGTCCACACAGGAATGCACAATCCAATCCACACAGGAAAACACAACCCAATCCACACAGGATAACAAAAAAATCATATCGAAGATAGTGATTGAAAGTCAAGACTCAGCTCACACAGGTTCACACTTCGTAAGATGATAGAGATGATCATATGTATCCACTGATTCATCTAAGCTATCAGACCCACATAGGATACAAGACCAGCTAAGATGTCAGACCCACAAAGGATACAAGACCAGCTACTCTGCCGGACCCACATAGGATACAAGTACAGAGTCAATTACTGTCGGACCCACATAGAATAGACGAACAGTAGTCAAGTACTTCCAGAACCACATATGATACAATAATAGTAGTCATCGCCATCGAACCCACAGAGGATTTCAGTACGGTCGTCGTTTCTGCCGAACCCACGGAGAATCCCAGTACAGTCGTCATCGTTGTCGCAGTCGCAACCAGCTCTAGGGTTCCCGCACACAGCATGCTCAATTCCGGGAGGGTCCACTCCACGAGACAAGGGGGTAGATACATCAACTGACATTAATAATGTAGTTTATGTATCCCAAAGTTCTGTCTTATCAATAGGAACTCAACGCGACAGACGGTGCTTCAATCGGACGCCCGGTCTGAGAGTTATTGGATTTTTCGTCCCAGGTCCCCGGTTGGTTTTTAAGCTAAAACCAACCCAACCGTACTCCAACTGAGTCCAAACCTTGAGAAATGTAAGACAAAAGAACCTCCTCACTAAGAGGAATCCAACAAAGTCGACGACATGTCAATCAGACGTCCGGAGCTCAAGTTATAAGTGTTTCAGTTCTGAGGGTTTGGTTGGTTTCGTGTTCGAACCAACTCGGACGTACACAAAGTTTTTTGAAACCCTGAGTGTAATATACCTATACGACCTTCTCAAACCAAGGATCGCTATGCAATTGAAGGTGCGTCGATCGGAAATCCTTAGAACAAGTTATCGGCGTTTGAACGGATCTGTTCGGAAATTTGGGGGTTTGGGCCCGGTCCGACCCAGCCCAATACCCCCTAGGTCGGCCCGAACCGGGGCGACTAGACCGGGGTCCGGGTCCGGCCCCGTAGGGCGTGGCCCGGCCCAGTTGGGCGCGGCCCGGCACGGCGCGGGCGGTCCGGCCCGGTGCGGCTGGTCAGGCCCAACGTGGGTGGTCCAGCCCGGCATGGACGGTCAAGCCCTACGCGGGCGGTCCGGCCCGGCGCGGGCAGTCCGTCCCTGCGCGGGCGGTCCGGCCCAATGCGGCCGGTCCGGCCCTGTGCTGGCACCCGCGCGCTGAGCAGACGCGGAAGGGGGGGGGGGGGGAAGGGGGGCGCTGCACCCCTCATTTTTGAACGGTAGCCCCCACGTGGAGGGGCCCGCCCCTACCTGCCTCCGGGGGTTACAACACCCGGTCTTCTGAAAATCCGGCCGGCCGTAATGGCCGGCAGGTGTGCCGCCATGGGACCCCCACAGGTCCCGCCGTATGAAGCGCCAGCAGACAGCGGATCTGGCCACCCTCCTCTGCACCTTCGCGGCCCTCTATGATACTCTGGCATGGCGCGATGTCGCCGCGCCTCTCCGCCGCGGCCCGACTCCAACCACTGCTTCCTTTGGCTTCACCGTCGGGGCGCGACGGTGCCTCCCTCCTTCGCCGCAGTTTTCCTTGTTCCCGCGCGGTGCTGTTATACCACGCCGCCTCCATTCCAAACCACGACGGTGATCAACAACAAAGGGGGGGAGGATCAGCTGTGTTTGTGGGGTCCGACCTCCTCCCGTTAAATTGATAACAGGCAGCCAATTATTAATGAAGAACGTCGAAATAATAATTGAACGACAAAACAATCCCTACCTCGAAGAAGTTCGTAGTATCTTGCATCGCGGAAGACGACGTCACGGGGTGAGGCTCCATTTATGTCAATGGAGAACATTCGAGGAGGAAGTTCCATCTCCCTTTCTTTGAGGCAGAGAGAAGATGGAACGACGTGTCAGTATTCTTCATCGAAGTCTCGGCATTCTACAGTGTAGAAGATGAAGTTCTTCAAGACTTAGAGTATTCTCTCCAAAATCTCCACACAACGAAACAACAAAAATAAAATAAGGCTTTTGCCTTATTTTATTACTCATGCCAACACTTTTCAAAATTCAATAGCCTTAACTCACTTAATTAATTAGTCTTGAATTGATAAAATTAATGGTGAGATAGGTTGGCATGCATTCATGAGGAAGAGGGGTAGCCACAACATTTAATACAAGGGAGGTTTAGATGGGTTAGGGAATTTTAAGGGGTGGGGCTTGTGTGGGCCCCACATCACTAATATCCTAACAAGAGGAGTTAGAATTTTTGTGGGTCCCACCCCAACTCCCACACATGGGGTTAAACCACTTAAGTGAAATAAAATATGTAGCACAATTTTATTTCTCTTTATACTTAATCCACAAATTTTAACAACTCTTCCTGAGAAAATGCAACTCCAGTAAATGTCATCTTAAGCAATTATTGGCACTGCGGTTTCATTGGTGCCATCTGATTTCGATTTCAAGCACTGGTTCAAAAATTAGTAAAACTCGATCGTCCGTTCATTGAACGTACCCAAACTAAACTTCGGAAATTGATTCTGAGCACACCGGGCCTCGGAAGCAGGTGCCGTCAGAAACAGCGTACTCATAAAATCCCAAAGGAATGAAGAAAAAGATTTCATTGAAATTTACGGGTCATTACATTACTCCCACCTCATGGATTTACGTCCCCATAAAGATACATCTCAAATTAGGGGAACAAATGAGGGTACTCTGCACGCATCTGAGCCTCCCGCTCCCAGGTGATCTCTTAGAGGTTCACGTGTTGCCACCTGTTGCGCACTAGAGGTATCGACCATCCATGTAGGACATGCTCCTGTTGATCCTCAATCTCCACTGGGACCTCTGCAAATTTCACCCCATCATCAATGTCCAGCTCCCCATGGTCGATGATATGCGTCAGGTCCTGCACGTATCTCCTCAGCTGAGATAAGTGGAAGACGTCATGCACCCGGTGCAACTAAGGTGGTAGATACAGTTGATAAGGCAACTGTCCTATCCTACTAAGAACCTGGAATGGTCCTATGAAGCGTGGAGATAACTTGCCGCCCCAGAAAAATCTCCGTAATTCACATTGAGGTGAGACCCGCAAGAAAATGTGGTCACCATCCTCGAACTCTAGTGGCCTCTGCCTCATGTCATCATAATACTTATGCCGGCTCTGAGCTGTCCTCATCTGTTCCTAGATGACCTGGACCTTCTCTGTCGTGGCCTGGACTATCTTCGGTCCCACAAGTGTTGACTCCCCAGGGTCTTCCAGCACAGAGGTGATCTTCATGGTCGGTCGTACAATGCCTCGTATGGTGCCATTCTGATGGTGGAGTGGTAGCTGTTATTGTACGCAAACTCCATAAAGGTTAGGTGATCCTCACAGCTGTGACCAAAGTCGAGGACACATGCACAGAGCATGTCTTCGAGAGTCTGAATGGTTCGCTCTTTCTGATAATCTGTCTGAGGGTGAAAAACAGTGCTCAGGCGTAGCTGGGTCCCAAAAGCCTCCTGTAACTCCTTCCAAATCTGGTAAGTAAAGCGATCGTCACGATCAGAGATGATAGATGATGGCACACCATGAAGCCATACGATCTCCTGAACATAGAGGCATCTCATGATCTCCACTGAGACCTGCTCTCTGATGGGTCGAAAGTGGTCTGACTTGGTGACTTGGTCGATGATCACCCAAATGGAGTCATGTCCTCTGAGAGTACGTGGATGTCCAATCATGAAATACATAGATATCCCATCCCACTTACACTCCGGGACTTCCAAGGGTTGTACCAAGCCAGCTGGTACCTGGTGCTCTGCCTTCACCTGCTGGCAAGTGAGGCATCGAGAAAAAAACTCTGCCACAACCTTCTTCATACCCGGACACCAGTGCTGTCGTCTGAGATCCTGGTACATCTTCGCCACTCCTAGATGTACCGCTAATGGGGAATTGTGAAAATTTCTCAGCACATCCTCCTGTAAAGCTGCTGGTACCATGGTACATCCTCTTAAATCCTCCTACAGAGAAACCATCAGGTGCATGTCCCAAGGATATCAGTGCACGTCCCGTCTCATAGTCAACGTACCCACGCTGTGCCTCTCTGACCCGCTGAAGAAGTGGAGGTGTGACTGTGAGCGACTGAAAGAAGGATGCCCCGTCTCTATCCATGGAGGATATGTGCAAAGCGGCTAACTGCTCTGTCATCTCTCCAAGAAGATAAATGCCCATCCTCCTACTGAGAGAATCAGCTACTACATTCCCCTTCCCAGAAGTATAGATTATCTCAAAGTCATAGTCCTAGAAGAACTCGAGCCATCACTGCTATCTCAGGTTCAGGTCCTTCTGTGAGAAGATGTACCTGAGACTCTGGTGGTCAGAATAGACTATAAAGCTCTCACCCATCAGATAGTTCTACCACATCTTCAGGGCGAAGACCACTGCTAATAACTTCAGGTCATGGGTAGCATAGTTCTGCTCGTGCTACCTCAACTGACGTGTTCCATAGGCGATCACTACCCACTCCTACATCAAGACACACCCGAGTCAGGTCCCAAATGCATCGCAGTAGACTATGTTCTCTACTCCCTCCTCTGGTAGCCTCAAGATTGGTGCATTGGTCAATCTCTGTCTCATCTCATGGAAGATCTGCTGACATCTATCTAACCACACGTTGGGTCTCCCCTTCTTCATCAAAGCTGTAAGCAGTGCTGTAACTCTGGAGAAGTCTGGTACAAATCTCTGATAGTACCTAGCTAGTCATAAGAAATTCCTCACCTCTGTCACGATCCTAGTTTAAGCAACGGTAATCAACACACAGTCGCAAGGTCATGTATGCCTTCTTGGCGAACAATATCGGGGAAGCCCAAGGTGAAACACAGGGTCAAATGAATCCCTTTCCCTGCAAGTCCTCCACCTATACCCGTAGCTCTCAAAGCTCAGCGGGAGCCATCCGATAAGCTGGAGTAGATATTGGGGCATTCCCGGGGTACAGGTCAATATAGATGTCTACCTCTCTGCGAGGAGGTAGTCCTAGAACATCATCAGAAAAAATGTCCGCATACTGATCCACCACAATAGGAAAACTCGGACTCCGCACATCCACTACTCCTAGGATGAGGCTAGCCAACTGATTAGTGATCAGATGTCCTCTCCTCTGCGTGAATGCATCATGCATTGCAAAGGATCCCTTCTCGCTGGTGAAGGTGAACATGCTCCCATCGGTGTGGACACACCACACCTTGTGCCTAATATAGTCTATCTGACCATGGACCGTAGATAACCAATCCATGTCCAAGATGACGTCGTAAGGCCTAGACGTCGCTACAAGAAGATCCCAGCCGATGCTCTCCCCTCCTAGAGTAAGCTCACACTACCGGCACCAGTGCGTAATCTTCGATTATACTCCCGTATGAGTCTCTAGCCATATGGATTTAGCCAATGGCTCCGTCGGAATCTCCGAGCTCCGAACAAGGGAAGATACAATGATAGAATGACTCGTTCATGTGTCTATAAGAATTACACCAAGGGTGGAGTAGACACAGATAGTACCTCAAATCATCTATGGTGTACTATGGTCATAGTCCTCCACTACCTGAAGCTGGGCATATCTCTTTCTTCCACCTCCCTGTGGTCGGGGTGGACCTCCTGGTGGTGGTGGTGGTAGAGCCTCAAAGCATCGTCCACCACCCGCTATTCGGCCGTCTCCTCTGCCTCGTCTGCCTTCTCCCTATGGACCGCCACGGTCGAACCTCTGCCTCTACCTGGGTGGTCCCTCAACTGTCAGTTTCCCCTCTGCACGGCAGGTCGGAAAGTCCTGATCCATGTGGACTTGTTCGCCATATGCATAGCACTGTCTGCCTATCGTATAACTGGCTCTACTGCTTGTGCCCCGCACCTCCGAGCCAGTATCTTGAGGTTGTCTGTCTGATGGTCTGGTCCGCTTGGACCCCTATGACATCTGTTGACTTCCAGCTACAGAAGACTCTACTACGTGCCTCCCTATGGTAGGCATCGCTGCTGGTGTAGGCTCATCAAGAAATCTCCCTATGAGTAGGTCTTGCTCTAGTCCTCCTGTCTGCGTCATAATGCTGAGGGAGATCATCGATGCCCTGATCTCATGCCTCAGTCCCTGATCGAAGGTCTGGGCCTAGAAGAACGGGCCTCGTACCATGTATGTGGAGTAGAGCGAGAGATCGGTAAATCTCACCGAGTACTAGGCTACCGTCATGCTACCCTGCAGCAGCTGCAGTAACTCCTGAATGCGCACCGCATGGAGGGTGGATGGAATGAACTCCGAGTGGAAGAGGCTCTCGAAGTCCTACCAAAGGAGAGATGCATCATCATGCACCTAGAGCATTAGGCTCCACCATCTACCTACTGCCACGTGTAGGAGACTCACTTCAAGGATCATCATGAGATCAGCTGGTGTCCCTACTAACCTGAAAACTCGTACAACAGCCTCCAGCCAATCCTTGGATACCTGAGGGTCTGTCTCCTAGTGGATCCTGGGTGGTCTCTAATGCTGAAAATCATGCAGTGCACTAAGGCGACGTGCACTCTTTGCAGCTGGGGCTGGTTGCATCGGTGGCTCGGCGGGTAGTGGTACCACTGGTGCCTCCACTGTAATAGGGCCCTGCACTGAGGCCTCGTCGCTCAATGCTTAGTCGTCTTGTACATAGCTCGAAACCCAAGCTGGCTTCTGTTGTGGGGCCATCCTAAAAAGAGAAAGGTGTGCCACGGTCAATACAGTATACCTGGTGAGCTGACACAATGTAATCAAAAAGAAAACTTTGAAACAAACATGTAATAAATGTTTTCGTGTATTGAGTCGGAAATCAGAAGTCAGGGTTTTGGTGTATGGATACGTTGGCCGCCGCACCGACACTGGACTCCCTTGACTGATAACCACTCTCAATACCCTTAACATTATTGCTTCACAGAGAAGGAAGATTGGAGTCCTGAGTTCTGTGGTAGAACCAAACTCCTTTGATTCCAATTTTTCACGACCCGTCCTTGGGGCCCGTGTCGTGACTACCCCAAGCCCACCTTCCACAGGTGAGGGGCTGGCTATTAGTACCAATGGCGTAAATCCTAATAAAAAGGGAAGTCATTGCCTTTATAAAGTAAACAAACAACATAGACTATGCAATCTGAGTAAACACTAAGTAAACTGAGTACAAAAGTAAGTGCTGGAAAGTAAATGGGACAGAATACAAACACAACTGAAAGTAAAGTACAATTGAAAAGGAAGTACATCAATAGAAAAGTAAATCAGTGAGTCTGAGACATCCTCTGGAAATCCCCTTTGATGGGTGGGTACAGATAGCCTCCTCTGCTCCACTGCTCCAGCCGTCCGCTCTGAGTACATCTCGTCCATTGATCCACCTCCAGGTACCGTCCAGCTCCACGAGCTCCAACCTCAATCAACGTTGTCTGTTTTCTACATCCAACACAACGTATTGCGGGCATATCCCGTGCAGGGTTGAGTATACGCTACTCATTAGGGACCACGAGACCCCCGAAGGTCTCCCGAAATCCATGAAGGATAAACCAAAAAGGAAAGATACAATCATGAAGTAACAACCAACTCTACTTAGGTATATGCCCATACATATAACTAAGTCACCTATTCCATTTCTGCTCCAACTCATGAGCCCAGGTTCATCACAATCCACACAGGAAAGCATCCACACCGGAAAACACAACCCAATCCACACAGGATAGCAAAACAATCATATCGAAGATAGTGATTGAAAGTAAAGACTCAGCTCAAACAGGTATACACTTCGTAAGATGATAGAGATGATCAGATGTAGTCACTGATTCATCTATGCTGTCAGACCCACATAGCATACAAGACCAGCTAAGCTGTCGGACCCACAAAGGATACAAGACCATCTACTCTGCCAGACCCACATAGGATACAAGTATAGAGTCAAATACTTCCAGACCCACATAGGAAACAAGAATAGTAGTCAAGTACTGTCGGACACACATAGGATACATGAATAGTAGTCATCACCGTCGAACCCATGGAGGATTCCAAAACGGTCGTCGTCATTGCCGAACCCACGGAGGATCCCAGTACAGTCATCATCGTCATCGCAGTCGCAGCCAGCTCTAGGGTTCCCGCACACAGAATGCTCGATTCCGGGAGGGTCTGCTCCATGATCCAAGGGGTACGATACATCAACTGACATGAATTCCGGAGTTTATGTATCCCAAAGTTCTGTCTCGTCAATATAAACTCAACGCGACAGACGACGTGTCAATCGGACGCCTGGTCTGAGAGTTATTGGCTTTTTCGTCCTAGGGGCGCAATTGGTTTTTAAGCTAAAACCAACCCGACCATACTCCAACTGCATCCAAAAGTCGATAAAAGTAAGCCAAAAGAACCATCTCACTAATAGGAATGCAAAAATGTTGACAGCACGTCAATCAGACGTCTGGAGCTCAAGTTATAAGTGATTCAGTTCCGAGGGTCCGGTTAGTTTTGTGTTCAAACCAACCCGGCCGTACCCAATGTTTTCTGAAACCGTGAGTGTAATATACCGAAATGACTATCTCGATCAAAGGATCACTACACAACTAACGGTGCATCAATTGGAGGATTTTAGCCCATGTTATGGGCGTTTGAACATATCTGTCCTGAAATCAGGGGGTTTGGGCCCGGTCTGACCCGGCCCAATACCCCTTGGGTTGGCCTGAACCGGGTCGACCCGACCCGGGTCCGGGTTCGGCCCGGCTGGCGCGGCCCGGCCCAGCCCGCCACGGGGGTCCGGCCCTGTGCGGGCGGCCCGGCCCGGTGCGGGCGGCCCGGCCCAGCGAGGGCGGCCCGACCCGGCGCGGGGGGCCAGGACCGGCGCGGGCGGCCCGGACCTGTGTGGGCGGCCCGACCCAGCACGGGCAGCCCCGCCCTGTGCGGGTGCTCGCGCGCTGAGTGGACGTAGAAGGGGGGTGGGGGGGGGGGCACTTCCCCCCTCATTTTTGGACGGCACCCCCCACGTAGAGGTGCCCGCCCCTGCCTGCCGCTGGGGGTTACAACCCCCGATCTTCTGAAATCCGGCCGGCTGTAATGGCTGGCCTATGTGCCACCGCGGGACCCCTGTGGGTCCCGCCTTCTGAAGCGCCGGCGGTCGGCGGATCCGGCCGCCCTCCTCTGCACCGCCGCGACCTTAGGTTGCGGCCCTTGTCCAACCGGCGCGGGGCGACGACTCTGCACCCCTCCATCGCGGCCCGACTCTGGCCATGACTTCCTTCGGCTTCACAGACGCGGCGCGACGGCGCCACACTCCTTTGTTGCGGTTTCCCTCATTCCCGCGCATTGCTGTTACACCACGCCACCTCCATTCCAAACCCCAACGGTGACCAACAACAAAGGGGAGGAGGATCGGCCATGTTTGTGCGGTCTGACCTCCTCCCATTAAATTGATAACAGGTGGATAATTATTAATGAAGAACGTTGAAATAATACTTGAACAACAAAACAATCCCTACCTCGAAGAATTTTATGGAAGCTTCCGTCGCGGAAGACGGCGTCGCGGGGTGAGGCTTCGTTTACATCGATGGAGAGCATCCGAGGAGGAAGCAACATCTCCCTTTCTTTGATGCGGAGAGAAGATGGAATGGTGTGTCTGCATTCTTCGTCGAAGTCTCGGCGTTCATCAACATAGAAGATTCCATTTTTCAAGGCTTAGAGTATTCTCTCCAAAATCTCCACACAATGAAACAACAAAAATAAAATAAGGCTTTTGCCTTATTTTATTACTCATGCCAACACTTTTCAAAATTCAAAAGCCTTAACACGCTTAATTAATTAGTCTTGAATTGAAAAAATTAATAGTGAGATAGGTTGGCATGCATTCATGAGGAAGAGGGGTAGCCACAACATTTAATACCAGAGAGGTTTAGAGGGGTTAGAGAATTTGAAGGGGTGGGGATCGTGTGGGCCCCACATCACTAATATCCTAGCAAGGGGAGTTAGAATCTTTGTGGGTCCCACCCCAACTCCCACACATGGTGTTTAACCACTTAAGTGAAATAAAATATGTAGCATAATTTTATTTCTCTTTATACTTAATCCACAAATTTTAACAACTCTTCCCGAGAAAACGCAACTACAGTAAATGTTATCTTAAGGAATTATCGGAACTAAGGTTTCATTGGTTCCCTCAAATTTCGATTCCGAGCACCGGTTCAAAAGTTAGTAAAACCCGCTCGTCCGTTCACTAAACATACCCGAGATAAACTTCGAAAATTGATTCCGGGCACACCGGGCCTCGGAATCAGGTCCCGTTAGAAACTGCATACTCATAAAATCTCAATGAAATTAAGAAAAAAATTCCCTTGAAATTTATGTGTCATTACAATGTCACCTCCTTCAAGAAATTCATTATGAGCCTGAGTACCGAAAACATTTATCCCCTAAGACATAAATGCTTTGGGTCCAAATGGATAATTAACTATTTGTAAAGACTAGAACTTTTTGACATCCTACTCCATTGGATAATCAATAGTATTAGAGGTTTTTTTTCAGGAAAAAGGAACCTTTACTGGCCAATCTTGTAACTGGATGACTAGGTATATTGGAATAGTCCTTTCATGGCCGAACCTCGTCACTTTCATTTGGAATTCCTTATATTAACATTATATTCCAATAATATTTTCCTTACATAACAACCTTAGTTGATTTATTTTATTTCACATTGTTTTATGATTTTTGGAAATGGTTCCTTTTGCTAGTTATTTTATTATTGTGGGATTGGGGTTTTCTATGAATTGATTAATCATTTTGAAAAAAAATATTTTCAACATAAATTCTAGAATTTTAATGTAAATAGGGTACTAATACATCATGTGTGATATTCAAAAAAATTTCCCAAAGATTTTTCCATTTAATAAAAATAATGTGGAATTTATATAAAATCATATATTTGTTTTCAATAGAACAAAAAAACAGTGATTATTATTTTAACTCAAACATGATAAAAATGGGTTTATAAATAAATTTTAGGATGTGTAAATTTTGGTGGGGACAAAAAAAACTGGTTTATTCTCACACCAATATTACATTTAGTCATAATATTTTGAATTGGTTCTTGACTAATATTAGATAATTGAATTTTTCAAACATGGATGGTCCGTTGGGATTATATTGAGATTATTAATTTTATTGGTTTATTTAGATTAACTTTTTTACTTCTTCAAAATAAGGATTCATGGATTCCCTTTTCATTAATTATAGGCACTTTATATATATATATGACGTGATTTAAAGGGATATTTATATGGTTGTAATTGGTGGTGATATCATGTGTTTCATTTCTTTATATTAAATTAAATAATTTGAAGATTCTACTTCTTCCTAGTTATTTGATTTCATATGGATTTCCAACATTTGAATGAGTTATAACTGATATCGAAAATAAATTTTTAGTTTCTTATTACTTAAATTGAGGGTGAGATCATTCTCATTATTTTTTAATTCCCTTTTTCTTATCACTAGTCTGGGGGGATTTGATGCTCCCCTTGAGTGTGTCTTGTTATGGATTGGGAATATGATAGATAGATGAATCAAGTTTGTCCATTACATATAGGATACCATGAATATCAATGGATGTCAATTAATATTGAAGTAGAGAAGAAATGTGGTATGAGGAGGGGTGGTAATCATGGATTCTCAAACACCCTTTATAAAATAGAATCATTTTGTGGTTGTACAACATTCAAATATATTCACCAAAGGTATCCAATAGTATGGGGAGAATTTTCAATTTATGATATTGGTATGGGCACCAAATATCTGTATCTGACATTTTTTTATAATAGTGAAATTCAACACATAGATTTTATTTAAAATTTTTAATCAATGAAAAATAATTTGTGAGGATTTATGAAACAAAATTAAATGAATCAAAATTAAAATTACCAAAATAACTATGTAGGAATCAATTTAAATAATCCAATAACTAGTATAGGTTCATCACCACCTCGATATCCATCATTTCTATAAGATCCATTAATGTATATTAATTGAATGAATCAAAACTGAAAACTACATTATTGTTTGTTTCCAATTGATGTATTTAATGGATTATTATGGGTTTTATACTTATAGGTTTTGTGGTATTATTATGATCTAACAATATCATGGTATAAGGACTATAACATGAGAAAAAATTAAAATGTTCTTATCTAAAATCCTCATCTCATTAAGAAATGATGATATATTTTCTATATAGGTATTTATTTCGGATATATTATGAATTTTCCTCATTCACCTAGGATTAGGTAAAAATAAAAGAAAATAATATTTGTTCCTATTAAAAAGAATAAATATTATTTTATGGAATAAACACTATATTAATAGTTTATTAAAATGATTTAAATAATAAAAATAAAAATCCATGTGTTTCGATTAAAATTTTAAGACTATAAACACTCATTTTCTCTAAATCTTTTATATTAGGGTACTATAAATAATGGGATAAAAATAAGGAGAAGAAGGAGAGAATAAATGTAAAATAAATTTTATCATTCAATCTAAAACTCCATGATACAGTATAATCGACATACAAGGGAATAAATATTTCAAAATCACATAAAACTTTTCCCAGGTCAAAAAAGATGCATAATAGGAGAATAACAATTGAAGAATCAACAAAACATGTTAAAAATAGTTGTTGGAGTCCTCTTTTTGAACACATGAACCAACTACTTTGTTCAATAGGTCATACAATGATCCATGATTCCTACACTATTATATTCACCAAATTTTCACTATTGGCCTTATATTTCTCATAGATAATGTCCAACTATTGTATCATACTTCTCTATGATGGTCGAGCACTAAAAAATTAATAATCATGAGTTTTAAATGAAAAACCCCATTTATTACAGTCCAAAAGAACTTTTCAGATTAATAGTTTCAGAAATTTAGGTCATAAGTCTTTCATAATAATCATATACATTACAATTTGTAAACATCAATTGTGTATCCTTTTTTTCATTAATACGTTACATTCATAATAAAACGAATTTTATTTTCATTAAAAATATATATGATTCTCAAATACACATCATCATTGTTACTAATAAATTGTTAATACCAATAATTTTTTTTTGAAAACATGCGATGAGAAAAAAATACATAGTATGTGTCATATATATAGGAATGAAGAAATATGTTATTCTATTTCAGACCTATGAAATCATAAAATATGTTTTCCCATTAACATAAAAAAACATGGATCTCAAATAATCATTTACATAAATAAGATATAAAATTTTATTCCCAAATATTTTTATAAGACACAATATAAGAAAATAAAATTGAAAAATCAAAACATGATGTTTACCTAAAAAGAAATAGAACCAATATATAAAATTATAAAAGGATACCTTTTACTTGGTTACTTTCAATATAATTCTGTAGAGAAAAAAATAATTACCCAATAAATTGGAGAGATATATCGAGTCACCAATCATCATAAAAAATGTAAAAGGATGATAAGATATATAAAATAAATAAAATCAAGAATTTAGATAATAAAATATGATAAAATATCCCTCTTAACTCATATGAAAAAGTAAATTAAGTTAAGACATAAAAAAGGATAAAAATTATTTCATATTGAATCAAATAAAAATCATCCTATAATATTGTATAATGGGATATTATATTGAAAATATTAGAATTAAAACATGAAGAGAAATATTCTTAAAGTATAATGTTTAAGACAATGAGAAATTCTACTCATCTCATATACATAAAAAATATTATCTCACCATTTATTAAAAATTTAAAAAATAACCCCTTTGGAAATTGTTTTTGTGTCATCATTGATAACCATAAAAAGATAATAAAACATGGTTAAAAATGATTTTTAAAATAAACTTCAAAATATTTATAACACACATTGACTCATTTTGTGGAAAATTGGTATGAAGAATGTTTATAATAATATTTTAACACTTAAAATATGGTTTCGAAGAAAAATAAAAAACAACATGGAAAATTTTAAACAATTGAATTAGTAATGTAAGTAATATTGAATAGAATCATAAAAAAACTTAATTGGTATATAAGAATGATAAGATATACCCATATTGTAGTTTATACAGCAAGACAAATAAAACATGTTTCAAAAATAGTATAAGTCACAATGAAAAGAAAATTGAGATAATAATTCCACTTCCTTGAGTCTTACTTGTCAGGTAAATTAATTTTCTTCTTGAATATAAATAATATGTTAATTATTTACATACATAATGTAACTCCACATGGTTTTATATGTATTTTAGTCAAAAATAATATCGAGGTATTCAATATATTCCTTTACTTTAAACAAAGAGTTTAAATGAACATTTATATATAGAATCTTTATAAACAAGTCATCAAATTAACAGGTAAAAATAGTAATAATTAAATTATGAAAAATATGTATAATATTTTTAAGTAATGTAAAATTAATTATTAATGTATAATATTAATAACTGAATTTTTAGTAGAATCATTCAATGCTTCAAATATATATTTTCTTTAAAAAATATATTTTTTTATTTTTTAACGACCTTATAGTTAATATATAATTTTTTTAAATTATGATTAATTTAATTAATATCAGTGATTTAAAAATCATCAAATCAATATTAATTTAGGGTGATATTTTTTATTATTCTTCTAAAATGATTTGTTTTAATGTGAATAATGCATATACATATTTTTATAAAAGAATAATTTATTCAAGATATGTTTTAAATTTAATTAGAAATTAAAATAAGTATAATTTAATTAGAAATAGTATATTTGGTAACATTTTATTAATTATTATACATTATTCTTTAAAATTGTTTTTTTGTCTAAATGGAACATTTTTAGAAAACAATTTTTATACTTACAATGTGTTTTTATCATAATAAATTAAATAAATATTTATTAACTAATTGTTTGAATGATATTATTACAATATTTATTAAATAAAAAATTTTGATATTAATTTTTTAGTTATCAAAGTTCATGAAGTTGACACAAATTCAATAATATACATAAAAATTATTTTTTCAAAAGAAGGATGTCTTTGTATTTTGTACCCTTATTTAGAACAAAATTCTAACTCTAATAGAAATTAGATCTAGTGAAATGTATTTAATGTTTTTATAAAAATAATTAATAAAATATAATAGGTTCATTAAGATTTTTGGTAATGATAAATATTAAAAACAATAAATTTTTTTAGCATAGTTATAGTTAAAACTGGTTTACTGAGGGAGAAAAACTACGAAATAAGGGTAGAAATTCCACATAAATTTGTCAAATTAATATAATTTTAATATGTATAATAATTATATTACCTAATTGGTAAATATTGTTTTCATTTTCATACACATTATCTTGAATTTGACATTATATTATTAAAATCATTTATATAATTTCATTTGTGTCACTACCCTCACTTATTAGAGGGAACATCACCTCCTCTATTATTCACGCTATATGATCCTTATATATTAGAAAATACTAACCCAATAACAATAATATTTTATTTCAATTAATCATGTATCCTATTTTATTCTATGAATGGAAATATTTTAAGCACTAAGTTATTAGCGAATGATATCCTCTCAAAAAAGAGGTGTAATTCATGAGCAAGATCTTTCAATTTTATATCGTGTTAAACCTTATTTAAAAATTTAATATCCAAGATAACATTTCATATAGTTTAAAAAAATATTTTTATTTTATTATGATGAAGAAGTAACCATTTCCCACCTCTTCTCCATCAATTGGAAAATGAAGGCATCGTATTTGGTTAAATGTAGACTACCGCCTCCGTATAATGATATGATTTATTTTCCATCATTAATTTTCATGGATGAATATTATATTGGATTAAATGTATATATATATATATATATAGTATTTATTAAATAATAGTGATCCTAATGGTTAATTATTTTTTACCTTTATTTTATTCTATATATAACAAATTTGAGAACATCACTCGCGCCTATGTTCGGACTAACATCTCCACAAAGTGATGTTAGTAAATTTTCATTACATATTTATATGAATGATTATTAAAACATATATAAGAAATATTTATTATAATTATTAAAATATTCTGATTCTGTATATGATATTTTAATGTATCATCTATTGAGTGGGTTAGAATATTCCCAACCTATTTGATATTTTTTAGTTTTTCTGTTTAGACAAACATTTTTCTTGATATTTTCATCCCAATTATATTAGTATCAATTACCCCATTACAGATTTTTATATATTTCTTTAAGGAATATCAATATCCTAGGTGTTTCATACTATTGTTTATTGTATTAGGGAAATAAAAAATAGTTTTCAGAGTGTGAAGATAAAGGTTAAGGGTTTGGAAAACCTGTGCAGCCTCTCATGTATAACTATGCTACCCCCACATGTCACTGGACTTATTATGGAAAAACATTCATGATTGCGTATATGTAAATGTATATATTTCAAATGTTTTAAGAAGATTTAGTCACATGGTTTATGTATAGTTTTTAAGAACATTATAATGGGTGCAAACATAGTGATAATTAGGTAGTAAGTGTGCACGGTAAACACATGGATTGCAAAAATCATGTCAAAAAACCATTATAGAATGGTGCCTAGACAATGGGTTCCATATGGTTGATATATAGTTATCTAAATCATTCAGCCAGATCATGTTTCTCACATAAATATGGAAAATTTCTATTTATCCTACTAACCATATTTCATCTTTTAATCCCCCTTCTTATCCTCTTAGACTACACACATAGGTGGATTCCACATTAGTTCACCCTTCTTAGGCTTTCTTGATTTGGGTTTTAATCTTTGATTCGTTGGTGGTTATAGATTCATCTAGACTTTTCATCTAAAACACTAATTTCTTCTGATTCTTCTTGAGTTAGAGGATGATATTAGACAAGTGAGGGCCAATGAGTACAAGCTATGTGATTAAAATCTTTCTCAATTATTTCTCATATGTTTTGAGCATTATAATTTATGATATGGTTCGGTTGACTGGGCGAGACCCAAATTAATATAATGCTTAAATTAAAATTTTCTTAATTGATCTTGTGAAATTAAAAAGTGAATGATCAATATCCACTAAACATGGTTAGGTTGGGTAAGGGGCTTGGACCAGCCTGGCAGATAAGGATGGGAATATAAATTCAATTAAATAGAATTGTTGCTATATATTTTATTATTTATTTATAACATGACAATACTAGACTAATGATTGAGGTGGTGTTGACCACATGCATTGGAGAATCACGGTTCATCAAGTTGGGAGAGGATTGATATATATATATATATATATATATATATATTTGGGTGAAGTTGATCATCAGTTGAGGTGACTTGTACATCATATTGAGGAGTCAAGGTCTACAATCTGAGGTCACACCTTCAGTGAATTGAGGTGGTGTTGAGTATACTTATTGGGACCATGGTAATAAGGGATGGAGTATTTAGGATTATATGGATATAGATTCTTGGGTGATTGATTCTCACCATTTGTTAGCTGATGCGCCCATGGATTTATTTTAACATTGATAGGACTCAGATCGAGGTGTTCAAGATCAATAGTGTGGGTAGAGTCCCATATAGACAATGAGGATTATGTGATAGTCAGGTCCAACATTTTTTGCTTTAATCACTATTGAAAATCATGTGGAAGGTTATGAACCATTGGTTGATAGTGATGAGACCATCATTTGGGGGATGAGGCTCACCAATATATTTTAGGTCATCGACCTAAGATATTGGGAGAAAAACCTTCATTGTGCCTTGGGGTATAAGTCTTCAAGATGATGATTATTATTATTTGGAGGAAATATATCACAATACCTAAGATATTGTGATTTCGAGGTAACGAGAAATACTTGAGAAGAGGTCCATGGGACATGGATTGTATCAATTAGGTGTTACATTTGGACATGGGATACTTGACTGATGAAACATGGTCCCGTTGACATATTTTTAGTTGGGAACTAAGGGTGAAAATTGGATGGGTTTTGTATGAGGATTACTTGGGATTTATGTCAGGAATCCACACCCCATAGTTATATTTTCATATATAAATGTTATATTCCACGTATATAATAGGGTTCACATGTTCACAGATTACTAACAATAGGTAAAGTAGTTGATTTATTACTCGTGTCTTTTTAAATTAAGAGAATAATATATTTTTATTGAATGAGAATGTGATAATTTTTTATTTTTATTTATAATTTTTTTGTGATTGTGGATTTAAAATAGGGAAATGTTTTTGGAGTCCTACTAAGATATATTCACACACCATACATGGTCCCTTCAGGATGCAAGTAGAAATTATGCATTTGCAATTTGGTAAGGGACCAAGATCAAGAGATGGACCTTATATGTCCAGTTGGACCATTAGTGTGGGATGTATGATAGTGGAACATGGTTGTTCTTATACATTATTTTGTGTTTAGTTTTGTGTCTATATTAATTTTAATACTAATCAAATAAATATTTACAGATGGTTATCCATTGATGACCCATCAATCTTTTTTATGACATGATTTGATATGTGTCTAAAAATATTTATTTTGGTTAGGTTTTACATCACTTCTTCTTTATATTTATGTTTCCAGTATTTTTGTTATTTATTTCATCCATTATGTCATGGATTTCTTCCACTACTATACTTATCTATAAACCATTATTAATTTCACCAACTAATGGTATAGTCTCCCCACCATCATCTAGTTACACCCTCATTGTTATTTATAAGATTATGGAATACATGGAGGTGCGTCTAAGGCCTCAAAGTACGCTATCCCAATGAGATTTCATAAAGTGGAATATAGGTCAAGGTGCTAAAAATTGTATCAAAAAAATTCATGAATGGGAATCAGTAGAAGAATTCGGTTTGATAAAAATGATATAAACTGTTTTTTTGGGACTTACAATCTGGGATATGGTAGACCAGAGACTAGGATTTAGTCATTACATGGTTCAATGCTAATATTTAGGTTCCTACAGACCCATGTATGGGGAAAAACATGATTACAACTGTGGGAAAATTATGTTATGCTTTTCTATTTTACATTCATATTTAATTTCCACCTCTAGTGTTATAATTGGGTGTGATGTATAATTTTTATATAGATTTTGTCCATTAGATAGGTATGGAATGGTTAGATTCATTTATCCATAAATTTTGTCACATAGGGTCTTTTGAAATATGTTTCTTTCTGTATTTGATTTTCATTTAAAATTAAGAATATTATAAGAGGGTATGGGTTGTTTAATGTGTCAAAAAATAACGGTAAATAGTGTTTCTATTCATAGCATCTTTTTGGTATCTTTCTACCCAGCCAACCCCAAAATGTGGTTCCAATGAAATCTGTTTTTGATGCTATGTATATGCATGTAATATAATTACATGACCCTGAAAAGGGTATGCAATGATTATGATAGAGTTTGAGCTATTTAAAATTTAAATAAATAATTTAAAGAGTGTTTTCCTATATAGATTCTTTGTTTGAATTCTTCTCAGCTACCTCAGATTGACATGTGATGGTCGACCCACTTATGGGAAGGTGAGGGGTTGTGTGTTCGGAATATATATGAATCTTAAATCTATCATGGGTAGGTATAGGTCCATGAGGCAAGATGATAACTGAAAGATAACACTAATATTGGAAGGTAAGGGGCCTTGAGGCCAGATGGTGAGTGACATGGTGCGGTAGGGGAGTGTAAAGGCGGTGATATTACACAATACATTACATATTCACCTATATTAAATATTATATATATATTTTTATGGATGTTTTACCATTGGACTAGAATTCAGTAGGATTCCCCATAAGAGGGTTGTAGGGGATCATTAAGAGTACAAAGATATGGTTTCGCATGAGTGTGCATAGGATGAGACCCTATAGGGTTGGGATGAGGCCACAGAGGGTTGAGATACTCAAAATTATTAGGTTTATGAACTGCTATATGATCAGGTACATGATGTACAACCTTATTTAATGGACGATTTTGTGTAATGGACGGATGACCATCTCATGGAGAGCCTAGTTCGGGTGATATTAGACATCAATAGGGGAGGTAAGGGATATTATATATGTATTACATACCTGACTCGGGAGTTCAAGTCACAACCCCCACCACTATTTTAGGGTAACTATGAACCACATGTGTTTGGGAAGTTGATCGAGTCAGTACATACCATCTTTAACCAGCTCATGACACCCCCAATCAATGGGGTGAATCTAGCATTGTAGATTCTTATATTAATTTAGAAATGATTTTAGGATGTAAAGGGACATGTTGGAAGACATGAGGGACTCACCTCAACGTATTTTGAGGCCAGGTTATTCAAGAACCACATTATGGATATTCTGAGGGTAGATAGAGTATATGAGTTTATGAATCTCCACCATGGGGATAGTTATTTGAATGAATATGCTTCCAATTTCAAAAATTTATCACGCTTTAAACCTATGATGGTGGGACATAACGTCACCAGGGTGAAATTATTTTCATATGGCTTGTGGTATGCTCTCAAAGTGAAGGCAAACATCTTTATAGTGACATCCTTTTCGTAGGTAGTCAACTATTTACTGATAGATGAGGGTAATCTGACCGACCAAACATATTTGAGATGGGTTATGGTGTTATGTGATTTTAATGGTGATGCTTCATGTGGAAATTATTGTGTATATAATGTAGCCACCCAACCCCATATTTTATATCCATTACATTGGAATGATTATAAAGAATCATATCCTAAAGGGCTGAGTTTTTAATAGTATTAGTAAACTAGATACATAGATGATACCTGTATTAATATTTAATACACTAATTACAATATAACTTTTTTTCTTTTGAGGATATATAAATAAATTTGATATCAACATTATTACATATACTATATACCTTTATGTCATTCTTAATATTCTTCTTTGATTCTTGGGGAAAGAAAAAAAATATGGTTGATCTCAAATTCTCTATAAAGGTAAAGTATAGTGAAAGAAATAATTAATAAATTATAATAATAAATATTACATTGTAAATAACTAAACTCACAAGACATATAATAAATAATTTGATTAGGAAGTAAATAAAAATTATGTAAATGTAATACATAGAATCAAATTTTATAAAAACAACAAGAAAATGGAAAACAAATATGGTATTGTAATAAACAAAAAAACTGTTTCTATGTAATCAATAAACTTAGAATGAAGGGCATCCGTATATATGTCAATGAAAAATATAATTGAAGAATAATAATGCAATCAAAATAATTGAAATTATTAATTATTGGACTTTATTTCTATGTCACATGAAATCATATACTATCAGGATACATTATCAGGACAATTTAAAATACAGGTATGAACACAATTAATTTACATAATTAATTTGTCTCATGAGAACCTATTAATGTTTTAAAGAGCTATATAATGTCTAGGATCCACCTGTCATTGAATGTAAAAATCCTTACTCTATCAGATAATCAATTTAATCAGTTAGAAATATATATTATCAATTATTCATATTAAATAAATAATACTTATTTATAAATATTTCCCCATTTAATCAAATAATGGTCCAAACAGACACTATAAGTAAAAATGATATATGGTTTATGAAATAATAATATAAATTGTATGTGATTATTTATATTCAAGTAAATTTCCAATTATAAATTATTAATATAAACTATTTGTTTCATGGTAATGTTAAAAAGTCATAAAAGGATGTGAGATTTCAAAGATAATCATTAAGATCATTCTACAGGAAAATAATCTGTAAATATTCCTATGTGTCCAATACCACATTGAAACATTTATATCATAATCCCCATGACGATATGAAAGTAAATTACACTTATAATATAATGATATTAAGGATATTCATGATATAATATGTAAAAGCGCAGTATATGTACCGTAAAAAGTGAATTGGTGTATAAAAACAAATAATTCTAAATGAAATGTAAATTGGGACAAAATACCTTACATTGAGTATAACTTGTCTCATGTGAATTCATGTTCCTAAATAATATACATATGTTAACTATTTAATTTCTTATAAACCATTTTGATTTTTAACATTAATTTTATTTCACTTATTACCATGTTGTGTACAGTAAATAAAAAAATATTTAAATCGAGTGTTCTGACCAAATTCATTTTATGTGTCAAAAACAATTGGTATGTCATCTATGGTCAAAGGGGTCATTTAATAACATATAAAGGATAATAATAATGAAATAATTAACAAATTTATATAATAGACATTATATCATAAATAAAATTTCATTTAATTATATACACTTATATATGTTCATTTATGGATTTTTGTTAGGTCATGGTACTATTTTCTCTGGGTACTCTCACGACGCTCTCTCGTATATTGTTTTTCTTATCATTCTCACAATCAGCATCACTCCCTTCTCCTTCCACATAATGATTTTAGGTATCTAAAAGGCCCTATTTATTTCTTCCTCTCTAGTGATTTTTCTTTTTCGGTGTGTCTCCTGTTTTCTGATGGCTCTTCCCCACTTCGTTTCATTTCACCTCTTATTTGGCCTTGTTTCTTCTTATCTCTTTTTCCCCTAGTTTTTCTCATGGAACTCATCCAATTGAACTCCTATATAGCTGCTAGAAACATCATCAATAAAACCCATAACATTATAACATGATACAACTTTGATGCCTTGGGATTCATGGTCGTAGCATTTGGTGGGTCTCTTCATCTTACTGGTCAATTTCAATTATTCTAGGTTTCTAATGGTTTTCAATCTATATTTTGTGATTCATTTCTATGCTATAGTTTTTGGTTGATCTCATCAGTTTCTTTATTGTTGTTGTTTCTTCATTCCCAGATCTAGTTTTTTGTTTTCTCTTCTCACTATTCATTTTGTTCTTATTGGGGATTGATTAGATTGTTGGAATTATTCAGGGTTCTTCCCTGGTGACGATGTTGGTCTCTTGGTGTTCTTTTCCTAGTGGTTGCTCCGTCTGCAGATTTCGATGGTCATGGTGGTACCCGCATCTCGCTGTTTTAGATTTGGTATATTCGGAACTTTTTTCTGGAGCCTCTTTTCCCCTAATCTTCTCCAAGTCGGATTCAAACGATGGTACTCAAGGTGTTTTGAGATGTAAGTATCGAGTAGTCAACTACATTTTATGATGTGTTTTACCCATGGTGACTTCAAATCATACCATGGCTACCCATAGGTCTTGATCTTCATGATGGTTTGTGGTGAAATGGTTTCTGGTGCGATGATTTGTTTTACATCTACAACCCTTTTGTGGCTTCGATGTTTTATGATGGTATGTTAAATATTTTTCAATGGTGGTGAAGATGTATTTTGGTTTTGTTTACTCTGGTCATCTGAGCTGGTGACCTGTGTGATGTTGATGTCAATAATGATGGTAGTGTTCCTTGGTGATGATGGAAAATGGTAGTGACATGACTCCATCTAATGCGGTGATTCTTGGATTGAGGCCTCCTCGGGTTTGACGTTGGTTTTAAATTTCAAATTTTATGGAACCATCTTGAACCTTTGGATTCCCATGTGATAGATATGATTACCGCTCTTCCATAAAGAGGTTATATTTGAAAATAAAAAAATAATTTTCAGATTATATATATTTATAAATATAATTCATATTATCTAAATGGAATCACATCATGTTAAAGAGGTGGTAGTCCACACGCCCTTGAATGAATTTATCACTATCTTATGTGTGCATGAAAGGGTAATTATGAAAATTACATACATATAATATTTCAAAATATGTAATTATCTCATGAATATAATATATACATTCTTTATGGAACATATTTTTAATTAAAACCATCAATTATAAAATCTATATATCGTGTGATCGAGTCACATCTCTTTGAGGGGGAACATACCACACTTCGACCAATAATGTTATCCTATTTACAAAAAATTGATAGTATAATGATATATGTTGTAAAATAATTAAATATTCTTACAGAGATAATAAATATAATAAATAACATATATAAATAGAGTGACCATCATAATTATCATCTTTTAAGTTTGGTAAATGAATAATAAACAGTCATTGTTTCGTTAGGTGGCAGTTCGTTGTACACGTAAACAGTATGTTCGTAACCCATTAAATTGAATTTTATTTAAATGATGGTATAAACATTATAATAACAACATATCAATAATTTGAGGATACTTTTGTTGTTAAATAATCATGTAATTAAAAAAATTAAGCCCTTGATAAAGAAATAAATGTTGAATCTTGATGAAAAAACCTACCTATTTTTCAGGTAACTCCCTTAGGTTTGTACCAAAATGATTTATGTGGTTGATTAAATCAAAAATGGAGGCTTAAAGGAGGAATTTAGGGATATTTGGAGGTTAATGGGGAATATATTGGATGAACTAATGTTTTATAAAAGAGATGAGGAAGTGGAAGAGGTGGTGTCCTTTTATATTGGAGGAAAAAGAATCATTTGGTATTTTTCTAAAGAAGTTAATTATACACATGTTTTTACATAAAAAAGTCATAAAAAATTAAAAAAAATGGAAGATTAATGAATTAAATATTACTAGATAATGGTTTATTTACCAGATTTCAGGTCATTCTAGCCCCTTAAGTTAAAGGTTTATTCCCTTGCAAATCGTAATTTTTCCTTTAAAATTGAAATAAATTTTCGTTAATATCACAAATATATTTTGTCAAAAATAATGTTGAAATTATTATAAAATATGAATTATTCTAATTTCAAATGTGGAATCCATATTCTAAAATTACAATCACATAAGGGGCATAAATTTATTTAAATTTAATCCCGCAAATAGGATGACCATACCATTTTTAATGTAAAAACGTCTAATAGAATGTTGAATTTTTTTAAAAATTTAAATTTGAAATTGATTCTAATGACCTAAACTGGATTAATTTAATTATAATTGATATAATTTTACTATAAAGGAAATATATAATATAATTTAACACTATAAATAAATTAGATGAAAAATAATTTTGAATTAAATTTCAATAATATTCATTATTTATTACAAAATGAAACTTCATAGAAAAATACTGAAAGGTCACCCTAATCAAATTTTTATGTTTCAATTTAAATGACTAAGTTTATATTGACATATAAAATTTATAAAAGTTTAAAAAAATATTTAAAAAAGGTTCTCCATTAAAAGTATGTGAAACTACTTTTATAAAAATCTAGTATTTTATGTGTAATTTTGGTGTTGTTCTTATCTTATGCATATAAACTATTTTTGATGAGTTTTAAAAATGTTATATTGAATATGTAATATATATAATACATTAATATGAAACAATTATTTTTATTAATTTTATTTATTAGAGAAAATGGCTTCCTATGCATAAAAATAGTTAATATAAAAATAACTCTTTTTCATTCAATTTGTTCTTATATTTTTTGTAATTAATTTATAGAACTTGATTTAATTTTATACATGTGTAAACCCTATATTTTCATATGTTTGTTAATATTATTCAGAATAGAAAACATACTGGCTATGTTATATCCTTTTATATTAAGTAATAATATTTAATAATATCATGTTGTTCTATATAACTTGATATTGCATGTAACAAAAGACGTTGAAGAAAATAATTGTTTTATATATCAAACTCTAAATTAGTATCACGTTCATTTAAAGATATAAATACTATTTTTTTAAAATGTTACATTAATTATATATTCTCAAGATATTATATTTGCATTCATTCTTGAGGTTACGTGTCAAAACACATTATCGAATACAAAGTTTTCTACTTTAGAGTTTCAGGGCGTTACATTCTCACCACCTTAATTAAATTGGTTCCTCACAATTTAAACATGATATTTGGAATTTGTTTTTTGATATTTTCTATGTCTAAAATCCCATATAGTTATAAGGGTTCACAACACATCCACTATAAATGAGAGAAATGAATTAGAAAGGTCACATGGAATACAATATAACTAGGTCTCTAAGTAGGAGAACATTAGTGTAATGTAGAGATACATACTTGGAGGAAAAGAATAAAAATATATTGGGGTTATTAGGGAAATAAATAAAAAACATGTGAATGATCAATTGAATGTTTAAGGAATCAACATAAAAAATCTATGATGATTTAGAAAACCATAGAATCAATAGAAATTAAGTTATTCGGAAAAAATTTTATTTTTTATGTTCAATTTAATAACATAGAATAACTATTTTACTACCTAGTCATATAAGAAAATATACTTACATGATATATTTTTATAAACAAAAATATATCATATAGTTTTTCATAAATAATTTTATAAATTCAACAAAAATACAATTTTGATGCGTGAAGTAGTAAAATAAATTTCTAAAGGATCTTAAGTCCCATGAAAGTGTGAAAAGTCTATGTACAAGTGTCTAACTATTTTCCAAAACATATATGGTTGATAAATTAATCAATAATCCTAAAAATAAACCCAATGGGTTGATAATTATATTTAGTAATCAATATTTTTAATTAAAAGCAATGAAATATTAACTACGACATTTCATATGTTAGTGGATGGGATGAAACCCTTATCCTTCTTTAGTCATGGGTTTAAGTTGTACAGATATTCCGGAATTAATTAGTTTCACACGGATTATATGTTTTCATTTTACGAAAAACATATTAATATAATTTTCAAAATAAATAAGATTGTCATCCATGAATTAAGATTAATCACTAAATATCCTTTTAATAATGGTTTTAAATATGACCCTATAAATAATTCATCCACATATTTTCACATAGAACCCCATGTGTTCTAGAGTTTATACTCATGAAGAGGGAATGAACTGAGGAAATGTATAGTTCTAAAGATTTATGAAAAAAAAAGTATAATGGAATCCTTAGGATGCAATTTTTTCCTTCCATCATAGTCTTCATTTTTTCTCAAAAATTCTTTTCTATATGAACTTAATTACCAAACATTAATAATTTTTCCAATCCATTGACACACTTTAAAGGGTTCCTCCTTATGCATTACTAGCATGATAAAAATTAATCCTTTTATTTACGGTATCCACCACTTCAATTCATAGAAACCTCCATCATTCTCTTAATTGGTTTTTTCAGGATTTGGTTAAGGAATTTTTTTAATAATATTTTAGGAAAACTAATTAGGCATAAACACTGTTTCATTCCTTACTATAAACTCTTCATTTGGTTTCTCATTGTGTAGCCAGGTCCTTATTGTAATAATATTGAAATTAATGTTCTATGTTACAAGAATTAACTAAGCCATAAATCATAGTGTGAGTAACAATATTCATAGTGGGAAATTAATATGATCATTTTAATATATCTAAATTATGAATCCATATTTTCAACCAAAAACACTTTAGTTTTAACCTAGTTTATTAATTTGTATTAGTTATTCAATATAAAATGGTTTTAAAGAAAATTTTAAATCATACTCAGAATATCCCTTAGGATTTTCAAACTAGGTGCCCAATAAGGCCCGCTAACATGTATCATGTCACACCAAGCTAGGCCAAACACCGATTTTTGGATTTGTCACTCCTAGGTACATTTATTCTAAACAAATTCCCACTTTTATTATAAATAAATGGATATAATTCTAGGAAGACACAAATAATATACAACTTACCAAATTTCTAGGATGTTCTTATATACTTGTCCACAAATTACACCTTAGGGTTATGTTTTCTAATCAAGGTTTTCCTAAATCTAGTTCCCAAGATTACTACTAAACATCCTTTCATACCAACTGTAGTGACCCGACACCAGATATACTAGAGCCTATGTCTAATATCAATTATATTGGCATAATTTTAAGGAATAAAATCTCAATGAACCAAAATTTTAGTAGTCTTGGTAAACGAGATATATACATGATTATGATATTAACAATTAATATTGTAATTATAATTTTTTTTTTCATTTTAGGATAAATAAATAAATTCTAGAATAAATTTATTCCATTAAGTATGTCATTGAATATATTTCATAGTATACCTCTTTGATTCATAGTGAAAATAAAATAAAATAAGAGTGATATCAAATGTACATTATGGTTAATATATAATGGAAGAAAAAATTAATCAATGAAAATAATAATTATAACATAGTAAATAAATGAACTCGCATTCAATATAATCATTAAAATGAGACGAATTTCCAAAAAAATATGAAATGTTATTAACTAGAAACACATTCTATCCAAATAGTAATATAATGAAAAACAAAAATAGAATGTTAAATAACTAAAAACACTTTCCATTTAATAAATACGATTAGAATGAAGTAAAGCAATAGATATATTGATGAAAATTCTCATGGATAAATAATAAATAAATAAAAATCAATTAAATGAATAATTATTGGACTTCATGTTTAAGTCACATGAAAACCTCTTCTTTCATGATCCATCATCCAGATAGTTTAAACAACAGTTAGAATATCATTTAATGTGTGAAAAGTATTTTTCTCATGAGAACCGATAGATGCATTGTAGAGCCATATAATGTCTGGGATAGACCTGTAATTATATTTCGAAAGAATTTATAATATAAAATAATCTATTTTATCATGAAAAAATATTATGTATCATATATCCATATTGAATAATGAATACAAATTAATCAATACTTCCCATGTTAACCAAATAACTGTCTAAGTGAACACCTTATGTAAAAATAATATAGGGTTTAGTAAATAATAATACCCATTGTATGATAATATTAATATTCATGTAAATTTCTAACATAATATGATTAAAGTAGATTTATTTATTCAAGATAATTTTAACAATCACAAAAGGGAGTGAATTTCAAAGATAATATTTAAGAACATTATTTATGAGAAAAACATCTTAGCATTCCAAAGTGTCCAATTCCACATTGAGAAATTTAAATCGTTATCCCAATGAATATATTAAATTAAATGAAACATATAATATGATGATATTAAGGATATTTATGATATAATATTTCAACTTGAAGTATATACATCATAAAATGTGAATTGGTGCAAACTAATAAATAATCCTAAATGGAATGTAAATTGAGATAAAATCCATTACATTGAGTATGACATGTCTTGTGTTCCATTATATTCTTAAATAATAAACATATTTTAATATTTACTAAATTAGTAATGTTTATAAAGTTTATTATTACTTCTAATTCACTTATTACCTTGTTCTGTACGACTATATAAATAATTAAGTTTACGTCAGTGGTTTTGACCGAATTTGGGTTATGTATCAAAAAACATGGTTGGTAAGCTATAGTAATAGGTGTAATTACATAACATAGAATAATAATAATAAGGAAATCAATATATAATTTATATATCAAATTTAATTTTAATACAAACAATTAATGATTCTTACAAAAAATTAACCAACATTACAATCATGGTGATGGTAAGTCGTACATTTGCATGGGTAACGTTCCCATTTTACAATGAGCCTTATGAAAAGAAGGTAATTAAAATTATATAATTCCATAATAATAATTATATCATAATTAATATGTAATTTAATTTTATATATTTATATATATAATTCTTGTGATGAAAATAGAATCACATCGTGTCGATGAGGTGGTGGTCTAGACATCCACAAACAATGTTTTCACTTTTTAACTCTGTGTGAAACGTTAATAATGAAAATGATATAAATATATATATTATTTATGGAAAGGTAATTATGTCATTACAATTGTATTTATTTTTTATGTCACCCATTTTCAATTAAAAATATCTATTATTTAATCCATATATTGTGTGATCGAATCACATCACTTTGAGGGGCGATAGTCCACAATTACACAAATGATGTTATTATATTAACAGAAAAATGAAAAGTATAAAGATATGTGTTTTAAAATAATTAAATAATCATAATGATATCATAAATATCATATATAATATATATAAAAATATTTTTCATCTTAATTCACAGCCTTGGATGGTGGTAAAGGTGAAATGAACAATCATCATTCTGTGAGGTGGTAGTTCACTATACACATAAACAATATATTCATTACCCATTAGATGGATGTGTGGGTAAGTGTAGGTTAGAACATTAACATAATTTTTTTAGTATATTGAGGATAATGTTTTGGCATTATAAGAATATAATAAGTATAATTGAAATAGTTAATAAAGGAATAAAACTGAAGAGTTTGAGGAAATATGTTACCTCTTTTTCAAGTAACTCCATAGAAAATGAATCCCTTCGATTTATTACTATAAAAAGAGTGGAATAATATAGTAAGTGATGCATTTTGGGAGGTTAATTGGGTATATCATGGCTGAACCTATGTTTTCTGAGATGTGTGAGGAAGTGGAAGAGGTGGTGCCATTTTATAAGGGAGGAAAATGACCCACTTTGTATTTTTGAAAAGAAGTTAGGTGTAAAAATGTTTTTTTGTAAAATGGTCATAAAATAAAAACCAACATCAAGAATGGAAGGATTATGGCCGAAATATAGACATCCAATTCATGTTGGATAATTTCAAAGGTCATTCTGGGCACTTATGTTAGATGTTTAGACCCTTGTAAATCTTAATTGTTCCTTAATAATTGTAATAAATTTTAATTAAGTCCATTAGCATTTTTGGTTGAAAAATAATTTAAAAAAATTATACATTACTTATAATTCTTATTAAAAACTCGGAATCAATTTTTCCAAATAAAAACAACATTATTGGATGAAATTAATTTAAATTTAATCTTGGAGAGGAGATGAGGATGCATGTTTTTTAAGTAAAAACATCCAATGATTTCTATGTTTTTATTTTCAAATTAAAATTTAAATGTATTACAATGAAAAATATTTGATTACTTGATAAATAATTGATATAATGTTTCTTTAAAAATAATAAAAATATAATTTAATACTATAAATAAATTAGACAAAAATTAAATTTTGAATTAAAATTTAGTATTTTTCAATATTCATTAAAAAATTAATCTTCAAATAAAAATACAAAAAATTCATCCAAACATAATTTTTATGCTTTTATTTCAATGATTATGTTCATTTTGATATATATAAATTTAAATAGTCTCAAAAAGTGGATTTAGTATAGGTTCTTCATTAAACTGTGGAAAACTACCTTTATAAAAATAGAGTATTTATGTGAAATATTTGGTTTGTTCTTATATTATGCTTATAAAATCAATAGGATGAGTGTAATAATTATTTATTGAATATATAATACATATATTACATTAATATGACTCACTTTTTATCATTAATTTAGTTTGTTAGGATAAAAAACTCTATGAGTATAAAAAAATTTCTATAAAATTATTTCCATTATATACAATTATTTCTTATATTAATTTCTAAATAAGTGGTTGTGAATGAATTATTGTTATATTTGTTTAAACAATCAATTTTCATAATTCAACTAGTATTATTTATAACCTCTCACTTAATCCCTATGTTATTTCTTTTTATAATAATTATTAATATTTTTATAATATGTTTTTTTGAGTAAAACTCATTCTTGCGTGGAATGCACACCATTATTGAAACTAATTATTTCATATTTTATGCTAAATTAGTATCACATTTATAGAAATCTATATGTTAAATTGTGTTTTTTTAATTACTAAATAGATTATAATTTTTAGGATATTATATTTCCTTATGGGCTTGGTTTTGCGTTTCATACAGGCTATTGAATACTATGTTCTTACTTTATATTTTCAGGGAGTTATATAGAAGGTGTATTAGTAGGGTATTTTGAACAGGGACTCCGGAATGCCAATATGGAGTGGGTCTTTATCATTTTTTTCAGTGTTGGTCAATAAGAAATTTTTAAACTCAGTGAAAGAGACCTCAAAAAGAGTGTCGAACATGTGGCATGATCATGAATGTTGAGAAAATATATTGAAATCCTTCTCAGACAATCGGAATCCATAGACTGGGTTAGACATAGTTATCCAAAGTAGGATTGGGAGTAGTACCAGGAGCTAGTAGCTGGTATTCAGCTTCACAATAATGTTGTGGAAGACATAATGGGACTTAGTAGTGGGGTTATTGGCTAGAAGTTAGTGCAACTCTGCAGGTTAGGCAGACCTCGGGTAGTCATACATCAAGTAAGAAGAACACAAAAAACCTTCCAGGTACAGAGTAGTATAGGGATCTGACTACTGTTAGAGGAATGACATGATTACAGGCATGTCTGGTATCTTTTTATTTTGTTGCATTGGCCAGTTTTGGTTCATTATGTGCATGAATGTATGGTTTTTGGACTAATTTGTGTTGGTTAGTAGGTTAGAATTGTCACTGATGGATTACACACACACACATATATATATGTTAGAGTTTTATTAACACTAGGAACTGTTGTGGGAATCAATGAAAGTATGGTTTTAATTTTAGTGTGTTTCCATCTAGGCATCGAAGCGATGTTTGTTCTCTATGAGGTGAGTGGAACTGGGATGGTATGGGGATCTAATGTGAGGCGGGAAATGATTACTATTAATGAGGATTCATGAATTATTTCAGAACATTAATAGGTTTAGAGTGATGGTATGTAGCATGATGTATTTTGAGTTTAGAGATGGTTAGTGAACCATTAGAATGTCTGTTTTGGGCCGGGTAGTTGCCGAGTAGGTATGTAAGATCCCGGTTTTTAGAAAGGTATGTTTTCATTATGTTTTGGTTGAATCCCTTGTTTTGGGATTCAAGGGATGTATTCTGAAAGTATGAGAGGCCTTGGGGGTGTTCCCGGGGCTCAGGGCATGAAAGAAGGGAAATCTGGGCAAGATAGGCTTGGGTGCATGACCTGCGCATGACCAGGGAAAACTGTGCGGCCTGCCCAGGTAAACTGTGCAACCCTCCTCCTCCAGATAGTATCATGTGCATGGTTTGTGCACGGTTTGTCAAACCGTGCATACAAACCATGCGACCTCTTAATGTTAGGAAAAATTACGAAATTTCCACTCCGGAATTTTAAACCCCAACTCGGGATTTCCTCTCCATTCCTCCCTCTTCACCCTAGGAATGATCCAAATCATCCAAGAGCTCCAAGAGGTTGATCTCCCTCGTTCCTAATGTGTTTTTGGTGTCGTTGGTTGCGTATCAAATCTCCAAGTAAGGATAATCCCATTCTTCTCTTTTTGGTTTAGGTTTTGTATCTTCTCTCCCTCTTGTTCCGAAGTTCTAAAACCCTATCTTTTGGGTGAGTTTCAGGTTGAAGCTCCAAAGGTTGGTCGGATCGAGGTCTAAGGACTCGATTGAGAGTGAGTTCAACCACGGTTTCGAGGTAGGTGGTCTACAAGTTATATCCTATGGTTATTTGGGTATTTTTGCATGTTTAGTTTTGTTTTTGTTTCCACATGGTTATGTTTTGAGTAACCTTGGAATGTTTGGTAATAATGGTGTTTAAAATGGAAAATGGGAACCCTCACGGTCCCTGTGGGATGTGTTGGGATGAACTTGACCTAATTTAGGGCCATCCATGGGATGTTCCGGCTTTTCTCGGGTTTAGGTATTGTTATTAAACAAGTGACCTTGTTGTAGTGAATTTTAGATCCCTTGATAAACATGTTGGAATGAATGGATGAATCATGGAAATGATGAATGGGTTAAATAGGATAATGTGTAAACCAATTAAAGACCATAATGGATAGGTTATGGGTCTAGTTCTAAATGCATAGTGAGTTAGGTATAACACATGGTAATAGAGTGAATGGTTAAATGGTGTGAAATGGAACTGTGTTAATGGGTTAAGGAATGATGTGGATTCCCATGTGGGGTGTTGTGAATAGTGTTTGACGAAGGGAAATGATTTGGATGGTTGATGGTAACTTATATATATAAGAAAGTTCACATGGCTTCATAGAGTGGGGTATGACTTGAGGATCTATGCCCACGGGTTGAGCTAAGACTGAGGTTCTAAACTCCACACTAAATGCACGGGTTTGGAAAGGGGACTGAGGTTCTATTCTCCTAACGGTTTCATTCACCTGGACTGAGGCTTCAAGGTGAGGATATGGTTGCTATGGGGGGGTTCGTCCTTGTGAGATAGGATAACAATGTGTTCACCCTATTGCATGTGATTTTTGTCCTTAGACCCATGTAACATAGTGTATGTGATTAACCCATGGAAATGTGATAAAATGGTAAGTGATGATAATTGGTGTGAAATGAATGGTAATGGAAGTGGTAATGGCTTTGGATCTGAACTAGTTAATGGAACCTTAAATAATTACTTGGAAATTATCATTCATATTCCTTTGGAATGCAATACCTGTTTATACTAGATATTTTGTAGACACCATTGGTGGTGGCCAACTGAGTTGTACTCACACCCTCCTTGGGCCGCCGTTGGGTACCCGAGCAGACTTCATGTTTGCAGGTCAGAAGAAAGGAAAGGGTCCCTGCTAGATAGTTGAGTGCACATGGGTAGCACTTGGTGGAGGATCCGGACTTGGAGTCGGGACCGTTTTGGGGATTGTGTCCATTGTCCTTATTTTGGGGTTTAGTTCACTCTTGCACTTGTAGTATGACATGACATATTTAATGTTGGAAGTGGTTGATATACATTTTCCTTTTTTATTGGTTATTATTTCGGCTATTTGGTTTATTTCTGTTGTTTCTTACTCTGATAAAAAGTGGGTATAGTCTCCCCACATTACCTCATAGACCCCCGCTGCTAGTCAGCAACCTTTGGCATATGGGGAGGCACGCTTAAGGTCATGTAACCACCAGGCTCGGAGCACTCGTTTAGTGAATTTCGGGTCGTGGACATTACAAAGTGGTATCAGAGGAGGTATTTCTTTTACTTCTCTAAGGTCTTGTTATTTGGGATTGGTATCCAAGGGTTAAGATGTGTCGGGACATGGTAATGTGCTTATACTTGGGAGTAGCTAACCAAGGTACGGGGGAAACCCAAGTCACCCTGGAGGGGGGGGGGGGGGAATTGTTGTTATTGATTGTGTGTTGTTACAATTGATGATATTTCACCGTTGGGTGATGCACATGTGGTTTGATATGAATTTTTTATGATATTTGGAGCGTGGCCTTAACGACATTATTATTTACATTCATGTATCATTGTAGGCACCTAGGGAGATATGTGACATGCATTGTGTTGGGCACACGCACGGGGTGGCTGTGTAAGGAAGGAAAGTAGGGTGCATCATGAATTTCATTAAACCAAGAAATAATGATAATAATTAAATA
The DNA here is from genome assembly GCA_963277665.1 of Viscum album. Classification (NCBI taxonomy): domain Eukaryota; kingdom Viridiplantae; phylum Streptophyta; class Magnoliopsida; order Santalales; family Viscaceae; genus Viscum; species Viscum album. The sequence goes on along the minus strand of OY728163.1, from coordinate 1,526,995,271 downwards.
AACAAGTGGGTAAATGAGGTTTAATGAATGTAAGGGTTGAAATGAAGTGGGAAATGTTTTTGTAACATGTTGTGTGAGTTTGGTGGCAGTGCATGGTTGTTTACCCCATATGGACCATGGCCCACGGTAGGGATGGTTGGGGAGGCGAGTTGAGGTGTTAATGTTGTTGAGTTAGTATATGAAATGGGTTGTTTTGTCTAGTAGATATCATTTTGATAAGGTCGTGAATGTTTTATGGTATGAGTGCTAAATCTCGTGCTTGGCATTGTAGAGAAATGCCACTACGACTTCGATTTCCAGTTGGGAAATGAGAGGATGTTGTTGAGAAAACTCCACCGATAGAAGAGAAAAAAATGTGGTGATCAACGAATGTAGAGAAGACCTGTTCTGGGATAAATTGGATTGCCTTATATAGATGATGGATTAGGACCCAGGGCGGGTTGCACCGAGTATGTTGGAGCTGACCTGGGAGTTCCAGCTGTTGCACCCTCCTACTTTCACCGGAGAGGGTGGGCCAGAGGTAGGGGAATTCTGGTTAGAGTCTATCTAGATGATACTGGATCATATAGAGACCCCTGTTGAAAACCGAGTGAATCTGGACTATTATGTGTTGCGGGGCTAGGCTAGGATTTGGTGGGACATTCAGTCTCAAATCGAGTAGGCTGAGGGAATGTCGTGGAAGGTTTTTCAGGAAAAGTTTCTGGAGAATTTTTATCCAGAGACTTTGAGGAAGGAGCGAGATGCAAAGTTTATGAGTCTGACTCAGGTATCACTATTTGTGACGGACTATGCTAGTCACTTCACTGATTTGAGACGCTTTGTCCCTGTGTTAGTAGGGGATGAGGTAGTGGTAGAAATGCATTTCCAGGATGGACTGAGACATGAGATCAGGTCTCAAGTAAACATCTTCCAATTGAAGAGGTTCGCAGGGGCAGTAGATCATGAATTGATCTTGGAAGGAAACCTGAAGTGAACTTCAGGTAGTGGGCTTGTGGTTCCAGTGGGGTTGATGAGTATTGCAACTATTGATATTCGGAAGCGATTCCATGAGAGCTCACAACATGGTGGAAGTGTTCAAAGTGTCTGAGAGAGAGGGTCAGCCTCTCAGAGTGGAAATCAGGTGTTCTGCTATCAGTGCGGTAGGCCAGGGCATATGCGTGTTCAGTGTCCTCGACATCTAGTTGAGTGCCGTTCATGCAGTAGGATGGGACATGTGCAGATGTTCTATAGGAAACCTCAGTAGGTGGGCGAGTACGATGGTGGAAGGCAGGTACCGAATACGGGAAGGGGATTAGTTTCCCCGTATCAGGCTGGCAGTTGGTGCTCCACGAGACATACTGGCAGGGGCGGCGGACATGGGAATCCAGGGCCAGATCGCTCCTGCCAGGAAAGAAGTGTAGCACAGGGTACTCAGGCAGGAGCCCAAGGCAGAGGGGCTGGTCAGCTTTAGATAGTTTAGTTTGTGCCTAGTGATGGTGAAGCTAGACCGTTGACTGTTTGAGGTTCGATCCTTGTAGATTCTACTTTTTCTAGTGCGTTGTTTGACATAGGTTCCACACACTCTTTTATCTCTGCTCAACTTGTGGTAGCGCTTAGTTTACCTTTGCAGAGGGTGTGTGGAGTTATGTCAATTGACACTCCGTTGGGGGTGCGGGTTGAGGATATCATGATGTCCAAGGGATGTGACTTGGAAGTTGGTTGGTATCGTTTTCCATGGGGTTTGTTCATTATTGATATGTCATGGTTTGACCTAATCCTGGGAATGGAGTTTTTGGTGTTTTATTAGGCGCACATAGAATTTTATCATCGCAGAGTATTGTTCAGGTCACTTTAGGGTGACACTTATGTCCACAGTGGTGAATGGGATGTTTGAGCAGGGCGTGCGGGGTCGTTTTGTCAACAGATGAGTGGAATCATGGCTCAAGTGGCATGTATCATGCTTGATGATGATGAGGTAGGGGAGAAATCTAATTTCCCTCCTATGGTGGATCGGTTTCAAGATGTGTTTCCTAATGATTTATTGGGGTTACCACCCAAGAGTGATGTCGAGTTCACGACCGAGTTGCTACTGGGAGCGGAGCCAGTTTCTATTCCGCCATACTGAATGGAACAGACAAAACACCAGGAACTAATGTTTCAGCTTGAGGAGTTGGAGTGTAAGGGTTTTATCCATCCTAGTATGTCTCCTTGGGGATCTCCCGTTCTTTTTGCAAAGAAGGCCGATGGGTCGTTGAGGCTGTTTGTTGACTATCAAAAGCTGAATCAGATTATATTGAACAATTAGTACCATCTTCCTAGAATTTATGACCTTTTTTATTAGTTTAGGGGTGCATCAATGTTTTCTAAGATTTATCTGAGTTCAAGTTTTCACTAGATGAGGGTGAGGCCATCTGATGTACCGCGGACAGCTTTCCGGAGTCGCTATAGGTTGTTTGAGTTTGTGTTAATTCATTTCGGCTTGACCAATGCACTGGCGATGTTTATGGATTTGATGAACCAGATCTTTCATCCCTATCTAGATCTTTTTGTGGTCGTCTTTGTTGAAGATATCTTAATGTACTCAAAAACTCATGACGATCATGCCCAACATCTTGACATCATCTTGGGTACGCTAAGAGAGCATCAGCTATACGCCAATCTGTCAAAGTTTCAATTCTGGATAGGTGAGGTGCATTTTCTGGTTCACATCATCTCGGAGGCAGGTGTGTTAGTGGATCCAGAGAAAGTGTAAGCAGTTGTATCTTGGGAGCAGCCCAAGAGTGTTTCAGATGTTCGGAGTTTTCTGGGTTTGGCCGGGTATTACTGAAGGTTCATTTTGGATTTCTCTATCTTGGAAGCACTGCTCTCAGGCTTGACAAAGAACGGAATTAGGTTCGAGTGGTCTGAGGCCTGTGAGAATTCCTTTCAAGAGTTGAATAAGCGGTTGACGACCGCACCAATCTTGATCTTACCTGAGCCAGGTAAGAAGTACAACATGTTTTTTGATGCGTCCAGAATAGGACATAGGGCTGTGTTGATGCAGGATGACCAGGTTGTGGCTTATGGGTCAAGGCAGTTGAGAACCCATGAGCAGAACTATCCCACTCATGACCTTGAGCTGGCTGCAGTGGTGTACACCTTATAGTGATGGAGGAACTATCTGTTGGGAGAACGATTTACTGTGTTTATCGACCATAAGAGCCTAAAGTACATCTTCTCACAACGTGATATGAACCTTCATCAGTGAAGGTGGGTTTAATATCTCTAGTATTTTGACTTTGATTTTGTGTACATGCTGGGAAAGGGAAATAGTGTTGCTGATGCTCTGAGTAAGAAGTTTTAGAATCAGGCGGTTCAGTTGTCCAGCACCGAGTGGAAGGTGATGGCTTTGTTTGTTGAGATGCACATGGAGGTGCGTGAGGAGAGTGGTCAGGTCGCTTTTTCTTCCTTAACAATGGATTCGACGCTTTTGAGTTGAGTTAAGGAAGGTCAGCTTGATTATCCTGAGTGTTTTATCATGAAGGAAAAGATTAAATGTGGGGAGCTACCTTCTGGTTGGGTTGTCGGCGTGGACGATGTTGTTCGTGTTTGTGATCGTGTGGTTGTGCCAAAGTGTGTGCAGGAAGAGTTGATGTGTGAGTTCCATGCATCAAAGTGGGTAGTGCATCCTGGTTCGACCAAGATGTATCGTGATCCCCAAATACAGTTTTGGTGGCCTTGGATGAAGAACAAAGTTGCGGGCTTTGTGGCACGGTGCCTTACCTGTCAGCAGGTGAAGGCCGAGCATCAATGCCCGGGTGGTTTGTTGCATCCATTGCCCATTCCGGAATTGATGTGGGATGATTTAATGATGAATTTTTTTGTGGGTCTTCTGAGGACGCCACAGAAGAATGATTGAATTTGGTTGGTTGTCGATCCGTTAACAAAAGTGGCTCATTTCTTACCGATTCTAGAGACCTTTACAGTCGACCAGTTGGGTGAGTTGTATGTTCGGGAAATATTTCGGTTGCATGGTGTCCCACAGACCATAGTTTTGGATCGAGATCCACTTTTTATGTCATGTTTCTAGAAAGGGTTATAGAATGTGCTAGGTACGTAGTTGTTTTTTAGTATGGATTTCCACCCGCAGATGGACGGGCAGTCAGAGCGTACGATCTAAGTGTTGGAAGACATGTTAAGAGTTCGTGTCATGGACCTTGGTGGTTCTTGGGAGAGACACATATTATTAGTTGAGTTTTCCTACAACAACAGTTTTCAGGATTCGATTTAGATGGCATCATTTGAGGAACTCTATGGGAGGCCATGTAGATCTCCATTGTGTTGGATAGAGGCCGGTGAATCTGAGTTGTTGGGGCCAAGTCTTTTTCAGGAGACATCAGAGAGAGTTAATTTGATCAGGAAGCGTATGGCTATAGCTCAGAGTAGGAAAAAGTCATCTGCAGATTAGAGGAGTAGACCTCTTGAGTTTGGGGTGAGTGATAAAGTGTTCCTTAGGGTGTCTCCAAGGTTGGGTCACTGTCGGATTCGAAAGCAGGGTAATTTGGCACCCGAGTATGTGGGACCTCTTGAGATTGTGGAGAGGATCAGACCAGTGTCTTACCAATTGGATCTTTCACAATGGTTTGATGGGATACATGATGTGTTTCATGTGTCGCGGCTTCGATGGTATCACCCTGACCCATCTCACGTGGTTGATGTTGAGGATGTAGAGCTTGAGGCTGATACGTCCTTTGAGGAGCATCCGGTCTGTGTGGTGGATCGTAGTGAAAAGGTATTGCGAGGCATGTTTGTGCCATTAGTGTGAGTAATATGGAATCATGGGAAAGTTCAGGAAGAAACTTGGGATTGGGAATTGGATATGCGGGCTCAATGGCCCGAACTCTTCTCTTTAGTGGATCAATGAGGCTTGGGAACTCGGCTCGAACACGAGCCATTATAAGTTGGGGAGGTTATAAGATCCCGGTTTTTGGAAAGGTATATTTTTGTTATGTATTGGTTGAATCCCTTGTTTCGGGCTTCAAGGGATGTCTTCTGAAAGTATGAGAGGCCTTGCGGTGTTCCAGGGGCTCGGGGCACGAATGAAGGGAAATATGGGCAAGACAGGCCTGGGCGCACGACCTGTGCACGGCCAGGGAAAACCGTGTGGCCTGCCCAGGTAAACTTTGTAACCCTCCTCCTCTAGATAGTAGCATGTTCATAGTTTGCACACGGTTTGTCAAACCATGTGGAAAAACCGTGCGGCCTCTTAAAGTTGGGGAAAATTACAAAATTGCCACTCCGGGCTTTTAAACTCCAACTCGGGATTTCCTCTCCATTCCTCCCTCATCACCCCACGAACGAACCAAATTACCCTAGAGATCCAATAGGTTGATCTCCCTCATTCCTGAGGCATTTTTGGTGCTGTTGGTTGCAGATCGAAGCTCCGGGTAAGGCTAATCCCATCCTTACTTCTCTTTTGGTTTAGGGTTTGTATCCTCTCTCCCTCTTGTTCCGAATATCTAAAACCCTATCTTTTGGGTGAGTTTGAGGTTGAAGCTCCAATGGTTGGTTGGATCGAGGTCTAAGGACTCTATTGAGAGTGCGTTCAACCGCTGTTTCTAGGTAGGTGGTCTACAAGTTATATCCCATGGTTATTTGGGTATTTGTGCATTTTTAATTGTGTTCTTGTTTCCCCTTGGTTATGTTTTGAGTAACCTTGGCATGTTTGGTAATAATTGTGTTTAAAATAGAAAATGGGAACCCCCACGGTCCCTGTGGGATGTTTTGGGATGGACTTGACCTAATTTAGGGCCATCCATGGGACGTGACAGATTTTCCCGGGTTTAGGGATTGTTAATAAACAAGTGACCTTGATGTAGTGAATTGTAGAGCCCTTGAAAAACATGTTGGCATGAATGGTTGAATCATGGAAATGATGAATGAGTTAAATAGGTAAATGAGTAAACCGATTAAAGACCATAATGGATAGGTTATGGGTCTAGTACTAAATTCATAGTGAGTTAGGCATAATACATGGGAATTGGGTGAATGGTTAAATGGTGTGAAATGGTAATGTGTTAATGGGTTAAGGCATGATGTGGATTCCCATGTGGGGTGTTGTGAATAGTGTTTGCCGAAGGGAAATGGTTTGGATGGTTTATGGTTACTTATATATATAAGCATGTGCACATGGCTTCATAGAGTGGGGTATGACTTGAGGATCTGCACCCATGGTTTGAGCTAAGACTGAGGTTCTAAACTCCACCATAAATGCACGGGTTTGGAAAGGGGACTGAGGGTCTATTCTCCTAATGGTTGCATCCACCAGTACTGTGGCTTCGAGGTTAGGATATGGTTTATATGAGGGGGTTAGTCCTAGTGTGATAGGATAAATATGTCTTCACCCTCTTGCATGTGATTTTTGGCCTTAGACCCATGTTACATAATGTTTGTGATTAACCCATGGAAATGTGATAAAATGGTAAGTGATGATAATTGGTGTGAAATGAATGTTAATGGAAGTGGAAATGGCTTTGGCTCTGAAGTAGTTAAAGGAACCATAAATAATTAATTGAAAATTATCATTCATATTCCTTTGGCATGAAATACCTATTTATACTGGATATTTTATAGACACTGTTGGTGGTGTCCTACTAATTTGTACTCACACCCTGCTCGGGCCGCCATTGGGTACTCGAGCAGACTTCATGTTTGCAGGTCAAGAGAAAGGAAAGGGTCCTTGCTATATAGTTGAGTGGACATGGGTAGCACATGGTGGAGGATCTAGACTTGGATTTGGGACTGTTTTGGGGATTGTGGCCATTGTCCTTATTTTGGGTTTTTGTTCACCCTTGCACTTGTAGTATGAGATGATATATTTATTGTTGGAAGTGGTTGATATACATGTTAATTGTTTATTTGTTATTGTTTCTGATATTTGGATTAATTTTGTTGTGGCTTACTTTGATAAAAGGGGGTATAGTCTCCCCACTTGACCCCATAGACACCCGTTGCAAGTCGGCAGCCTTTGGCGTATGGGGAGGCGCGCTTAAGGTCATTTAACCACGCAGCTTGGAGCACCGGTTTAGTGGCTTCCAGGTCGGGGACGTTATAAGGTAACTCCTATGTTAGGGAGTTCCTTAGAATAATTTGAATTAAGATTAATGATCGAGGTAGACCATGTTGTTTTAAAATATATTTTTATGTTTAGTACAATCTATGGGTAATTCTTGATAGCTTGGGGATGAGCTTTGTTAAGGTGGGGAGATTGTAACGCCCTAGGTTATTGAGTGGGTCAGAATTTCCCCAACCTATTTGAATTTTTTTTGATTCATATTCCGGTGGACAGATCCAAATTTTTCTAGATCGTTAGAACCAAATTCAACATATATTTTAAAATATGAATTTTAAGAAGGGATATATGGCCACAAAATTGACTCAGAGTTTAGGATGAATTTCAGGTATGTCGGGACTCATATACATAGTTTTAGAAGTATGGGGATAGAGGTTCAATGTTTAGACAAACTGTGTTGGCTCCTAGGAGTAATTATGTTCCCCCTAGTGTCATTGGACATGTACTATAAAACTATATAGGTGGGAAATATGTCCATAAAGGTTCTTATATATTTTTTAGTAGAGGGATTCACACAATTTGGGGAACCGTGTGCATGGATGCACACATAGTGCCACTCATATAGTAAGTGTCCCTAGTTGGGGAATGGTTTGGAAAAACTATGTGGGAAACCATTTGAGGTTGAGGGTTTAGATAATGTGTACTTTATAGCTGGTACAGAGTTATCAAAACCATGTGGCTAAACCATGCATATCACATAATGTGGGAAATTAAAATTTTACACTGAAACCATTACTTCATTTCCTCCAACTATATATCCTATTCTGTCACACGCACAAGAAGTTTCCTCCCAAATTCCATTTTTTCATTGATTAGATCAAAATCATTTATTGGAATGCTAATCATCAATCCATTGGTGCCTAAAAATTCAAATCATGTATTCCTAAAAAACCAATTTCGTCTAGTTTGGCTCAAGTTAGAGGATGATATCAGTGATATGAGTGCCATTGTGTAGGAGGTAGATGGTTCCTTTAATTATCTATGATTATTTATATGTTTCAATATTTATCTCTTTATCATATTTTTATGTCGATGTAGAGAGACCCTAATTAATTTAATGATTTTCGTGTAAACTGTTAAATTTATCTTGTAAGATAACCTTGGTCATTATCTAGCTCCTTGAATGTTGTTCAAACTGGGAAAGGTGATTGGAAAATCATGGAAGTTTTTTACAGACATATGAATTAAATTTAATTGAATTTATTAGTTACATGGGAATTTGAGCAGAATGTTATGAGGATTGAGGGGGTGTCGGCCACCTAGATTGAGGTTTCATTGAAATCTACGTTTGGAGAGGCATATGATATATAAATATATATATATGTGGGTGGGTGGTATTTTGATCATCAATTGAGGTGAATTTGTCATCTGATTGAGGTGATAATATTTTCAGGTTGAGGGAATGGACCAAATGACTTGAGGTGGTTTTGAAAGTCAAGATTAAATACATTGTCATAAGGGTATAATGTCATATAATCATGTTTATTATGATTTTATTGTGATTTCCAATCATTATATTTTGGATGATGTTCTATTGGAGTAATTTACACACAGATACCCAGTTCAAGGTGTTGATGACCACTCATGTGGGTGGAGACCCCCATATACTATACTCTATAGGTGATGGTATTGACCATAAATTATTTTTGGGGGTTCTCTCCATATAAATCTACATAAATGCTGATGAGAATATTAGTTGGGGGTTGAGCCTCACCATGATACATGGGGAAATTGGGATGGGATAATGGGAGGACAAAAACGTTGTTCCTCTAGAAGTCGTACCTTGATCTGATGGTGATTATTAATGGGAGTAAAGATACCAAAGTTCCATAGACATGGATATATGGAGATTATGGAGACACATTGAGAAAAAAAACCTTAGGACATAGATCATAATGATTGGTAATTCCATTTGGACATCAGGATACATTGTTGATGGCATGTGGTGTTGGTGACATATTTAGAGGTGGAACATGAGTGTTCACAAGTGATGCTTTTTATCAGAGAATGCCTTGGTATTTGTTTGATGGTTACTCACCACTATACATATATATATACACATAATATGTATTCCCTATATATTACATGGGGAACATGTTCATTTATTAGAAATAATGGCTGAAGTAGCGATCACATCCTTGTGGCTATTGAACACATGGAAATGAGTTATTTTTATTATATGAGAATGTTATTCCTTATTATTTATATTTTGAACCCATTCATGAATATGTATGTAATATAAGAACACATATGTGGTGACCTTACTGATATTTATTCTAACATGCTATGGATTCCCTTTGGGAAGCATGTAGAATTTTTGCTTTTGTGATCAGGTAAAGGACCAAGATTATGAATTGGACCATAGTTGTAAGGTTGAACCATTAAGATGAGATGGATGACAATGGACCATTTTGGTTCCTTTTCTAGAGTTTTAGTTTAATTGTTTTTCTTTATATTTTTAATCATTCTTATATATATATGTTTGTGTGATGATGGTATCACATGGGTGACCCTTCTGATTATTTATTGGTATGACCTAAGATGATATGTTACATTAAATGAGGTGTTTTGGAATGTTGTTCATTAATAATTTTGTCTATTTTTGTGTATGATATTGTTTTTGTTAATTTATTTCACTCTCTTATGGATTTATTCCACTTATATACTTATTTATAGAGAATTGTTATTATTACTGACCGAGGGTATAATCTTTCCACTATCATCTCTTTAAACCATCTTTATTAGTCAACTAACATATAGGGTGATATGCCTATGGAATCATGGTAATCCATCCCAAAGTATGGTTTTATTGTGGATTTATTGTCTAGGAATTATATATATATATCCATGAAAAATTTGAATGTACTATCATTTTTTATTAGAAACATAGATGAATATTGAAAAACATAACATGATAAAATGACGATTTTAATAAATAATTATACATAAATGGGTTTTTAAATGATATAAGTGGACTATATATGATATTAGTGGCAAAAATATTTTTATTATATAGAATTATATTATATTTAAATCATTTATTAAAAAAATATATAGTGATTATTAAGAAATACAAACATGAGGTAAGGGTTATATGTTTTATTATCATTTTTACTATGAATGTTAATGTTAAAATTTATGATGATAAAATGATGTAATATTCCTATGAAAAAAACATTTTTGTTTTATTATTCTTTGGATATTTCTAGATACTACGTGTTTTTATTCCATATTTTACTATTTATCCACTCAAAAAACTGAAATAATATTTTAATAAAAAAATACAATATTTTTCTTTTTGGCTGGGAATTATTTTTATTTTACCACCATATTTTATTTTAAATTATTTCATGAATGTTTTTAAAATTTCCAAATTATTTTATAATTTTTTTACTATTTTTTTAGTTCCTGTAATTTTTTTAAAATTAATCTTCTTCTTGGTTATTGAACATATTACATTGGTCATTTTTCTAAAAAATATATATGAAATCATCCTATTAATATGTACAACATTGATGAAATTTCATGAAATCATAAATTCTCATTAGATTGATGTTTCCATTATAGGGACCCATGGTTATTTTCCATGATACAACCATCCTTAATATTTTGGAAATATTTAGATTTTATGTTAGGGATTTCAAAATGAAAATGGAAATTTTATCATAAAATATTTTAGTGAACTTTCAATGGTATTTTGGTCTATAACCATATACATTGGTGTTTTTTATGACATTCTTGGATTATGATCCAAATTTAAAATATTTATTATTAACATGTGTCATTTATAATTATGATGATGAAATATGTATGAAACTCGTCTTCATTTCCATAGGTTGAGTTTTGATGTAATGATACAATTATTATTAATCTACTGGAATAAATATAAAGGTATTATGATATTATAATTGGTGGAACTATAATATACCTTAACTGAATTGGATAAATATTAATATTTTATGTGATCAAAGGGTACATATAATGTCATTTGATTCCCAAAAATGTGCCTTCTAGGTTATCTAAAGACCAGAAGAGGGTACATAATATGTTATCACAATCCCAAAACATGTTCAATGGTTTTTATCATAATCCTAACAAGTGTAACTGTCTTGGTAGGTGGACTTGCCCTAAAATTTTTATGATTATTATTAGCTCAATATTAATTCCATATTTTTTATGACAGGATATTAAGACAATTTTATTCTATCCCAACTCACGTTCATTGATTCATTTATGATTTATGAGTTATAAAATTTCATGATTTATCCAATTATTCATGATTGTGTTCTATGAATTTTTTAGTATAAAAATAATATTTTCCTATTATTTTTATTCACGTATACTCATAATATTCTTAAATAGGATCATTGATTAACTTACTTCTCTTTTCCCTTATAGAGCATCTGATCTCACTATTTATTTTGTTTAACAATACTCAGAATTTGGAAAATTGTTTTTAGTATGATATGACTAATAAGGGTGATAATTATGATAAAATTAATAGAAGTTGTTGGAGTTCATTTATGTTCAAGTTTCTTATGTATCCATGTTTCAAAATATATTAAACTGTTATGAGAAATAATTAAATTTAAGGAATATTCATATAAAATGGTGAAGTAAATATATATATAATTTTTAAGTCACCATAGTTTGTATCAAAGTAAGGTTTAGTTAATTTTTCAAACTATGATGGAGAAAAAACTACAGGAACCCTAAATACAATGTTATGTATAGGAGAAAATATTATGATATGGTAAAAAATTGAGTGTGATTTTCATAGAAAATTAATACCTATAAAGATACTAGTACACCATTGTGGTTGTGGCCCTGATGTGCCTAGGGTTAAAAATTAGGAATGGGTTAGATTGGGTATTAACTCATTCATCATTAATGTAAATGAGAGTTCCTAGGAATGTAGACATGTATAGACACTACTAGAAGATATGCTTGGATTAAATTAAATTTTTATATAATCCATAATGAGCAATTTGAATTTATAATGACCAATGGTGACTTAAGATAAGGATAATGAGTCATAGTTTTAATATTATGTGTCAATACTTAAACATTATATATACGATTTTCTTGATTATATTATTTCCCAATATGATTATTATTTTCCATATTATTGTTTTTTCATTCATAAAATTCCTGGAGCTACAAGAATAATGTTAATGTCGAATGTGATGGAAAATTAATTGATTGAATTCATAAAAAATTTAATGTTTTGGGATATGGAATGAAAAGTGAGGTTGTTATACTTACATAATTTTCTGAGGACTTGAATCATTCCTTTCTTATAAATGAGAAATGGATGGAATTATATATTATTGAACTATATATGATAAAACATCCACCTTCTTTTAGTGGGTCCATTGATGATCCAATTATTTAGAATGGGATCAATACCACTAAAACAATATTTTATATTCTCAATTTCACAAGGAATTTGAATGTTATTTTAGATATTTATCATTTACATAAATAGGATTATAAATTGTGTACAATTATTAATACTACATGTCAACATGGAGAAATTAACTCTATGGAGTGTGATGAGTTTAAGAGGTTATTTTTTATAGGTACATTCCTTGTATTTATTTTATAAAAATGGTTAAGTAATTCCTTGAGTCAGGTCAGAGGATGATGAATCCATTGGTGCATATGAGATGTATTTCAAAAGACCTATAAGGTATACTTCTCATAATATTATTGAGTTAGAAAACAAAATTGACCAATTTTTCAGTTCTTAAAACCAATCCTTATACGAGGTGTTATTCATAAGATATTTAATAGATATAATGAAATAACCTGATGTGACATCAATGAAGAAATTGATATTAGAGTCCCACATAAATATAATTATTTTGAAAGGAAGATAATATTATAATTAAATTTTGAATTATAATAATGAAAACCATCGAGTGGATAAGATGAATCATCATTTATTACAAAAGAGTAGAACAAAATATAAAGGAAATTTCATTTAAGGGACTTGAAATTTATTTATGTGTGTAGAGGAATATCATTGGGAAGTTTAGTGATGAGTTAATGTGATGAAGTTATGTAATGATTTTAATGGAGAGTCACCTATATAGAATGCACCATCCATAATCCAATGTATTTAATTCTATGATTATGTGCATTATGAAAATCCATTCGCAAAATCAAGGATTAATGATGATGATCTATGTAGAAAAACCTCCTAAGATCAAGGAATAAGGGAATTCTCATTCTACCTCTACTGATAATGAGGTTTATGTTAAAGAATGAGTGAAATCAACACATAACAGTCCCTATAGAACAAAAAATGTTTTATTTGATTCGTGTTTTACACACACTTTTTTATTTGATAAATTTTATACGGTTATTACTTTATTACATCAATGATTATATATTTAATTAGAATTAAACTAACTAAAATGTTATGATTATCACAACGCAGGTCTATGCTTCATCTCTAAATGATTTTTTATTGTAATTTGATTCTTGTATATACTATTTTTCTTCCTCTTGATTTTTTTTTTTGATTTTGGGAATGGATTGGATTTATTTATATAAATCCTAAATAAATTTAAATATATTGGATGTCACATTTTATATTTCATACCAAAAAATGATCATTAATCAATGGGAGGAATAATATGAATATATAATTTAAATTAAATCCATTTCAAAGGTTTTGATTCCTATTAAAAGTGGTTATTAATCTTATATAAATAAGGAAAAACTTAACATCAATGATATCCTTATTTTTATTAGTATTTTTATTTTATTCCAAAAGAGTTAACCCACCTTCCTCTGAATCATGAATATTACCCTTAAATATAAATAATACCAAATGATAAAAATATTTCAATAAATATATTTAAAATGGACCTGATTTAGTTTTCGTATTAAATTAATAGTCATTAAGATAATATTGATAAGGAAATCAAGAATAATTATCCTCCACACATATTGATCGTTTTTTGAATCAATTACAAGGAGGTAAATTTTTTTATGTATTGATAATTGATGTTGATATTATTAATTTATGTTATAATGTGATGAAATATCCAAGAAATAATTTTTATTGAGGTATAGACACTATGAATTTATTGGAATTCCATTTTCCATACTAATTCTCTTGTTACCTACATGTATTTAATGAGTAAATTATTTATATATTTACTTGATCAGTTTTAGGTTGAATCTAAATTTGATATTCTTTTATATTTTAATTTTTAAATATAGTATGAGGATTACAGAAGGAGTTTAATAAAGATCCTATTGATGGAATAACATTATGATTAATTTATTGATTTTTGATTTGGGATATAATTTTTTTCTTTTAATTGGGTTATATAATTTCAGTAAAGGGTGTATATATGGACCGATCATAGATGGATGTTTTTAAACATTGGACAATACCAACTTCTATAAGAGATGTCCATAGTTTTCATGAATTGGATGGATATTATCAATACATTGTGAAGTATTTCTCTCATATATCTAATCCAATTACAAACTAATTCTATAAGGAAGTAAAGTTCCATTATAATGATGAATAAAATGATAATTTCAAGGAATTTAATAGATGGTTAGATAGTGAAACAATACTCACACTTCCCTATAGTGGATAAGGGTTGTGGATTTATAGTGATTCTTCAACAAAGGTGATGATAAGTGTTTTTTTGCAAAATGATATGGTGATAAATTATGTCACATTCCAATTTATGGTGCATGATAAAATTTAACCAATTTATTAATTGGAGTTATTAGTGACAATATTCACATTAAAAATATAAATGAATTATCTTTATAACAAATTGTGTGATATATGCAATGATCGAAAAATTTTACAATATATAATACCATTATAAGTGTTGAATATTTTCCATAAAATATGTTTGGTTTTGATTAATGATTATGAATTCTTAAGTCATTAATAGATTAAGAGAGTTAAGAAGGTAGTCAATTATTTGATTTTAATGGATGGTGTTTACTTACCAAAAATGGGGTCCTAAAAGATACATTTTTTGCATTTCTAACGGATATAATAATAAATATTATCATAATTAGGGAAATATTATATTTCTATTGTTTTAATTAATAAATATATCCACGTATTGATTAAAGTAGAATAGAAGGAGGATGTAGATATTTAAAATTAGGTTATAACTTTTTTTTGAATATGACCTCGTTTGAGATGAAATGATAATGTTTAGGAACTGATTATGTGGCCCATTTATATAAAATGTAAAGAATAAACTATTGGGTGTAGCTCATATCTCATCATTCTCTATTCACCATTGACGCATGAAAATATATAGATATATGAAAGAGTATTACTAGTGGGAAAAAATATAGGTGCATATTATAGAGTATTTATCATAGTTCATGGTATATCAATAAATTATGGTTGAGAGAAAATTTCTAATGGCATGTTACATCCATTACCCATAATAAAATGTTAATTGGAAAATATCACAAACGATTTTAACATTATACCCCAAAAAACATATAACTTCCATTTTTTCTATATAGGATGTATTCGATAACCATACAATTTCATCATATTTAATTTTAATCAGTGATGGTTTATCTCTTTATCTATTTTCTAGGATATAAATTCAGAATGATTTAGAGTTTTATAGAGGAGCACAATCTATTATATATGATCGTGATATAAGATTTTCCTTATTGTTGAGGTGATTTAATTAGCAAGATCTAGGTACACAATTATGTTAAAATACATCTAATTTATGTACACCTGTTATGAGGTGTAGTAAAAGATAATTAATTTTATAGGTAATGTATTATTAGTTTTAATCAAGGTCATATCTAGAGAGGGGAGATCTAACTCCATTTATCTTGGCTGAGAAAAGTAGTTATTTTAATGCCTCGACCGTAGTGGCACAGAGCAATAGAATTATTTTATTACCTTATCATGATTAAAAGGAATCATATACGGATGGACTATTATGTTTATTATTCTTTAAAAAATATATTACATTCCTGATGCTTATAAGACATTGGGAAAAATAAAATAATACATGATACAATATAAAATAAGATAAAACACATATGTGAAAGCTTGTTAAAATTGTTATTCTTAATATCCTGGTGCAAAGAAACATAAGAAAAGGGGAGAGATTAAATGACCAGTAAGGGTAAGTAATATAAAATAAATCATAAATAATAATGTGTGGTCAATAAAATATGTACACATTCCATTACAACATAATATTGATCAAAATATGGCCGGAATAAAATCTAAGTAAATAATTTCATAATAAAACATAATCATTGGTATTATAAAATTCATGTAAACCCATGGAATATCAATTACTATTTTTATAATGATATAATTCATAACGCAGGACATCATAACTATACTGTCAAGTCCTTGTTCCAAGACTATACATAAATAGGTAAAAACCCAAACAAGTTAGTTTCATGAGATATACCAACGCATCGAATGGCCATAGTGGGCCCCACATGACACATGCATATACAAATTAATTCCTAAAATGAATGCAGTGAAACATAATCAAAACATATATTTATATTGAAACTGGCATATGAAATGTAAATAACATCCCAAATAAATAAATTCAATCACTAACCATTCAGTGTAATACGGTGAATTGTATCAAGGTAGAACATCAATAGTAAAACTAATAATAGATCATTAAATAAAATATTTTATATTATATCATAAATTATTAATCCAAATTAAACATACAATCATCATGGGAGTTGAAACATATGAAAATTATCTTATAGAATTATCGAGGAATTCTTGAGAGAAATACTTTTTTGCAATTTAATGAAGAGTTAAATTGTAAAAAACATTTTATAAAACCCAAATTGAACTAAGATAGTCTTTCCATAATACAATTATTTATTTTACAAATATAATTGTTTCTAAAAAAATTTGATTCCACTTTAGAATTGGTAAGAATTAAAATTGGTTCTTCAAATAGGGCGTGTATATGCGGAATAATTGAAAAATATCCTTATAAAATATGTTTCGCCCCAACAAAGAAAAATGGATTATGATTGGTAAACATATATAGAATATTAATACACAATTTTATTGGTTTAAATAATAATAGTTAATAATTTTATTTTATTTTATTAGAGGGAAACAGTAATCCAGAATTATAAAGGGAGGTTCTGGGAGAAACCCTTACCTAATGTATGAATGTGTCATGAATTAGAAATTAACATCCTAGATAATCAAATGGGTATATTTCCTTGATTGGTTCGCTTGTTTATGAGTAATGAAATTCATGTAAAATGGGTATATTTCCACTGAATGGGAATTATGTTTTATAAATGAATAAACCAAACATTAATTGATATTATGTATTAATTTTTTCCCATATATGAGGATGAATCATTAGATAACATGTTAATGAAAATTGATTAACTTAATTTTAACAGATTTTTGATCACAACGAACTTGATTTTTCCTACTATTTAATATCATTTATATGTTATGGTTCAAGACCATTAAATAATATATAATAAATATTTTATAAAAATTTTCAACAATAAATTTTTTTTCATGGCTATCCTTTAAAGATAAATTGGAGAACAAAAGTTCATCATCCATGAAGGTGGTAAATTGACACCTCTCAAGCGACGATTTCATTTTTAAAAATAAAATAGAGAGAGTAAGGATATTGATAATTTATATTTCATTATCATTATATAATTAAATTATATATATGATACTGGAGTTATATTTATCATATGGTAAGAGTATTTGAGGAGAATATAAGAAAAAAAATTTGAAATGAAATTAAAAGTAAAAGGAAGATGGTTTACCTCTTTAATTAGCCTCATTGCGAAACACCTTAGCGAAAGGGGTTTTGGAAATTTGGTAATAAAAATAGCTCTTTGAATAGGGTAAGGGTATTGTGAATATTATTGGGTTGAAGTTTCAAACGCATGAAATATTGGAAGGTTGGAATAGAAGTGGTTGTCATGGGTGATATTTATAGTGGAGGAGAGGAGTGATTTTTTAATATTTTATTCGTTGTTTATTATTTGGGATCATGAATATGAATAGTTTGGGAATTAGAAAAATATATATAAAAATATTTTATGGAATTTATAGATTATGGTTCTTATAACATTATTTATGTTAGTAATAGGTCATTTATCTTATAATGTATAAATAACATAAATTAACAAATTTTACTATTCACAAAATATTCTACTATTTTAGAAAAATCCGAAAACATCACCCTAATTTTTTTAATGTGTATAAAAAAACTGAAAATTTTTTAATTAAAACAATTTGGTAAAATTAGAAATTTAATTTTCAATAATAATCATAATTTACTTGAAAAATATAGATTTTAAAATTATAACTGTTTTTATGACACTTTATAAAATTAAACATGGTCTCGTAAAATTATTAAATAATCAGAATAAAAATAAATTTAATTTATTAATATGTTTTATGAAAATAATTTATATTTTAAATAATTTATTTATTTATCAAATTTTTATTAAATATTTATAGAAAGGACAACTAGGTTGTGGATGCTCTATCAAAGAGGAAAATTTTTGGAGGCTTTCTTGGGATTGTCTTTTATTTATCTAGAGTCCTGTGGTCATTTTATATACATAGATGCATGCGGTATTTATTATTCTCATTTATGTATACCTCCTTGTACTTCTAAATTCTCATTTTTTTTAATAAATTTATTACGTGGCTTCATTGGCTCTTGAACCTCTTTGATTACAATATTTTTCACTATTCATCAGAAAATGAATCCTTTTTGAAAAATGACAAAAATATACACTAAAATAATTTTGACATTAAAAATTAATAATTGATGTTTATTTTAACAAAATTATACATTTAATTAATAATATATTTCATTTATATGAAACCATTATATATATAATTTAATAGTATTTATTTCTATAAATATTATTATATTTAGCAGCTTGGTTTTAACTATTATAATAATGAAGTGTTGTTTCACAAATAATGAGTGTTGTGTACATTACATGATATATTATATTTAGTTTTAAATTCTTGGGGTGTTACATTATCCTCTCCTTTAATAAATTGTATTATCAGAATTTGATATTGTATTTTTAAAAACAATTGTTGATTTTTAAAAAATCCCTATGTTGAAGACCCACATCAGAAACATGGTTAATAAAACATCCTCTTAATAAGAGAGAAAGTGGAAATGTGAAAGTCACCATTATATTAGGCATTATAAAAGTTTAATATTTGTCGTAAGTGGTAACATGGACATAAAATAAAAATAAATAATGACGTTCAAATGGAAAGTGATAGAGCAGATGTTCAAATGAAAGTTCATTTCCACAAAATAATAAAATACAATTGAGGCAAAATTTCATTTATATCATAAAAAGAATATTATAATAGGAAAATGTTTATTTTTATTACTATTTTTCCTAGAGTTTAGTAATTATTCCACAATATATGCGTATAAATATACATTTTTATTTCATAATCACAATATTTTCATTTAATTTAACCATCAACTGTCTATAAATTATCTCTATGTACATGTTACATCATGCGGTGAAGCAATACATTAACCCTTAAAACCTCATCCAATGACCATCATAAAAAATTTAATAAATGGTTATAATTTCCAACAAAGTATAATCATACCCCTAGTATTTAGTACTATGCAATTTAATTTATCAATTTTAATAATCTCTTTATCTAGCATAATTATCAAATATCCTTTAAAATTTTATGGTTTATCATTCCCTAACCATGTATTTTCTATTGTTTAACATGCCACAAAATCATATTTCATGGTACTATTTTACATAAGACCTCAAATCCTTACAGAAATATTACTAAAATATAACACTTATATATTCCATAATTATTATAACTAGGTAATCATTGATAAAAAAATCAATTGACATAATTATTTTATCCAAACCTAAGAACATTAATCATTCATCTTCATCTGTGGTAGTAGTAAAATCTTTACCATTATCCTTTATCTTCTTTGATGTATATTCCTTTTATTTATGGGACATTGATTTGTATACTGTCAAATCTCCTTGTATTTGAAACATTTCACATTATAACCATTTTTCTTATCCATTCAATAAAAATAATGGTGTCATTTCTCTCCAAACGTGTAGAAAACTGTCAATAAATTTAAGGATATACCAAGGTGTATCCTTCTAGAATTATCACATGTGGGAAAATATTTATTTTCCTTCTTCCCTTTATCATTATTTTTTCCAGTTATTCTATCCATCTATTTATTCCTTCTAAAGAAATAATACTTAGAAAACTTTTTCTCATTATATTTAAAACAAGATACTATCTCCTCATATGATTATAATTTTTTCAAGATTAGTTCCATTCAAAATAATAATTTAAAACCAATAAATAATCAATCGTCTTAACTATTTGGATTATGTGAATTGATGTGATTCTAATTCCTCCTACTTTGTGTTATTTTTGAACAATGAAATAAATTAGATCGTAGAATTATGAAACAAAATGTGTAATCTCATAACTATTGAAATACATTGCATAAATTAAAATATTCACCAGTAGATAATATCATAATAATAAAAATGTTTTCTTTAAGGAAATATTTACTTTTAAATCCTTTATAATAGTTTGTGAAGATAATATGAATTACAAGAAGAATATCCCCTGGGAGTGTCAATCTAAGTGCACAATAAGTCCCATTTTCTTATACCAGGTTACCATGAGTCAGGCCTAAGACACCTGGTCAGATTTGTTACCACTAAGTACATTTGTTCCAGAACCACATCCACATGTAGTACGAAGAAATGGATATATTTTTTGGAATATACACATAACAAATACGTTGAAAAAATTATAGGATATTCATGTATGTTTATCGTCAAAGTATATCTTATGATTTTTCACTATTTAATATTTTTTAAATCTAGTTTCCATGGTTTATATTAAGATTTATATGATAGAAAATGTAACACCCTGATCCTAGAATCCCATAGCTAGTGCATTATTTTATTAAATTTTCTTTATTAGAAGGAATCAAATTCAAATGGACTGATTAGTTTTGTTTTCTTGGAACACCAGATTACCTTAATTACACCCATAATACAATTGGAAAATAAAATAAAACATGTTATAAAATAAAATAAAATAAAATGAATCCTTGAAATATTATTCAGAATTTATTCATCATAACCTTTGGAAAGGAAACATAAGAAAATTTATGATCTATGATGCTCAATAAGGGTAAGTAATACAACATAAGCATTAATAATAAAGGGGTAGTGAATAATTAAAAGTATACATTCCATTAAAATTTAATCATGGTAATAATATAGAAGGAATAAAATATTATTAACTAATGACACAATAAAAAATAACCATGGATATTATACTAGTTTAATAATAACATAGAATTTCAATTTTATGTTTTATAATGATGAAATTCATCATGTAAGATATGATAACCAAAATTTTAGGGCCTCGTTCCATGACCATACATAAACAGGTTAAAACCCAAACTAGATAATCCCATGGGAACTACCGATGCAACTAGGGTCTATAGAGAGCCCCAATAGACACATATATGTAAAATAAATTAATCATATAGACGGGGTGAAACATAATTAACATATACATTCATATTTAATACATCATTTGAAATGTAAATAACATCCTCAATCAATAAAAATAATCACTAACCATTTCGAGTAATATGGTGAATGTAATAATGGTTGCACATCCACTGTAAATATATTTATAAACCAATAAATAAAATATGGTAGATGATATCATAAAATGTTAATCACATTTAAACAAAATAATCATCACAGGTGTTGAAATAGATGAGGATACTCTTATAAAATCATCGAGGAATTTTTTAGAGAAATAATATTTTACTTTGCAAATAAGAGTTCATTAGGAAAAATAATTATTTAAAACTAGATGTGAAGTAAACTAGTTTTTTCATAATTAAATGTGTGATTCTAAAAAAATTAAGGGTTTCTAAAAACAAATTGTATAGTGCACTTGAAAATTGGTAAGAATTAGAATTTCTCCCTTAAATCGGGCTTGCGTATCAGGAAGAATTGAAAATGATACATATAAAACATGTAAATATCCATAAAATAATGAAGGATTAAGAGTATTATAAATATATATAACATTAAAAAAGAATTTATGAGGATTAAATTATAATTATTATGAATTTAAATGGGGTAATGAGAGAGAATGTGTAATCCCAAATGAAAAATTGAGGTTCAGGGAGAAACCCTTACCTTGTGTCTGAATCTGTTCTGCACTTGACATTAATGTCTAGGATAATCAAAACAAATCCACTAATTAGTTAATATATAACCTTATGTATATGTATTTTATTAATTATTTTTTTATTACATTCATTTATAGCCTCATCGATGAGATATATATCTTAGTTTCATCGTTTGGGTGCTTTCATTTTCTTGGTTTCCTTGATCAGATCACGTGTTTATGAGTAATGATATTCACTTAAAATGGGTATAATTCCCCAAAATTAGAATTATATGTTATTAATGAAAATATATAATTTTAGTTGGTATTATTTTTTATATTTTCTATATATGAAGATGAATCATTGGAAAAATGTTATTGATAATCGTTTATCTTAATTTTAGCAGTTTTTCGATCCCAACAAAGTAGTATTATTATATTATTTAATATGATGTATATATGATGGTTTTGAAACATTATATAAGATATAATGCATATTTTATAATGTGATTCAACCATAATTTTTTAATTACAAGACTTGAATGAGAAATTGAAGAATGAATGTTCGTCAACCATGAAGGTTGTAAATCAACACCTCTGAGACAAAAAATATGTTTAAAAAAAATTAAACTGTAACTAAAGAGTTTGATAAAAATAATATATTAAAATGATATAATTAAATTGTGTAGATGTTAAATGTTTTATTATGATCATTTGGTAAAAGGATATGAGGAGACAATAAGAAAAGAAAATAAGTTGAAAATAAATTAAAAGAAAAAGGAAGAGTATTTACCTCTTGAATTATCCTCATTGAGAAACTCCATAGGGAAATGGATTTTGGCCTTTTCATAATACCAATAGATCCTAGACATGTGGAAGGGGCTTGTAAAGAATATTGGGAAAATATTTTAAAATTTTAAAATCATTGGAGGTGTGAGGATAAGGGGTGGTAATTTGTGGTATTTAGAGTGGAGGATATGAGTGATTTTTGAATATTTTCTTCATTTGTTTATTATTTTTTCTCAAGAATATTAATAGTTTGATAATTATTGAAAAATATATATTAAAAATAAAGGTTAGTATGATATTATAGTTCTTACATAATTCCTGATGTTAGGAATAGTGAATTAAACTTATAATGTATAAATATTGTAAATTACCATAATAAACTATTCACAAAAAATAAACTATTTTAGAAAAACACCAAAAATCCACTATAACCATTTTAAATGTGTAGAACAAAAATATGAATTCAATTTCATGAAAATAATTTTCTAAATATGAGAAATTTATTTTTCAATAAAAATGTTCTTTTTGGAATATATTTATTTTAAAATTATGAATGTTTTTAGGAAACTTTCAAAGATTATCTAACGTCTCATAAAATTGTCTTATAATAATAAGCTAAAAATATATTAAAATATTAAAATATTTTATCAAAAATAAATTTCATTTAAATAAATTTATAAATTATAAACATATAATTATATCTTTATTACTTATAAAAGTACAAACACATAAATATTAATTTTTAAAATTTTCTCTCACATTTATAATGATATACCTATATCATACCTTCATTAATAAGATTCCTAAATTTAATTTTTATATTCATAGGTGAGGTTCCTATTTATTTGGTTTATTTACATTTCATAGGGGTCATATTACTATTCATAAGTGTAATAATACAATTTCAAAGTTCCAAGTTACAAATCGGCAAAAAAGTAAGTAGATTCTACTATACTCTAAATATAATACTGATCAAAACTATGTATATCTATTTTTTGAAATTAAATTTAAATAAGAAGAAAAAATATGTTTAATTCTAATCCTCTATATTTGATGAGATGACTGGTAAAAAGAACATTCAAAAGTTCAATATCTCTTTATACTTTATTTAAATATATAAATTGATTCCAATGATATAAATTGGTTTAATATATGTACATTTGATCAATTGTGACAATAAAAATAAATATAAAGTATAATAATTATTTAAATAAGAAAACAAATGTATCTAAAATAATGTATTTTTTCCCGTACATGAGGATGAATCATTAGATAACATGTTAATGATAATTGATTAACTTAATTTTAACAGATTTTTGATCACAACGAACTTGATTTTTCCTACTATTTAATATCATTTATATGTTATGGTTCAAGACCATTAAATAATATATAATAAATATTTTATAATAATTTTAAACAATAATTTTTTTTTCATGGCTATCATTTAAAGATAAATTGGAGAACAAAAGTTCATCATCCATGAAGGTGGTAAATTGACTCCTCTCAGGCGACAATTTTATTTTTAAAAATAAAATAGAGAGAGTAAGGATATTGATAATTTATATTTCATTATCATTATATAATTAAATTATATATATGATACTGAAGTTATATTTATCATATGGTAAGAGTATTTGAGGAGAATATAAGAAAAAAAAAATTTGAAATGAAATTAAAAGTAAAAGGAAGATGGTTTACCTCTTTAATTAGCCTCATTGAGAAACACCTTAGCGAAAGGGGTTTTAGAAATTTGGTAAGAAAAATAGATCTTTGAATAGGGTAAGGGTATTGTGAATATTATTGGGTTGAAGTTTCAAACGTATGAAATATTGGAAGGTTGGAATAGAAGTGGTTGTCATGGGTGATGTTTATAGTGGAGGAGAGGCGTGATTTTTTAATATTTATTCGTTTGTTTATTATTTGGGATCATGAATATGAATACTTTGGGAATTAGAAAAATATATATATAAATATTTTATAGAATTTATAGATTATGGTTCTTATAACATTCTTTATGTTAGTAATAGGTCATTTATCTTATAATGTATAAATAACATAAATTAACATCTTTTACTATTCACAAAAAATTCAACTATTTTAGAAAAATCCCAAAACATCACCCTAATTTTTTTTAATGTGTATAAAGAAAACTGAAAAATATTTAATTAAAACAATTTGGTAAAATTAGAAATTTAATTTTCAATAATAATCATTATTTACTTGAAAAATATAGATTTTAAAATTATAACTGTTTTTATGACACTTTATAAAATTAAACATGGTCTCGTAAAATTATTTTATAATCAGAATAAAAATAAATTTAATTTATTAATATATTTTATGAAAATAAATTATATTTTAAATAATTTATTTAATTATCAAATTTTTATTAAATATTTATATAAAGGACAACTAGGTTGTGGATGCTCTATCAAAGATGAAACATTTTGGGGGCTTTCTTGGGATTGTCTTTTATTTATCTAGAGTCCTGTGGTCATTTTATTAACATAGATGCATGCGGTATTTATTATTCTCATTTATGTATACCTCCTTGTACTTCTAAATTCTCAATTTTTTTTAATAAATTTATTACGTGGCTTCCTCGGCTCTTGAAGCTCTTTGATTACAATATTGTTCACTATTCATCAAAAAATGAATCCTTTTTGAAAAATGACAAAAATATACACTCAAATAATTTTGACATTAAAAATTAATAATTGATGTTTATTTTACCAAAATTATACATTTAATTAATAATATATTTCATTTATATGAAACCATTATATATATAATTTAATAGTATTTATTTCTATAAATATTAGTATATTTAGCAGCTTGGTTTTAACTATTATAATAATGAAGTGTTGTTTCACAAATAATGAGTGTTGTGTACATTACATGATATATTATATTTAGTTTTAAATTCTTGGGGTGTTACATTATCCTCTCCTTTAATAAATTGTATTATCACAATTTGATATTGTATTTTTAAAAACAATTGTTGACTTTTAAAAATTCCATATGTTGAAGACCCACATCAGAATCATGGTTAATAAAACATCCTCTTAATAAGAGAGAAAGTGGAAATGTGAAAGTCACCATTATATTATGCATTATAATAGTTTAATATTTGTGGTAAGTGGTAACATGGACAAAAAATAAAAATAAATAATGACGTTCAAATGGAAAGTGATAGAGCACATGTTCAAATGAAAGTTCATTTCCACATAATAATAAAATACAATTGAGGCAAAATTTCATTTATATCATAAAAAGAATATTATCATAGGAAAATGTTTATTTTTATTACTATTTTTCCTAGAGTTTAGTAATTATTCCACAATATATGTGTATAAATATACATTTTTATTTCATAGTCACAATATTATCATTTAATTTATCCATCAACTATCTATAAATTATCTCTATGTACATGTTACATCATGCGGTGAAGCAATACAACAAAAGCCGGACCTAGCGGCGGTTTTTTTCCTGTTTAGCGGCGGTTTAAACCGCCTCTATATTGTGTGGCGCCGGTTTACAAAAACAGCCACTAAGTTTGGCGTCGGCAATCTATTAGCGGCGGTTTTTTCGATTCCGCGGCGGTTTTAGAAATGTGTCGTAGATCCGTCATTTAGCGGCGGTTTCTCTTCATTTAGCGGTGGTTATATGGGTATCAGACATTTTTTTTTCGCGGCGGTTTTAACCGCCGCTAAATTCAGGTGTTTGATGCGCCTATTCTGTGGCGGTGAAAACCGCCGCTAAATATCAACATAATATATTTGGCGGCGGTTAAAACCGCCGCGAAATGCTGCCCAGTTCATCATTTAGCGGCAGTTTTAACCGCCGCTAAATGCTCACAGGTATGGCTTTAGCGGCGGTTAAAACCGCTGCTAAATGATGAAATGGAAAAAAAATATGTTGGATCTGCTCCACCACTGCCCTAAATTTTCCAAAACCATAGCCAATGATACTTGAATGACTTAAACACAATATAGTGACATTGTGGGTGTCACAAAATGTTCACAATCTAACTTTATCCCAATAACATTCACAATAAACATTAATAGGGTTATATGATAACCAAAACAACCAAAACATAAATACTTTTTTTGGAAACTCAACCTAAACCTCAACAAAAAGATCCAACATTGAAAATAAACAAAAAAAAAAGAAAACTATGGTTGGGGTGTGACATTCTCAGATCTAAAAAAAGCTCATATCTTGGAATTAATTTTGATTTTTTTCATAGAGGACACATCCATGATTTGTTAATTTCTTCCTTTAAGTGTGTTAACCTCATAAAGAAATTGACAATTAGTGGTAACGTTGTCTCCAAGATTGACATAAAAAAATCCTTCGACACTATAGATTAGGGCTTCATGTGTAATGTTATTTCATGTTTTGGATTCAATGAAAAGTTTATTAGCTAGATCAAAACTCTTCTTGGGTAATACCCTATTTATATCTTAATCAATGAATACCTAGAGGTTTATTTTTGGTTCTCATGAGGGGAAATACAAGGAGACCCCCTCCGAGAAATCATTTTTACCATTATAGAAGACCATCTCAGCCATATTTTATTCCATATGGTTGATACTTGTGACTTGAAACCCATCATGGTATCACGAGGTTCTTCAGAACCATGTTATCTCATTTTTGTTGAAAACATTATAATTTTTTCTTAGGGAGTTATGAGGAATATCAAAAACATCATGAAGGCCCTTGTTCATTAAGATTGTTTCTTAAGAGAAAAAATAAGTTGGGGAATTAGTTCATATACATTAACAAGAATATCTCAAATCCTAAAAAAATAATATTGATAGATGATGTGGGTATTCGGGAGGGATCGTTACCTTTTACATATCTTGGAGTTTCCATGTTTTGGGGAAGAACACACGCCTCCTACTTTATCAATATTCTCAGTCAGATTTAAAGAACTCTGGCCTCTTGGAAAGAAATATCACTCTAAATGGATAGAATAGATTTCATTTTTAAAGCATGTTGAAATATAAAAAATGGTATAATCCTTCATGGTATACTCATGGACCACCTTGGTCATTAAAACAATTAATTCATTGATAAAAAAATTATTTGGAGTGGGATTATATTAGAGAGAAAGACTATTACAGTTTCATGCTAACAATGTTGTATGACCTATGCTCTAAGGGGCCTTGGGATCACGAATATGACCCTCTTTAATCAGTCTCTTCAAACTAAATTTATTTTTAAATTAATCAAATCCAATTTTGAAGCCTTGGATTTTCTCATATCAAGGATTGTTTAAGAACTAAAAAAAAGTAAAATTATGCTACATGGAATCTTTAATATGGCCTGGGCTTATGGTAATATTTCACAAGATCTTATAGAATTCGCATTAGATGGTCAGTGTTAAATCTTCTTCAAATTCTAGACTGCCAATTGGAATGGAATCCCACTCATGGATAAGATTAATACCATGGCTCAAAATATTTATTATAAAATATCCCTTAAAGATCAAATGGATAATCTTAACAATCTTCTACATGAGATTTTACATTTTTTCTCAAATTGGTATTCCTAAACTAAAAACAAATTGGTATTCCTGGACCCATTGGAGTGGTGTAAAACTTTTAAGGCCATGACAGAGCCTTTTATCATTAACCTTTCATGCCTTAGCCATTTATGGTCATGGGATTGGTCTTTTAGTGTGATACATATTGGATATGGATCCAATAGGGGTATGAATATGGGTTACATATATGGTATTCTCATTGGATGTGGTATCATCACATGCATATTGCATTAAGCATCTTTTTGTCAACACATGAGGAATCCAGAACACAATAAATAAAATGCATTGAAGGAAACATGAGAAATCAAGAAAATGTTAGGACATGGAAATGATTGGTGGCAACTATGTGCCATAAATGTTACATATACAAACAAACTGTTATCATACTTGTTCAACACATCAACAATACTACTACTCATCATCTGATGCTGCATCGTCACCCTCTCCACTTTCATCTCCACCACCTCCTGCCAACTGTAAGAACATTATATTGAAAATTAAATATTGTTACATATTTATAATAAAAATTAAAACCAATAAAAGTTTGAAAACTAAATGATTTTGATTTTTTTGTGATTTACCTGCTCACCACTACCCGATGCACTACCACCGGGGGCATATATTCTCATATGCTGACGTATTTAAAGCAACTCTTTCTGCAAATCAGATATCTGATTCCCCTGCTCGTGAACTTTGTTTCGTAGAGAAGACATCTCCCTCCGAGCATCTTCAGGTATGAAATGACCATAACCAGGAGTAGATGAGGCCGAAATCCCTGATGGCATGCGAAATACCTCAGATGGTACGGGTCCCAAACCCATCCCGCGCACTCTACCAGGATGCTCCTTCCCAAGGACTTGACCAACCGGGTCATCCTGGGAGACTGAGTAGGAATGCCCGGGATTGGCATCCCATATTTCTTTAATTTTTACCTATAAATCAAATATCAATATATATTAACACAGTAAAAACTGATATTAAGTTATTATAATAAATAATTGACTTCATACCCCAACTTCTCTGGCAGGTTCATTAACAAAACTTACATCTGTTTTTTTATGAACATCCAGCCACAGTTCTGTTCGGGATGCTTCATGCCCTAAACTCTGTGACTGAATTAAAACAATATAAATCATCAATCAAATATGTTAAATAGATAATATTATCTTATAAATATTTAAACTAATTAAAAGATTACCAATGACATTCGGCTTCTTGAAAAGCTTTTTGAACCCGCAGTGTGCGGGATTACCTGCTTCGCCCGGTTTGAAGCATTCTTTCTTGAGAGATCCTGAAATAAATAAAATTCAATTTAACATTATTGTATTCAATGTCTATCTCCTCTTCATGTACATGTATAAATGTAAAATGAGGATAATATAATAATATATATTTCAATACCATTCGCTTCTTATCACGATGTCTATCGACAAAAACCGTCCACTGTTCTTTCGGTACCCCACTGGGTATCTTCTCATACATCTGCTGCACGGTCAACGAAAAATCGTTGACATCACACCACAACCTCCATTTGAAATCTTTCCATTTTTTCCAAGATTTTTCAATGTCCACTTCTGTGCTATCACATCAGCAACCGTAAAGTGGAAGAACAACTGTATACAGAAATTCATTTTGAATATATTAGTAAAATGACATTCAATTAAACCATAAAGTAATAAAATTACCTTTATCTGAGAATCATAAACATCATTTTTCCAGTTTGGAGGCATATGCCTCCAATCATCATAAGAAATAGGCAAGGAAACGGGCTCCGCTGCCAGCTGACCTATAATCTGACCAAGTAAACCTGCGGCGTCATCCGTCGAGACCCCATAAGAATCAAATGGCACCACTATCTTCTTGCCATGCATGTTCCAAACATCAGAATTTTTTATGTCTCTTTCCACGGTTTCATTGTCTTCATCTGTAATGAGCAAAGAATTACTATAAACAAAATGCAATAAATTTATTTAATTAAAATTTGTACCTATGACTGCGACCCTCCAGAATGTCCGTGATGAACTGGAGGGGGCGTGTCGCTGCCCCACTGCTGAAGCTCCTGTAGGGGGAGGCGATGACTCATCCTCTAATGAGGCATCCACTGATGGTGTCAGAGATGGTGCAGGGGGAGATGATGCTGTGGGGACAGACGGATCGTCATCTGTCGCAGAAGAAGAAGGAATAGTGTACCGCTTCTTCCTTGCCATTCCTGTCATTTAATCAAATAAAATTAAGTTCAGAATATATATTTCAAAAAATTTATGCAGAAAAAAAAATAAAAATGATAATTGATGCCCAGTATTAACAAACAAAATATATATAACAATGATAATGAATGACTACAGAAATGAAACAAGTAGTTGCTGAATGAATAAATAATTGTACATACAATCATTTTCCCCTTCAATCATGTCGGTTTCCTGCTCCATTGCTTCATCCAATTCATTCATCCTTGCTAGACCAATATTTTCAATATCATGATGGACAAATAATTCTGCTTCCTGTTGTTGATGAAATTCAATTGCAGAGGTCAAATCTTCCACTTCATCACCCATATCATACAAATCTCTTTGTATTACGTGAGTAACTACACTCCACCCTTCATCCACAACATCATTCACATAATATACCATTTTTTCCTGCGATGCTAAGATATATGGATCATGCAGTTCATGATCACCAACATCCATCAAGCGAGAGAAGTTTACAGAAGTAAATTGCAAGGAATCTCTTTTAACACCTCTGATAAAATCGACCCATTTTCATTTGAATAAAACAACAGAAAAAGGCCCGTGGTAGTTTAATTCAATAATATCATGCAGCATTCCATAGTATTCCACTTCAGCAAATGTAAAAATACCACTATTCTGTGTTTTCAAACCCACTTCTCGATCGACTGTACGAAATCTAAAACCATTCACATTATAAGAGTTGAACTTTCTAACTTGTTTTATAGGACCTCTAGCAAGAAAATTCAAATCTTCTAAAAAGTCAGCTTGAGTATCAGTATTCATGATCTGAAAAAAAAAAATAATTTAATAGATTTGCAAATTGTATGTGTCAAAGTAATATTCGTATTTATTGAAATATTTATAAACTTACACGTCGTGCAAACTATTCTACCAGTTCTTTATTCACAGCTTTCGTTATATCTTTTTCATTTCGTGTTCGGCTTCTCATTCGTCTCTTTGTTTGTATCCTCAACTCTTCAATAAATGGATCTACAATTTCACTATTCAGCAGCACATATATATGTGCCTGTAATAATTCCAATTCTGTTAGTGTCGTGTATGAGGTCCTCCCAACTGATCGGCCAATAGCAGGAAATATTTTTGATTTCTGATGCATTTGAGATTGAGTTGATGTGTCGTCAACACGTCCAACTCGAGTAAATCTTGTCTCAATATCATCCAAATATCTGGAACAAAAGGTGAGACACTCCTCGGCCAAATAGCCTTCAGCAATATAGCCTTCTGGTTGAGCTTTATTTCTCACGTATGCTTTCAAATTCCCAAGATATCTGTGAAAAAAAAATAATAATAATATGCATTTATTTAAATGCCAAAAAATGTTTACATAACTGGAAACATATAAATAAAATACCTCTCAATTGGATACATCCATCGATAATGAACGGGGCCTCCTAATTTAGCTTCATCAACCCAATTCACAGTTAAATGCATCATGACAGTAAAAAACGATGGAGGGAAGATCATCTCCATTGCACAAAGGGTCAATACAAACCTCTCCTGTAGGTTGTCAAGCTAAAATGGATGTAGAGCTTTCTCACATAACTTTCTGAAAAATGTGCAGAAATGGAGTACAACAGCAGTAACTTTTTCAGGTAATAATGTACGCAATGCCAATGGTAGTAACTGTTGTAACAAAACATGTGAATCGTGACTTTTCAATCCATATAACTTACGATTCTTCAAGTCAACACACCTCGAGATGTTACTCGAATACCCATCAGAAACCTTCACATTGTTTAAAATTTGAAGGAACGTATCTTTATCCCTATTTTTCAATGAAAAAATGGCCGGAGCATACTTTTCATTCTCATCTGGCCAGAGATCACATTTTATGTTCATTACTTGTAAGTCTTTGAGAGCATTGAGATGATCCTTCAACTTTCCATGCTCATTAAGTAATGTGAAAATCAAATTATCACATACATTCTTCTCAATATGCATCACATCAAGATTGTGGCGCAAAGAATTAAATTCCGAATACGAAAGTTTGAAGAATATAATTTTTTTCTTCCATTGTTGCGTTCTGATTTCACTTGACGATGCACTTCACACTCGTTTTCCGCTATCATTCAAATGATGAACCTTCCCAAATTCTGTTTTAACATTTTCAAGCTGTGTCAATATTTCAGAACCGGTTAACAACTTTGGAGGTGGTCTACGATCAATGCAACCATTAAATTTTGATTTGTTCAGCCGAAATCTATGAGATGCATCAAGAAATATTCGATGGCACAAGAAGCACCATTTTCTACTATGAGGTAGCCGTTTGGGCTCGAAATCAAAGTTAAAAACGGGACAAGCCAAACCCGTATAAGTGTTCCAACCAGATAAATTCCCAACCCCAGGGAAGTCACTAATGGTCCACATTAAAGCAACATGCATTTTAAACATTGTTTTAGAAGAAAAAGCAAATGTCTCAACACCGTTGCTCCATAACTCCTGCAATTCTTCTATCAAAGGCTGCAGGTATACATCAATATCATTTCCAGGCATTTGTTTTCCATGAATAATCATCGAAATGATAAAAGATGTTTGTTGCATACACATCCATGGAGGCAGATTATAAGGGATCAAAACAACTGGCCAAATGCTATAACTCGTACTCAAAGTCCGAAATGGGTTGAATCCATCAGCAGCCAATCCCAATCGAACATTCCTAGGATCAGCTGAGAAATCTGGATGTAATGAATCAAATGTCTTCCACGATTGGGAATCTCGTGGATGTCTCATTAACCCATCATTGTTATTATCTACAGCATGCCACTTCATGTGTTCGGCGGTTTTTGATGACATGAATAATCTTTGCAATCGAGGCTTCAAAGAAAAGTAATGCAAAACTTTTGCAGGTGTGTTCCTTTTCTTCTTTTCCGTGAAATTATGTTCAGTCATACTTCTAACATCACCCTTTGACTGCCATCTAGAAGAAGAAGATTTCTTACAATTTTGTCTACTTGAATCCTCTCCCCAATAAAGCATACAATCATTGGGACACGCATGTATTTTTGTATAATTCAGACCAAGATTGTTAACAACTTTTTTCATATCATAAAACGATTCTGGGATTTTTGCTTCAGGAAATGCATCACGAATCAATTCCAATAACATGGACATTGCCTTATTTGTAATTCCACATAGACATTTGATATGGTACAACTTCATTAGAAATGAAATCTTTGAATATTTCAAACACCCACTATACAACTCTTGATTTCCATCGTCAACTAAATCATGAAATGCATTTTCCTCACTGAAGTTTTCCCTTACATTTGGCTCCACAGAATCAAGAGGATCCAATGATATGTTACAATCTTGATCTTCTTGTGTTACAGTCTCTGAAACATCACTTGTCACGTTGCAATTTGTAGCACCCTCTTCTGGTTGTTCTGATATGTTTTGATGCTCATAGTGGTGTCTTGCAGTGCCTAATGCATCATTTATGAGGTTTTTCATTTCATTTTCCATTGTCGAAGAACTTGGGACCTCATTCTGTGGATTAACATCAGTCCTCAATCTTTCTGTATTGTTTGACTCTCCATGCCAAATCCAACACAAATATTTCTTAGGGAATTGCTTCAGTATTAAATGTTCATAAACTTCATCTCTCTTCAACCATGTTCTAAATTTACATTTAGGACATGGACATCTTATTCTCCCCTCAACGGATCGATTATAAATTGAAAAATCTAAAAACACATTCAAACCCTTAACATATTGAGATGTGTTCCTCGGTAATGTGATCCACCTTTTATCCATGTATATCACAATGTGCCTACACAAAATATACGATAGTGTAAGATTACAGAAACATAATATAATAATGATGAACCATTGACCATAAAGTATGCATAATATAATAAAGATGATTCATTGACCACATTTACCATTTCAGACCAACTGAACAAGTCTGGTCCATAGGAGACAACGTCAACACCTCATTGTGGAGCAATAAGAATATCGGGATACACACATATCATAACACCATCGATCACAAATTTATGTTGCCTCAAACAACACCCCTTTGATGTGTGATCGAAACTGATCATAATGCATTTTAAATCAAGTTAACTACATTCACTGAAACCATTTTCACAATGGGTAATGTTTGTTTTATTGTTCTAGGGAAATATAAATGGCCACATTTAAGTTTTGGGGTTCATCTTGTGATGGAAGCATGAGACATGGTGTCTGAATTTCTTGAATAAATTAGTGATAATGACCCTCCTATGGTGGAGATAATTATGATAGTCATGGAAATGTGGAGAAAACTATAGAGTGGATGCGGAGGAATCAAGGTTCCAAATAGAAACCTATAAGGGACATGTTTGGGGGTTCTTAGGGAAGGCCAGGTGGAACTTCGATATGGTGTGTGTAGGTGATGGGGGTATACCTTAAGTGAGAAGGCTTCGTGTTTGGGTAGAGGGGCGACATGCCAATAGGGGAAGTTGGGAACCAATGGAGTGAGTTATCAGGAATGGAAAGACATAGTTGGATAGAAAGGGAATGGATGTGGTGGGCTGCGAGGCACCTCAAGTTAATGTTGAAATGATAAGTTTATCCAAGTAATGTGAATGAGTTTTGAAGAAGAACCAAGTAGTCCTTGGTTGAGATATGGATGGTGAAAGTGTGACAAATCTGGGTAGTTTTGGCAGAAATAATGAATGGTAGAATTGGGTGGAGTTTTCATGGATGTTGTGAGTTGGAAAACATGTTAGGGAAGTTTTGAAGGTTGAGTTGAGGTTCTGTTGACATCTTTTATGATGATTGAAGTTCTCAAAACTAGAAAATTGTGGTGACGAAGTATGTAATATGGTGTTGAGAACCATGGAAGGAAAGTAATCGATTAATGGTGTGGCTAGAGTTTCAAGTTGGATGGTCTCAGGTAGGAACCATATTAGTGTATTAGTTTTGGTGATGGGTGTTGGATCAGGTTTTGGATGGTTGAATACCTTGAGATGAAGTTTATGCTTGGGTTGTGCTTTGGATGTTTGAAATGGAGTGAGGCTGTTGGGCCTTGAGTTGTGGATTGATGTAGGTCAGAGAATGTGGTTGGAATCTATGTATCCCTTCAGTGAAAATGAGTTTGTGTCACCATTATAATTTTGGTAACTAGGTGAGGTGGTGCTAATAATTTTGGGCCATGAGTTGTGGAGAGGATTGGAACAAAGGTGTTCCGATTGGCTCTCCACAGGGTAGTGTAGTGCCTTATCGATATCCTCTTGTGCGGTGGTATAGTAACATTACCTAAACATTTAATTTTCATTTGATGTTGATAATAAATAGTTTAGAGATGAACTTTAGTCATTTTTATCAAAAATACACACTATAAACCTATCAATTATCCTTGAGAGATGAACTAGGGTATTAACTAGACCATAAACCAACTTTAATGATATAATCAATTTGACGTGTCATGACAATGTGGTCAGTTCCTATTGGCGAAACCAAGGGGATCGACACTACAATGTAGATTAGGAAACCCTAAGAGTGGGAGAATCCACAATGGGAGATTTCGGAACCATCCTCACAATAAAATACACAAATCAATCACCATTTTCCATGATTAAAATTTCATTTATTCATTTAAAATAGGGAGTTAAATTACCTATATGTTGTTGTTGGTGCTTCCCATCATTAAATATCTTAATCACTATTCGATGATAGAAATTTGACTCAATTTATTTACTTTATTCTATTTTTGGATTAATTATTTGGGAAATACACCTCACCCTATTCATTTGAATGGTCATGGAATAAAATCCCAACCATGAAAACTATAAAAAAAATACCCCATTAAATCATCATATAATCATTCTATAATCACTGATTAATCATAACACCACTTGTTCACACCAGGCTTCCCCACACTACTGAAATTCTATCACATCAATGTTTGTACTTGTAACCACCAAAATGAAGTGTGAGCTGATCACTAGATGAATTTACCCCCACCCTCTTACATGTTTCTCCATAATTTCTAGATCTCCCACAATATGTCACCCTAGTGGATTTTTATAGACCACTTTACATGGTCAAGATGAAATTTCCCTTGATTTCAACCCCAGATGAACACTCTTACCACATTGATATTTTATTATTATCCCATTATATTATGATATACATATGAATTAAGATCCAAATCAACCAACCTTATCACCTATTTACAAAATCACCACCTTAAATCATTAGTACGAGTGTATCCATTTCCTAGAATTCTTTCCTTACACCCCATCTGTGAATCACCTTGAAAATGTTTCCCTTTCCCAAAACCCCATTAATATTGAATGTATTTATATTTTTTACTCATATCTTAGTGTATAATTTAGTTATCAAGACTTCCATGCATTCCAACCATGCTTCTAAAAACTTACAATCATCCTAATTTCCATATGAGTAAAATAATTATGCTAACATGAAATCCCTATCTCAAATGAATGATAAGTATCTTATCAAATGTCACTTTTTCCTAGATTAACTAACCTTTATAAGGATTATTATTGATAACTATCCAATTATTATTTCACCTGGATGAATCAATTTTCCACATTATCCAAATCATCCCAAGACTAGGCTGAATATGATATTACCTTGCAACCCCAAATCAATATCCCTATTTTTCAACATCTGAGAATAAATACATATTGAATCAAACCCAAGTCAAGTACCAAATCCCTTAGAAATCCTGTAAAAATAAAAAACACAAATCACCTATACATATCATAAGTCCTCACCCCTATCATAGAACTAACCTTTTGTGATAATAACACCCTCACCATAGGTTTCACCAGATGGCCGGGTCTATGGGTACGATTCATGGATCATAAACTTGGTCATTATATCTAGTAAAACCTATAATACTACTTGAAATACATTTAACTTTTATATAAAAATCACAATCAGTCACCCCCATAAATATAAAATAATACCACAAGGATAGTCACACTTATATACATCACATATCTAGTATATTATGAAGTAAAACTCTTAGATCTTGGACAACTAAGATATCAATGATCGACCTCTTAATTCATTATCAAGTGATCATTGGTGATTTTTAATCCAACTAACATAAACCTAATCTATAATTTACCCTAGTCTATTAATTAACTTTACACCAATTAATCATTTAATCCCAAATTAATTACTAACCAATAACTTTTTATTAATCCAACACTGTTCTCATTTTCATTTAAAAACACTATCGTATCATCATAAAAATAATGCGTCAACATTGTATCCACACAAATAATTTTCTCATTATGAAATTTTATATGGTTCATGAATAATTACATGAGTATTTCAAGAAGTAGACATAGAGAAAACTCACTTTGGGGCCGAGGTCGAAGTGAGAAAGGTTGCCGGGAGAAGGGGGTCGCGGGTTGCCGGTCGCAGGCACCGCCGGAGGAGGTCGCGGGGTCGCCGGAGGAGGTCGCGGGGTCGCCGGAGGAGGTCGCGGGATCGTCGGGGGGTCGCGGGGGGCTGCGGGCGAGGGTTGCAGGGAAACAGGGGTCGGGGTAGGGAATGGTCGGGGTTTTTTTAAAAAACCAATGGTTTAGCGGCGGTTTATTAAAAACCGCCGCGAAACGTATTTCGGAAAACGTTTAGCGGTGGTTTTGTGAACCGCCGCCACAAAACTGCCACTAAACACTGTTTATTTTGTAGTGACATTAACCCTTAAAACCTCATCCAATGACCATCTTAAAAAATTTATTAAATGGCTATAATTTCCAACAAAGTATAATCATACCCCTAGTATCTAGTACTATGCAATTTAATTTATCAATTTTAATAATCTCTTTATCTAGCATAATTATCAAATAACCATTAAAATTTTATGGTTTATCATTCCCTAACCATGTATTTTCTATTGTTTAACATGCCACAAAATCATATTTCATGGTACTATTTTACATAAGACCTCAAATCTTTACAGAAATATTACTACAATATAATACTTATATATTCCATAATTATTATAACTAGGTAATCATTGATAAAAAAATCAATTGACATAATTATTTCATCCAAACCTAATAACATTAATCATTCATCTTCATCTGTGGTAGTAGTAAAATCTTTATCATTATCCTTTATCTTCTTTGATGTATATTCCTTTTATTTATGGGACATTGATTTGTATACTGTCAAATCTCCTTGGATTTGAAACATTTCACATTATAACCATTTTTCTTATCCATTCAATAAAAATAATGGTGTCATTTCTCTCCAAACGTGTAGCAAACTGTCAATAAATTTAAGCATATACCAAGGTGTATCCTTCTAGAATTATCACATGTGGGAAAATATTTATTTTCATTCTTCCCTTTATCATTATTTTTTCCAGTTATTCTATACATCTATTTATTCCTTCCAAAGAAATAATACTTAGAAAACTTTTTCTCAAAATATTTAAAACAAGATACTATCTCCTCATATGATTATAATGTTTGCAAGATTAGTTTCATTCAAAATAATAATTTAAAACCAATAAATAATCAATCGTCTTAACTATTTTGATTATGTGCATTGATGTGATTCTCATTCCTCCTACTTGGTGTTTTTTTTGAACAATGAAATAAATTAGATCATAGAATTATGAAACAAAATGTGTAATCCCAAAACTATTGAAATACATTGCATAAATTAAAATATTCACCAGTAGATAATATCATAATAATAAAAATGTTTTCTTTAAGGACATATTTACTTTTAAATCCTTTGTAATAGTTTGTGAAGATAATATGGATTACAATAAGAATATCCCCTGGGAGTGTCAATCAAAGTGCACAATAAGTCCCATTTTCTTATACCAGGTTACCCTGAGTCAGGCCTAAGACACCTAGTCAGAGTTGCTACCACTAGGTACATTTGTTCCAGAACCACATCCACACGTAGTACGAAGAAATGGATATATTGTTTGGAATATAAACATAACAAATATGTTGAAAAAATTATAGGATATTAATGTATGTTTATCCTCAAAGTATATCTTATGATTTTCCACTATTTAAAGTTTTTTAAATCTAGTTTCCATGGTTTATATTAAGATTTATATGATAGAAAATGTAACACCCTGACCCTAGAATCCCATAGATATTGCATTATTTTATTAAATATTCATGATTAGAAGGAATCAAATTCAAATGGAATGATTAGTTTTGTAGTCTTGCAACACCAGATTACCTTAATTACACCCATAATACAATTGGAAAAT
The DNA here is from genome assembly GCA_963277665.1 of Viscum album. Taxonomy (NCBI): domain Eukaryota; kingdom Viridiplantae; phylum Streptophyta; class Magnoliopsida; order Santalales; family Viscaceae; genus Viscum; species Viscum album. The sequence goes on along the minus strand of OY728163.1, from coordinate 1,526,955,116 downwards.
AAAATAAAACATGTTATAAAATAAAATAAAATAAAATGAATCCTTGAAATATTATTCAGAATTTATTCATCATAACCTATGGAAAGGACAAATAAGAAAATTTATGATCTAAGATGCTCAATAAGGGTAAGTAATACAACATAAGCATTAATAATAAAGGGGTAGGGAATAATTAAAAGTATACATTCCATTAAAATATAATCATGGTAATAATATAGAAGGAATAAAATATTATTAACTAATGACACAATAAAAAATAACCATGGATATTATACTAGTCTAATAATAACATAGAATTTCAATTTTATGTTTTATAATGATGAAATTCAAAATGTAGGATATGATAACCAAAATTTTAGGTTCTCGTTCCATGACTATACATAAACAGGTTAAAACCCAAACTAGATAATCCCATGGGAACTACCGATGCAACTGGGGTCTATGGAGGGCTCCAATAGACTCATATATGTTAAATAAATTAATCATATAGATGGGGTGAAACATAATTAACATATTTATTCATATTTAATACATCATTTGAAATGTAAATAACATCCTCAATCAATAAAAATAATCACTAACCATTTCGAGTAATATGGTGAATGTAATAAAGGTTGCACATCCAGTGTAAATATATTTATAAACCAATAAATAAAATATGGTAGATGATATCATAAAATGTTAATCACATTTAAACAAAATAATCATCACGGGTGTTGAAATAGATGAGGATACTCCTATAAAATCATCGAGGAATTTTTTAGAGAAATAATATTTTACTTTTCAAAGAAGAGTTCATTAGGAAAAATCATTATTTAAAACTAGATGTGAAGTAAACTAGTATTTTCATAATTAAATGTGTGATTTTAAAAAATTAAGTGTTTCTAAAAACAAATTATATAGTGCACTTGAAAATTGGTAAGAATTAGAATTTCTCCCTTAAATCGGGCTTGCGTATCCGGAAGAATTGAAAAGGATACATTTAAAACATGTAAATATCCATAAAATAATGAAGGATTATGAGTATTATAAATATATATAACATTAAAAAAGAATTTATGAGGATTAAATGATAATTATTATGAATTTAAATGGGGTAAAGATAGAGAATTTCTAATCCCAAATGAAAAATTGAGGTTCAGGGAGAAACCCTTACCTTGTGTCTGAATCTGTTCTGCACTTGACATTAATGTCTAGAATAATCAAAACAAATCCACTAATTAGTTAATATATAAAATTATGTATATGTATTTTATTAATTATTTTTCTATTACATTCATTTATAGCCTTATCTATGAGATATATATCTTAGTTTCATCGTTAGGGTGCTTTCATTTTCTTGGTTTCCTTGATCAGATCACGTGTTTATGAGTAATGATATTCACTTAAAATGGGTATAATTCCCCAAAATTAGAATTATATATTATTAATGAAAAGATATAATTTTATTTGGTATTATTTTTTATATTTTCTATATATGAGGATGAATCATTGGAAAAATGTTATTGATAATCGTTTATCTTAATTTTAGTAGTTTTTCGATCCCAACAAAGTAGTATTATTCTATTATTTAATATGATGTATATATGATGGTTTTGAAACATTATATAAGATATAATGCATATTTTATAATGTTATTCAACCATAATTATTTAATTAATAGACTTGAATGAGAAATTGAAGAATGAATGTTCATCAACCATGAAGGTTGTAAATCAATACCTCTGAGACAAAAATTATGTTTAAAAAAAATTAAAGTGTAACTAAAGAGTTTGATAAAAATATTAAATTAAAATGATATAATTAAATTTTTTAGATGTTAAAAGTTTTATTATGATCATTTGGGAAAAGGATATGAGGAGACAATAAGAAAAGAAAATAAGTTGAAAACAAATTAAAAGAAAAAGGAAGAGTATTTACCTCTTGAATTATCCTCCTTGAGAAACTCCATAGGGAAATGGATTATGGCCTTTTCATAATACCAATAGATCCCAGACATGTGAAAGGGGATTTTAATGAATATTGGGAAAATATTTTAAAATGTTAAAATCATTGGAGGTGTGAGGATAAGGTGTGGTAATTTGTGGTATTTATAGTGGAGGATATGAGTGATTTTTGAATATTTTCTTCATTTGTTTATTATTTTTGCTCAAGAATATTAATAGTTTGATAATTATTGAAAAATATATATTACAATTAAAGGATAGTATGATATTATAGTTCTTACATAATTCATGATGTTAGGAATAGTGTATTAAACTTATAATGTATAAATATTGTAAATTACCAAAATAAACTATTCACAAAAATTCTACTATTTTAGAAAAACACGAAAAATCCACTATAACCATTTTAAATGTGTAGAACAAAAATATGAATTCAATTTCATGAAAATAATTTTCTAAATATGAGAAATTTATTTTTCAATAAAAATGTTTTTTTGGAATATATTGATCTTAAAATTATGAATGTTTTTAGGACACTTTCAATGATTATCTAACGTCTCATAAAATTGTCTTATAATAATAAGCTAAAAATATATTAAAATATTAAAATATTTTACCAAAAATAAATTTCATTTAAATAAATTTATAAATTATAAACATCTAATTAAATCTTTATTACTTATAAAAGTACAAACACATAAATATTAATTTTTAAAATTTTCTCTCACATTTACAAAGATATACCTATATCATACCTTCATTAATAAGATTCCTAAATTTAATTTTTATATTCATAGGTGAGGTTCCTATTTATTTGTTTGATTTACAATTCACAGGGGTCATATTACTATTCATAAGTGTAATAATACAATTTCAAAGGGCCAAGTTACAAATCGGCAAAAAAGTAAGTAGATTCTACTATACTCTAAATATAATACTGATCAAAACTGTGTATATATACTTTTTGAAATTAAATTTACATAAGAAGAAAAAATATGTTTAATTCCAATCCTCTATATTTGATGAGATGACTGGTAAAAATAACATTCAAAAGTTCAATATCTCTTTATACTTTATTTAAATATATAAATTGATTCCAATGATATAAATTGGTTTAATATATGTACATTTGATCAATTGTGACAATAAAAATAAATATAAAGTATAATAATTATTTAAAAAAGAAAACAGCTGTATCTAAAATAATGTATTTTTTCCCATACATGAGGATGAATCATTATATAACATGTTAATGATAATTGATTAAGTTAATTTTAATAGATTTCTAATCACAACGAACTTGATTTTTCATACTATTTAATATCATTTATATATTATGGTTCAAGACCATTAAATAATATATAATAAATATTTTATAATAATTTTCAACAATAAATTTTTTTTCATGGCTATCCTTTACTGATAAATTGTAGAACAAAAGTTCATCATCCATGAAGGTGGTAAATTGACACCTCTCAGGCGACGATTTCATTTTTAAAAATAAAATAGAGAGAGTAAGGATATTGATAATTTATATTTCATAATAATTATATAATTAAATTATATATATGATATTGGAGTTATATTTATCATATGGTAAGAGTATTTGAGGAGAATATAGGAAAAAAATTTTGAAATGAAATTAAAAGTAAAAGGATGATGGTTTACCTCTTTAATTAGCCTCATTGAGAAACACCTTAGCGAAAGGGGTTTTGGAAATTTGTTAAGAAAAATAGCTCTTTGAATAGGGTAAGGGTATTGTGAATATTATTCGGTTGAAGTTTCAAACGTATGAAATATTTGAAGGTTGGAATAGAAGTGGTTGTCATGGGTGATATTTATAGTGGAGGAGAGGAGTGATTTTTTAATATTTTATTCGTTTCTTTATTATTTGGGATCATGAATATGAATAGTTTGGGAATTAGAAAAATATGTATAAAAATATTTTATGGAATTTATAGATTATGGTTCTTATAACATTCTTTATGTTAGTAATAGGTCATTTATCTTATAATGTATAAATAACATAAATTAAAAATTTTTACTATTCACAAAAAATTCAAATATTTAAGAAAAATCCCAAAACATCACCCTAATTTTTTTAATGTGTATAAAAAAATGAAAAATATTTAATTAAAAAAATTTGGTAAAATTAGAAATTTAATTTTCAATAATAATCATAATTTACTTGAAAAATATAGATTTTAAAATTATAACTTTTTTTATGACACTTTATAAAATTAAACATGGTCTCGTAAAAATATTTTATAATCAGAATAAAAATAAATTTAATTTATTAATATATTTTATGAAAATAAATTATATTTTAAATAATTTATTGTATTATCAAATTTTTATTAAATATTTATAGAAAGGAAAACTAGTTTGTGGATGCTCTATCAAAGAGGAAAATTTTTGGAGGCTTTCTTGGAATTGTCTTTTATTTATCTAGAGTCCTGTGGTCATTTTATTAACATAGATGCATGCGGTATTTATTATTCTCATTTATGTATACCTCCTTGTACTTCTACATTCTCAATTTTTTTAATAAATTTATTACGTGGATTCCTCGTCTCTTGAACATCTTTGATTACAATATTTTTCACTATTCATCAGAAAATGAATCCTTTTTGAAAAATGACAAAAATATACACTAAAATAATTTTGAAATTAAAAATTAATAATTGATGTTTATTTTAGCAAAATTATACATTTAATTAATAATATATTTCATTTATATGAAACCATTATATATATAATTTAATAGTATTTATTTCTATAAATATTAGTATATTTAGCAGCTTGGTTTTAACTATTATATTAATGAAGTGTTGTTTCACAAATAATGAGTGTTGTGTACATTAAATGATATATTATATTTAGTTTTAAATTCTTGGGGTGTTACATTATCCTATCCTTTAATAAATTGTATTATCACAATTTGATATTGTATTTTTAAAAACAATTGTTGATTTTTAAAAAATCCCTATGTTGAAGACCAACATCAGAAAAATGGTTAATAAAACATCCTCTTAATAAGAGAGAAAGTGGAAATGTGAAAGTCACAATTATATTAGGCATTATAATAGTTTAATATTTGTGGTAAGTGGTATCAAGGACATAAAATAAAAATAAATAATGACGTTCAAATGGAAAGTGATAGAGCACATGTTCAAATGAAAGTTCATTTCCACAAAATAATAAAATACAATTGAGGGAAAATTTCATTTATATCATAAAAAGAATATTATAATAGGAAAATGTTTATTTTTATTACTATTTTTCCTAGAGTTTAGTAATTATTCCACAATATATGTGTATAAATATACATTTTTATTTCATAATCACAATATTATCATTTAATTTAACCATCAACTGTCTATAAATTATCTCTATGTACATGTTACATCATGCGGTGAAGCAATACATTAACCCTTAAAACCTCATCCAATGACCAGCTTAAAAAATTTAATAAATGGTTATAATTTCCAACAATGTATAATCATACCCCTAGTATTTAGTACTATGCAATTTAATTTATCAATTTTAATAATCTCTTTATCTAGCATAATTGTCAAATAACCTTTAAAATTTTATGGTTTATCATTCCCTAACCATGTATTTTCTATTGTTTAACATGCCACAAAATCATATTTCATGGTACTATTTTAAATAAGACCTCAAATCCTTTCAGAAATATTACTACAATATAATACTTATATATTCCATAATTATTATAACTAGGTAATCATTTATAAAAAAATCAATTGAAGTAATTATTTTATCAAAACCTAAGAACATTAATCATTCATCTTCATCTATGGTAGTAGTAAAATCTTTACCATTATCCTTTATCTTCTTTGATGTATATTCCTTTTATTTATGGGACATTGATTTGTATACTATCAAATCTCCTAGGATTTGAAACATTTCACATTATAACCATTTTTCTTATCCATTCAATAAAAATAATGGTATCATTTCTCTCCAAACGTGTAACAAACTGTCAATAAATTTAAGCATATACGAAGGTGTATCCTTCTAGAATTATCACATGTGGGAAAATATTTATTTTCCTTCTTCCCTTTATCATTATTTTTTCTGGTTATTCTATCCATCTATTTATTCCATCCAATGAAATAATACTTAGAAAACTTTTTCTCATTATATTTAAAAGAAGATACTATATCCTCATAAGATTATAATGTTTGCAAGATTAGTTCCATTCAAAATAATAATTTAAAAACATTAAATAATCAATCGTCTTAACTATTTGGATTATGTGCATTGATTTGATTCTCATTCCTCCTACATGGTGTTATTTTTGAACAATGAAATAAAATAGATCATAGAATTATGAAACAAAATGTGTAATACCATAACTATTGAAATACATTGCATAAATTAAAATATTCACCAGTAGATAATATCATAATAATAAAAATGTTTTCTTTAAGGACATATTTACTTTTAAATCCTTTATAATAGTTTGTGAAGATAATATGGATTACAATAAGAATATCCCCTGGGAGTGTCAATCTAAGTGCACAATAAGTCCCATTTTCTTATACCAGGTTACCCTCAGTCAGGCCTAAGACACCTGGTCAGAGTTGTTACCACTAGGTACATTTGTTCGAGAACCACATCCACATGTAGTACGAAGAAATGGATATATTGTTTGGAATATAAACATAAAAAATACGTTGAAAAAATTATAGGATATTCATGTATGTTTATCCTCAAAGTATATCTTATGATTTTTCACTATTTAATGTTTTTTAAATCTAGTTTCCATGGTTTATATTAAGATTTATATGATAGAAAATGTAACACCCTGACCCTAGAATCCCATAGCTAGTGCATTATTTTATTAAATTTTCATGATTAGAAGGAATCAAATTCAAATGGACTGATTAGTTTTGTAGTCTTGGAACACCATATTACCTTAATTACACCCATAATACAATTGGAAAATAAAATAAAACATTTTATAAAATAAAATAAAATAAAATGAATCCTTGAAATATTATTTATAATTTATTCATCATAACCTATGGAAAGGAAAAATAAGAAAATTTATGATCTAAGATGCTCATTAAGGGTAAGTAATACAACATAAGAATTAATAATAAAGGGGTAGTGAATAATTATAAGTATACATTCCATTAAAATATAATCATGGTAATAATATAGAAGGAATAAAATATTATTAACTAATGACACAATAAAAAATAACCATGGATATTATACTAGTCTAATAATAACATAGAATTTAAATTTTATGTTTTATAATGATGAAATTCATAATGTAGGATATGATAACCAAAATTTTAGGGCCTCATTCCATGACCATACATAAACAGGTTAAAACCGAAACTAGATAATCCCATGGGAACTACCGATGCAACTAGGGTCTATAGAGGGACCCAATAGACACATATATGTAAAATAAATTAATCATATAGACGGGGTGAAACATAATTAACATATACATTCATATTTAATACATCATTTGAAATGTAAATAACATCCTCAATCAATAAAAAGAATCACTAACCATTTCGAGTAATATGGTGAATGTAATAAAGGTTGCACATACACTGTAAATATATTTATAAACCAATAAATAAAATATGGTAGATGATATCATAAAATTTTAATCACATTTAAACAAAATAATCATCACGGGTGTTGAAATAGATGAGGATACTCTTATAAAATCATCGAGGAATTTTTTAGAGAAATAATATTTTACTTTCCAAAGAAGAGTTCATTAGGAAAAATCATTATTTAAAACTAGATGTGAAGTAAACTAGTATTTTCATAATTAAATGTGTGAATCTAAAAAATTAAGGGTTTCTAAAAAAAATTATATAGTGCACTTGAAAATTGGTAAGAATTAGAATTTCTCCCTTAAATCGGGCTTGCGTATCAGGAAGAATTGAAAAGGATACATATAAAACATGTAAATATCCATAAAATAATGAAGGATTATGAGTATTATAAGTATATATAACATTAAAAAGGAATTTATGAGGATTAAATGATAATTATTATGAATTTAAATGGGGTAAAGAGAGAGAATGTGTAATCCCAAATGAAAAATTGAGGTTCAGGGAGAAACCCTTACCTTGTGTCTGAATCTGTTCTGCACATGACATTAATGCCTAGGATAATCAAAACAAATCCACTAATTAGTTAATATATAACCTTATGTATATGTATTTTATTAATTATTTTTGTATTACATTCATTTATAGCCTTATCGATGAGATATATATCTTAGTTTCATCGTTTAGGTGCTTTCATTTTCTTGGTTTCCTTGATCAGGTCACGTGTTTATGAGTAATGATATTCACTTAAAATGGGTATAATTCCCCAAAATTAGAATTATATGTTATTAATGAAAAGATAAAATTTTAGTTGGTATTATTTTTTATATTTTCTATATATGAGGATGAATCATTGGAAAAATGTTATTGATAATCGTTTATCTTAATTTTAGCAGTTTTTCGATCCCAACAAAGTAGTATTATTATATTATTTAATATGATGTATATATGATGGTTTTGAAACATTATATAAGATATAATGCATATTTTATAATGTGATTCAACCATAATTTTTTAATTACTAGACTTGAATGAGAAATTGAAGAATGAATGTTCGTCAACCATGAAGGTTGTAAATCAACACCTCTGAGACAAAAATTATGTTTAAAAATAATTATAGTGTAACTAAAGAGTTTGATAAAAATATTAAATTAAAATGATATAATTAAATTGTGTAGATGTTAAAAGTTTTATTATGATCATTTTGGAAAAGGATATGAGGAGACAATAAGAAAAGAAAATAAGTTGAAAATAAATTAAAAGAAAAAGGAAGAGTATTTACCTCTTGAATTATCCTCCTTGAGAAACTCCATAGGGAAATGGATTTTGGCCTTTTCATAATACCAATAGATCCCAGACATGTGGAAGGGTCTTGTAATTAATATTGGGAAAATATTTTAAAATGTTAAAATCATTGGAGGTGTGAGGATAAGGGGTGGTAATTTGTGGTATTTATAGTGGAAGATATGAGTGATTTTTGAATATTTTCTTCATTTGTTTATTATTTTTGCTCAAGAATATTAATAGTTTGATAATTATTGAAATATATATATTAAAAATAAAGGTTAGTATGATATTATATTTCTTACATAATTCATGATGTTAGGAATAGTGTTTTAAACTTATAATGTATAAATATTGTAAATTACCATAATAAACTATTCACAAAAATTCAACTATTTTAGAAAAACACCAAAAATCCACTATAACCATTTTAAATGTGTAGAACAAAAATATGAATTCAATTTCATGATAATAATTTTCTAAATATGAGAAATTTATTTTTCAATAAAAATGTTTTTTTGGAATATATTGATTTTAAAATTAGGAATGTTTTTAGGACACTTTCAACCATTATCTAACGGCTCATAAAATTGTCTTATAATAATAAGCTAAAAATATATTAAAATATTAAAATATTTTATCAAAAATAAATTTCATTTAAATAAATTTATAAATTATAAAAATCTAATTAAATCTATATTACTTATAAAAGTACAAACACATAAATATTAATTTTTAAAATTTTCTCTCACATTTACAAAGATATACCTATATCATACCTTCATTAATAAGATTCCTAAATTTAATTTTTATATTCATAGGTGAGTTTCCTATTTATTTGGTTTATTTACAATTCATAGGGGTCATATTACTATTCATAAGTGTAATAATACAATTTCAAAGGGCCAAGTTACAAATCGGAAAAAAAGTAAGTAGATTCTACTATACTCTAAATATAATACTGATCAAAACTGTGTATATCTATTTTTTGAAATTAAATTTACATAAGAAGAAAAAATATGTTTAATTATAATCCTCTATATTTGATGAGATGACTGGTAAAAAGAACATTCAAAAGTTCAATATCTCTTTATACTTTATTTAAATATATAAATTGATTCCAATGATATAAATTGGTTTAATATATGTACATTTGATCAATTGTGACAATAAAATTAAATATAAAGTATAATAATTATTTAAATAAGAAAACAATTGTATCTAAAATAATGTATTTTTAACTATTCATCAAAAAAATAAACCTTTCACACAAACTGCAAAAAATTCACACATAATTAATTATGACATTACAAATACAAAAATTTTGTTTATTTTAAAAAATAAATTTCATTATAAATATGTTTAATTTATGTGAAACCATTATAAATTAAATTTAATAGTAGTTTTTACTATTAATATTAGTATGTTTAATGGATAGGTTATAACTTTAATAATAACAATCTGTTCTTTCACAGAGACATAGTGTTATGTGAATTACGTGTTATACTAAAATTATTTTTAAAATCATGGGGGTGTTATAGTGATTATTTTTTCATTTATCTAACTATGAAATAAATGAAATAATGATTTTAAAATTGTATTATGTTATAAGATATCAGGTCAAGTCAATATTCACACTTATAATTCACTCACATTATTTCAAAATAGATTCATTTTCCTTATTAATTAACTAAATATATATCCTATAATAATTTTTTTCACATTACCCTTGGTTGATTGATTATAAGAATATTTACCTAGAAAATTCATTATTTTGATATACTATCATTCCAATGTGTGAAATATAATGTGAATTACCCTCAATTAACTAATTTAATATCCAACCAGTTATTCTGATTCCTTGGAAAACCATGTTTAACCAGTGGCACATCTCCACTTGTTATAAATTTAAAAAACTGAGTATATGGCCTCAAATCATTCAATTGATGTGATCTGAAAAAATATAAGGAGATAATGTATAATCATCCAAGGAAACAAATAAAATTATATAATTTTTTAAATAGAATATCTTTTAACATAAAATATAGAACTAAATACTGAATTCAGTTAACAATAAAAATAAAGACTATTTTTTATCATATATATTTGACTCAAGATTCATAGAATGGGACCCCTTATCTTACCTATTCCCCTAGAAGTTATACCCCAAAATTGTAAATGATAAATAATATTACCATAAAATATGAAACAATTGAATACAATAGAGAAAAAGAATAGTATGAATCCAAATTAGCAAGTTGACCTTCTCTATTCTAGTCCTCCATATTCCTTCATCCATACCCCCTATTGTGTTTTCATGAAGAATATATATTACCTGTATTTATTGGAAAAATAAATATGAAATGTTTTTCCCTAGCATAAAAATTCTCTACATAAAATACTCTAATTATTCTCTCTTTGAGTTGCATCAAATTGCATAAATTTTAATTTTGGAGATAACAAGAGATCATTTATCATCATGAATCACAAGATTATATTATCTATCAATCATTAAATAAATCCATGATATATATTCTTCATAGAATCATTATTCAGATGTTTTTTAGTTCACTTGAGTTCTTCATATCATGTTTGAAAATTAATCTATATTCATATATTTCCTTAATTTAAAATATCCTCATTCATAGTTTGTTCTTGTATCACAAGAGTGGTTTTATTAAAATAATTTATGGGATTCAAATTATGTATAACCAATCAATTGACATCATAATAACTAATAAAAACATTTTGTTACAATTTCATTATACTTATTTTTTTCATTATTAACAAACAATATTAATCATGCATAGTCACTGTGTCTTCATCTCATTATTTTCTATTTTATTTTTGATTTTCACAATCCTCGTTGGTTCATTAGTCCCCAAACTTTTGTTGGGATGTCTTAAATGATTTTAGAAAATAAAACCGTACTCAAATCAATGATTTTTTAGTTATTCAATTGTTATAATGAAAATTCATGTGGTTAATTTAAGTCCCTGACCTAATGGCATCAGAAATAGTTAATCGATTTCTCTCTATGATGATGAAAAATTTTATCATACATTACAAAGGAATAATTTATAGAGGATCTCACAATAGAAAGGAAAACTACATATACATAGATTACTGGAGGTGATTATAATACACTAAAATAATTGAAATAATGGTCTTTATTTCCTCACTCAAAATTAAAAATAAAATTAAGAAAAAAATTTCTATTTATAAGGATACAACTAGAAAAAAAATGGGGAAAATAAAGACAAGTAAATGTATGCAGAGTTGGTGTAATAGGTGCTGCTGAATACTTTAACTTCAAGCATGTTAAAGTATCTTTATTTAAAATTCCAGAGTTTTTATAACAATAGTAGATGTCTGGCACTATCCAAGGGAACTCAGGTTTATTTTCCAAAATTCTCCTATAAACATTTATTCCTTATGTCCTAGGAATTTGCATCATATCATAGTGGCCAATGAATTAGAATAATTAATTAACTTGTGTCAACTGGGGTATTAAATTCAATATTGCATGCAGAAGTAGACACTAGATGCTGAAAGGTGATCGATAATAAAATTATAAAAAGAAGAAAATCAGATTTCATAACTTTGATTTGAAATTAATTCACCTTTTAATCCTCTTCTAGGATCAGATTCCAGTTCACAGAAACCTGTTCCTTAGGTTATTCAAAATTACCCCCCCCCCCCTACAACAATGATTCACTAGGTCTCGAATGCAGTGGAAGGATTATCCACTATTCATTGCAAGGAGAGATGAAATGAGGATCTAAAATTATAGGAAGTCTTAAATTGAGGATGGTTAATAAGATACTGCATTTGATGAGGTTTCAAAATTTTGGAAGTTGTCTACATTGGATAACAAATTATAGTTCTTTGATGGAATAAGGTGGAGATAATTGATTCATCTAGGAGATATGCTACTGATTTTTTATGTGATATCTTCTATTGATTTACTGTAATAGTGAAAGGTCAGAGGACTGAAATGAATATGACGATGAATAGTTAAAAATTATTCATAATCCAATTGTAAAAATTTCATCCCAAATTTTTTTTCACAATAAATTTGTAAAAATTAATGTTTTCTTTACAAATTCTCTACAAAACAAATGGATTTCGCTCTATAATGTTTTCATCTCTCAAAATGACAATTACTCTCCATTTTTTGATGAGAAAACTTATTTTTCCTCTCACCACATGAATTACTTTCCTCTCACAAAATTTTATTTTATTATTTCCATTTTTTTCTCCCCATATGCCATGACTATTTCTGAAATGATGCATATATTTTTCATCCCATGCATAAATTTCTTACTATAATTATCATCAATGAGAAAAGGGAAAAATTAATGACTATAGATCTCATGTGGTAGGTTCCTCCTAATAATTGGAAACTAAACAATCAATATTACTTCATGGAAGTAAATTCCTCCATTACTAGAATGGAGGTATGAACCATTCAATGAATAAACAATTTTATTATCCAACATTAATAAATGAGAAAAGGAAAATGGATGTGGAAAATAGGGAAAATAAATGGAATGGGAATACAAATGATGGAACATATGAACTCACTTGTTAATATTAATGATAATTCAGGTGTTGCAATGGACATAGAGCATATGTAATTAGAAACTTACATAACTATTAGAAAACACCATCAAATAGTTGATACCACTTAATATGATTTATGGATTTCAAATCAGAAGCATATATAACAATAACTTCTATCAATACTTCTCTCTTTTTTCCCTTTGATTCTAATTATAGAGGTTCTATCTTTTGTCACATCAAATTCGAACAAATATCTGATTCTAATAAAGGTGGATTATAGCTGAAAATTTGGAAGTGGACCACACAATCACTTATATCGACACTTCTCTCGTTCAACCCTCTGATACCACTAATAGAAGATATCACATGGTAAAACACAACCACATGGACATATATCATAAAATATCATCACAATACCAAAATAAAATGGATATAATGATATTTATTTCTTCACTAGAATTTGAAATAAAATACACACAACACATTCTATTTATAGGTATAAAACCACACATCAAACCAAAGGAAAAAGTAGAGATAAGTAAAAGTATGCATAAAAGGTGAAATTGGTTCTATCCAAGTCTTCAATGAAGAACATGTTGAATAATCCTCTACTTAAAATGGAAATCTTTCATTGAAAGAGTATAATTTTAGTATCGTACAAGGGAATGAAAGTTTATTTTGAAACAATCACCACATAACCACACTTGGTTATGAGAGAAAACAACCAGTATCTATCAAATAGTGGTTTGTATGATCCTGAAAGAATAGATAAAATGTAATGTAAGAAGAGGTACATATAGAAGAGTCATGCAATATAAGTATATTAAAAAATAGCAGAAACATGCAATGCCGGGATGCTTGTGGTGGAATCTTGGGTCAGTGGAAGCATGACGATAGTGGAACTCTATTGGTTTATAAAGGATGGTTGCAATAATAGACAAAGTATGCTGCCTATAACATTTCATGGTATAAGGTGAAAATAATATAGGGATATGGTATCAAACCTATATATAGAAATTCAAATCATTGTAGAATAAGTTCCAATGGTTGTAGAAGAGAGTGAAAATAATGGTAGTGAGTGGACAAAAAATATATACTAATTAAAATAATGTAATAGAATCATCTTGATGGATGAAATATACAGGTAGAGGAATTAGAAATTATAAGTAAAATAATTTATAGATGAAATGATTAGTGGAAGAAAGATAGTACAATAATGGATGAACAATCATAGCATACAAAATCATGCAACAAAATCACTAAAACTTATTCTATATAATAGTTTTATTATAGAAATATATCTTCACCATACCTAAGTTCTCGATGATTGTTTAACGTCTCAAGATTAATTTTTTGTTGATATAAACTTTTAGAGGGTTGATAATTGTCAACTATGATTAGTACATGTGGCAGTCTGATTAACATCGATGTTTAATGGTGGCAGTGGTAGCATCGGGTATATATACAAGGAGGAGACACACAAATTTGGGTGAAAATATATCATTTTTGATTTAAATACACAACTAACCATAAAAATGGTGTCCCACATTATAGAGTAATGTTGAATGGATACAATATATTCTGCATGATATGGAAACCCCACCACATGATCCAGTTAGAGGGATGAGCTTCTCCATTCACAATAAACCCACCACACAGGCCCAAGTCGTCACACACAGATCTAGTAGTGATTATCCCATCCAATGCACAATACATGTGATTTTTGGTCTCTTATGTACATAGAAACATTCCTTAATAGATATTTGGATGGGTATAGATGGAATATACTCCTTGACTTATTGTCAAGAGACCCATTTTCTAGTTAATTAAAATAACACAACTAGAAAAAATTATTAATGATAAATAAATATTTTCATGATCCAATAATTATTCAAAAAATAATTTACCCACAGAATAATAAAATAATAAATAACATGCGTATTATAAATTAAAAACCATGATAATAAATTATTTAAAATTATCAATTATTATATAAAAAATATTGTCATATAATATCCCCACACTTGAAATGTTTAATTTCAACAAACATTAGCCTAAAAAATTAGAAAGGGAACCGATGATAGAATTATGTGGATTGAAAAGTAATAAAACCAAATTTTTATCAATAGGAAAATAACATTTTCCAACATCAAATAAAATATTAATTATACATCAAAAATTTAAATGAAACCAACCAACTGATGTATTTTATTTTTTCTCATTCAAAAAGGATGAATCTTATCCTTTCATTAATTCTATTATCTTTATAGAAAATTTATCATGCTTGTAACTATAACAAAAATTATTCTATATCATCATTTATGATACAAATTGATGTATAATTAATCTAACATAATGAGTTCATTAATATTTTAAATAGGCTTGCACATGAAATACATTTTCTACACCATTTTTATAGATATAACAAATAAAAATGGGGATATTAATTGAGGTTATAACGTCTCTGAGGCATCACATTGGTGGGTATGACTATTTAAAATGACATTTCTAAAAGTGTTGGGTTTTTCCAAAAAATAATCCCAAATATTGAAAAGTAAAAGATCAATAAAAACCTCACTTTAACATTTTAACTCCCTCTCCCAAATTACCAATGTAAATAACATGAAAAATCTATGCATAATGAATGATGTAATCCCCCATGTATTTTTTTATTCACATTTTTTCCAAAATAATTGTTAATTTTTTTAAAAAATATTTAAATTTTGGATGAACCTCACATCCACCACAGAATCCCATATGATAAAAAACTTTGTCTATAATGGTTTAATTTTTTTATCCATATACACAAATACATTTCAATGAGGGATGTGATGAAATAACAAAAATAGGTAGGAACCTTACAGAATTCCCAAAAAAGAACAACTAAAATTATTTTATTAAATTTACAACATCTCTTTCATTGAAATTTTCATTACCCATACAATTTAAACTGAAAATAAGATAAAAATTTGTAATGTATTGTAGAAATGGATACCATTGTCTAGTAATATGGATTATTCCTAAAAAAAATCATTGGATTCTATAAGATAAAAAAACATTAATAAAAAATATGGCCTCCTATATATGGTCTATCCCAAAAAAAATCCCTAATCATACTTAATGTGACTCTATACAATCATATATTCGATATGTTCCAATGCATTTTCTAGTAGTCGGTGTTCCCTATGTTTATATGGGAAATATTCCTTAGATAAAATGTATAGTATAAGGTTTATAATTCCTATATGGAATGAATAATAATATTTCAGAAAATATGTCATGTGAAAACTAATAATAACCAATCTATTCAAATAAACACAAGAAATATGGTGTATAAAATGTTTAGGTAAATATCATTTACATGAATCAATAAATTCCACCAAATCATGGTTTATAAAATTAAATCTAATATTCATCACTAATAATTTACCCCCCACCACTTTACTCATTAAACATCATTATCATAGAAATATAAAACTTGAAATCATAGGATATCTAAGGATGTAATGTCTGCCAAATTAGTCATGTTTAGATGAAATTCTATAATTCAGGATGAAAGTTTCATTTAAATCATAAAATATAATTTCAATAATAAATTGATGGATGCTTGGAGATAATGAATTTAAAATTTTACTGTTATTTCACATGAATGTCTACCAACCATATCATAATCTTCTTTGAGATTATAGAATACCCTCTATATTACTTCAACTATAGTCTGAAAAAATATAACATGTCATTAAAAATTAATGGAAATTGAATTTGAAGTGAAATTTCAAAATGGAATGGTGGAAATATACAAACTTACTAAATACATAGAAATCAATAAAAATTTTTTAACCTCATGGAAGTACATTTTTTAACATTATTGGCTCAACATAACCTAATAAGAATTGGTAAATATATTTTTTATATAACTGTATGATTTTATATGAATGCATGGGGAATATTTCAATCTAACATATTCATTCAATTACCATTGATATTAAATTATATTACATCACTATCTTTCATAATCTATGTAATAAAAAAGGATAAAAATTAGTAAAAACAAATAGACCTCACCAGATAAAATACAATTTACGAGGTATTTGATTTGGTCTTGATATATAAAGATAAAAATTGTCTTTGAGTTCAAATGTTTTTGGTTGGATCATTATGTCATGATCCACTTGAGTTCATTTTTTTGTAAAATTAAATTTTCAAAACCACATATTTGAAATTAAAATATATATTTATATTAATTGGAATTTACTCTTTTATATATTATCTGATGTCTAGATTTAACTTCAATATAGATTGAAAATCTTTTCTCTCCAACTCCAAATGAATGTGATACTTTTACATAAAATAATCAGTATGGGATCATTCCCATTTTTCTCTTATATTCTATAATATTGGCCGATAATGTTTGTCACATCCTTCATCATTAATCCTTTCTAATAGGTTTAACATTTTTTTATAACCTAATTAGTTTCCCTATTAGACAGTCAAGTTTTTTATTTTAAGGATGGTATGGTTTAGTGCCTTATTATGAACTCCATTAATCCTTATTAGAGCCTCTATTACTCTATTGATAAATTCAATCCCTTTTTTACTAATGAAAAATCATGTAACTCCAACCAAATATAAAATTATAGACATGAAAAAATCACACATAATGTTATAATCATCATTTCTGGTTCATTAGGTTATTCCCATTTTCTAATACATATTATAAAACTTTTATAATATAAGAATTTATAATCTAAATATCAAGGGGTCCAATAATGGAAATTCACTATACATAAAAATTGTGGAAAAATATTATTTTTTATGGGGAATCACATTTCATTTTTAAATGCTTCTAAAAATTTGAACATTTTTCATATTTCCAATAACATTCATTTTACTCCTTGAATAATGTTGTACAATAAATACCGAATTATAATAATTTTATTATTTATTTTTTATGTCCTATTTGTAAACCATATGGTAATGTGAAATTAATTTTAAGGACAATAGATTTCACATTTAGGAACAAATCATCTCATTACATAATCATTGAAAATATTCCAAGGGAATGTATTCTCCAGAAAATAAAATCTTGATTCAGATTTCAATTTTTGTGTTCATGGGAGTTAAGATGAGATTCTACAAGAGAATCCACCAAATAAGTAACTATAACTACATACCATGAAATAATACCTTCCATTGTGTAGGGTTTTTTATAGGTATATATCTATTCAAGGGATACTAGTATGGAATTTCTACTTAATTAGTGTTGTGATGTCTTCTTAATTTTACAACCACCTACTTTTTATGATCAATATTATCTGTAATTTATTGATTAAAATTTTCACATGTACCATCTATTTGATCATCATTGTCATTTAATCTACCTTCTTCATCAGATATATATGGGATATATGGTTGAAAAATAAAAAAAATGGTTTCAAAAAGAATCCTACCTAAAGTTATCAAATGAAAATAAAACTAAATGAAACTCCTTCTCAGTATTGATGTAGTTGTGTAGCATGGAATCCAATGTTCCTAAGGAAAATACAATTATTTTTATCTACCTTAAATTCATTAATGAAGAGATTCACCAAAAATTTTATTTAAAGAATCAAAAAGCAGCTCAGATGTATGTTCACAATTTAGTGGCTTCATTATTAGTAGGGTTATCAGTATTAAATTTATCCCATTAAGTATTTTCCTAAATTAAAAATTAGATTTAATATCACCATATCCTAAATGTAGCCTCTAAATAGGAAGATAAATCTTAAAAAATCTTATTTGTATCTTATATATAAATGATCATCACCTAAAAAATATTTAATATGTTTAACACTAGTTGGGTATGGAACAGAATTTATCACCTCAAATTAATATTTATCTACCTAAATTACTTTTTCTGAGATGATGTGTCATAAGACAATTTATTTATTATCCATGAAATTAATGTCATTTTAATTTCATAACATTACCAAATACTTTAAATTCATCATGAAATAACTCTCTGAAATTCATAACATTTTATTTGAAATATACCTATGGGACTCTACAACCTAATATGAATCATTTTAAATGAAAAAAAACATAAGTACAAGTAAATGATGAATTCTATTGGTTTCTAGAGTAATCTTAACCTGAAAATATCATAAAAAATAATTTATGGAACATTAATTTGTTCTCCCTACCGACATTTTTAAATTTCATCAATGAGTGGAATAGAATGTGGTAATTTTCATTCAATCAGGAGTAGTAAGCTATAATCTTGATCAACATATTCCATGATCCCGCTCCCATATAATTTTCTTATCAATATTGAAATCAGTTGGTCCTTGTATTTAGAGGGAAAATAATTATCACAAGTCTTTCCCTTATATCCTAAATACTCTCTTTTAAATATCTTTATTTTTCACTCATTAAATTTACTCAATTTTTATTTATTTTATTTTTTAATACTTATAGAAATCTTAAATTCATCATGTATCATGGGATTGAAAATATTTTTTCATCATTCCATGATATCATTATATATATTCTCTAGATAATTTTAATTCTGACATGAATTAGCTATATATGATGTCTTCAAGTGAATATTGTAAATTATTTATTGTTCATGTTTTCTATCATTTGAGAATATCCCCATTCAAAGATTGGTCTTGTATCACATCTATGGATCTATTAACATTCATCTAAAGATTCCATTGATGTATAACCTAATCATGGGATTCTTTTCAATTGATCTTAATGATCTTTCATGATTTTCTCATTCAACGTTTTTATATAATTAACTATAGTTAAAATTCAATAAAATAATGTCATCATCTCATCATAGTCCATTTTATATTTTTTCCCAAATCCCCTTTTGTTAATTGTTCCTACGGATTGAGTGGGGCATTTTTTAGTGATGCCGGATAGCCAAACCATCCTCAATTCAAACATGGTTTGGTATATCATGTGAATAAAGGCATATTTATGTGGGTAATATCCAGCCTTGACCTAATATAATTAGTAAAATTTATTATAATTTTCTCTATAAGGAAAAATACTACAACCATCCTTAACAGAGGTATCATTATTTCTTAACACATTGATGCTAGTTGATAATAGCTGTATAATAAATAATAAATTAGTATGAATATAATAGTTGTGAGGTGACATGATTTAAGTAGTTTCATGTGGTTTAGGTTAATGCAAAAGAATTAGATGACCATGTAGTAGATGCATGCAATAAAAAGGAAGGTGGTGAAGGTAACATGGATCCACATGAGCGGGAAGGCAGAGGAACTCTACCAGTATTAAAAACATGGGATAAATGTTAGCAGAAGCTGGAATACTATATCTTGTCATGATATATTGATAAAATATGTAATAACTTTAGTATCAAATCATAATATAAATAAATAACTCAAAATAGGTACAATGCCAATAATGGTGGTAATAGGAAACTAGAGTGGAAGAAAGTGGTGTCAGTAGATCCTCAGTAGATGAATGTGATGGAATCATCATGATGGAAGAAATATACTAGTACAGGAATCAGGAAATAGTAATGGATACTGGATATGGAAGAAAGTTGGTGGAAACAAGATTGAATAGTCATATCATATAGAATCACACAATAGAATAATTCAAACTACTTCCATGGATTTTATTATTTTCAACTTCCATATTCTCCATGCCTGAGATCTTAGTGATCATCTATAGTATTTTATATTCTCGAGATATATTTCTTGCTCATGATCAAACTTTTTAGTGGTGATAATGGGGAATTCAGGTGTGTAGAGGCTATGATTCAGTGGAGTTAGACGGTTTTAGGAAACAAAGATGGTTACAGATATGTATCTTGTAACATCCCAGGTAAATAAAGAATAAAGCATTATCACATTTATTAATATTTATTAATTAAATATTAATTTTACTTTAAAGGGGTTGCTATGTTCGATAGCGTACCTGATACGCAACAAATAGTTTCATTGAAATCTTACGTTGCACACTAGTAATAAAATAATATTATTTTAAATGGTAGTTAACACATAGCCATTGTATTGGCGGGAATTGATAGAATTAACTAAAATATGATTATATATGTTTTTTAAAAGTTTTCACATTTATCCAATAAAAGATAAAGGCTTAAAATACGGAAAGAATTCAATTTTAGGCATATATACCCTAATTTTCACTAAAGGTTCACTTATCGCCTTTTGATGGAGAACCGTCATTAAATATAGTTTTGGTCACTTTTATACATTCTATTGGACCAAATAAAACTCTTCTTTAGAATCGGGACATCAAAATTTACTTTGGGTAAATTTTTGGTATTTTGATAAAGTTCATTTTTTAATGAATAGTGAAAAATGTTGTATTTTAATTCAAAACCTTTTTTTAATCTAATTTATTTATATTATTAGATTATATTTTGAATTGGTTTTAGAGTTTAATTAAAATATATTTTCACCATTTAATCCAATAGTGGTCGTGGGAATTAATTTCACTTTGAAATTGGACTTAAACTAGTGTCAATCTTTTGATACTTATTGTTTCATAAAAACACGTTATTTGCTCTGATAGCAGGAATTAATTATTAAATTAATTAATTCAACTTATATGTTTTGAATTCTATAATATAAACATCATTTTTTAATTCGGAATATCAAATATATTTTAGGGTGTTGTTTTGGTATTTTTCTGAAAAACATCAATTTTTGATGAATAGTGAAACCACTATGTGGTACATAAAAAAATGATTTTTCGTTTAAATGAAATTTTACAACATATGTGTTTTTAATTCCAAAAAATACGACATAAATTTCTGTCATTAAGAAGTAAAATGTGGTTAAATGGGATTAAAATAATTTTTTGGTGAATAGTATCTTTTTAGTTTTTATTCGCGATTAGAGGTAATTAATGTAATTTAAGGTAAGAATAATGTTTTAATAATATTAAATGAACTTGACACATGTCCTACCATTATTTTATGTGTCATGTCCGACCAAGACAATCCATGGGTCAACTTGGGGACCACATGGAGCCACTTTGGAAGGAAAATGACATTAATATCTTTTTATTTAATGTTAAAGTAAAAATGTCACAAACCTGAGTTATTTTACTAAAACAATTTTTAAGTGGGGATATAAAAGTCATATTTTTTGACTATAAATATTCATTATAAATCTAAAAAAATTTCCTACATCATGATATTTTTTATATAATTTTTAGACATTAAATAAATTAAATTATTTAAAACATCATGATGATGCAACGATTACCACATTATATTACGATTTAAATAAAATGAAAATATAATGTAAACACTAAGACCTACACATGTAAAAAACCTATTGGATGAGTATATTTAGAACTCCTATCACCTTATTCTCTAAATATATAATCTTGTGACCTTTTAAATCCGAAAATAATTTTATCATAAAGTAACCTTTTATGACTTTCCAAGAATGCCTCTCCTCTCCTCATATAAAAGGCCCCCAACTCTACCTCCATACACACACCTCTCAAGCATTTGGTTCGGCCAATATCTTCTCATTTGGTCTCTCCACATTCCACTCTTACTCCTAGAAGCCTCACTTTGGGCATAAGTCTTCCCATGGAAGCCTTTGAGCTCAAATCAAAAAGAGTTACCCGTTTTAAAGGTAGCGTTTTCGCTTGTGTTCTTATGATTTATTTTTCTTCTCCAACCCCCTAAACTCTTTTTATTAATTTCTTTTGTAACAACACAAGTATCTTAAATATACTAGGATTTTTTTATAAGAAGTATTCGAGCTACATTTACACACACATATATCTAATGGTTAAAGAACATATTGTTTCTGTGGATGGTGAATTTCTGCCTCACGAAACAATGATTGTTCAACACCCATATAACACCTTAAAAGGTGGCCATTAAGATGTCACTATATTTATACATGATATATAATATGTTTATGTTTTACTTAAGCTTGTGAATTTTTCATTTATGGAGTACATTTATGGATTCCATTATGGGTAAACACGATAATTTCATTTTAGGAAGTGCGGACTACCGCCCCCTCAAAGTGATTTGATTCGTTAATGCCATATGTGGGATGTATAAAAGATGAATTTAAAGTTATTATATATGATGTTATAAAGGAAGTATAATATACCTATATACCATTATTATTTCTTTCTATTAAATTATGAGATAGAAATGAAAGTACCGTTCATGTGTACGTACGGCTTACCGTCTCCAAGAACGGTGCATTTCATTTCTTATCTCCAAATGTAATGTACTATTATAAGTACATATATATAATGGATAAATATTATGTAAAATAAATCTAAATGATGAATAAAATTCTGGAATTAAAATATACATTTCTTTCATTTAGTTTTAATTCCATTAATATGACATAGAAATGAATGTAGCATTCATGCGTACATACAACTTACCGTCTCCATGAACGGTGCATTTCATTTCTTACCTCTAAATGATTATGTAATATTATAAATACATGTATATGCTGGATATATATGATATATATGATATCCAAATCATGAATATCATTCTGGACATAATGAACCTTTGACCACACGAACAACATGTAATTGTAAGAAGTCTACTTTCGACTTAAGAACCAAATATCGACAAAAAACATTATTAACTTAAATGATTAAATAATGTTTATAACATGGAGAATATGTGATATAAAAGGGATAATGAACTTGAAAAAGGTTCTTAATCTAGTATAAATTAACTCATGTTATTATTTAGGACGTTAAAGAACGATCGAGTCAAGTCAGACCCGAGGTAAGGGACTTCGTCTCAATCTCCTTTCATGGATTAATATTTCGTTTTATATAGAACTTTCTTTTATATAGGGTATAATCCCCTTTGACTTTTAATTTTATACAAAAGGAATCTTTTTCTACGAAGTGTTTTACAAAATGAAAAAAGGGAATGTTTCTTTTAACGTATGCGATGACAACAACCTTTTCCGCCGCCGTGAGTATTATTTGGTCTTTGGATTCCTCAACAAGCCATAATGTTTTTAAAATGAAATAAATACCATATACCCTTCTATGTAATTTGGTATTGGAAATGGTTTTTATAATGGATTTGTTATGTCAATATATTTATCTGATATACTGTGATCAAAGTGTGGAAATGTTTTCTTTCCATTATATGTGTTTTATGTCTTATGATTTTATAATGGTACTTGGACATTTGATGGGTGGTTACATGATAAAACATATGATGGGTGGTGTCATGAATACTAGGATGGGTGGTTACGTTATAACCTCCAATGCATTGGGTATGGAAGTTGGCCATATGGCTATTTCATTAAGTGATATGTGTGGAAGTCGACCGTATGGTTATTCCATTTAAGTATGTTTATGTCCCAAGTTACATTTATATGTTATGTGATCTTTATATGGGTTTTATGGTAATATTTTTTTTACAAAAGGATAAGTAATGATCTTTTATTCAGTGAAGATTTTTTACTACTTCATAAAGGTGAAAAGTATTACATTGATAAAGTATACATGGTTTACTTGTTGTTTTGATAAACTAATAGTTTTCAATCTTTGTGTATCCCTTACTGAGCTATTCATGCTCACCCCATGTTTTTTTGAAATGTTTTTCATAGGACGTAATGTGGAATAGGGTCAAGTATGGGATTAAGGGAAAGTCATGCTATATAAAATAAGGAACTAGACATGTTTCTTTTTAATAGTTTTTATTATATGGAAACATAGTAGAAGTTTCTACTTTGTAATCTTTTGAGATGTAATAGTTATGTCCTAATTCACTAAAACTCTAAACCTGAAAGGATCCTCAATGTGAATTATTCATTTAATTCAATATTATGTAAGGTTTAAGGACGAGGACTTATAGTTGGTATCATTGGTCTGTTTAGACAACTTTAGGAGTTAGAAATTTGTTAAATTGTACGTTAATTTATGGTATGATTGAAATGATACAGCATTTACAGATTACCATGTTACATCACCTAAGGTATTTCAGTGTTAAGAATGGTTTTTCGTAGAGGAAACAGAGAAGTTTTTTTGGGAAGGCATACTGAGGTAAATGACCTTACAAATCAGCATACTGAGATGGTAAGAATCATAATTGAGAAGTTTACTACAGTGATAGCTCAGTTGAATTAGGTGATAAATGGTGGTTGTGTTATTGATGATATTTTGGTGTTTTCTAAAGGTAAAGAGGAGCTTGAAAGTCATTTATGGGTGATCATGAAAACCTTAAAAGAAAATAAACTGTATGGAAAATTCATCAAGTGTGAGTTTTGGTTACAAAAAATTTATTTCCTTGGTCACATTGTTTCAAAAAATGGCATAACTGTTGATCCTACTAAAACAAAAGTTGTTGAATAATGGCCAAGACCAACAAATGTAACCGAGATCTGTAGTTTCCCTGGATTGACAAGTTACTACCAAAGGTTTTTTGAAAATTTTTCATGAATATCTAGTCCAATGACTAAGCTAACTCGGAAGGGTGTTAAGTTTATCTGGACAAAATAATGTGATGATTGTTTTTAGGAGTTGAAAAGAAGATTGGTGAATGCTCCAGTTTTGGCACTTCCTTCCAGGAATGGTGAGTTTGTTATATACAGTGATGCTTCGTTGAAGGGACTTGGCGGTGTCCTTATGCATAATGATCAGGTAATTGAATATGCTTCACATCAGTTGAAAACTCATGAGGTAAATTACCCTACACGTGACTTGGAATTAGCTGCTATTGTTTTTCCTCTAAAAATTTGGAGGAATCATTTTTATGGAGTAAAGTGTGAAATATATACTGATCACAAAAGTTTAAAGTATATATTCACTCAGAAATAATTGAACATGAGACAGAGGAGATTGCTATAATTAATCAAGGATTATGATATTACAATTCATTACCATCTGGGAAAAGCAAATAAAGTGGCTAATGCTTTGAGTTGAAAAAGTAATACTTCATTAACCATTCTATGTTTGGAATGAGATTCCTTGGTTTTAGATTTGATGAACTTTGGAATAGAATTTTTTAGTGCAGGAAGTTCTTCTGTTTTGTTTCAGGTATCAGTGAGATCATCCCTATCAGACAGAATTAAGAAAGCATAGAGGGAAGACAGTGAGTTGTAGAAAAAGGTAGAGCTGGTTCAGAAGGGTATGTTTCCTGAATTCAACATTGATAATGATTGTGTTTTTAGGTTTGGGAATAGATGATGTGTGCCTAATGATTCACAGTTGAAGAATGAGTTGTTATGTGAGGCTCATAGTTCCCCGTTTTCAGTTTATCCTGGCAGTACTAAGATGTACAGAGATCTGCGGGAGTATTACTGGTGGGATGGAATGAAAAGAGATATTTCTGATTTTACTGTGAAGTGTTTGACTTGTCAGCAGGTTAAAGCAGAGCAGCAGTTACAGAAAGTGATGCATCAGCCTTTACCAGTTCCATAGTCGAAATGGGAAAATATATCCATGGACATTGTTGTGAGATTACTGAAGACATATAGAGGTAATAATGCAATCTGGGTTATTGTTGATTGATTGACTAAATCTACTCATTTCCTTCCTATTCGATATACTTTGTCTCTAGATCAACTTACTCAGTTGTATCTTAAAGACATAGTTAGGTTGCATGGAGTTCCCCTATCCATTGTACCTGGTTGTGATCCCAGGTTAACTTCTAACTTTTGGAAAGGCCTTATGAAGTCGTTGGGTACTGAATTAAATTTTAGTAAAGCTTTTCATCCTTAGTCAGATGGGCAGTCAGAATGAACAATTCAGACTTTGCAGTATAAGCTACGTGCTTGTTAGATGGATTATCAGGGAAGTTGGGACCAACATATTTCTTAGGTTGAGTTTTCTTATAATAACAGTTTTCATTCCAGTATACAGATGGCTCCATTTGAGGCATTATATGGGAAGCAGTGTCGAACTCCAGCTTTTTGGGATGAAGTGGGTGAAAGGAAGCTGATGGGACCAGAATTGGTAGAATAGATGGTAGACAAGGTTCAGTTGATTAAGAAACACATGAGAATAGCTCAGAGCAGACAGAAAAGTTATGCGGATAACTGGAGGAAGGATCTATCTTTTGAGGTAGGTGATCATGTTTTTCTCAAGGTTTCTCCATTGAAGAGTGTGATGCGATTTGGTAAGAAAGGAAAGATGAGTCCAAGGTTCATTGGACCATATGAAATTCTGGAGAGAGTTGGATAAGTTGCATATAGAGTGGCATTACCTCCGAGTTTATCTCAGGTACACAATGTTTTTCATGTTTCGATGTTGAGAAAGTATATGCAAGATCTATCTCATTTTTTGAACCCGAAGGTAGTTCAGTTGGAAGAAAATCTATCTTATGAAGAACATCCAGTCCAGATTCTTGACTGAAGAGAGCAGGTGTTGAGAAATAAGGTCATTCACCAGGTAAATGTTTTGTGAAAAAACCATATGGTTGACAAGGCAATGTGGGAATCTGAAAATGCTACGAGGGATAAATACCCCAACTTATTTTGATAAGTGAATAAAATTGCGAGGACACAATTCTCAAAAGGGGGGAAGGATGTAACATCCCAGGTAAATAAAGAATAAAACATTTTAATATTTTTTAATATTTACGAATTAAATATTAATTTTACTTTAAAGGGGTTGCTATGTTGGATAGCATACCCGATACGCAACAAAGAGTTTCATTGAAATCTTACGTTGCACACTAGTAATAAAATAATATTCTTTTAAATGGTAGTTAACACATAGCAGTTTTATTGGTGTTAATGGATAGAAATAACTAAAATATGATTATATATGTTTTTTAAATGTTTTTACATTTATCCAATAAAATTTAAAGGCTTAAAATACGGAAAGAATTCAATTTTAGGCATATATACCCTAATTTTCACTAAAGGTTCATTTATCGCCTTTTGATGGTGAAATATCATTAAATATAGTTTTGGTCACTTTTATAAATTCTATTGGACCAAATAAAACTCTTCTTTACAATCGGGACATCAAAATTTACTTTGTGTAAATTTTAGGTATTTTTCCGATAAAGTTCATTTTTTAATGAATAGTGAAAAATGTTGTATTTTAATTCAAAAAATCTTTTTAATATAATTTATTTATATGATTAGATAATCTTTTGATTTGGTTTTATAGTTTAATTAGAATATATTTTTACTATTTAATCCAATAGTGGTTGTTGGAATTAATTTCACTTTGAAATTGGACTTAAACTAGTGTCAATCTTTTGATACTTATTGTTTCATAAAAACACGCTATTTTCTCTGACAGCGGGAATTAATTATTAAATTAATTAATGAAACTCTTATGTTATTAATTTTTTAAAATAGTCATCATTTTGGAATTCGGAATATCAAATATATCTTAGGGTAATGTTTTGGTATTTTTCTGAAAAACTTCAATTTTTGATGAATACTAAAACCCCTAAGTGGTACTTAAAAAAACCGATTTTTCGTTTAAACGAAATTTTACCACCTCTGTGTTTTGAATTTAAAAAAATCTGACATACATGGATGTCATTAATATGTAAAATTTGGTTCAATGGGATTAAAATAATTTTTTGTGAATAGTAACTTTTATGTTTTCAATCGAGATTAGAGGTAATTAGTGTAATTTAAGGTAAGAATAATGTTTTAATAATATGAAATTAACTTGACAAATGTCCTACCCTTATTTTATGTGTCATGTCCGACCAAGACTATCCATGGGTCATCTTGGGGACCCCATGGAGCCACTTTGGAAGGAAAATGACATTAATATCTTTTTATTTAATGTTAAAGTAAAAATGTAACAAACATGAGTTGTTTTACTAAAACAATTTTTAAGTGGGGTTATACAAGTCGTAATTTTGACGATAAATATTAATTTGAAATATAAAAAGATTTACTACATCATTATATATTTTTTATAATTTTTAGACATTAAATAAATTAAATTATTTATGACATCATGATGATTCAGCGATTACCTCATTATTTAACGATTTAAATAAAATGAAAATATAATGTAAAATATAAGACCTAAACATGTAAAAAAACCTATATTATAAGTATATTTCGAACTCCTATCACCTTTTCCTAGAAATATATAATTTTGGGACCTTTTAAATCCTAAAAACATTTTATGATAAAGTAACCTTTTATAACTTTCCAAGAGTGCCCCTCCTCTCCTCTTATAAAAGGCCCCCTCCTCTACCTCTTTACCCAAGCCTCTCAAGCATTCGGTTAGGACATGATCTGACCATTTGGTCTCTCCAAATTCCTCTCTTACTCCTAGAAGCCTCACTTTGGGCAGAAGTCTTCCCAAGGAAGCATTTGAGCTCAAATCAAAAATAGTTACCCATTTTAAAGGTAGTGTTTTCTCTTGTGTTCTTATGTATTATTTTTCATATCCAACCCCCTAAACTCTTTTTATTCATTTATTCTGTAAAAAAACAATTATATTAAATATACTAGGATGTTGTTATAAGAATGATTCGAGCTACACTTACACACACCTACATCTAATGGTTAAAGAACATACTGTTTCTATGGATGGCGAATTTCTGCCTCACGAAACGATGATCGTTCAAAACCCATATAACACCTTCAAAGGTGGACATTAAGATTTCCCTATATTTATAAATGATATTTAATATGTTTATGTTTTACTTAAGCTTCTGAATTTTTCATTTATGGCATACCTTTATAGCTTCCATTATGGGTAAACACGATAATTTCATTTTAGGAAGTGCGGACTACCGCCCCCTCAAGGTGATTTGATTCGTTAATGCCATATGTGAGAAGTATAAAGGATGGATTTAAATTTAATATATATAATGTTATACTGGAATTATAATATACATTTATATCATTATTATTTCTTTCCATTAAATTTTGAGATAAAAATGAAAGTAGCGTTCATGCGTACGTACGACTTACCGTCTCCATGAACGGTGCATTTCATTTCTTATCCCCAAATGTAATGTACGATTATAAGTACATATATATAATGGATATATATTATTTATGTTACATATAAATTATGAATATAGTTCTGGAATTAAAATATACATATCTCTCATTTAGTTTTAATTCCATTAATATGACATAGAAATGAATGTAGAGTTCATGCGTACGTACGGCTTACCGTCTCCATGAAAGGTGCATTTCATTTCTTACCTCTAAATGATTATGTAATATTATAAATACAGGTATATGATGGATATATATGATATATATGATATAAAAATCAGGAATATCATTCTGGATATAATGAACCTTTGACCACACAAACAACATGTAATTGTAAGAAGTCCACTTTCGACTTAAGAACCAAATATCGACAAAACAAAAATTATTAACTTAAATGATTAAATAATGTTTATAAAATGTCAATAAGTGATATAAAAGGGATAATGAACTTGAAAAAGGTTCTTAATAAAGTATAAATTAACTCAAGTTTATTTTTCAGGATGTTAAAGAATGATCGAGTCAAGTCGGACCCGAGGTAAGGGATTTCGTCTCAATCTCCTTTCATTGAGGAATATTTCGTTTTATAGAGAACCTTCTTTTATACAGTGTATAAACCACTTTGACTTTTAATTTTATACAAAATGAATCTTTATCTATGAATCGTTTTACAAAATGACAAAAAGGAAGGTTTCTTTTAATGTACGCAGTGACAACGACCTTTTCCACCGCCGCAAGTATTATTTGGTCTTTGGATTCCTAAATAAGCTATAATGTTTTTAAAATGAAAAAATACCATATCCTATTTATGTAATTTGGTATTGAAAATGGTTTTTATAATGGATTTTTTATTTCAATATATTTATGTGATATATTGTGATCAATGTGTGGAAATGTTTTCTTTCCATTATATTTGTTCTATGTCATATGATTTTATAATGGTACATGGACATTTGATGGGTGGTTATGTGATAAACCATATGACGGGTGGTGCAGTGAATACCAGGATGGGTGGTTACGTTATAACCTCCAATGCATTGGGTATGTAAGTTGGCCGTATGGCTATTCCATTAAGTGATATGTGTGGAAGTTGACCGTATGTTTATTACATTTAAGTTTGTTTATGTCCCAAGTTACCTTTATATGCTATGTGATCTTTATATGGGTTTTATGGTAATATTTTGGTTACAAAAGGGTATGTAATAAACTATTATTCAGTAAAGAGTTTTTACTACTTCATAAAGGTGAAAAGTATTACTTTGATAAAGTATACATGGATTACTTGTTCTTTTGATAAACTAACAGTTTTCAATCTTTGTGTATTCCTTACTGAGCTTTTCATGCTCACCCAAATTTTTTTTAAATGTTTTTCCTAGGAGTTAATGTTGAATCGGGTCAAGTATGGGATCAAGTGAAAGTCATTCTATATAAAACATGGAACTAGACATGTTTGTTTTTAAGAGTTTTTATTCTATGGAAACTTAGTAGAAGTGTCTACTTTGTAATCTTTTGAGATGTAATAGTTATTTCCTAATTCTCTAAAACTCTAAACCTGAAAAGATCCTCAATGTGAATTATTCATTTAATTCAATATTAAGTATGGTTTAAGGCCGGGGCCTTATAGTTGGTAGCATAGTTCGGTTTAGACAACTTTAGGAGTTAGAAATTTGTTAAATTATAAGTTAATTTATGGTATGCTTGAAATGATACAGCATTTAGAGATTACCATGTTTCTTCATCTATGGTATTTCAGTGTTAAGAATGGTTTTTCGTAGAGGAAACAGAGAAGTTTTTTTGGAAAGGCATACTGAGGGAAATGACCTTCCAAATCAGCATAATGAGATGGTAAGAATCATAATTAAGTAGTTTACTGTAGTGATGGCTCAGTTGAATCAGGTGATAAATGGTGGTTGTGTTATTGACGATATTTTGGTGTTTTCTAAAGTTATATAGAAGTATTAAAGTCATTTAAGGGTGATCTTGAAAACCATCAAAGAAAAGAAATTGTATGGAAAATTCATCAAGTGTGATTTTTTGTTACAAAACATTTATTTCCTTGGTCACATTGTTTAAAAAAACGGCATAAATGTTGATCCTACTAAAACAAAAGTTATTGAATAATGGACAAGAACCAAAATGTAAGCGAGATCCGTAGTTTCCTTGGTCTGATGGGTTACTAATGAAGGTTTGTTGAAAATTTTTCATGATTATCTAGTCCAATGACTATGCTAACTCAGAAGGCTGTTAAGTTTATCTAGACAAAAGAATGTGATGATTGGTTTTAGGATTTGAAAAGAAGATTGGTGAATGCTCTAGTTTTGGCACATCCTTCCAGGAATGGTGAGTTTGTTATATACAGGGATGCTTCATTGAAGGGACCTGGTTGTGTCCATATGCAGAATGATCAGGTAATTGCATATGCTTCATATCAGTTGAAAACTCACAAGGTAAATTACCCTAAACATGACTTTGAATTAGATGCTATTGTTTTTGCTCTAAAAATTTGGAGGCATCTTTTGTATGGAGTAAATTGTGAAATATATACTGATCAAAAAAGTTTAATGTATATATTCACTCAGAAAGAATTGAACATGAGAGAGAGGAGATGTCTAGAATTAATCAATGATTATGATTGTACAATTCATTACAATCTGGAAAAAGAAAATAAAGTGTCTAATTCTTTGAGTCGAAAAAGTAATGCTTCATTAACCATGCTACGTTTGGAAAAAAATTCTTTGGTTTTTGATTTTATGAACTTTGGTATAGAAGTTGTTGGTGTATGCTGTTCTTCTGTTTTGTTTCAGTTATCAGTGAGGTTATCCCTATCAGACAGAATTAAGCAAGCACAGAGGGAAGACAGTGAGTTGCAGAAAAAGGTAGAGCTGGTTCAGAAGGGTAAGTTGCTTGAATTCAACATTGATAATGATTGTGTTTTGAGGTTTGAGAAGTGATTATGTGTGCCTGGTGATTCACAGTTGAAGAATGAGTTGTTATGTGAGGCTCATAGTTCCCCGTTTTCAGTTTATCCTGGAATTACTAAGATGTACAGAGATCCGTGGGAGTATTACTGGTGGGATGGAATGAAAATAGATATTGCTGATTTTACTGTGAAGCGTTTGAATTGTTAGCAGGTTAAAGTAGAGTGATAGTTATCGAAAGGGATGATTCATCCTTTACCAGTGCTAGAGTGGAAATGAGAAAATATATCCATGGACTTTGTTATGAGATTACCGAAGACATCTATAGGTAATAATGCAATCTGGGTTATTGTTGATCAGTTGACTAAACCTGCTCATTTCCTTCCTATTCGAGATAATTTGTCTCTAGATCAACTTTCTCAGTTGTATCATAAAGATATAGTCAGGATGCATGGAGTTCCCCTATCCATTGTATCTGATCGTGATCCCAAGTTTATATCTAACTTTTGGAGAGGCCTTTGGAAGTCGTTGGGTACTGAATTAAATTTTAGTACAACATTTCATCCTCAGTCAGATGGGCAGTCAGAACGAACAATTCAGACTTTGAAGGATATGCTACGTGCTTGTTCGATGGATTATCAGGGAATTTTGGACAAACATCTTTCTTTGATTGAGTTTTCTTATAATAACAATTTTCATTCCAGTATACAGATGGCACCGTTTGAGGCATTATATGGGAAGCACTGTCGAACTCCAGCTTTTTGGGATGAAGTGGGTGAAAGGAAGCTGATGGGACCATAATTGGTAACAGAGATGGCAGAAATGGTTCAGTTGATTCTGAAACACATGAGAACACCTCAGAGCAGACAGAAAAGTTATGCGGATAACCGGAGGAAGGATCTATCTTTCGAGGTAGGTGATCATGTTTTTCTCAAGGATTCTCCATGGAAAAGTGTGATTCGATTTGGTATGAATGGAAAGCTGAGTCCAATGTTCATTGGACCATATGAAATTCTGGATATAGTTGGATCAATTATATACAGAGTGGCATTACCTCCGAGTTAATCTCAGGTACACAATGTTTTTCATGTTTCTATGTTGAGAAAGTATATGCCAGATCCATCTCATGTTTTGAGCCAAGAGGTAGTTCAGTTGGAAGAGTATCTCTCTTATGTAGAACAACCAGTCTAGATTCTTGACCGAAGAGAGCAGGTGTTACAAAATAAGGTAATTCACCAGCTAATGGTTTTTTGGAAAAACCATATGGTTGAAGAGGCAACATGGGAATCTGAAAATTCTATGAGGGATAAATAGCCCCACTTATTTTGATAAGTGAATAAAATTGTGAGGATGCAATTCCCAAAAGGGGGAAGGATGTAACATTCTAGGTAAATAAAGAATAAATCATTTTCATATTTAATAATATTTACAAATTAAATTTTAATTTTACATTAAAGGGGTTTCTATGTTCGATAGCGTACCTGATACGCAACAAAGAGTTTCATGGAAATCTTACGTTGCAAACTAGTAATAAAATAATATTATTTTAAATGGTAGTTAACACATAGCCATTGTATTGAATGGAATGGATAGAAATAACAAAAATATGATTATATATGTTTTTTAAATATTTTAACATTTATCCAATAAAAGATAAAGGCTTAAAATACAGAAAGAATTCAATTTTAGGCATATATACCCTAATTTTCTCTAAAGGTTCACTTATCGCCTTTTGATGGCGAACCATCATTAAATATAGTTTTGGTTACTGTTATACATTCTATTGGACCAAATAAAACTCTTCTTTATAATCGGGACATCAAAATTTACTTTGTGTAATTTTTTGGTATTTTTCCGATAAAGTTCATTTTTTAATGAATAGTGAAAAATGTTGTATTTAAATTCAAAACCACTTTTTTATATAATTTATTTATATTATTAGATTATCTTTTGAATTGGTTTTAGAGTTGAATTATAATATATTTTTACCATTTAATCCAATATTGGACTTTGGAATAAATTTCACTTTGAAATTGGACTTAAACTAGTGTCAATCTTTTGATACTTATTGTTTCATAAAAACACGCTATTGGCTCTGACACTGGGAATTAATTATTAAATTAATTAATGAAACTTATATGTATTGAATTTTGTAATATAGACATCATTTTTTAATTCAGAATATCAAATATATCTTAGGGTGAAGTTTTTGTATTTTTCTGAAAAACTTCAATTTTTGATGAATAGTGAAACCACTAAGTGGTACTTAAAAAAACTGATTTTTCATTTAAATGAAAATTTAACACCTCTATGTTTTGAATTTCAAAAAATACGAAATACATGGCTGTCATTAAAAAGTAAAATGTGGTTCAGTGAGATTAAAATAATTTTTTGGTGAACAGTAACTTTTAAGTTTTTAATCGCGATTAGAGGTAATTAGTGTAATTTATGATAAGAATAATGTTTTAATAATATGAAATAAACTTGAAACATGTCCTACCATTATTGGATGTGTCATGGCCGACCAATACAATCCATGGATAAACTTGGGGACCTAATGGAGCCACTTTGGAAGGAAAATGACATTAATATCTTTTTATTTAATGTTAAAGTAAAAATGTCACAAACATTAGTTATTTTACTAAAATAATTTTTAAGTGGGGTTATACAAGTCATATTTTTGACGATAAATATTAATTAGAAAGATAAAAATATTTCCTACATCATGATATTTGTTTTATAATTTTTAGACATTAAATAAATTAAATTATTTATGACATCATGATGATGCATGGATTACCTCATTATTTAACGATTTAAATAAAATGAAAAGATAATGTAAAATATAAGACCTACACATGTCAAAAACCTATTGGATTAGTAAATTTCGAACTCCTATCACCTTTTCCTAGAAATATATAATTTAGGGAACTTTTAAATCCGAAAATAATTTTATGATAAAGTATCCTTTTATAACTTTCCAAGAGTGCCCCTCCTCTCCCCTTATAAAAGGCCCCCACCTCTACCTCCTTACCCACACCTCTCAAGCCTTTGGTTAGGACAATATCTGTCCATTTGGTCTCTCCACATTTCTATATTACTCCTAGAAGCCTCACTTTGGGCATAAGTATTCCCAAGGAAGCCTTTGAGATCAAATCCAAAAGAGATACCCGTTTTAAAGGTAGTGTTTTCTCTTGTGTTCTTATGTTTTATTTTGCTTCTCCAACCCCCTAAACTCATTTTATTACTTTATTTTGTAACAACACCAGTATTTTCAATATAATAGGATGTTGTTATAAAGGGTATTCGAGCTACACTTACACAAACCTACATCTAATGGTTAAAAAACATATTGTTTCTTTGGATGGCGAATTTCTATCTCACGAAACGATGAGTGTTCAACAGCCATATAACACCTTCAATGGTGGCCATTAAGATGTCACTATATTTAAAAATGATATATAATATGTTTATTTTTTACTTAAGCTACTGAATTTTTCATTTATGGCATACCCTTATGGCTTCCATTATGGGTAAACACGATAATTTCATTTTAGGAAGTGCGGACTACCGCCCCCTCAAAGTGATTTGATTCGTTAATGCCATATGTGGGAAGTATAATGGATGTATTTAAAGTTATTATATATGATGTTATATTGGAATTATAATATACCTTTATATCATTATTATTTAGTTCAATTAAAGTATGATATAGAAATGAAAGTAGCGTTCATGCATACGTATGACTTACCGTCTCCATGAACGGTACATTTCATTTCTTATCCCCAAATGTAATGTACTATTATAAGTACATATATATAATGGATATATATGATTTATGTTACATCTTAATGATGAATATAATTCTTGAATTAAAATATAAATATCTCTCCTTTAGTTTTAATTTTATTAATGTTACATAGAAATGAAAGTAGTGTTCATGCGTACTTACGGCATACCGTCTCCATGAATGGTGAATTTCATTTCTTACCTCTAAATGATTATGTAATATTATAAATACATGTATATTCTGGATATATATGATATATATGATATCCAAATCATGAATATCATTTTGGATATAATGAAACTTCAACCACACGAACAACATGTAATTGTAAGAAGTCCACTTTCGACTTAAGAACCCAATATCAACAAATCAAACATTATTAACGTAAATGATTACATAATTTTTATAACATTTCAATAAGTGATATAAAAGGGATAATGAACTTGAAAAATGTTCTTAAGAAATTAGAAATTAAATCAAGTTTATTATTCAGGACGTTAAAGAATGATCGAGTCAAGTCAGACCCGAGGTAAGGGACTTCATCTCAATCTCCTTTCATTGAAGCATATATCGTTTTATACAGAACTTTATTTTATAACGTGTATAAACCCTTTTGACTTTTGATTTTATAAAAACTGAATCTTTTTCTACGAAAATTTTTACAAAATGACAAAAATGAATGTTTCTTTTAATGTACGCGGTGAAAATAACCTTTTCTGCCGCCGCGAGTATTATTTGGTCTTTGGCTTCCTCAACAAGCCGTGATGTTTTTAAAATGAAATAAATACCATATACTCTTTTATGTATTTTGGTATTGAAAATGGTTTTTCTAATGGATTTGTTATATCAATATATTTGTGTGATATATTCTGATCAAAGTGTGGAAATGTTTTCTTTCCATTATGTTTGTTTTATGTCTTATGATTTTATAATGGTACTTGGACATTTGACGGGTGGTTACGTGATAAACCATATGATGGGGAGTGCCGTGAATAACAGGATGGGTTGTTAAATTATAACCTCTGATGCATTGCGTATGGATTTCGGCCGTATGGCTATTACATTAAGTGATATGTGTGGAAGTCGACCGTATGGTTATTCCATTTAAGTATGTTTATCTCCAAAGTTACCTTTATATGTTATGTGGTCTTTATATGGGGTTTTTGGTAATATT
Organism: Viscum album; assembly: GCA_963277665.1. Taxonomy (NCBI): domain Eukaryota; kingdom Viridiplantae; phylum Streptophyta; class Magnoliopsida; order Santalales; family Viscaceae; genus Viscum; species Viscum album. Next base: position 1,526,916,886 of record OY728163.1, on the reverse strand, counting down.
TTGGTTACAAAAGGGTAAGTAATGATGTTTTATTAACTAAAGTGTTTTTACTACTTCATAAAGGTGAAAAGTATTACTTTGATAAAGTATACATGGTTTACTAGTTATTTTGATAAAATAACAGTTTCCATTCATTGTGTATCCCTTACAGAACTTTTCATGCTCACCCCAAGTTTTTTTTAAATGTTTTTCATAGGACTTAATGTGGAATAGGGTCAAGGATGGGATCAAGGGAAAGTCATGCTATATAAAACATGGAACTTGACATATTTCTTTTTAAGAGTTTTTATTCTATGGAAACTTAGTAAAAGTGTCTACTTTGTAATCTTTTGAGATGTAATAGTTATGTTCTAATTCTCTAAAAATCTAAACCTGAAAAGATCCTCAATGTGAATTATTCATTTAATTAAATATTAAGTAAGGTTTAATGTCGGGGCCTTATATATCTAATGTGGTGTAATGTGATCTTCAGTGATGTAATATAACTTTTGTGCTATATGAATAGTTACCCATTCAAATTCATTCCCACATTGAAGTGGAACATGAAAGATAATTCTATACAATGTTCAATGTTGAAAACCCTTCTCAGAAGTAATTTGATAGGATAATCTACCATATAAACTACACACCAAACACATATTCTCATGACAACATGAATGTGACATGTATGAATATTCCACCCCTTGAACATACTATAAAATATCTGGGATATCCTATTCATCGAGCCACATTTTTACATACATGTGTTCTCATCTAATTGGTGTACTACCCTTGGCATATAGGTAATATTCACATTTTTATATTTAGGTAAAATAAAACACTTTGTCATGAATTTTTTTATGAGGAATAATTCAATTATTGTTCAACAAATTACTTCAGCCTATTATTTTCTAACAATTTAATAAAATAATATGTTCCATGGTAATTATAAATTATAAAACATTAATATTATTTATTTAATATTAAATTTTACATTGAAAATTTATCACCATCACTCATCCTCCTTAAGTAGATGGCCAGTCTATGAGGACTTTAAAACCATATAGGATTCGATGAGATGCTCTTCCCTAGATATCTAAGGTGGTTGTAACTAAAATAATCATCTATTCAATATTTCATTCAATAATGATTCAAATATGGAATTATGTGGGAAAATCAAACTTAATTTTATGAAGTTAGAAAAATGAATCTATTGGGACATTAGATATCGGAAAAAAATGCGGAGAAAGAAAAAGCTACTCATTACCACATCAAGGATTGGTAAAGTTTAAAAAAGGCTTCTACTAACAATCCTAGCGAAGATCGAGATTCTGTTATTGGTGAGAATTTATTCATGTTAATATTTCTACTGAAGAATGTTATGATACACTTGATGAAGGGAAATGTGATCCCTTAGAATATTGTCCCCTTTAAGATTCTTAATCCAAAAGGACTATAGAATATTTCATGACACATCCACTAAACATATGTTAAGATAAAAATTTGGTCCATGTATCTTTTTTGAGGAAGTACATTCTTTATCCCTAACATGTACTAATGTAATAGTATTTTATACTGGACAATGATCATTCATATGAAGAATAATCAGTTGAAATATTGGATCATAGAGATAATGTTATATGGATCATAACTACTCACCTTGTAAAGGTTCCCTAGAGAAACAAATTTTTTTTAATAATAAACATAAAAACTCAAGGATGTTGTGAGGTAGAGATATCCATATTTTTTGTATTAGTGTGATGTAATTTAAAGGTAATTTGTTTTTATGGCAGGTAGAATATAACACCGCCATTGTTTTATATGTATTTCCATTGAAATAATCTTATAGTATTAGATAGCCTAATATACATGAAACAATATGTCTATGTAAATTATAATATATTGACCCTTTATAGACTGGCAATGACTTTATGAAAAATATTTTTAGAGGATTTAAATAATAAAAATTTATAGATTAATTCATAAAAAATAAGTACTTAATTTTCTGTAATGTAATTTTATGCTTGACAAATAATTTTCATCAAAAATATTATTTTTTTTTGTAAAACTATTACCATTATTTTCTAAAATTATTATAAATTTTATTTAGAGGAATGAATATCATTTTTTATATCATCATTCCAATATTATCTTTTGGTGAATTTTTATGTTTTTTGTAAAAAAATTATTTTCTAGTTAATAGTGAATATAGAATTTTTTTCTAAAACATTCATTAAATCATGTTATGTTTTGAATTTAATATTACTAAAACATAGTTATTATTTAATTATAAATAATATAATTATTTATAATTTAAACATAATTGTCTTTATTTTGGTATAAATTCAATTATGGTCATAATATGTATTTATTTATATACAATCTTTTTGCATGTAAAGTGTTTTTATGTTAATAAATTGATTTATTATTTATTTATTATTAGTTTTAATGAAAATAAAATATTAAAAATTTATGGTAATATTTTACCACTAATTTTATTTCTTTTAAAAATAATTTATAGGAAGTAAATTCAATTTTTTGTTTGAAAATGAATTTTTCTACAAATGGGTTTTCATTGAGTTTTTCACTTTTATATAAAATTGAATTCAACCACATATAGAAATAGAATCAGGTAAAATGGGTTAAAATATTTGAATTATCATAATTTATATATTTTAATAAGGTAAATATATTTTTTATTTATAAATAATAATAACAATATAAAATTTTTGATACCATAGTTAAGGTTAAAATGAGATAACTGAAGGTGTTAAAGTAAGTGATAAGGGTGTGAATGAAAAATAAACATTTTGAATTTTTTTTTTCATTTTTAAATATTATATTTTCTAATATTAAAATAATTATCCATTTTGTACCAATATATCATTAATGTGACCACATTTTATTGAAATATTTTATTTCATTCCTTGTATGTCCCAGACCTCAGTTATAATAGAGAGCCTATTTCATCCATTATTCAAACAAGTAGATACAAAAATATATTACAATAACTAATTAAATATCATAATACATTTCTTACCTTCTTCCATTATCCCTTTCTATTCAACTACATCACTTCATTCAAGGCTTATGTTGTAATCCAAAGGAGGTCTCTCAATGATGAATTATAAAATTTATCTAGGATCCGTCAATTATTTTTCCCACATTATTATAAGCTATTTCATCCATAAAAACATGATTCCTCCATTATCATGAGTATATTAACATTTTAGATTGATTATGGAATAAACTATTCTAACATGTTCCACATCAAATGGTAAATTAACGTATCACTCTTGTCTATGTGTGGTTGAGCACATATATTTAGTGATATGAGTAATTTCCAATCACCATAATTAATGGTTTGATATTATAATGGATCTAATAGATATATTTGGAATTTATAATTTAATAATGATATGGGAAATGATAATTATTATTTAACTTTATTTTATCTATCCGTCGAAAAATGGAAATCATCACACATGCATACATACAGACTACAATCTCAATGAACATATGTAATTAATTTTTATTCAATGTTGTATATTAATGGATAAAAAATTTTATATTACGATTAAATATAACAATTTTTTACATTGTTATGATTTTTCAAAAATGTATCTAGGAACAATGTTTAAGGAGTATAACTTTAGAACAAAATCATACATGACAAATGTAATAGTTAACACCTATAAATGATTATTTAATAAAATAATTGTAAATAATGGGTATTAAAATGTGTTTACTGAACCATATTGATGTACCGAAATATTTTTTAGGAACCACTAAGAGGGTGTTAAAATAATGGTACAATATTTTTAAAAAGTATTTCTTTTTAATTCATCATATATGATTGAATGATGTCATTATCCCTTATCTTTACTTAACACCCTCATCCTATATGAAATAGTAATAAAGGGAACAAAACATATAAGGATTTTAAAAAGTTTTACCAAAATATCTACTCATTACTACAATCAGGTATTACACCTTGATATATATCAATCAATTCATGTAGGATGTTATAACAATGTAAATTCACAATCCACCTAACATTGAGTTCAATAGTGTTCCACTCTTGAGTCACATTACTTATCACAATGATCACAACATCAGAAGTGATTTACAAAAAACACTAGTACATCTTCACTAACCATTGAGTCCCACATGTTGTTATTTATACTACATATCATATTTTTTGAAACATTCCACTGAACTTCATAGACATCAGAGTCACAATATAATCTTATTATTCTCCATAGTATCACTGGAGACTTACAACTTACGAAAATGTATGATCTAGTTATATAAATGTATAAATTGGATTCTGATTTCATCTAAATTTACCCTTGATGTTTTCATTCTCCACAATCAAACCAAACTATGATATATTCTAACGTAAAATCGTAAAAAACATTGGAAAATGAAAGTAATTTGCATAATCCTACTCTCTGTATCCTAAACACCGAATGTTCTGGATTGATTTCAATACACTGATAAGTTAGATACTAATTCCCTCTAAAATACTACATGAACTGGTCTGGAATCACTACCCAATAATGATGAAAAATATATCACATGTTCTCCTCTAAAACCTCTTGAATTTATTACATAACACATGTCTTTATTTAATTCACATTTTAAAAAACATTAAGGGATATGATTACCATATTTTGAACTAGGGGTATTTCATATGCATGCTAAACATAACTACATTAATGTCACAAAATCGTGGTACTATTTCATTTAACCTCAGGCATGAATATAATTTGACATATTTTGTTTCATGTGTACTTCAGATACCAAGAGTATGAAACACATCTCCCTCATTATTATTTAAACAATTTTCAAATTATTCCCGAAAAATCCTCAATATTAATGATGTTTCATAATGCATGAATAAATAATTTCATGGGAATAAAATTCATTATATAGAAATTAATATAATCGATAAGATGAAATTACAATAATATTCCATCTAGATGAAATATTTCCACACCTATGTGAATCAACATTTCAAAAAACAGGAGCCTACATTACTATAATTTCATTCAAGTAGCCAAAAATGCTCAAGAAACTAAAATAAAATGATGGACCTATTATTTTCCCGGTCATTGAGTACCTTATCTTATTAAATTAAATTTTATGTCTCTATAAATTATGTGTTCATATAACTACTACAAATGGATATGTATTTGGTATTAATAGATAATCCATAATAACATAACTCATGGGAAACAACTTACTCGACCACATATGTTCTCTAACCTAATATGTTACTGATGACTATGATAATCACTTACTTCATAAAACATATTTCATTTTCACTGTATCATATTGATCTCTATTCATTACTTAATATTTTAACCATCTAAAAATATCTAAGGTAGTCATGTGGAAACAAACTACATATATGTGTCATCAAACCATAAATCATGAATAAATTCATGAACATGTAGAAAACATTAGGTGGGTGAAGGTAGAATATGAACCCTAGGATGATCTGAAATTTCATATATAAGGGATAAGATAGTGTGCATTATATGCATATTTTCAAAGATGTGGTAAACATACCAATTATACACAATCCCAAAACATTTCTCTATTCAAAATTGAACCACTTAATAAGAAAACATTTTTCCTCCCACTTTAAGAAGTCTGTATTGGGGTCCCCTCCCAATCTCCCACTGACACAGACCTATGCCATTCCTCTACACCACCATTCAACCATGCAGAGTGGAACAACCACTCAAATATTGCTCACCTCCATTTTTTCACAACTTATTTCTCATGAATGAATCCTATCAATGTGGTTATTATTAATTGAAAATTTCTCATGTGGTTGATCCCAAATCCCTTATATTGTAGAAGTGGGACCTCTTTGGGAATATGGATGGAAATTTATTTTAATGTACATCCATATAAAGAGTTAAAAAAATTATTATTATTTCCTAGATATAAATAATCACCTTAAAATACAAAATCCAAACCTGTCAAATATTTATGATGAAAAAAAAATTGATGTAATTTATAATTATCCTATATTTTATGACCTCAATCATTTTTAATTGATGATTTTTATTTATAATCATAAAAATAAGATTAAACTTTATCTATTCACATATTGTAACCATTATTTCAATTCAATGAACCAATTATATATATTCTAGAAATTAATTATAGTTTGATTATCACTATAATTATGTTCAATGTTTTCACGTAAAAATCCTCTAATCATCATAAACAATAACAGGTTAGTCATCCTTGTTGAGAAAAATAAAATTCCCTCAAAGGCCACCTAAATCATCCTCACTGTATTTGTTATAATCTTTATTATGTAAATATGACATTTTTTATTTATCCCCCTTATTGACCTGGAACATATAGTACTATTAGATGAAATATCTTCTCATATCCTCAATTATAAACTGTCTCTCCATTTATAATGATACGTTATATTTTTTTAAAGAACATTTGTTGTACATATCTCAATCCATGTGGGAAACCTCAATGTAATAAAAATAGTGTAAAACCATTATGATTAGTTATATCTATGATCAAAAATATATGTGATACCAATATCACACCATTCATCTCTTCAATAAATGAAATTATGGAAATTATTTATCCTACAATCATATAAATAAACTCATCAATAATTTCAATTATAAAAACATATTACTCCAGATTTTTAGCTCAATATCAACTCTATTTGGGTAAAAATTTTACAACTACATTCATATAATTAATTTTATAGTTACCGTAATATTTATAATAATTTAGATTATTTAATAGCTTCGAATAATATATCCCCCCTAATGGGATGACTCACAGACTATTAATTTCATTCTTGTTAGTAAAAAATCATATATACATACTAATAAAGAGGTACTTGATTGTTCCATTTTAATTTAAATAATACTGAAAGTTCCTCTCAATCATTCATTTTCATTTTTTCATTTTTATATCCATTTTTAAAGAGTTTACATTATCATACATATTCATTATATATTACATATAATTATTCATATCCTGACCAACTTGTTCACACTAATTATTTTGGGTATCCAGATCATCTCTAATACATTTATTCTTATGGTATACAATATTTTCATTTAAAATATTTTTCTTACACATAGATGTAGCATAAATTTTATCGTTCCCCATTTGGTTATATATTTTCAGTTTTTAGCCAATCATCCAAACATTTCTTCTTTGTATTTCAGTCTTTTTGGGCATCCCAAATTGATAATGAGATGTACATGAGTTTGTCTATTTTCTTCTATTATTATATCCTTATTAAATTATTGGTAGCCTCTATAGGTAAGTTATACTTTCCTTCTTTTTCTTTATAACCTTGAAAAATTCATTATCCATATATATTATATGTTTTTGATAATTATTTTGTAATGTCAATGTCAATGTATTTCTTGTCACTGATTTTTTTGGATACTATTAATTTTATATTAACCATGTCCCCATTTATTTCATGCTTATATTTGGAAAATGATATTTTTTTACTAGTAAGAGTAGGTTTTATTCCCAATTATTCCACAACAGTATAAAAATTCTATGATCTTTGATCTTATATTTTATTGAAAAACATATACTGAAAAGTCGTTATTTCAAGTTTTTATAAACCTATACATCATTTTTATAGGAGGATATGGTCTTATTGGAATCTTCCTTTCACCATTAGTTGTAGAAAAATTCACCACTCATATATTCTTGGTCCACATAGATTTGTAAGCATTATTAGTGATATCAGAAATATTGAATTTTTCACAGTCTCTATAATTCTCATTTTTATGATCTCATACATCATTGATTGACATTAAATATTTAAAATCATCAAAATTAAATTCATATTTTACTCCTCACATGTATTAAACAATATGAAAACTGAAATCCCTACTATAAAATGTTATATAAATTAACCATTTTTTAAAAATCATCAAATTGATGTTCAAGAATTTCATCTGACAATCCTACAAAAAACATCACTAATAAAAATTCAATCATTACTGTTGAAAAGAATAAAATTCAGACAAATGAAAAGTTTAACATATAATATTATTGGAATAAATTTGGCTCTGGTATAGATGTAAAATAAATATAAATTTAGACTAACTGGTGTTAGATACTGTATTAAGTAATAAAATAATTAGGTAACGGGTTTATTCTATAATGTAACTTTTTATTGATATTATATATTATTAATTTTACAATGATAAAAATATATGATATATTTATCCCAAATATCATTAATGTTTTATGCATTCCATTTCAAGAGGTTACTTGTTTTAGTTACATTATGATTTTTATAATTACTCTAGTGTTTGAAAGATTGTTTTCAAGGAAAACGAAATTTATATATCTCTTTTATATAAAATATTTTACACAGTGTTAGTATTTTAGTTGAAACTTTTTCAAGGAATTTTCATTTATTCTATAGTGATTTAATTATTTAATATATTATTTTTTTCTATAAAAATTATTTAAAATAAATTTTATATTAATTTTTAAAATGATAGAATTTTTATTTTTTTCCAAAAATATCAATGAAATCACCTTTTTAATGTACACCACATTAATGAATTTTTCCACCAACAAGAATTACCATTACTTTGATGTTTCCATAAATTTGTACATTTTTCTATTAAAATAAATGTTTTCCTTTAATATTTCAGAAATTTATATATTCTAAATTATTTAATTCAAAAAAGGTTATTTTTGTCAATAAATTATCTATAGTTCCTTTAAAGGTATTTAAATCTATAATAACATCCATTGAAGTTTTTTTTTATTTAATAGGTATATAATCTAATTTTAACATATAAATTATTTCTCTATATGGTTTAGGATTATAATGTTACAATCCTTAAGAAACTAATTTTTTTTCAATGCATTATGTTTAGATGTAATGATAAATTTTTAGGATATTTGGGAATATATATTTTTTGATTTTTGATTATGTTTTGTGTGGTGTAATGACCTGAATCTGGAGCCCCTCCACTAGTACCCCCTACCTGGTTCACCACATGACCTCAAGCGCATTTCCCCAAATTCCAGAGGCTTCCGACTAGAAGTGATGGCCTTGGTATGTTATTGGGGAAACTATGCCCTCATTTGGTAAGGTACACAAGGTAAGGAAAACAACAACCAATAGAGGAAGCAGTAACAACATGCATAACAACTGAAACCAAACAGTGGAAGTAATAAATCTATATAGTAATAATGATAATGATGCAGCAAGTACAAGTATCTAAGGAAAACAACAAACACATCAACGTGCTGAAATACAACTAGAAACAAGTACTAAAGAAATAGAAAAATAAAATAGATGAGAAACTCCTCAGCATCGCAAGCCTCAGCTCGGTCCCATGCTCTCCAGCTCCAGTGCAATCAAGAACCTGAAGTGGAAGGCTTCTTGCCCTTATCTATACCTGCAACAACATAGTCTGCTTGGGCCCAAAAGCATAGCCTAAACAGGGTGTGAGATACAATCCCATTATGAAACCACCCAATGTTCTATGCCTAACAGTCAATGAATACATGGAACGTAATAGAACAGGAATCAGTAAAAAGGAAAACACAAGTAGCTACAATCCATAGTTATAACATATAAAGTACTCAAAGAAATTCCATTAAAGCAAGAAGAACAAAAAGGTTACCTCTGGGTAGTTCTCACAGCCTAACCACTATGGTTCAACCTACAAGTACTAGCTACCCTTTGGGAAGCACACACAGTCTCACCCCTCTGGTTCGGCAGGAGAATAGAATCTATGGGGAAGCACTCACCGTCAATTCACCCTATAGTCTCAGATCGTGCTAAAGGCTCTCTGGGGAAGCAATCAACGTCTCATTCCCCCTGTGGCCCACGTCGAGGATCTACAGACCCTATGAGGAAGCACTCATCGTCAATTCCCCCTGTGGTCTCACATTGTATTAAAAGACACTATAGATAATCCCTTACATCTATTATCCATTTGGACTACTACACTAGGTTCTCACAGTCCTATGTGAAACTAACAAGCTCAGTGCTCGTGTAACGTCCAAGTAAACCTCAAGAACTACTTGGATATCAATCTAAGGATCAACAGCATAACAAAGCAATAGTTTCACTATCCTATAACTAGTCATGGCAACCGGAAAAACACTAAACAAGAAGAATAAGTAGGGAAAAGAAACCTGAGAAAATACAAATTACTCTACTCACAATCATAAACCACTACTATAGAAAACAAGAAAAGTAGGAAAACAACAGAGCAAAAATAGGGAACACACAATTACCCATTCAAGGGAATTGGTGGAAATTTCACATAATATTAAACGACTTCCTACAGAAAGGCACAAACCACCTACCTCGATCCTAGGAGATCGATATATGTGAACATCGACGACAGATTTTCCTTAGAACATCGTACATCTGAGAAAACGTCCAAAACACATAAACCACGATATCTTGAAAAGGAGGAGGAATTCGAAAACAAGGCACAAGAAGAACGAAGAACTCACCGCTGCGCTTCCAACGTAATCGACTGTTCTCGAATATGAGAACAGATGGAGAGGTGGGGGCTCAGGGAATATCTGGTCATACGGGTCTCTCTCAGATAAAAAACCTAGAGAAAGGGTGTGTTCTGTCCCTCAGGCACGACCCCAGTGCGTTTAGTGAAAAAATAAAAGTACACAGCGTGTAATTTTAGAGTACACGGCGTGTACTAGGTTTTTCCCATACTCCGCCAAAATCGGCCTCCATGTCACCCCTACACACCGTGTGTGTGGCCCGGGCACGACCATCACACGGCTTCGAGCCGGAGAAGAGTGCACGACGTGTACTTCAAAATTTTCCAGAAACTCATTTTTTCTTAAAAACGCCAGAACAAGATAAGCATACATGAAACGAAGATCTGGGTTCTTACGAACTTCCCCCATTAAAGAAAGTCTTCCTCGAATTTACCTAGCAAGGTGTAGAAGAAGAAAACCCAAATAGCTCCGACCACTGTGATCGTACATCGTCCTCCCTCTCCCAGGTCTCATCCTATACTCGCCCATGCTACCATAGCACCCGTACAAGAGGGACAGAGCACCCACGAAGAACCTTTATTCTGCGATCGACAATCCGGATAGGATGCTCCTAAAACGATGAATCTGCTTCGAGCTCAACCTCCTCGGGCTGAAAGACATGAGACGGATGCAAAAAGTAACATCGGAGTTGAGAGACGTGGAAGACGTCATGCATGGCTCGGTACCTCTATGGTAGCTGCAACTGATAGGCAACCGGCCCAACTCTCTCCAAAACCTCAAACGGCCCGACGTACCATGGTGAAAGCTTACCCTATCTCCGAATCCTTTTGCGTCACAACCTCAGTGTGGCACGCAGGAAAACCTGATCCCCAACCATGAACTCCAAAGGTTGTCTCCACTGATCAGTATAAGACTTCTGTCGAGACTGTGTTGTAGCCATCCTCTTCCGAATCAACTCTATCTACTCAGAGGTCTCCTAAACAAGACAAGGTCTCAACAAAGATTCATCTCCTACCTCCACCCAGCATAAGGTTGATCGGCATGGCCTACCGTAAAAAGCCTCGTAATGTGCCATCTGAATGGTTTCATGGAAAATGTTGTTATAGGAAAACTCCACCAGAGGGATATGCTTCTCTCAAGAACCTCCAAAGTCTAGGATGCAAGCTCGGAGAATATCCTCAAGAACCTGGATCATTCTCTCAGACTGGCCATCAGTCTGAGGATGGTATTCCGTACTCAGAAGTACCTAGGTATCCAAAGCCTTCTGAAGTACCTTCCATAACCGAGAAGTAAAGCGTGCATCCCAATCTGAAACAATAGAGTGTGGAACTCCATGTAGACGAACAATCTCTCTAATTTAATGTCGTCCCAGATCATCGACACTGACAGTCACCTTGATCGGTAAGAAGTGAGAAAACTTTGTGAACCTGTCGACGAAAACCCCAACAACATCGTTCCCTCAAGGCAACCTCTTCAACCCAGTTATGAAGTCCATCAAAAAATCATTCCACTTCCACTCCGGAATGGGTAACTGCTAAAAAGGGCATGCTGGTCGTTGATGCTTTGCATTCACCTGATGACAAGTAGAGAATCTCATGACAAAACCAACAACCTCTTTCTTCATACCTGGCAACCAGTACTGGTGATGAAGATCCTGATACATATTGGTGATGCCAGGATGAACTACCAAAACTAAGGAATGAAAATCCCGCATCACCTCCTTGTGTATGTCTGCTGGCACGCATACGCGTCCCTGGAAATGCAAGATATCATCTTATCCGACTGTCCATCTAGGAAGAGGGTCCTCTCCTGACACACTATCCCGTAGGAATAAGCCTTCTGAGTCTAATAGATGCCTCATCCGTACCCGATCAAGTAGTTTCGATGTAACAGTTACAGAAGATAGGAAGGTCTGTCATTGTCTGCCATGTACCTCCAGATGCATCTCAGAGAACAGAGCCATAAGCCGCCACTCACTGCTGGACTCATGATCTACCTGAATCTGAGTTCTCCTGCTCAACTCATCTACCACTGCATTTCCCGTTCCCATTGTATAGGCAAGCTCAAAATCAAAAGATTGGAGATACTTGACCCACCCGCGCGGTCTTAGATTCAGATCATGCTGAGTGAAGATATACTTGAGACTCTTGTGGTAGGTAAAGACCAAAAAGTGTTCTCTCAGAAGATAGTGTCTCTAATAGTGTAAGTCATGAACAACAGCTGCCAACTCCAGATCGTGTGTAGGGTAGTTCCTCTCATGTGGCCTCAACTACCGAGAACCGTATGCAATGACTCCATCTCCCTGCATAAGCAAAAATCCTAGTCGGATACCTGAAGAATCACAATAAATAGTGTAGCTCTTGCCTGGGTCTGGAAAGACTAGTACCAGTGTTGATTTCAACCTTCCCTTCAGCTCCTGAAAAGATGAATCACAAAGATCTAACCATAAGAACTTCGCCCCCTTGTTGGTCAGTCCTCTCAAAGGTTGTTCTAGGTGTGAAAAGTCCTGAATGAAGCGTCTGTAGTATCCATCCAGCCCTAGAAAACTCCACACCTCAAAAATGTTCTTCGGCTGATCCCAGGAAACTACAGCTCTCACTTTCCCTAGGTCCACAGATACTCCTGCCTCTGAGATGACGTGACCCAAAAAGTGAATCTGATCCATCCAGAAGTTGCACTTCAAGAGTTTATCATAAAGTCGATGCTCTCTCAGTGTACTCAAAACGATCTCAAGATGTGTGGCATGGTCATGTCGAGTGAGAGAGTACACCAATATATCATCCACTAAGACCATGATGAAGGAGTCAAAGAAAGGATTGAACACTCGGTTCATCAGTTCCATGAAAACTTCATCCGCGTTCGTGAGACCGAACAACATGACTGTATACTGTATATACCATACCTGCTCCTAAAGGCTGTCAGAGGGATATCTGATGGTCTAACGCGCAACTGATGATAACCGGACCTCAATTCGATCTTTGAGAACACCCGATCTACTCGAAGCTGATCAAAGAGGTCATCGATCCTTGGCAAGGGATATCAGTTCATGACCGTCAACTGGTTCATCTTCTGCTAATACACACAAAGCCAAAGGGTACCGCCTTCCTTCTTTGCAAACAGGACAGGCAAACACCAAGGAGAAGTACTGGTTTGGATGAAACCCTTTTCCTGAAACTCCTCCAACTGCTTCTTGAGCTCCTGAAACTCATGTGTAGCCATCCTATAAGGAGGAATGGACACCGGTGCTGCTCCTGGCATGAGCTTAATAGAAAAGTAAACCTCATGCTATAGAGGAAAACCCGAAAAGTCCTCTGGGAAGACATCCCTAAATGATCCACCACTAGAAAAATGTCCAACTGCGAAGTCCCTTGATTATCCAGATAATGACTAGCAATCAAGGTCGTCACCCTTCCTAGCACATGATGCTCGAGTCCTACTCGACTCGCCTGTACATCCCATTCACCTCTATGAAGAAAAGATTCACCCTCTGGTGAAACAAAACTCACCTTACGGCGAAAGCAGTCGAAGACTGCCTAGAAGGGAACCATCCAGTCCATCCCGAGAATGAAATCATATCTTGTCATCTCTAGGACATAGAGATCCTATAAGAAATGATACCCTGCAACCTCAAGAGGGCACTCCCTACAATGGAGTGCACTAGATTTCCTTGTCCACAAAGGTGTGTCTAGTTTCCACGAGTCAGCAGAAGAAAAGTTACAGAGCCCGAGGATCTCCATGACAGCAATAGAGATAAAGCTATGAATATCACCAGTATCGAAAAGAGATGAAGATAAAACCGAGGCTACTAAGATCGTACCTCGAACTATAGAAGGGCCGATATCCTGCCCCTGATAGGTCTGCTCCATGGAAAAAGACTGCCTGCACCGCGGCCCTAAGCCCCTAGCCGACCACTCTGATCTGATCCACCTTGCTGGTGCTGAGGGACTGGTGGCTGACCGCCATGACCTCGTCCTTCACCTCGCCCCAAACGGCCGGAAGAACTCCAGTTCCCCGACTGGTGGGAAACTAGTGGGGCTGCTGCTGAACGAGGAGTTATGGAAGAACCCTGGTCACCATCTGCTGGTGAGAAAACCTGGCAGAAACGCTGAAGGTGACCCATATTTCCGCAAGATTGCCACTCTATGGGGTCTCTCTGGCACTGCGGCCTCATGTGCCCTAATCAGCCACACTGGTAGCATATCACCTGGCTACCTGATGATGCATCCCGCTTCCTCGGATCACTGCGCATAGACTCCTTATGGAACTTCTTGGTGTCATCTAGAGTAAAAATAGCTCTGGAAGCAGAATCTCCATTTCTCGCAACTCCGGAGTCTCTCAGGTTAAGCTCTGCAATCAGTTCCTGATTAACAATGGAGGTGATGGAAGTCAACTGGAAGATATTCACCTACGATCAGATCTCCTACCTAATACCATCCTCGAAATTCCTTGCCAAGAACACCCCCTCCCATCCCAGAGGGGTGTGAAACACTACAGCTCAGTGAAACGATAGGAATACTCCATGACAGAATGAGTACCCTGCTATAAGCTCATGAACTCTCGGGCTAGATCGTCCCTCAGGGTCTCTGGGTAGAAGTAGTCATAAAAGACGCGCTAAAACTCTTCCATATCCATAATCTACTAGTGACACACCTGTGACATCACGTCCCACAACCTCTTGGAAGAGTCTCAGAAAATGTAGGTGGAGATCCTGACTTGCCTCTCTGGAGACATCTCCAGATGCTCAATGATAGTCAGCATGGCTTCCAGCCAAGACTCTACAGCCTGAGGTCCTCCTTCCCCCGAGAACATAGGAGGATACTGCTACTGAAAAACCCACATCAAGTCTGCCATAGTCGTGGCAGGAGGCGGTGCTCCTTGGAAGGTCTGCATCATCCTCAAAAAACCATCCCTGAACTGTGCATCAGCACCTACAACTGGTATGACATCCAGTGCCAAGGCTGGCTCGACTGGAGGATCGGTAGGAAGTCCCTGATCAGCTATATCTGGCGTCTGATCACTGCCTGACGACAGACGTACAACCGAAGGATGTCTCAGAGGCATCGCTCTGAAAGGTCAAAATCACACCTTATATTAGAAAAGAAAGGATAGAAAATAGAAGAGTATAAAATGGGAACAGGGGAATGAAAACATGCATGTTTACAAAACACGACTACACGACGTGTATAAAAACTGCACGATGTGTCTTATTAGACCAAAGACATGGGCATGTAACCCTACCCTATAGGTTGTGTGACACCTCAACTACACGACGTGTTGACCAAACAAACAGTGTGTACTTGAAAACTATTCCTCTACCCGAGTCTCCTTCACTAGTAGAAAAATCATTTTTAACGTTGTCAATTTGACGTCGGTTTCTTATAAACTGACGTAAAATATTTTGTGGAGAATTTTTGGCATCGTTTTTTAAAAAAACCAAAGCGAACAAATAAAAAAATATGTTTTGGCGTCGTTTTTAAAAAAACCGACGTGAAAAAATTAAAAAAACGTTATGACATCGGTTTTTATAAAAACCGACACAACTTTTTTTTAAAAAAATTCAGTCCTATATATAATTCCTTAAGCTTTGATTTCACTGGTCATGGAGAAAAAACGGTGTTACAGATCAAATGTTATGGATGTTGGAAGATGATTTTCTCTAAAAGTAGTCTTAATTAAGTCCAAATTTGAAAGGCCATAACTTTTAATCCGTAACTCCGTTTTAGCTCCATGACCAGTCAAATTGCAGCTTAAGGAATTCTATAAAACTTGGTAATTTGTTTTTTATGTTTTGGCGTCGGTTTTCATAAAAAAAGATGCGATAAAAATATTTGATTTTCGTGTCGGTTTTGAAAACAACCGACGCCAAAAATAAATTTATTTTACATTTCACATCGATTTTCATAAAAACCGATGCAAAAAATTTGAAAAAAATTTACAGCCCTATAGATAATTTCCTGTGCTTTTATTGGACTGGTCATGGATCCAATACAGTGTTACGGATCAAAAGTTATGGATGTTGGAAGTTGATCTTCTCTAAAAGAAGTATTAATTAAGTCCATCTTTGAAATGCCATAACTTTTAATCCGTAAGTCCATTTTAGCTCCACGACTAGTCAAACCGAAGCTTAAGGAATTCTCTAAAACCTGGTAAATATCATTTATGTTTTGGCATCGGTTTTCATAAAAACCGACGCCAAAACTGTTTTTTTGTTTTTAGCGTTGGTTTTGAAAAAAAACCGACGCGAAATATATAATTTTTTTTTCTTTTTCGCATCGGTTTATTTAAAAACCGACGCCAAATAGTCCATCCGAAGCTTAAGGAATTCTTTAAAACCTGGAAATTTTTTTTATGTTTTGGCATCAGTTTTCATAATAACAGACGCCAATTTTTTTCATTTTCGCATCGGTTTTGGCAAAAACTGACACCAAAAATAATTTTTTTTACTTTTCGCGTCGGTTTTGAAAAAAAATCGACGCCAAAAACATATTTTTTTATCTTTTTCGCATCGGTTTTTTTAAAAACCGATGCCAAATAGTATTCATCAATACACGGGATCAGAATTTCAATTTTTTTTCACAACGTGTGTTTAACTTTTTAAAATCATGCCTAAATTTTCATACAACCCAATAAAAAATATTTTCATTTACTATATATAAATCCTTTTCTCCTTTATTCATCATTTTCATCCTCTTCGGTTCATCATGTTTTCAACGCGGCATCAATCGTTAATTTGAATATAGTACGTATTCTATTCATTTTTTTCCTTAATTATTAATTTACTTCATTTCTAAGCAACTTGATTAGATTCCATATAATGATGATTTACTTTTATTATCAAGTTAAAAATACAAAACATTCGATGAGATTTACCAAGCATGGTGTAAGTTTAATTATCGATCGTCATTTTCATTATTGCATGAGTTCTACACTAAATATAATATATATGATGATAAACAACATATCATTTCAATGGAAGATCCAAAAAAATTGAATTTTGTTTGAATTATTATGTATATTTTATATCATTTGGTGTATGTGATTTTAATTCATTTTTATCTTTTTTTGTTTAAAACAAGTTGTATCAATAGAAACTTTGACTTGTTCAACTTCCGACGACCATAACTTTTGATCTGTAACTCCGTTTTAGCTCCACGAACTGTCAAATCGAAGAGTAGGAAATTCTCTAAAATATATAAGAATAAAAAATTACTTTTTGGCGTCGTTGATTGTAAAAAACAACACCAAAAATTAGTTTTTTCAATTTATGGCGTCGTTTTTTTTTCGAGAACCGACGCCGAAACTATTATTTCAACTTTTTGGCGTCGGTTTTTATGGAAACCGATGCCAAAAATGACGTGGATGAGTTTATTTAGCCTCTATTTATTTACAAAACAGACACTAAAAACAATTGAAATTTGTTTTTGGCGTCGGTTAACAAAAATCGACTTAAAAAGTCATATTTTTTAAGTTGGTGAATTCAACGTTGGTTATAAAATGACATAAAAAATAAAAAAAAACCGACGTTAAAGACCTTTTTTATACTATTGCTTAGACGGATAACCCACATGGTCTGACATAACGTGAGACTACATGGAGTGTTATAAACACACACGACGTGTACTAGACAAGGCTTCGGTGGCCCGTGTTGTTAAACACACAGCCGTCTACACGGATGAAACTTACACGGTGTGTTCCGGACAAACACGACATTTATAGGTGAAGGTGACACTGTCCCATGTTGTTCGTGACACGGCTGGGCGACTGAACAAGACTACAAGACGTGTGCCCAAAACACACAGGGTGTCTAAGAGAAGGAGACTCTGACCTGTGTTGTTCATGACATGGCTAGGTACCTATAAAGGACTACACGACATGTTCCTTTTAACACGGTGTGTTCTACTCGAGCTTCCCCGACCCGTGTTGTTAGTGACATGGCCGGGTACAAAACTCTGAACTACACTGTGTGTACCAACCGCACATAGCATGTCCCTGAAGTTACGTCCACAACAGCGTGTCCCTACTCACACGGTCAGTGACACGGCCTAAAAACTACATGAACTGTAGTCAAAAAGTACACACTGTGTATTCTGGGTTTTTCTGGGAAGTATCTCAAAAACTGCACAAAAGCACAGAATACACAGAAAACAAGGAAAGGAGGAGCCAATTTCTGATTCGTGAGGGCCCATAACACCTAAAGAATATAAATTTGGCGGACATTTAATCAAATTAGGAAACAAATAATCCTTTAACAAGGCAGCAGAGATTCTATCAATCATCTATCACAACAACATGCATAATCTACATGAAGTCTATCAAAATAGCATGAATTTGCTAATGCACCCTGGATGGCATGGAATGAATGCATGGAATGTGATTCTACAAGTTCCTATGTGATGCATTAGATGGAATACAATCATCTCATTGGGCTGCGACAGAAATAAAACCGCAATCATCAAGAAAATAACAACACAAAGCATGTGAATTACTCTAGGTGAAATCATATCAACCATAAAATCTCAAAACCAACAAACTGCATTTAATGACGTAGTATGGATTTTCCCTGTACACTGGTTAGCTACTCCCGAGAACAACTTAATACCAAGTACCGAATCCATTATATCCCCGGATAAAGTCTCCAAACCGTAAAGCAAGAGAAAAGAATCCCTCTAATACCACTTTTTAATAACCTGAATCCTGAGCCCCTCCACTGGTGCCCCATACCCGGTTTTCCACATGACCTCAAGCGCATTTCTCCAAATGACAGAGGCTTCCAACTAGCAGTGAGGGCCATGGTAAGTTATTGGGGAAACTATGCCCTCATTTGGTAAGGTACACACAGTAAGGAAAACAACAACCAATAGTGGAAGTAGTAACAACATGCATAACAACTGAAACCAAAGAGCAGAAGCAATGAATCTATATAGTAATAATGATAATGATGGAATAGGTACAAGTATCTAAGGAAAACAGAAAACACAACAACGTGCTAAAATACAACTATACACATGTACTAATGCAACAGAAAAAGAAAACAGATGAGAAACTCCTAAGCATCGCAAGCCTCGACTCGGTCCCATGCTCTCCAACTCCAGTGCAATTAAGAACCTGAAGTGGACGGGTGCTTGTCCTTATTTATACCTGCAGCAACATTGTCTGCTTGGGACCAAAAGCATGGCCCAAATAGGGTGTGAGATACAATCCCAGTAGGAAACCACCCAATGATCTTTGCCTAACAGTCAATGAATACATGTCAAGTAATAGAACATGAAGTAGTAAACCGGAAAACACAAGCAGCTACAATCCACAGTTCTAACATATAAAGAACACAATTAACTGCCACTAAAGAAATAAGAAAAAAAATGTAACCTTTGGGTAGTTCTCATAGCCTAACCCCTAAGTTTCAACCTACAAGTACTAGCTACCCTCCGGGATGCACACATAGTCTCACCCCTCTGGTTCTGCTGAAGAATATACTCTCTGGGGAAGCACTAACCGTCAATTCCCCTTATATTCTCGAATCATGCTAAAGTCTCTCTGGGGAAGCAATCAACATCTCATTCCTCCTGTGGTCCATGTCGAGGATCTACAGACTCTCTGAGGATGCACTCATCATCAATTCCCCCTGTGGTCTCACATCATATTAAAAGACACTCTAGAGAAGCCCTTATGTCTATTATCCATGTGGTCTACTACACTAGGTTCTCACAGTCCTCTGTGAAGCTAACATACTGAGCATGTGTTTAATGTCCAATTAAACCTCAAGAACTACTTGGCTATCAATCTAAGGCTCAACAACATAACAAGGAAATAGTTCCACTATCCTACAACTAGTCATGGAAACCGAAAAAATGCCAAACAAGCAGAACAACCATGGCAAAGCAACCTGAGAACAAAAAAATTACTCTACTCACAATCATAAACATATACTACAGCAATCAAGAAACGTTGGAAAATGGAAGGGGCAAAATAGGGAACACACAATTCCTCGTTCAAGGGAATTGGTGGGAATTGCACATAATATTCAATGACTTCCTACAGAAAGGCACAAACCACCTACCTCGATTCTAAGATATCGATATACGTGAACAGTGATAAAAGATTCTCCTTAGAATGTTTTAGATCTAAGAAAACATCCAAAACACTTAAACCATGATATCTTGAAAAGGAGGAGGAATTGGAAAACAAGGCACAAGCAGAAAGAAGAACTCGTCACTGCTCTTCTAACGCAATTGACCGTGCTCGAATCAGAGAACGGACGGAGAGGCGGCGACTCGGGGAAGATCCAGCTGTAAGGGTCACTCTCGGATGAAAAACCTGGAGAAGGGTTGTGTTCTATCTGTCAGGTGCGACCCCAGTGCATTTAGTGAAAAAATATAATTACACAGCGTGTACTTTTAGAGTACACAACGTGTACTAGGTTTTTTCCATACTCCGCCAAAATCGGCCTCCACGTCACCCATACACACCGTGTGTGTGACCCGGGCACGACAAGCACATGGATTCGAGCCGGAGAAGAGTACAGGGCGTGTACTCAGAAAGTACACGGCGTGTACTTAGAAATTTTACAAAAAATCCATTTTCATTAAAATCTCTAGAAAAAGATAGGCATACCTAAAACGAAGAATCAGGTTCTTACATGTGTGTCCATTTTTTACATATAATTCATTGGGTAAAGAATGCTATTTTGTAGAAAAAATTAGTACATGTGATGTTATCTAAATCTAAAAAAAGGGTAAATAAGAGGTTATCCCAACACTAAAATATGCTACATGAGAGGATATCCGAATCCCAAAAAGGAACACTAGTGTATAGGAAAATCCTGACATCTGATGAATATTTTGGTGTGTATCATTGGCATAATATTTCCATGATTATGATTATTACACATTTAAGGACTCACTTTTAGGGGAGGATATTATACCAATATTATGCTCTCATGGATTATGCCATTTGATTAATTTATGATTAATATATTTAAAAATATTTTGTTTTATTCCATGACTAGTGATTAGTATATAAGAATATGGGTGTATGAAATTAAAATTTTATAACAATGATCTCATACCTTTATTATAATAATGTTTTTTTATATTATCATTGATTGGCATCTCCCTTGATTACTATTATTAAGCCTTTAAGATCACACATTATTATGTATAATTTTCAACTAATTTTTTAGAAATAATTTATATATGTCATGTATAATAAGGGTGATATTTGTGAATAAAAAAATGTATATATTATAGATATTTTATAAACCAAATGTTTTTTATCCACGTGTGCACATTCACTAAAATTTAATAGTTCTAACAAGGTTCATAATGTAATGTAATTAATATTTTTACTAATATTATGTAATATTTAAGTATAATTATTGGGAAACGTAAATTAATAACCTTTTAATGTATATTAATCCTTTACTTTCTATCGTACCCCGACAAGGGTGTTCATTTTATTTTATTTTATTATTCTCTTGGCCTTAAAATCTTTTTGGTTCGGTTTGAGTCGCGAACGATTTTGTTCTTTTTTTGAGCTTAGAATAACAAGTGCGCGTCTTGGGTTCGACGTCGTCGGACGCGCGGGCGGAGCGCGACACCGCGCGGCTTCGCCCATGCAACTGTGTGGCCTTTTCGTCTTAGAGTAATTAAAAATAAATTAGAAAATGTCAATTTAGATTGTATTAATTTTTTTATGGCTATTATTAATTATTCTTATTATTTAAGACGAAATGAATATTTTTATCATTTGTATTTTTATCATTATGATTATTATTATCATTATTATTTTTATCATCATGTTATAAATAAATAATTAATGAAATTATTAATGTTGTGGATACTAGTATAATCATTATTAAAAATGATTTGTTATTCATCTTTATTATTGTTATTATTATTATTGTAATTTATTATTATTATGATTTTGAATTGTTTAATTTAATTTAATTTTTATTTTATCATTTATTACTTTTTCTTCTAACCCTAGCGGCCCCCTTTATTTTTTTTTCTCTTCTCCCCGCGGGAGCCGCCGCCTCCTCCTCTTCTTCTCCCCCCCGTTGTCCGCCTCGGCACCCTCCTACCCGGCTTCTCCTCGTCGCACCATCCGCACCCCGCACCCCTGCAGCGCCCAGCCAGCCCGCAGTCTTCCGGCTCCCGCTCAGCCCCGGGCGCGCCGCACGGCCCCCCCTCGGCGCTGCCAGCACCCGGATCCCCTGGCCTGCCCATGGCTCTTCGACGATCCTCCGCCCTGCCTACTCTCCCGGCCTCCGCGCATGCCAGGCTCTCCCCAGTCGGCCCCTGTTTTTTTGCTTCCATTCTTCACGCAGCATCACCACCGAACTCACACATCCAGCTGCGCCTCCCGCACGGCGCCTTCCCCCTCCAGCCCTGACTCCGGTTCGATGCCGACTCTCTTTCCCGCCTCCTTCCTTCTCCTCCAGCACCCACCAACACGCCCTCCTCCTAGCAGTGCGCCCCACCTTCCGCAGTTCCCTCGCTGCTGCTCCCCTGCTGCACACACGGCAGACACACGCCCCTCTTCTTCTTCTCTTCTTCTTCTACCCTTATTCTTCTTCTCTCCTTCTTCCTCTTCTTCTTCTCTTCATCTTCATATTTTTCTTTCTCCTTCCTCTTCTTGGTTTCCCCACACGAACCCCGACGCCCCTGTCCTATGCGCATCACGCCCGGCCAGCCGCTCGGCCTCCCTTGCCAGGTTGGTTTTTATTTTTTTTTTTATTTTTTTCGTTTCTTTTATCTTTTATTGTCATCATTCTTCTTGTGTGATTATTATTATTATTCTTGTTATTATTTTTATTATTATTAATATTATTATTATTATTATTATTATTCATATTATCATTGTTAATATTATTATTGTTACTATTAATATTGTTATTATTATTATTATTATTATTATTAATATTGTTATTATTATTATTATTATTATTATTATAATTAGTTATATTATTATTATTATTAGTAGTATTATTATTTTGTTGTTATTATTGTTAATATAATTATAATTATAAATATTGTTATTATTATTATTATTAATCTTAATACTATTATAATTATTATTATTATTATTACTATCATTATTCATATTCTAATTATTATTGTTATTATTATTAATATTATTAATATCATTATTATTATTATTATTATTATTATTATTATTATTATTATCTTCATCATCGTACTCTTGTTGGTTCATGAGTTTTAATTGACAGTGGATTTTTATTCGTTGTTTTAGGATTTTTAGAAACCGCGCAAGGCGTTTCCGAGTGAGCACCATCGCCGCGCCTTGTTTTCGAGGTTCCGTTGTTGTCGCGCTTCAGTTCCGAGGTGAGTGTTTCTTCCCGCCGCTTGGTTTCGCGTGCTCTAGTGAGTTTTTGTATGTGTCTGAGTCCTTGGTTTTGACTATGTAGAGTGTCGGACTTTATCACGTGCCTTCGGACACACGTTGTGCCATCGCGCCTTGCTTCCAAAGTCGTTTTTCCGTCGCACTTTGATCTTGAGGTAGGTTCCCTTTGCACTGCTTTTTAAAATTTAAGTTATATTGTTTCATGCTGTCTGCGCACACTAGTTGTTCGAAATAAATATTTTCTTAATTTTAATAAATAAGTGATAATATATGATAATTAATTTTTAATATAAGATAGTTAACTTTTAAATGGTTATTTAATGTCAAAAGGAGCCGTTTATTTTATACAGGACACTTGAAACATCCTTTTGACGAGCGGACACCCAATAATGAAAGAATTCATGTTTGTATTTTAAACATAATTCACGGAATATAAAATGGAGTTCTGGTTTAATGAGAAATGATTTCTTTTGAAGCATGAACAAATACTTTGGTTCGTTTGAGAAATTGTCCGGTTGGCTCTTAAAGATTATTTGGAAAAAGAAAATGGTTTGGTTTGGTTTATAAAAATATTGTTAGCTTGTGACGTAGTGTTTTGGGGTTCTTTAAACAGTTTTAAACTTGGTTTTGTCTCATAAAGAAGTTGTACCTGTCTTTGAGTAGTGTTTGTGAAATGTATTAAATGCCCGTTTGGCACTTTATGGAAAGCGATAAAAATGATTTGATAAAAACCCTCATAGGGAGACTCTCATGCCTTGGTTGCAATTGATTGTTTGGGAGGCCGCGCTTAGAGGCTCCCGGGTACTTGAGTAGTAAAAGGCATGAGGTTGTTCCACGGAGTGGCTCGGGTGATGCCTGTTGTGCTTTATATATATATATATATATATATATATATATATATGTATATGATTGGATGCTCGGTTGGCATTAGTTGGCTCACCCCTTTTTCAAACAATTGAGACATGGGAATCTGGCATATTGAGAGAATATTTTAAGAACGATTGCTGCACTGGTAGGTTATGGTACTGACCAGTGGCCCATAGTAGGTGGATATATTGGGTTTATTGCTATGGGATTTTCCCTCGACCTGCCCGTGAGTGGATGGTCGAGCGTATTGTGCGTTTTGATTTCTTCGTGACATGTCGATAAGGATGATTTCTCATGTATTAGTGTCTTCTAGTTTATTCTCGATCTCCTAGGTTCACCCATGTCTATTCAGCTTTTGTAGCTTTCAGTAATGATTATGATGCTCACATGTATGCCTACATTGCCCTTGCTGTGTGTTTTACTTTGTGCATTCTGGTGTATTATTTTCCTTGGAAAAATGGTAAATTTCTTTTGATTAGTTTTCTAAAAATTGTTTTCAAATGAAAGTGTTTAATCCCCTTTATACAAATTTGAGAATTTAAACATCACTTTCCCCTTTTCCTGAAATGTCATTGGCACTAATGAAATGAACCCGAATTTCGAAATGGCTACGGGAAATGGTTCGTAATTTGTTGTTTAAGTAGAATAATATTAAAAACATACTTTTATAGATTGTAGTTCAAACTTGAAATGATGTTTCTTTTATTTTACAGGTAGTGCATTGGATTTAGATATCGGGCTAGACTACTGAGTTTTAATACTCATGCCTATAGTTCTTCTCTGTTTTTAGTGTTCGTGCAGGCTATAGCTTGAGTGCGCTCGCCTAGGGCGACGCTTGATCGTTGAGTCGGAGAGCGACCCGGGAGGTCGCATGGAGTTTGTTCGGACGCCGTGTTTGGTTAGTTTGATTTCTGTTTGTTCCTGTTTAGTCACTTTGTTTAGTTTACCTTTTTCTGCGCTGCTCTGTTTTATCTTTGCATTCTTATTTATTTATATTGGGAGAAATCGTTCCCACAGTCTCTAATGATGCCCTGGCGCTTGTCGCCAGCTCGGGAGGATCGGGAACGCCTCTCGGGCCATGTCGCGGACCGGCTCGGGTGACCGGTTCAGGGTCGACCCGGGTTGGTTCGTGACAAAATGGTATCAGAGGAGGTCAGCTCTTAGCGACCTCACTTTACAGAGCACCCTTTGTTATTTGGGATGTCAAGGTAGATGGAGTAGGATTGTCGGGACTTGAGGGGTAGGTGCGAGAAGACCGTCGCAAACTCTTGCCCGTACAGATCCTCAGGTTTACATGGGAAGTCCGGTTTAATTGGTTTGTTTGGGTTTGTTTTATGGAAAAATGTTTTTCGATTAGGGTACGACAAATGGAGTTGGGCTAATAGTTATATGCCGCATAGCCTGGCAAGCCATGTGGAGCTGGGGGCATGGTCCAAGAAGGCTCTCTGTGTCAGTGACATGTTTGGCATGTGGCCGCCAACCATATGGTCAAGTCACCCACTGACACAAGTCCCCTGTTTGAGTTTTTTTTGTGTTTCCCTTTATTTTTGAAAGTGGTTTGAATCAGAAAGGTTGGTTTTGAAAAAAAAAATGGTTGTTTGAAATAACATGTTTGATTTTCAGATTGTTTTAAAAGAAGTGGTACGAATAAATTGTTTTTGAAAATGAAGTTTCATTGTTTTGACCTTGGTGTTCCGATGAGTACTCACATGCATTTTGGTATGTTGGAAATTTGGATGGATATCTGGTATGGTGGATGGATGCCCTTGGTGGCACGGATACATGCATGTGAGTGAGGCTCTAAAGAATACCAATGGCGAAGGTTTAACCCACTAAGCTTGTTCTAAATTAAAGATGTTTTCAATGAGAAATTTTTTGATGTTATGATAACTTGTTTTCTCGGATTTTGAGCTTGTCACCTATGCAGTGTTTGATTTTGAGGTTGTTATTCATTCGTTGAGTTGGAGTTGATTGGGTTTTTGACCTTTCCTTGTCCAGCGGTTATCCCTTTGAAGCATCGATGGGTGATCGTAGTGCGGTTGATCAACATAAGGATTTTATTCTTGAGTTTCGGAAGTTGGATCCACCTCTCTTCTATGTTCAAGTAGAAACTTCTGTGGAAGAGGAGTGGATGCGGAATATTGAAAGGGACTTTAACCTCATTGAGATGCCCGAGTCGTTGAAGGTCAAGTTTGCGGCCTTCATGCTTGAAGGTTCACCTTGGATGTGGTGGAAGTCAGTGTCTCGGAACAAGCCCCGTCAAGAGGTTACTTGGGAGTTTTTCAAGGCCTCTTTCATTCGTCAATATTTCCTTGAGGAAGATAGGGTGAGAAAAGGGATGGAAATGTGTTGTCTGCAGCAGGGCGACAGATCCGTGTTAGAATATTTCCATCGCTTTGTGGACCTAGTACCTTATGATTCAGAGTATGCCACAAATGACCCCATGAAGGCTCGATGCTTCGAGGTGGGTCTCCGCCCTGATCTGCAGTCGAAGGTGTCAGAGTCCAACCTAACTTCTTTTGTTGATGTGGCAAGACATGCTATTCGTGTCGAAGCCATGATGGAAGGAGTGCTCGAAGTAGTTCTCCCTCCTTCGATCCCTATGAGCAGTGGTGAAGATTCTGGAAAGGAAATGAGTAAGCAAATGGAACTGGATGGATCATGTCGTGGGATCAAGAGGCCTCAGGATCTTTCATCAACCTCTTCGGAACGAGAGATTATTGTTTGTTATCAGTGTGGAAAGCGGGGTCACAAGAAGTCGTCGTGCCCAAGCGCTCTGAAGCCCTGCTAGACGTGTGGACGTCTGGGTCACTTGCGACGATTTTTTCGGGGCGTTGCAAGGAAGCGTCGCAGAGGAAGTTCTCAGAAGTAATGTGTTGTAGGTTCTTTGTTCAAAGTTCCCAGTGTAAGTTTCCTTTCAGTGTAAGTGATCTATTATCGTGTCCTGTGTATGGGTGTTGTTTTGGGTTCGAAATGTATGGGAACATCATGGGTCTTTTGACGAACCTCGACTTTCAATGCGGGTGTGTTTTTAATTTTAAAATCTTGTCCTTTACTTTGTCAAATGAAAAGATGTATGTTTCTCATTGGGGTTATCAGAACCTGACTGCGAGGCAGAAGATGCTTCATCCATCAGAGCTCCAACCAAAAGGTCTTGGAGTGAAGCCAGCGCGTAGTCAGGAACCCCCGAGGAAATTTTAAAGAGTCTGGTGAAAGTCATGCCTCTATCGTCATGGTGGGATAGTTTTGGTGTTGTTGCTCTGGTTTCTCTGTCGTTGTAGTTCTCTCTTGTCGCAAAGTGCGCGATGGACTTATCCCTCGTGTAACGTCGGGAATTGTGCCTATTGGATGTAAGTTGCTGATCAGTGACCTTGCGTGGGCCACTGATGTAAATCAGTTGCGGCCCTGGTTTGTGTCCATCCCGAAGTGATGGGTCGAGATTAGTCGTACGTCGTAGTTTTAGTGATTTGATCCTTGGGCCCACCCTCCCCACCCATGGGGTTAGGGTTTTAGTTGCGCAAAGTATCCATTTAATCTTCTACCCCTTTCGGATGAGAGTAAGTGTTTAAAATGTTCTTATTGTGCTCTTTCTAGATCGGGTAAGGCTTGATGCAGATCCAAATTGGTTTTCCGGTTGGCCGCTAAGAGGTCAGTCCTTTATTGTGGGGAGACCCACCATGAGTCTTTTGGGTTTTCTCTTAAGTCGTTATCAAATGCTAGTTGAGTTCTTATGGTGGGTAGCCGTTCAGGCCTTCCCTATGTTGGTGATTTACTTTGGGAAATGAGTTTCAGTCCCGCTGGTAGTCATTATGACATCCTTGAGATAAGAGGTTGGATCGTGTTCTATAAAATCCTTAGGTGTTGATCGATCGGCTGGATAGTGTGGTGGCTTTCCGGGGGCGAAAAGCGTTATGGTGGGGAGAATTGTCGCACCCCGACAGGGGTGTTTATTTTATTTTATTTTTTTATTCGCTTGGCCTTAAAATCTTTTTGGTTTGGTTTGAGTCGCGAACGATTTTGTTCTTTTTTTGAGCTTAGAATAACAAGTGCGCATCTTGGGTTCGACGTCGTCGGACGCGCAGGCGGAGTGCGACACCGCGCGGCTTCACCCATGCAACTGTGTGGCCTTTTCAGCTTAGATGAATTAAAAATAAATTAGAAAATGTCAATTTAGATTGTCTTAATTTTTTTATGGCTATTAATAATTATTCTTATTATTTAAGACGAAATGAATATTTTAATCATTTGTATTTTTATCATTATGATTATTCATATCATTATTATTTTTATCATTATGTTATAAATAAATAATTAATGAAATTGTTAATGTTGCGGATACTAGTATAATAATTATTAAAAATGATTTGTTATTGATCTTTATTATTGTTATTATTATTATTGTAATTTATTATTATTATGATTTTGAATTGTTTAATTTAATTTAATTTTTATTTTATCATTTATTCCTTTTTCTTCTAACCCTAGCGGCCCACTTTATATTTTTTTTTCTCTTCTCCCTGCGGGAGCCACCGCCTCCTCCTCTTCTTCTCCCCCCCGTTGTCCGCCTCGGCCCCCTCCTACCCGGCTTATCCTCGTCGCACCATCCGCACCCTGCACCACTGCAGCGCCCAGCCAGCCCGTCGTCGTCCGGCTCCCACTCAGCCCCGGGCGCGCCGCGCGGCCCCCCCTCAGCGCTGCCAGCACCCGGCTCCCCTGGCCTGCCCACGGCTCTTCGGCGACCCTCCGCCCTGCCCACTCTCCAGGCCTCCGCGCATGCCAGGCTCTCCCCGGTCGGCCCCTGTTTTTTTTTTCTTCCATTCCTCACGCAGCAGCACTGCCGAACTCACACATCCAGCTGCGCCTCCCACACGGCGCCTTCCCCCTCCATCCCTGACTCTCGTCCGATGCCGACTCTCCTTCCCGCCTCCTGCCTTCTCCTCCAGCACCCACCAACACGCCCTCCTCCTAGCAGCGCGCCCCCCTGCCGCAGTTCCCTCGACGCTGCTCCCCTGCTGCACCCACGGCAGACCCGTGCCCCCTCTTCTTCTTCTCTTCTTCTTCTTCCCTTATTCTTCTTCTCTCCTTCTTCCTCTTCTTCTTCTCTTCTTCTTCATCTTTTTCTTTCTCCTTCCTCTTCTTGGTTTCCCCACACGAACCCCGACGCCCCTGTCCTGTGCGCATCACCCCCGGCCAGCTGCTCGGCCTCCCTTTCCAGGTTGGTTTTTTTATTTATTTTATTTATTTTTTTTGTTTCTTTCACACTTTTATTATCATCATTCTTCTTGTGTGATTATTATTATTATTATTGTTGTTATTTTTATTATTATTATTATTATTATTATTATTCATATTATCATTGTTAATATTATTATTGTTACTATTAATATTGTTATTATTATTATTATTATTATTATTATTATTATTATTGTTGTTACTATTATTATTATTATTATTATTATTATTATTCATATTATTATTATTATTATTATTATTATTTTGTTGTTATTATTGTTAATATAATTATAATTATAATTATTGTTATTATTATTATTATTAATCTTAATAATATTATAATTATTATTATTATTATTACTATCATTATTCATATTCTAATTATTATTGTTATTATTATTAATATTAATATTATCATTATTTTTGTTATTATTATTATTATTATTATTATTATTATCTTCATCATCGTACTCTTGTTGGTTTATGAGTTTTAATTGACGGTGGATTTTTATTCGTTGTTTTAAGATTCTTAGAAACCGTGCAAGGCATTTCCGAGTGAGCGCCATCGTCGCGCCTTGTTTCCGAGGTTCCGTTGTTGTCGTGCTTCAGTTCCGAGGTGAGTGTTTATTCCCGCCGCTTGGTTTGGCGTGCTCTAATGAGTTTTTGTATGTGTCTGAGTCCTTGGTTTTGACTATGTAGAGTGTTGGACCTTATCACGTGGCTTCGGACACACGTTGTGCCATCGTGCCTTGCTTCCAAAGTCGTTTTTCCGTCTCTCTTTGATCATGAGGTAGGTTCTCTTTGCACTGCTTTTTAAAATTTATGTTATATTTTTTCATGCTGTTTGTGCACACTAGTTGTTCGAAATAAATATTTTATTAATTTTAATAAATAAGTGATAATATACGATAATTAATTTTTAATATAAGATAGTTAATTTTTAAATGGTTATTTAATGTCAAAAGGAGCTGTTTATTTTATACAGGACACTTGAAACATCCTTTTGATGAGCGGACACCCAATAATGAAAGAATGCCCGTTTGGATTTTAAACATAATTCACGGAATATAAAATGGAGTTCTGGTTTAATGAGAAATGATTTCTTTTGAATCATGAACAAATACTTTGGTTCATTTGAGAAATTTCCCGGTTGGCTCTTAAAGATTATTTGGAAAAAGAAAATGGTTTGGTTTGGTATATAAAAATATTGTTAGCCTGTGACGTAGTGTTTTGGGGTTCTTTAAACGGTTTTAAACTGGGTTTTGTCTCATAAAGAAGTTGTACCTGTCTTTGAGTAGTGTTTGTGAAATGTATTAAATGCCCGTTTGGCACTTTATGGAAAGAGATAAAAATGTTTTGATAAAAACCCTCTTAGGGCGACTCTCATGCCTTGGCTGCAATTGATTGTTTGGGAGGCCGCGCTTAGAGGCTCTCGGGTACTTGAGTAGTAAAAGGCATGAGGTTGTTCCACGGAGTGGCTCAGGTGATGCCTGTTGTGCTTTATATATATATATATATGTATGTATATGATTGGATGCTCTGTTGGCATTAGTTGGCTCACCCCTTTTTCAAACACTTGAGACATGGTAATATGACATATTGAGAGAATATTCTAAGAACGATTGTTGAACTGGTAGGTTATGGTACTGTCCAGTGGCCCATAGTAGGTGGATATATTGGGTTTATTGCTAGGGGATTTGCCCTCGACCTGTCCGTGAGTGGATGGTCGAGCGTATTGTGCATTTTGATTTCATCATGACATGTCGATAAGGATGATTTCTCATGTATTAGTGTCTTCTGGTTTATTCTTGATCTCCTAGGTTCACCCATGTCTATTCAGCTTTTGTATCTTGCAGTAATGATTATGATGCTCACATGTATGCCTACATTTCCCTTGCCGTGTGTTTTACTTTGTGCATTCTGTTGTATTGTATTCCTTGGAAAAATGGTAAATTGCTTTTGATTAGTTTTCTAAAAATTGTTTTCAAATGAAATTTTTTAATCCCCTTTGTACAAATTTTAGAATTTAAACATCACTTTCCCCTTTTCCTGATATGTCATTGGCACTAATGAAATGAACCTGAATTTCGAAATCGCTAAGGGCAATGGTTCGTACTTTGTTTTTTTAAGTAGAATATTATCACAAACATACTTTTATAGATTGTAGTTCAAACTTGAAATGATGTTTCTTTTATTTTATAGGTAGTGCATTGGATTTAGATATCGGGCTAGCCTACTGAGTTTTAATACTCACGCCTATAGTTCTTCTCTGTTTTTAGTGTTTGTGTAGGCTATAGCTTGAGTGCACTCGCCTAGGGCGACGCTTGATCGTTGAGTCGGAGAGCGACCCGCGAGGTTGCACGGAGTTTGTTCGGACGCCGTGTTTGGTTAGTTTGATTTCTGTTTGTTCCTGTTTAGTCACTTTGTTTAGATTACCTTTTTCTGCGCTGCTCTGTTTTATCTTTGCATTCTTATTTATATATATTGGGAGAAATCGTTCCCATAGTCTCTAATGATGCCCTGGCGCTTGTCGCCAGCCCGAGAGGATCGGGAACGCCTCTCGGGCCATGTCACGGACCGGCTCGGGTGACCGGTTCAGGGTCGACCCGGGTTGGTTCGTGACAGTTTCAGTTATGTCAATTTAATAATTAATTAAATGATTGATTAATTTCACATCGGTTGTTTTTATAGCATTGAACTTATATGTTGGAAATAATTTTGGTAGGATGTTTATGAAAAAAGGGGTCCTGGTTATATAATTTATAAAATATTTATAATGTTAGAATTATCTTTTTTTATATATATATTCTACTTCAAGAAATAATGACATAAAGAGTTTTTGAAAAATGAAATATGTGACCATCATGGATAAGGTAGTCCATATTTATGAATGAGTGACATTTTAATTTTTAACGAATATGATCAAAATAATGTAAGTTTTATTTTAAAATTACATTATGTTAATTATATCATAAATATAAAATAATTTTCTTAAATCCACCATCATATAAATCAGCATGTGATTATGTTATAAAAAATCATCAATTCATGAGGTGATAGTACACACGTATGAACGAGGGAAGATATTATTTTTCAATTGTTGATAATAAATTCAATAATGTATTTATTTAACATTAGAGATTGAAATTTATATTATATATATTATAATAATACTTCGTTTTGATCTATATATATGACCAAATGTTAGATTTAGTGATGAAAATGAAATACGTTATCTTGTGAGGTGATTAACAAACACGTAGAGACAAGTGATATTTATTATATCTATTAAATTGATAAATAGATTGAAAACAAATTATAATATATTAATAATAATAATATTTTAGTATATTGGGGTTAATAATTGTATTTTATAATAATGTTAAATATTTATTATAATATTTAAAATATGAAATAAAATTAAAACACACTATTAAAGACTACACATACTATTTAGACAACCTCCTTAGATTTATACCTAAAACCTTCCTATTATGTTTTAATATCATATAAGGACATTAAAAAACAGAGGGATATAAGTTAAAAATGTATTTGGGGGGGGGGGTTTAGATAAGTGGCCCATGATGAGTAGAGAGTACAAGAGAGGGGAGTTTCTTTTATAAGTGAGGGTGAGAAAATAGTTAGATTTTTTCACAATATTGACATATATTTAAATATTACTCAAGAAAAAATGGCACAAAAATGACTCTAATTTAAAAGAGAAGATGGTATTGGGTTTAAATTGGAATATAAAATGTAAATTGGATATTCTTTTAGGTCATTAAAACCATTATCATTTTAGTTTTAAAACTTCTAAACAATTTTATCCCTTACTAATGTAACTTGATTTTCTTTACCTAATTAGCAAATTATAATAAAAAGATTAAATTACTATCATTAAACAATTAGTATATATTGATTAAAAATATTGATTACATTTAACCAAAATCAATTTTTAATAATTTATTGAAATTAATTTAAAATAAATCATTTAAAAGAACATAAAAATGTATTTCTATAAAAATTATTTTTAGTTATACAAATGTTATTATATAAATATAAACTATAATTTTTTTCCCAACAAAATTTATTGGATTATATATTATAAAAATAAAATAGTGAATATTTAAAAATAATTGATAATATATTTTTACTTGTTAAATACACTAAATGAATAGATACTTTTCCTAAATCAATATTTGTGAGTAGTCACCAAAATATCAATTTTTTTGATATTTCAAAAAAAAATTACTATAAAAATTGGTGTACTGATGATTTAATTTTTTTGTTTCTTTTTAAAATTAATATTAATTTTTTGTTAATTATCCTCTTGAATAAAATCATGTAATTATTTTAAATATATTTATTAGTAATAAAATGATTCCTGTTAGATTGATAATTTATATTCTTATATTAAATATATGTCTATAAAATATTTTTTTTAATATTAATAGTTAATGAAATTAATTTATTATCTAAACTACCTAGGTTTTGGCATTCATTCATAAATTTTTAAATTTCAGCCTCCTTATTTTTTTCTTCAAATAAATAAGTTGGGATATTGTTCCTATATATATATATATATTTTTTTTTCCCAAGTTATGTCTTCAATAAAATTGGTTTTCCTTAATACATTGTCCCACAAAATTACATTATTCCACAACAACTTCACTCTATGATCACAAATATGAACCTAATATTCCATATTTGATTGATTATTTTCTAACTATACTAATTTAGGGATCATAAAATGAGATAAATTTGAAACATATTTCTTTAATAATAAAACAAGAATGAGATCATCTACATGAGATGAACTCAGAGTGGGGTCCACTTTATAAGAAACTAACATGTCCATATCTTGAATAAAAAATAGACCAGTGAACCATGTATTTATCTTTTCCTTTGTACCAGAATTCCTCACACTTTTACATATAGATAATTTAAGAGAAATACTATCAACTACCTCAATCAAAATAATTTTTCTCGATTATTGGCATATCTATTTTTCCTACTCTAAGCTATCATTGTATGTTACTAAATCATCATTTCCTTCACAACCATTTCAAATACTATTATTTCCCCAAAAATATTAATACCCTATCATAATCATCGTAAGATGGAGATTGAAACCACTTTCTATATAATTCCTCTAATGGTAATATATGAATACGAGAAAAAATGTTATTATAAGAAAATTAAACTAATGATAGATGATAATAACAACATAATTGGAAATCCATAGAAAAATATTTTATAATTTATTCTAATATATCAATAGTTCTCTATTAATGTCCATTAGATTATGAATGGAAATCATTATTAAATTTTTATTTAGTATGAAATTAATTCAATTGTCCTTTCCAAAAAATGGATGTACACTTGAGATAATTTTCCATTACAATATAGATTTGTTTCCCTTGAAATATAATTTTATCTTAAAAATAACTTCTGTAAATATGATCAAATGACATATTATCTCCATCAGGATATATATAATTTGACTAAGTCAATCAATGGAATGTTACCCAAATTGAATTATTACATCAATTTGTAATTGATAATCCCACCCCAAAATCCTTGGATATATTCTCCCATTTCCAATCGATCATTGTAAAATGGAAAATAATTCTACTGAATAGTTTTAATTTTGTATTAGCCTAATTTCAAGTCAATTCTTTCATATTAAAATTAATAATTTTTTTCATTAATCCTTCCTCATAATAATAATCCTGAATGTATTTATAAAACATAGTGAAACCATGATGAAAATTTAATGGAGATTTATGGGCCCCAATCAGTAATAATTTATTTAAATCAGAATCCAATGAAGTAAATAAAATTTTTATAAGTATCAAACCCTCTTATTTTTCAATTTAAAATTCATGAATGTTACTAGTGAGGACCCTTTTTATCTTTTCTTATAAAAGATAATTATCCTTAGAATCTTACTTAATTACACATGATAGTTATAATTTTTCTTGAATATTATTCAAAATAATGGATGCTCTACATTCAAAAGTTTATAAAATATATATTCATCAAATCATAAACCAATGGATTATATTCCAAATATTACACAGTTAATGATTATTTTTCTTTTATACTAAAATAATGTTCTACCCAATTCTATTTTATTAGGTGGTAATTAAATGCGATGTTATAATCCCAAATGAGTTCTATCCATCTTATCAGCTTCATTTTCATTTCATTGTGAGAGAATATATAGATTAAATATTTTTGATAATTATATATCTCATAATTTAATATATATAAATTATATATATGTTTTTTGAAATCAAAAACAATATTAGAAATTTCTATATCAATTTAAGGATAATTAAGCTCATGAAATTTTAATTAATGCGATGAATAATAAATTACATGATCATTTTGAATCATAATAAAATAATGTACCATAAATGAATCCTCTTTATAGTTGATAAATAAAATTTTTCTACTGTGAAAGGCCAAACATATAGAATTTATAAATCTTCATTTCAATTAATGGAAACCATCATCACACTCTTTCATTGAGATAAATTTAACTTAGTTTTGAGTTAATATAATTAGTGGGATAGATAATTAACGATCCTTTTGAACAGAAAAATATAGTATTAACCAACAAATACAATAAAAATATAAATCTATATGACATTAGTAAAACATGGAAACGTTTTAAAAACTTTTTTTGGATGAATAAATATTTATTCTATATTCATTTATAATATATCCATGGAAAGATATATTTCAGAACTAAAATTAAACTTTAATAAATTTTCCATATAACATGATTTATTTTAAGTTTAACAAAAAAATGCATAAATTATTTTAATGGTCCTAAATAATTTTTCAATACTCCAAAATATAATCAATGAACACATCCATAAATCTATCCAAAAACTTAGGGAAATTAATATTCATATGTTCTATAAATATAGTTATTGAAATTTTCAACCCAAAATGCATAAAAAAATTCATAATAGACATATGTAGTATAGAAAATATATCTATAGAGTGTCATCCTCCATCGAATTTAGACTTTCCCACCCAAATAGTAGATCAACCTTCAAAACAATATAGGGCACTAAAGAGAGGATAAAAAAAGTCATTGATATGAGCAAATAAATATGTTTTATTTATAATGAGGTAATTAAATTATTTATAATCATACAGAGCATCATAGAACAATTTATCTTTTTATCAAACAAAACATGTATAAAAATAAATAGTTTTAATACACAAATATTACACATTAATATATAAATATTCTATATATTTTATTAATACATGTTCGAGGATCATGAAGACTTGTTGTCTTTGGAATCATGGAAACCTAAATAGTTGGTTAATAAAATATGTACATAGTATCACACATATTTTTTCATCACTAGAACTATTAATAAACACATAATAAATAAACAATTTCATTACATCTTATTAAAATCAATAAATTATAAATGGAAATATATGTTCCTCTATAAGGGTAAACATGAGAGATATCAATGATCATTTAAATATAACTTGATCATAAAGGGTATGAGAGCATGAACATTAAATTTCAAAATCATACCAAGTAATTCTTAGATAAAAAATGAGTCATGGAAAAAAATAGGATCCCATAATAAATTAATTATATAGGGAACAAATGAAACGATCTATGAGAACATAATATTGGTATAAAATCATGTCATAAAAGTGTGGAATACATATCAAATAATCATATTTATAGAGAAATTATGTAAAATACACCCCCCATGATAATAAAAACCCATAAATATTTGGCTAAAGAATCGATCACTTTTTTGGGCTTGGGAAAAACTCCAGTGTACCATTATTGATGATTAGGATGACCTATTATATATCCTCTTTTGGGATTTGGATAATTTCCCGTACACCATCTTTTTTTCATCAGATAACCACCAATTTACCCTCTTTTTTTGAGATTGGGATATCCTCCCGTGTATCGTTTGAGCTCATTGAACAATAATATTTTACCAATGAATTGGTGGAAAATATAATTCTAGTCCCAACCATCACATTATCCCAAATCCATTCTTATGTTTACACCAAATCACATTGAATTCATTATACCATATCTTATGGAAAATAGAATGATTTTCAATGATATTTCATTATTATAAATATTAACCATTTATAGAAAGAAAAAATATAGAATCAATGGAACATATACACTTTAATTATTATTTAAAATTTTAGGGTGTTGTCATAGATTAAAATTTCATTCAAAAGGTAATCGGAATATTTTTTGATGAAAATAAACATTCCATTTTTAAATCATGTACTAAAATCAAAAAAAAATATTAAGGGAGAAATTTTCATTGAATGTAACATTGAAAATTTGTAATGGAATATTCAATTAATTATATGTTCACGATGGTAGAAAATGAAATTTTTATCGTGTATGTTAAAATAAATTTTCTTACACAATTTCACTAAAAAGTCAAAAGTACATCATTTAGAAAAAAACTGGAAGATTTATTTTAATTTATTTTTGTAAAATGAAATACTTTGGAATGAATAAATTTAAAAATTAAAATAGGAACACTTATAAATTCTTGTATACATTTAATAGAAAATTTATATTAATGAAAAAAAATTATTGAAGAGAGAAATAAAGTAGTTTTGTCCTTATAGACATTGTTCCAGTCTCTTGAGTGATAAAAAAAGAGAAAATAAAAAACATTTATTATTAGGGAATCAATATAGTATGATATAGTGATATATATTTATTGAGAAATTATAATATAATTTTCTTCAATTTGAATTCATGAAAAAATAATTGAAATTAAAATGAGATTGGAGCACAAATCTCATGCCACTTTGGTAACATTTGAATTACTACCCTAATTAAACAATAACATAAAATAAAAATTATAATATAATGAATATATGGATAATGATCTATATCATGTATAATTATAATTAAAAATATATAATAAACATAAAAAAGTTTATAATATCAAATATGTCTCAATGAAAAAATGTTGAGATAAAGAACCATTACTATTTTGTCATTTCTGAATAAAAAAACTCATGAAATTTTGATCCATATGGGGGGTTTTTAAATATAGATAATTGTAATTAAAATAATTTTGATATAAATTTATTGATATTTAATATACTAAAAAATGAAAAAAGTTTTAATATTGTATATGTCACATGAAAACCAATGTGAGACGAGAAATACCCTTCCCTCACATTCGAACTTCATTAAATGAACTGTAACAGAATATTTATTAAATATAAATTTATTTTAATTATATAATGGATTCATTTACATAATTATCATTTAATATATTATTCACTTATAACATTTCATATCCAATTTATTAAAAATTTCTTATGAGAATAGTCATTTTATTAGGTTAACTGTATCATTTTTCGTGATATTTTTTTGTTTGTTCATATTAGTGCTCTTAATTTTATCTTGGTTCCATAATATATATAATTTAAATTATGACATAAGTATCATATATATTATTTAAAAATTTACATAAAACCATCCATAATATATGTATATATATATATATTTAAATGAGTTTCAATGTTCTCGGAGAAGGTTTGACATATGTACGCATGAATAATGTTGTCACTCTTCAAGAGATGGAAAAAAGAAAGTTAAATAAAATTTCACATTTAAATAATATTTATTTTATTAAATACAAAATATATGATGAGTAAATATTTAGTCATTATTATATTTTTCATGAAAATGTGTAAAATGAATCACATCACATCAAAGTGGTGTTATTCCACACATACGCGCGAGCGATGTTATCATTTTCCTATAAATGAAAGGAATGTGGATAATTGTTGTTACATTCTAATAATAAAAATAAATAACATTTATGAAAATGATTTTAAACTTATGTAATTGAAATAAATTATTTATAGTACATAAAAGAACAAATAAAATATAATTTGTGTGTTTCAGAGTAATACTTCTTCATTGAGAAGCACCAAAATGTAATATGGGATCTTGGAAGGAATTATGGTAGGTTTTTTATTATATATAAATCTGAAACATTATGAATATTTAGGATAGGTTGTTCCTTTTTATAATTGAGAGGACGGTCACTAATTAAATTAATTAATGAATTAATATAATATAAATTAAATTGCATGTTAACGTTGATTGAAAATTAGTATAAGATAATTATTATTCTAAATATTACAATAAAAATAAAATTTGGACAAGTTTTGGTTTTTTATTCACAATTATCACTTTATTACCCACCCATGTTAACCAATTTAACAATTACCATTATATCAATCTTTGGTTACCATATAAAGGTTAAAAATGGTACCATAAGGCGAAATGTTACTCATATATGAACTATGATTTATTTTAAAATCATTATACAATTATCATTGAAACATATTGGTCTTTAATGTATCTTAAATCAATTAATAAAACATAATTAATGTCATTTTGGGAAATATATGAAATATTATAAAATAACATTTCTCTAACTCTTTTCAAATTGATCCAATAAGACATTAGTTTGAATATATATAATATATTGTATTAATATAATCATATAATAATATATATATATAGGTCTATATTTGATAGAAATTTTTATCTCCTGTTTAACAGCTTGGTTAACTAATTTTCACCCTAACCACGACAATGAATTTTTAAAATATTAATGTGTTATAATTTTACTTATATGGTAATAATTGGATAATAAATGGAGAAGTGATGAACTTTTATACCATTTAACATACCTATTTTCATATATAAAAATTTTAAAAATTTTAAATTATTTTAATAATATATTATCTCACATATAATTCAATTAACATAATTCAAGAACTATTCAACCAATTTTACATTGAAAACAACATGAATACAATGGAATTACAATATAAAACATTTAAAAATATTTATTATGCTATATTAATCATTATATTTTTTTGTAAACAATTAAATCTCACACATAATATTTTTTTATATTTTATTGAAAAAATATACATTATTTTTCAACAGGTTTTAGAAAAATTATGAATGTGTTTCATAAGAATTTCTGGTAATTATTTAATCAATAAAGTTTAAAATAAATTATTTGAAAAAAATTCATTCTTATTTCAAATAACCATTTAGAAACAAATATAATTTTTTCTCAATCACAAAATGTTATAAATATTAAAAGCAAGAAAGTACATTTTTTAAAATTACCTCTTATATAAATATTTTAAATTTAATAATTAATATTAAATGTAAAAGGTTATATTTTAGATATTTGTATTATTATATAGGAAATATACTCACACAATGTAAAAACCAATTGTTTAATTGAATTTTTAGTCAATAATATTCGTTTTAATGATAATTTAGCCATTTTACCATTATCATACTAAAAATTTAAATAGTTAATATTCCTGTTGGAAAAGGGATATGTTTATAAATTTTGGAATTCTGGATTCCAAAAATTTAAATAATTTTCCGAGGTTAAATTTCAAGAAGTTTCAAGAATTAATTTCAGACTAAAAAAAGAAAGTAATACTTCCGTGAAAAGACTATTTACATATAAAAATACATTTATACAAAATTAATCAATAATACTAATTAAAATGATAAAAATTGGATTATTCATAATATGATAAATGAAATTTTAATTTTAATCCATTTTAAAATAAAATATATCTTTTTATTTTTTTAAAATAATTTTTTTTTTCAATATAAATAAGTAAGTTTAACTATTTACTAGAAAATCTATCATTCAAGAAATATCCAAATATTAACTATAATATAATTAGGATATTTTTATTCAAATATTATTATATTTTATCAAATAGAATATATAATTTTTTCTAAAATAAATTACTTTATTCATGCAATAAAAATCATATTGTATTAAAAACTATTTTGAAAAATAAAATAACTTAACCAAAAAGTGATTTCTGATTTCCCAAGAATTTATCAATAGATATTTATTTATTATAACATTTAAATATATTATAAATAGGTAAATATTTTCATATACATAAATTCAATGTCTATGTGTTAATGGTTATAAAATAATAATATGTTGTTTTTTACTTTTTCTCAGTGCTGTGTGTTGTATATTATACCGAACATTTAGTTATTTTGAAAAATCTCGGGGTTAAATTTTACCTAAAATAATAAATTACATCCTAAAAATGTTAAATTGTGCTCAGAAATAAAGTGTTTGAAATTTGAAAATTTCATTATTGAAAACCCACATCGTAAAAAGTGATAATAAAACATCCTCTTGAAAAAAGTGAATGGGGAATATGAAGGTCAAGTGGAATGAGCCATAATTAGGTCTCCAATATGGGAGAATTAAAGGGATGTAAAAATGTTTTTTTGTAATAAATGTAATATCCAAATAATGATGGAGTATTATTGAAATAATAGTTCACATGAATTTCTATGATCATGATAATTTTAATGAGAACAAAACAATAAACTACATTGGTGTAAGAAAACCATAAATTTATCAGAAATAATGTTATTAGGATAATGATTTTCCAAAAACCTTTCCATAAGTTTAGGCATTTCATAACCATCAAGAATATGAAAATAAGTTAATATTACAACTTAATATGTATAATTTCATACTTTAATAAATAGAAAACAAAATTTGCCCTATTTCTCCAAAAAAACATGTGTCGAAGAAGTATTTTTCATTACTGAAGTACTAAAATCAAATTATAAAGCATAACATGATTCCATAAAATGATATCATGATATTCATTCTTCTGTTAGAAATTAAAAAAAATGAACAGATAATAGAATTACAAAATTTAATAAACCATCTTATTAATCTCTAAATATAAATTTCACGTTAAATAATTACAAAAATAAATAACCCTAAATCCCAAATTACATCAACATTAAAATTTTTAATTGTGATTTTCCCAAATTATCATTCATGTTAAATCACATGTTAATCATAAGGATTACATAAACCTCATCCTCATGAAGCATATCCATATATATCATTAATTTTCTTGATATATCTCTATAAAATATTATAATGTAGTTAACTTCATAAAAATGTCTTGAATCAAATTTTATTAATAACCTGAAAGTAAATATTTATGTTTACCATAAATATGTTCTAAAGTATCACTTTTTCAATGAATAATTATTCATCCTTCAAGAATATAAATATAGTACTATATAACATAAAATAATAGACATTACATAAACTCATATAATGACCCAATGGGTTAGTTAAACCTCAATAGCTTATTCTACCTAAATCTTACTAACAGCTTCTAATCACATTATAATTCCATATCTTAAAACCTAAAAAGTGGTATTTCTACTAATGAAATTATGATCATCCATAAAATTTTAACCCCATGATATAATTTATAACTCATAATCTAAAATAATATGAAAACATATATGATTCAAAAAATCAACATAATACTTATTACTCAATGAAAATAATAAACTATTAGTTATATTCTATAAATCCAAAAATTGAAATAAACTTCATCAGTGATGACCTAAATTAAATTTTCAAAAAATCACATGCCAATTTCATTTTCACTAAAATTATTCCATTTAATTCACCAATATCAATTATATCATTTTCCAAACTAAATTATATCTCTTTAACACTAAATTACTTTTCTTGGATGGTGGGTCCAATCAATATATTTTTTCAATTCCTTAATAAAAAGGTAATACAAAAAATCATTAGAATTTTCATGGTTTATATGTCTTAAATATAATTGTTATAACACTTATATTATATAATTCTAAAATAATAATATATAAATACATAAATAATTATATTTAATTCATTTGGATATCCTATATTGTTTTTTGGTCTAGGATTTATCCCTTGCAATGGGTATTGGATTGAATAATTATTATATTCCCCAAATATAATATATTAAACTGTAAATGTTAGATTAGTATGAGCATAATTTTCCTCTATAAAACTATTCATTTTTATACTTAAATTCTATAATCTATTCCCATATATTACACACATAAAACTTCATCTTTTAAACTTGATTAATTTCGTATATTTCTTCTTCATGCATTTCTACCATGTATGAAGAGAAATATTATTACAATCATCATCATGAAAAAACCCATCGTTTCTATTATTAGTTGTACTAGTAAACTCACCCTAGTTGTTATTATTTATTATAAGACAATATAAATGGTTAGGAATAATCATAATTTTTCTTCCAAATAATCATTTCAATTTTTTTATCTTGAGGATAATCATTCCATTGTATGACACTTTCAACATTAAAAAAATAATTATTATATACTTCCATTGATAAAACCGAAAAATTATAATTTGAATAACACTAATCATAATGAGGATTCCTATAACCATGAAAAATCATTAATATGATGTCCAAATTATGTCACATTTATCTTAATCAATGACACTACCAACTTATCCTAGTCTATAAATGGTTATTACCAATTCAAATACATCATAATTGTTAATAAATAAAATGCGACTTAAACAAAGAGAATCCACTATGAGTATGA
This sequence comes from Viscum album, assembly GCA_963277665.1. Classification (NCBI taxonomy): domain Eukaryota; kingdom Viridiplantae; phylum Streptophyta; class Magnoliopsida; order Santalales; family Viscaceae; genus Viscum; species Viscum album. The sequence continues at coordinate 1,526,872,392 of OY728163.1, read as the reverse complement.
AAATAGCTGTACAGTTATGGCATAATCACTATAAATAAGAATGATGGTCAAGGTATACGAAACCAAATCTTTTTGGGGTTACAATCACTACATTAAACTCTACCAAAACAACATCCACTATTAGAATAAAAATTGGGATGTTTTTTTCTAGGAAAACCACATATGATCTTCCTTAACAAATTTTCTTAATTTTATACTATACACATAATAACCCATAGTATTTTAAAAATTGTTTTTGAAATCATAATCACCATTGATTTACTGTAAATTTCATATGATGCCAACTATAGTGACCTGAATTTTTTATTTTAAAATAGGAATTCATAATAAATTAATATTCCAAAAATTGTAAAACTATATTCATGAGGATCATGATGGTTTATAGTATTAAGAAAATATGATTCATAAACAAATGATTCCTTAAATATAAAAAAATACCACACATAGTCATTAATAACTATTATTCCTTATATACACATCATATTTTAAAATCATCAGCATATCATATGGAAATGATAACATAATAAAAGCTGAGATCTTATTATTAATGAGGGTAAACAAGGTAGATTTCAATGACCGTTTAAATGTAATAGGAGAATATTTTATATGAGAACATGAGATTTTAAAGTGAAAATCATACATAGAAAATATAAGATAATAAAAATGATTCATAGTGAAATTATTTTTTATTCATAAGACATGAATCAAAACATGTCAAAGAAAATGATTTACAAGAATATAACTATGGCTAATAATTACGCGCTAAAAGGTTGGAATAATTGTTCAATAATCATTATCTTGGAAATATTTTGTTAATGATACACACAAATTAATTCAAAACTTCTATGTATTAGGAGAAACACAAATGTACCAACTTTTAGATTGGTATAATCATCCATGAAACAACTTTTAGGATATGGTTAACTTTTAATGTACCATCATGCTAGATTTGGATAACCTCTCATCTACTTTTTTTCCAGGATTTGGATAACCTACTATATACCATCTATTTTTAATCTCGGTATAACATCCTATGAATCCTTTTATCTCATATAATATTAATAATTACCCAATTAATTAGAGGGATATATAATTGCAGTACCACCCCTCACATTATCAAAAATCTATTTATATTTAATCCACATGATCATAACACATCCATTATAATGTAACCACTAGAAAAGAAAATTGGATTCATCACTATTTTTTTATAATAACCATAAAACCAAAATAGAATAAATAAGTATAATATCTTTGGATCATATCTCTAGTAAATCATGAGTTACATCAATAGTTTTTTCCTAGATGGAAAATTTCATTATGAAACCACTAAAATATTTCTTAATGAAAATAACAACTTATTTTTTATATATCATATTATAATCTAGAAATTTTATGAATATTAATGGAAGTATTTCATTGAAAGGAACCATGGAAATTGTAATAGAATCTTTATATAATTAGTCATTAATTATGGTTGGAAATTCCTCTCATGTAATCTACATTAAAATAAGGATTTCCATTATATTTTATAATTCAAAAAATACAACATTTGGATAAAGAAAATAATATTCCTTTAAAACTATAAAAAAAATAAAAACAAGGATAAATGAATTAATTAAATCGTAGTTTAATATTAATACATTTAAAAATGAAATTTATAATACACATATATAGATGAAAAATGAATTTAGATCAATTATATAAATAATATTGTTTTTCATTTAAAAAAACTTTATATCTATTAAGTACATGAAGTAATGAAAATGATATGAAGAAAGATATTATAAAGAAATAAATTGAGTATAAGAAAAATAAATTTATTTATAAATAATGGAAAAATTATTTTCACTCAATGGATATTCAATGATATAAACTCTTGATTGAATAGATGTTAAAACTGAAGCACTTACAACTTTGGTAGATTTTGAATCATACACCAATTAAATGAATAACACCAAATAAGACATTAAATATCATTAAATGAAGTATAATAATGATATAAAATATTAATGGATACTATAAATTCATCATAATGAAAAATAGGTGCATGACATTAAACATGTCTCAACAAAACAATATTGAGATAAAGAACCATTTGTGATTTGGAATATCATAATCAGGAACACATGAAAGGGTGAAACGTATTTGTATAATTAAATCACAATATTTTCCATGAAATAAATTATAATTTGAATACCTAAAAACTATATAAACCAAAAAATATATGAATTGGTGAATTTGAAATATGTCTCATGGAAACCAATGTGAGATGAAAAAAACCTATAATAAAGTCTATAATATTTAAAGGTTCTATCTCCTCCAATATAAAAAAATTTATTATAATACTATACTGGAGATATTTACATACCTATAATATCATATATGATTCATTTATAACATTTCCATTCCTATTTATTAAAAATTCCTCCATAAAATCATCATTTCATTGTTTTAACGAAATCATTTTTAATGAGATTTTTTTATTATACTATTTTAATACTTAAATCTTTTCAAAAATTTAAACCATGATATAAATAATTAATATTTTATGTTAATTATATTTACAGTTCTGCGTTAAATGATGAGATAGATAAATTAATTACACAGTTCATGGAAGTGGTAGTCTGTACTTACACATGAATGTTGTGATCACATTTTTATGGAAGGAAAGAAACAAAGATAAATAACTATTCACCTATAATAAATCAATATTATATAATATATTTCACATTTAATACTTAATTTTATCCTTATTACCATTATTTTATGTATCGTGTGGAAATTAAATCACATCACTTTGGAGTTGTGGTAGTCCACATGTATGAATGAGTGACATTATCGTTTCCCAATAGATGAAAATAATGTTGATAATGGTTGTTATATTCTCACAATAAAATTAATTATATTTAATCTTATAAATAAATTATTTTATAATATATACTATATATTTATAGGACATAAAAGAAGAAATGAAATTAAAAGCACTGGGTTAAAAGATATGATTCTTCATTGGGAACTCTCTTTTGATTTCCAAGTCTATAATTAAATTAATGGTATTTAAAAAAAATCTCTATAAAGTGGGGAGGGGAACCATACAAGGTTGTATGACTGTTTTTTGATGATATATATGGATCTAACATTGTAAATATTTAAAGGGAGGAGGTGACCATTTATAATTGAGGGGAAGGGCCCTATTAGAATAAATTAATGTATTAAATTAATGTAAATTAATTTTCACCTCCAATTTGATCAAAATTGATTTATTTCAGAGATATGATTCAGATATGTCTAATTATTCTCATAATATTTAATTTTAATACTTTTTTGTATGTTTTTACCTTTACCTATTAGATTTAACCCCCATTAACCCCTTCTTCAATTACTATGATATCAATTTTTTACTCATTATGGGTTTTTGATGTTCTATAAATGAAAAAGTATAAAAAACGACCATGGATCATATGTTTTTTCGAATGAAATTGAATTGTATTCATAATTTAAATTTATTAGTTTTGAAAAATTTAATAAAATCTATTTTATTTTGAATATCATTGTTGTAATTTTAGAAAATACATGAAGTATTATAATATGTTATCTGTCTAACTCGTGATTAATGGATTAAAAATGTCATATATTATAAAATAATGAATATATTGTCTTATTATAATCATCTAATAATTTTCATACTAATTTAGATATTATTTTAAATAAAATTTTTTGTTTTATCCAATAAGTTAGCCAATATTATCCTTAAATGTTGTAATGAATTTTTTCCTTATAAAAGTTATGTAATATTACTAATAAGATAAAACTGTGATCTAAACATGACATGGGTTGAAATTTAAGGACACTTCACATCCCTGGTTGCCTCTTTATTTGTTTATATTTTTGTTAAAATAATTAAATATATATGTTTCCTAAAATAAAACACACTTAATGTAATTTTAAGAATTACTCACATAATATTATATTCATAACAACATGATATTAAGGGAATTAAATTATAACCCATTTAAAAATCGATACTAGTTTATATTTATCTAAAATTCATGAAACACATTATCTCATCTATAAATTATCTTTTTATAGTTTTAAAATAATATATTATTTTTTTACTACTTTTATAGGCTTTGTGTTAGTGTTGCATAGAAATTGACCCTGAATAATTAATCACAAAAAATTAAAAATAATATAGATGAAAAAAAATATTCATTAATATTACTAATAACAATTAATAATAAACAATAAGTTGTTTTATTTTTTTTCCAAAACTATTGTACATTTTAAAAGCAAGAAAGTGACACAATTTACTTTATATTTTACTTAAATTTAATAAAGTCCAATATTAAATATTAGTGACAAAAAAATTATTTATTATTTCTCTGAAAAAAAAGACTCCAAAAATGAAATAAATAAAAGTTTTTTAATAAATTTTACGCCTTATTATATTAGGTTTAACCATAATTGTACCATTTTACAACTATCATGGTAATAATAAATGACAATGGTTATTAGTCAAATAGACCAAGAATAAAGAAGACTTATTAACAATATTTTGACATCAATAATATAATTATGAATTAATTTTCTTTACTTCAATTTACATTCTCGTAAGGAATTAATTTAAAATAAAATTACATAAAATATTAAAAATGTTATTGAAAATAATTAATTTTTATGTATTAAATTTTTTTTATACCAAATTCATCATTAAAATTGATTTAAATGAAAATATATATATTATTAATAATATTTGGAATAAATTTATTTTTTAAAAAAAATTAAAGGAAATATATGAATAAATGAATAAAAATTGCAGTTTTGAATGAAAATAAAAAAATTTCACTATTCACTAAAAAACAATCTATTTTAAAAAATCCAAAAAATCAACCCTAAAATGATTTTGAGATGATGAATTCAAAAATTATATTATTTTTTCAAATGAAATTTTAAAAGGTAAAAAATTTAAATATAATATTCATTTAATAATTATCATTTTTAAAAAATACCTATTTTTATGAATAAAGTGTATTTACAAAAAAAAAGTCATTGATTATTTACTAAGAATTTATCAGTATATTTTTTGATATTAAATAGTAAAAATATTGAATAATTATATCACTTCAATTAAATGATGAAAATTCAATTGATATGTTATAATATTCATAAACAATAATATTTTTTTGTTATCTTAGTCATGGTGTCGGCTGTTGTATACACTGTTGAACATAGTGTTATTTTGGTATCTCATGGTGCTATAATAGTAGAACCCTATTGTGAAGTTATAAGATAAATAAAAACTATATCAATCTAACATTGTATCCCATTTTTATGTTATAAAAAATCGAATTTATCCATTCATTAAGGAGGTAATGAAATTTTCATAAAATCAAGAACTTTGTCAATAATAAATTAAATATCATTATATGTTATTATACCAAGAAATTAATTTGAAAATAAATCCTGATATGCATTTACAATACTAATATCAAAAATATAAATTATTTTCTTCTATTTAATGAATTGTTCATGATTCTATTAATTTCCATCATTATTCATTTTTTCAACTTATTGATATTTAATAAACTGTAAAAATCCATGCTTCTGTAAACCCAAAAACTTATTGAAAAAAATTAGTAGCTCTATAACCTATCGTAGGATGATAAACTAAAAGGGAATCCACAACATGAATAGAACTGAACAGTACATTGGTTATGAAAAAAATGTTACATTTAAATCCATTAATTAGATGATAGCATGATCATTCCTATAATTTATTTTTTATTCAATACCACTACGTGATTCTTTTTTAAAATCTTCATTTAGTGAAGAAAATTTTCTAATTTATCAATAGATATATCAAAAATTAAATAATGTGTAGACATTGAATAAAAAAATTAAAATATTATGGACTACAATGTAATGTACAAACAACATATCACTAGATAGTCCAATATCTAATAAATTAGTAAAAATTGATTTAGCCATAACTTGTTCTTATGATCATGATGGATTCCATTATTTGTTATTATCTATGGACATGAGCCCTTATAATAACCCATATCATTATAATTAAATCATTTTACTTATAGAATTTCCTTATTTGTTTGATTATTTCAATTTCATTCACAATTCACATGTACAAAAATTCTGCATTTATAACACATTCCATTATTCAAAAGGCACTACCATGGATTTTTTTTCTCTACATATCCAATAATTTAAACTTGGCTTCCTTTCCTTTATATTTATTTGATGGATGCTTCCACATTAATTGCAATCTAATCCACTTTTATTCATGTAATACATGATAATAAAAAATATCCATTACTACATTTATAACACATCAAACAGGACTATTAAAATAAATTATTATATGAGAAACCAATATTCTTCAATATCTATACTTCAGTCCAAATTAGAAGTAGTTATTTTTACGTTAAATATCCTAAATAAAATGGGATGCATATCAGGATAAATGGTTCATGTTTTCTTCAAATGTGAATAATATATCATATTATTTACTCCTTAATTCCATTAATTGATTTTTCTATTAATGATGATTTTTTTAGAAAATAATACTTAATGACAATATTTTTAAATTTATCCCATAACATGTAATCAATATCTTCCCCTTTTCTGATATTCAAAATGAGTGAACACTAATGATTGTATTCATCTTAATAATGGAAAGTAATAAGAGTTTCATAACAATTTTTGGAACATCCCAATACATAAAGAATAATGTCCATGTATTTATACCATCCTTCATCTATCTTGGGGTCATATGATAGACTAAATTATAAAGATACATGTTTAATTAATTTCTCTATAATAGACATATTCCTCTATGGTGAATGTGGTTTCTCTCACTCATGGATAATACCGTGATTTATAACATATATTAACTGAACCATAACTATAAAAATAGATATATTCAAGATCAAACAATTCATGGATGCTAATTTGGAATTAAATTTTTTTTTTATTCCTTCCAATATTAACTCCCATGTTTCCTATACAGAAAAAATTCTGAACAAAAAATAATTAGTTATAAAACATGGAATTAGTCAAATTCTACATCATATCATCATGAAAATAAATTTTAACCCTAAAGGGTATCATATTCATAATATTTAAAAATATATAATTATGTAAACACTCCAATTGAAACCAATTATAAATATTTTTCCTTGAAATGTCACATAATCTTCAGTTGTAAAATCAAGAATTTAGATTATTTTGATCCAAAAGACCATACAAGGATTAGAGTTTTAAATAATTTTGACATAGCTATTATATAATAAAAACATACCTTACGAATAGTAATACTAATCTCGATATCTATTTTTACATAATACAATAAAATTAAAATGAAACACGGTTTATTTTCCTGAAAATTATTTATGATTTTTCAGCATTACTTAATTGTTGTTCCTACTCATCCTTAAAACAATATATATTTTTTAAAATAATTGTATTACCATAAAAATATCATTATGTTTCATATAAAAAATAATTATGAAACTCACCATTCCATTTAAAAACCTTGGGTTCATATAAGTGACTTTTCCTTCAACATAAAAAATGTATTTAGTTTAAATATTAATTTACCTAGACAAGATATACTATTTACTGTAGTATCTTCCCTGAATACTACATGGGGTTAGAATGTATTCTTGTGGTGTTTGAGTAATAACCTTTACAATAGAAACATATACCCACATCTCTTTCTAAAGGATTCCCATGGGTATAATTTAGAACAGAAAACACTTATTAGTTCATATATCCTTGATATCTCATGGAACTAATTCTAAAAGGTAGGATCTCCCTAAAAAAATGGAAACAATACATAAGAAATAATAGTGGTTTAGAGGATGGGATATCTGGCTCATCAAACCGTTTTGGGGAATAAACATCCACTCTAGGACTCTATTATATACTTAATACATATTCATAATCCCTTATTACTTCCCAAGTATAACATAATCCACCTTATAATTAATAATATATTGGTATAATTTGAGGATTAGAGAATCATCCTTATGTATATGAAGTTATTCATAAGTGGATATATCTTTATGTATTTTGTGACCTCTATTAATGGACCCTATTATAAATAGATTAGATTTTTTTGTCATTTATTATTATGATACTAGTATTATTCCTCACAATGGAGATATCTAGATTTTATTATCATCCAAGGATATTGGATTTATTTTTATTTCCGGATCAGTACTATGGAATGGGATTCCTACGTGTCCTAGTGAAAGGATTCAAAACCTACATCGTTATGTGCTACTTAATAGAAGAAACCATTACATATAAGGACATGTGATAAGGACCGGACCCTGCAGATTAACATTAGATGTTATGGATGCCCATACAAAAGGTACCTAGCTATGTATATTGTGGGACATATTCTATAAATTCCTATGAAAAATGGAAGGTTTGTGGACTCCCATGTTTAATAATATAATACTTGGGATGTGGCCTATAGATAATAGGTTTGATTTTGGTGATCACGTTTGGACCTCATGGAGGATTCCTATATCTTCCATTTTGAAGGGAATGAAAACCCTCATAGTTCAATTATGAAAAACTATGACTACGGAGGCCCTTTTAAGTTTTGTCTTTAGTAGTAGTATGGTATTATCAGATGACTTATACAGGGATTACACCACATTGGAGGATTCCCTTAGGTTGTGTTGTAACATGGGTTAGGTTAACATCAATTAGGAGGCCCATTATTTTGATGCAGATTACACTTCATATGATTCCCAAGAGGCTGGGATTCAAGTTGTATATAGTATAAGAGGATTACCTATATGATTGGGATCATGCTTATGTCATGATCACCACCAACCACTAATCCTACACAGGGAATGTTTGGTGTCAGAAAAAAAGGAATCGGATGATCCGGTAAACAACATAATTATATTTTTTACACTGGTGAAAAATAAAAAAATCCAATGTTAGAAGGAAAGGGAGTGGGATATAGAACCTTTCCCCAATCATCATTGTACCATGGAACCAAAGAACCAAATAAAGGTAATTGAAGATCTTATCTCCCTTCATACTTTTTAACTGAGATGACAGTTGATTACCTATCTAGCTTTGACCAATGGGTATTTAGAAGGAGGAAGGAATGCAGTAGGATATGTCTTGTAAAAAGGTCAATGTATTACTCTTAAGGTATTCCCTCTTATTGGTTCTATATAATAGAGGAGGATAAAAAAATAACCCTAAAAATAAAACACAAGCATGATCCACTCACCCCATCCTTGAGATGAAGGTCCCTCGTATTTGAGAAATTGTGGGAAGTACATGGTCATAACCCTAGTATCCAAGAATAAGAGTTTCCTAACACTAACCCCATGTTCAGGGACATCTTGGGAAATGGAATGCATATCTATATGCAGTCTGGGGACCCTACACATTAGGTATGATAAGTTATGGACAGTTCTAACCAATGAGATGCATATCCCAATGGGATACACACTGGTGTGCCTCCTACCAAGGTCTATTATGTTGGAATTATTTAGTATAGGTTTCAATTTCATACCCCATAGAAAAGGGATACAATGTAAGAGGTTTGGTCCCATTAGTGGATTGGTGGAGGGATCAAAGTTGGATCTCATAGGTGTGTTCTAATCAATCCAAAGTGGTCCCGTATATGATAAAATATGGTACACTAAATTGGATTCACCTAGGTAATCCAACATGAGATAATGGTGTTTTGGAGAAAAAATCAATTAAGAAATAAAAATTAAGAGAGGGGTGTATCTGTTCCACAATGATACGGTAAGGTGTCCCTAGAAGGATCTCACATAGGCTATTGGTTTGGGATGTGACATCATGATATTACCTATCAAATAGGAAGAAAAGGGTTCCCTACATAGTTTATATGTATTTTAGACTATAGAGGGATTTTAATTCCAATATTCCACATTATTAACTTTTATATAATGTTTTATAGATCGAAATGAAATATTTCTATGGGTCTGGGTGAAGGACTAGTGTAATAAGATCTTCTTGATTACTCTAGGATTTTCTGTCATGTAAATGAGGAACCCAAGGGTCTTATTTATAGTAATATAAGGATCCCAAGGTGAGGGTTATAGCTTTTTCTTATATGTGATGCAGTTTTATACGTAGGTATGTCATGATGGCTAATGTATAGGTACCATATGTGTTGATGCTATTCCGGGGGACCTATACAGAGGTTCATGGGTGGGATGTGAAGTCCCTATTTATTTCTACATTTCACATTATTTATTATCCTTATTGTATTTTTCCATAATACCTATTAAACCATTTTAAAATAATAGAATGTCAAAATCCCCCCCCCCCTGAGGATTGGATCTGATTGAAAGAATAAGGTATGATCCAGAGGTAAAGGTATGGAAATATCTTTTAAGCCATATAGGTCATCAACACAAATTATCCATGCAGGCTTCTTGTGTGAGATATGTGAATGTGAATTCCGTGTATAGGGGGTCCCAGGTCTATAAATATAGATTCTGGTGTTAGCGGATGATCCCTATGATTCCATACCTCTGGTATCATGGTGGTAGTATTCCACGCAGAACATCCACTTAACCTTCTCTAGTAAATCATGTTCTACAAATCCATGGTGTGTACCAATCAGTGTGATATATACATTTGGTTGAGGTAACTTTATGAGGTTACATGGGTGTGTGACCCATATGACGTACATTCATGAGAACCCTACATGGGGCCATTCCATTTTCAGTTTCAACTTTTAAAAAAATTTCAATTAAAGGAAAAAACTTTTATGATGAAAATATTTTTGATTCTATGTAGTGTCAATTACCAATCAGAATACATGATATTTTGTTGAAAATTTCATAAACTACATCAAGGAAATGGTAAACACTATTTGGTCTTTCTACTATGAAATAAAAGATTCTAAAATTCTAGACATGGAACACTATATGATGATTTATCACTATGAGTGTAAGAGGTTTAACTATCTTCTACTTGATAGAAATGGAATGTAAGAGGAGGTCTTTGTTTGGGAGATAAAAATTATACTCTTGTTTCCTTGTTTCAAGAATAGATTAACATCACTACTACCAACATCATGAGAGTGGTGACATAAATAAATGTTGGAACATCATCCATAGAATGTTTCATGCATCATATATAGTGTTCTTTCGATATGAAGTCTCACACACTTGAATAAAATCTATACTATTACTCATCTATCGTCTAAGATTCCCCTAAAGACTAGTCGAAGGGTTGGAGGGAAAACTCGGACCTCTATCTGGGAGTGGTTGTCAAACCCGTGTGGATGTGGGAATTTTGGGTGCATCATACCATTCTATATTAGAATCCAATATCAAATCAATAAGAATATATATGGAGACATCAAGGTAGCTGACACCAATGTATACAGAAATCCCAACATCATTCATGAGCTGTTAAGCCAGTGGATCCCACAAATGAACCCTGTCCCCTAGATTCACAAAGAATATTGTATCATCCTATGTGATTCCCACAAGATATATTGGGATTTGATACATAGATTGATAAATGAGTAATTCATCCCACTGAAAGAGTCATGGGGAAATTTTGAGCTGATTTAAAATTTTGGCTCTAGATCTATTAAAGATAGATTATGAAATTTAGAAGGGAGATCCCCGACTGAGGGAGGATACCGTTCATGAATCATGGATGAATGATTCTATGGATCCATCGGGTAGTTAATCAACATAAATTTTCCATTTGGTTTCCTAAGATAGTGAGGTGGATAATTCCATGAAAATTATGGCCAATCATATAAGAGGCGGAGTAGGACTAATGGGGGTATAAATACATGTGAAGCATACTAGAAAAGACACATATTTCAGGCATCGTAGCCATGTGTCATAGTGTATACATGCTTTCTCTTCATGTCTCCAATGGTGGTATGAGGCATGGAAATTTTTTTATTTCATCCCAACTAGAGGAATGGAGGAACATCAGTTTGGAATCTCTTATCATGGTGAAGACTCATCAATGTATACTATATATTCTTGTAGTGATGGACCATTTTAGAATTACTAGGCCCTCAGAGGTACTATGGGGATGGTTTGTAACCCATTTTAGATTCTATGACATGATAAGTGGGGTTGAGGTTCCCAAAATCTTGTTTTGTTGTTTTTGTAGACCATTTCTATTATTCAACATAACATCCTGAAGCCATTTTAGACCATGAATAGGTTGAATCTATTCAATGAATTTAATTTCATTCCAAATGGGGATGCACCTACTCAGACATTATTGGATGATGTTAAATCTAGTGATGAATAGAGATCATACATGATTTTCTTTAGAGAGGATGTTCTAGAAACTTGAATTGATAGAGAGTTTATATGTGAGGATTATGCTTCATATATTTTTTCATGAAAGTTTATGTGTCTATTGAAATTAATTTTAACACCTCTAGAACATGATTTTCCCCGAATGGACCGAAGGACTTCATTTTTATGGATTTTTGATAACCCCCTTTCAAGGGATGAGGGGGAACACTTACAAGGCCCGTTGGCTCAGAGATTACAAGGCCCGTAGGCTTAGGAGATTACATGACCTGAAGGTCTTAGGGAATTCAACCAAACTATCTACAAGGAACTGCCCCTCCCTAGAATCTACATCATGATAGTAGTTATCCATCTTTTAGTGGCCTTCTGGGTAGGCTTCTCATGCAAGCACAAGCTTGTACCGGTGGCATAGCCATACCCTTTCATTCTAAAAACCCATTCGGCTCTACTCTGGTGAGTGTACATGCTCTGAATCCTCTTCTAGGGTTGGTCCTTTTTTGTACTGTGTCTGGGGAAACTGCATGTGGCCCAAACACCTTGACGTGGCCCAAAATCCCTACTGACCCGAAGGCCTGGGTGGCCCAAAATACTTAAGGACTCCATGCCCAAACTGGTGGCCCAAGATGAATAGTTCCAGCTTCTACAGTACTGAACAATACCTGCTACAGTAACTTCTAGAATGCCTGCTATAGTACTCGCACAGTGTATAGTTCTGCTACAGTACCTATACGGTGTACAGCTTTGCTATAGTACCACACAGTGTACAGTACTGCTATTGTACTGTTACAGTTCTTGCTACATTACCTACTACAGTAACTGCTATAGTGCCCCCTGAAAATATGCCTCTACCTGGTTTTGAACCTGGGTCTTTTGGATGCACTTAAGGATACCTCACCAACTGGGCTAAGTCTCATGTTCCATATAGAACATGACAAATTTTAAATTCATGTAATGGTATCCCAACAACTATGGATTCATTTAACAATAGATCTTACTCAAATAATAAACAACCTATCTTCAGTGAGTGCATCAACTGGGTTGACCACAATGTATCACGAGGCCAATATTTCTTCTTATCCCCATGAATAATTAGAAAAATATTTCTACTGAGTTGGGTATGTTACAACTATAATTCATTGATTTCAAGGTAGAAATTATTATCCCCCCCAGATTGTTCTTTATCTCCTCTAGAGGGTTTTCCACTATTTCATAGGGTGTTTATGATGAGGTCTTTAGTTCTCTGAAGAGAACTCATTAATGGTATATTCTTCATATCAAGTGTTTAATGATAATCAATGATGGAGTTAAAATTATGTGTTCTATCCATCATCATCAATAGGATAACATAGTTCCATTTTCCTATCATTCTTTTGTGATAGAGAGAACCTTGAGTCCTATGAAACCAATGGTTATCAATTATACCTCTTAGTTGACTGAAAGAACATCAGAATATTTACAACCAGAGGGAGTCCAATTTTAGTAAATAATTCCTTCTGATACCGATAAAATGTGGTTTATTCTTCATACTAGGATGTGGATTCCATAAATTGGAGATTCTCAAGCCCCACCTGATCATATATTTGAGGATCATCCCACTATTTTTGGAATTTATATACAATAACTAGATATTAATATTTATTAAAATAAAACATGATTCCTACTATGAGAATGGTGGAGTAAATGATAAAATAGTGTGTCACTAAAGGGGTTTCCAACCATTTTTCTATGGAATGGGATTACTATGTCGATCCCAATGATGTAAATTCTCCTTCCATTATTTCATATTCCTTTGCTTCCTTTAATTTATCATGAAAAATGTTTTCCTACTAAGGAAACAGACATTTTAATATTTATCATTCAAAGGGAAGACTAACATAGATTCCATCACTAAAATATGGCCAAACCAGAACCCTACTGAGAACCAATGAATTTTATCCTAAAATTGTAGTTGTATCCCCATTCCATCGAACAATGTGGGATAAGATGGTTGGAGAACCTATACAACAACCTCCCATACATTTCATTTGTGGGGAGTGTTCTATCTTTCCTCTGCTAAAAAATAAGTAGCGATGAAGAAAGAAGTCCTTTGTTAAATTCCTTTCCATAGATTGTATGTTCTCACATAATAATTATTTCCACTTTATAAAAAATATTTAATTTTGTATGTGGTAAAAAAATATAATTATCTTTCCTCTATAAAGGGGACTAGATATAGGACTTTGAGTACTATATAGGATGTTCGAGACAAGATTCGAGCACACACTCTTGAGTCATCTCCTTTTGCGAGAGAAGAGTCTGTAGTTGAGACCACAATGTTAGCTACCATAATTTATCCTACCAATATAAAGGGGGGGGGGGATGGTTCAATTAATGTAAAATGTAAATCATAAGGTGTCAAAAATTAAATATAATATTTTATTCCTTATAATATTTCAGACTCATCTCATACATAGGTGAACCCTATAGTGACTGGTACTAACCCTGTGGCTATCCACATGGATGCTATTCATGGTCATAGAAAGCCGAAGGAGGGTTCTATATTGGGTCCCAAGTCTAATATTTTATGCTTCCCCATGGGTGATACTACCATGAGTCTTGGGTATTTTATTCTTTCTATTAGAAATCATGACATGACCATCAAAGAGATTCTATAACACATTAATATTCCAACATCTTTAAAAGTGTAAGATGAATTTAATATGAAATTTAATGGACATGAGTTTTAAATTCAGGCAATAAAGTTATATGTTTATGTAATAATCATGGATACTTCATTCATGAAGCTTTATCTACAATGTTAATGCATAAACTGGGAATTGATGTTCTTTCTTCTCTCACTATTAAGGGAGAAATGGTTCAAGGGGATAATTAAATAGAGATTATTCATGAGACACCTTTCGAGAGTGACATATATACCTGGGAGAGTTCCCTCATAAAGAAGTTTGACTCAAATTTCTATGTTCAGAAATTCTATTGAGAATTCTACATAATCAACTAACCAATCATTGTGAATGTTTCACTAATTTCATTATTCATCCCTTGAATTATCCATTGTATATCCTTTTAAGGATAACAATAATCAATATCCATTATCCATCTCCATTTATTTTTTTATCCCTGTCTTAGAGAGGATATTTTATTTAAATTAATCTTATTCCATAAAATGAAGTTGTTAATTTTCCAGAGTGAGCAGGATGGGTGACTCATTGAGTGCACAGATCCTTGAATATTTTCCTCCCTCTAAAATGTTCTCTAAGTTAGACATGGATGTTCAAAATTCCCTTTTTATTACACACCATTATTCTTGTAGGGACATCAATAATACAATATTTAAGATTTATTTTTAATAACTACCTTCTATACTCTATCTAAATATGTTACCGTTAAATATTTTGGAATATAGTGGATTTTATTTCCATGGGATTCACACTACCATAGGGGAAATAATTATCTAATGGAAGTGATAACATCAGCTAAATAATAACATTATAAAAGAAAATATTCTCATTAGCACTGATGAACATTGACCATAATTATCCTTGGTAGAGGTAAGACATATCATGAATTTGAAGGAGTGGAAGAAACATATCAATTTGATGTCCATCCATGCATCATATCTTCAACAAGATATTTAGGACACATAAGGGGAGATTGATTAGGATCACCATTAACTTGAATAAGTTCATAATGAGGGGTCAACCACCATCATGACCATAGTAGAGGAACTCCACCAGTCCAAGGAGACCAAAGCAATTTAGATGGCTATGATTCAACATGCTACTAATGTTGATCAGGAGGTCATCCAAAAGATGAATAACTACGTTGATAGTCTTTTGAAACATATGCCAGTGGGATTCCATCTTCTAAATTTACCTATTATTTTCTGCACATCAAAAGTGAAAAATATTCTATCTCAAATCATCTATATATTCATCAATGTTTAATCTTATTTTATTACAACCTAATATAAAATATCATATGAATAGGAAAATTTCATTTCAATAATGATTCAAAACCACATTGAAAGGGATGGGAATATGATCTATTTTTTAGGAACTATTAATTTTAGAGAGAATATTTTGAAAACTTATAGGTTCATATATACAACTATATATTTTATTTGTCACTTCAATAATTTGTTCTTACTTTCAAATGGCAAATACATAACTTGTGACACGTGGATTTTATTAGGAAACCCTTTACAGGTTATCAATGTAATATGATTTTTCCTTTTATATTTTCAATAATAGATTATTTTTCAATCAATTAATATCACATGTTCAGTGACCTTTGACTCGACATTTTCCTAGGTACCCTTTGTGAATTTTCAACATGGTGAGTAATATATTTCTTTTTATAGCGTATTTCATGTTGTTCAAGTTAGACTTAAAAGACTTCTATTTTTTGTCAAATAGGTATGACTATAAATATTTAAATAATTATCCAAATAAGTCAAGTGGCGCAATATTTTTTATTCATTCATCAGATACACTGTGGGGAATTTTGAGTTTTAATTTATTGGTTCCCAACACTAAAAAATTAAATGAGAAAATGTATGAGGAATAGACATGAAATTAGTTCATGAATTTATATCTAGAATAATATTTTCTTAGATTATAGGAATATAAAAGGTCTATCCTTAAGAGAAATGTTCCTTTATATAAAAAAATGTTTAGGTTACTATGAAATTCCAACTGGGATGTGTTACAACATAGTCAAATAGTGGCATCCTATAGCTGATATGGCCTTAAATTTGGAGGGGGAATCATGAAAAGGCCACTAGGGAATATTAAAAATATTCAAGAAATGGTATCCATATGAATTTTTACACTACTCTAGCAATGGTGAGGAGGTTTTTGATGATAATTATTTCTCCAGATCGCGTAGGGTGGTTATTCCTATGAAGGTGTCTGAAAATGGAGAGAATATGACTCCTTAAATTTCCATGGATAGATAACATCTCCTATAGAAATTATAATTTTTTGAAGGATGGAATATATTTTTTAAATGGTTGACTTTAGGGGGAAATTACCCTAGTAGAAAAGTATTGGGACATCATGTAGTTTAATTACATGCGATAAGAACATGAACTGTGGAGTTTCTCATCATATAGTGAGGGGTATGTAATAAAGTTTAACATCGTCAGACAAAGATGTTATATGATTCCATTTAAAGTCATAAATCAATTACATAAGTGGATAAAAATTTAAAATATTTCTATCATTGACCAAAATATGAGTATTTCTCCACTCCATTGAGAGTGGATTGAGAATTTTTTACAATATCATGGTACGAGTTGGGAGTTGATAACTGTAATATGGCCGCATTAAAATACTTGAAAAGAGATATTGTAAGTATGAAATTTAAAATAATTACTTTGGGTTTTTAAGGTATATAAGAGTCCTCTCTTGAAAAAAAATTGATGTTGGTTTAGAGGCACGTTTTAATGGTGATTTTTTGTAAATCCACATGGGGAGTATTAAAAAATAGTATAAAAACATCATCCCTGGGTCAGAAGGATTTGAAATTTGGTGGAAGACTTATAAAAAGCCTAATGGGGAATGTTAAATCATAATCAAATAGAGGAATCCTTAGGTATCAACCATTCTATTTTTTATTTCTAAAAAATTATTATGGATATATGAAATTACCCAGGATACAAGGTATTTTTATATAGATATAGTTTGTGAGTAGGAAAAGTGAATTCCATTGGATAATCACCTAGGAATGGAGGGGAATGTTCTAGAATGTATGTTTGAACCTTACACAAGGATGAATATTTTTTGACATATGGTTAGGTCTGATATGTGGGATTCATGCATCTCTAATTATCACAATTTAATGATATTCATTCCACTCCTACATCATAGGGGGCCATATTGTTTAGTTTCATGCGATATGGATGAATAATTTAGTTTTAAATTATATGATTTGGATGATTTCATACCATGTAGTGTTTGGTGACACTACTATGACAATAATATTATTGAAATGATAAATAATATAAGGCCTTCTAGATCATTATTTTTTTGGTATATTTCATACATGGGGGATTAAATTGTAAACCAAGATCATGGGGGTTATCAGATTGTGAGAACTAACATGAGAAAATCATATAAGGGATGAAAATATATCATAGTCAATTAAAAGGGTTCATATGATGTAGTCTAGGTTTATGGAGATAAATGACGAGTCTCCCAATGATGAATGTGTTGTTGGTTTCAAATCCCAAATTCTTGAGAGACGATATACAACACCATTTGGGAGATTTTAAAACATAGTCTAACAATTAAATCCTAAGGTTAGAAGACATTGAAATTTATTTTAGTGAATTAATGAAAATCCAAAATGGGTGTGTTACTACATAGTCAAATCATGGATTCCTTCGGTATCATAAATATTCTCACTGGTGTAAAGAGAATGATTATGATGATCCATCATTGTCCAATATTAGGAGTTCTACGTGTGGAAGGTATACCTATGGAAATAATGGAATCATTTGTACATACATTGTCCATGAAATGAAGAGACCATTGAATAGATAAAACTCATATGTTGTGGGGTAAATATTTATTTCCTTAGTGGACCCGTGAATGAGGATATCCACATTTGCCACATAGAATTGGGGTAATTTTTCCAGACCCCATGGTTAGGCCCAAGAGATGATGCCTCGACATCACTATGTATCCCATTGAAATGAGAATCAAGACACATTTATTTCTGGAATAGAGGTGTGTAAGTAAACTAAAAACCGATATATTGGTCCTCTCATTCAATACCCATAGTTATGTGTTGTTTTATGTCATTCAAGGGAAAACAAACATGTTGTTTACCATCATACTTAATTAAAACATGGTGTGGAATTTAGGGTCTTAAATATCAGATCATAATAAATCTACAATGATGATACACCTTGTTATTGGGGGATACACATACCAAAGCTCATAAGATTATTTGAGCAATGAAATTTGTGATAAATAATGAATGGAAAAGGTTATTATTACCATGTAGATGAAATCAAGTGTATGTCATGGGAATACTATTTCATGCAGTGGTTGGACCAATATATATGATCAATGTATCCCTACTTATCTCATTTTAATGACAATCAATCCATACATAATTTTGGAATCTTGTACAGTTTAACATCACTCAGTGAAGATATAGGTTAATTAACATGAAATAGGGGGAATGTTGTGTGTAGTCCCAATAATTAAAAATTGTGAATCACTATGTATCCTGTAATTGAAGTAATGAAGCCAAAAATTGTTCATGATATAAAATATTTCATTAATTTATTAGTTCTTGATGTAGGGAGATGAGAACATTGTTATTTTTATAGAATGATGGATGATCACTTGAAATAAGGTATATTTGTCTTAGTGTATCTTATTTATAATGAGAATCATGCCACATATAGTTCATGAAGGCTCCCTATGTCAGTATGAGTTAAATATAAGGAAGGTGGAATTTTATTTTGTTGTGGATGGATCCATCGATATAGATATGATATTAACTAGTTATCTCATTGGATTGAGAATCATGTCACCCTTGGTTCATTAATAAAGGAGGAGAGGATAACAAAGACCAAGGGTTGTGATCCACTCAAACATGGATCTAAATGCTGCATTATTTCCAAGAGTTCAACAGGGAAATGAACCTTGTTGTTTACACCATATAGAAAGAACATTGTTATATATTTTAACATATTATTGGTAGGATTATGGGATATTTAGTTTAATTTCTTATTTCTCAAAATATGATGTCTTATAGTTTTGAATCAGATGACTAGGACTATATAGTGAAACTTTTAAGGTCATTCTTATAGGAAAATGTTGTTGCGATGGTTAATTTCATATAGAAGGGACATTAGTGTCATACATATAATTATCTTATTTTAGGGATGATATGTAATTATTCTGATGGTCATTCAAGAAATAATTACAGCATAGTATAATGTCATACAATTGATATGGAACCACACATTTTTCACACAATGGCATTTTTATGAAACTTTGCATTGGTCGATGTCATAATGATCTATTCATCGATAGAGATCAATGAAAACGATTTGTTAGAGTGGAGATTTTTTAAGTAATATGGTCCTTCCAAAATTAGATCAAGATTATATGTCTTATTTTCTTGTATCTTCATAGTTCTGAGAACCAATACGAGTTCTAAATAGAGGAATGAGTAGAGGCATCCCTTCTTGTTAAAAGAACACACTATATGATTTTTATAGACTCTCAATGATACAAGGTGTGAAATATTTTCTCATCAATTCAATATTGTTATTCAAGCCATTTTTGTATTTTTTATCCATGGATAGCTGATCAAAAATGGAAACATGGACCGAGTGCATGTGGACCACAATGGGGATGATTACTTCTATCACGTACACACATGAATACAACGTTTCACATGTGGTAGTATGAGTTGTAGTATTATAGGACCCCAAGGAATTCATGATTTTATTAGTCCAATAAAATCATACTTATCTTCCATAATCTAGAGTATGTTTAATAGGGTCTTATTGAAGGCCTCTATCTATCTATTAGACACTTTATGATAGCGGGACAAGTGGTTGGATTTAATATTATACTCCTAGTAAATATCTTCTATCTTATTTGGAGAGAAATTGGTAGATATAATTGTTATTATATTATGATGAAACTATATCTAGATATTTTGTTATCCTTAAATAAATTGATCACACTTTTGGTCCCAACATCTTTATGGGTCATTTCATTGACCAATTTTGAGATGAAATCGTTTTTAGTTAAAATATTCTTGTAATAATTAGACAAAAAAGGGGGATATTATCTCACAACATATATTTCCCATGTGGATAATGGAAATTATCATTTAGATGTTTTTTGAAAATTTATATGTTTATGGATGATGTTGAAATTCACCTATAAGGAATGGGACTTTTTTTTTGTAAAACTTGTGAAATCATAAATCATAATGGGCCAATAAAAGGGAAGTCTCAAGATTTGACTGGAATGTTGTCACCCTGACTTTTGAGATCCAAACTATTAAGTGTGTAATTTTCCCATGACAACAGAAATATCATCTTCACTGATACATCTAATAAATATTCCATCAAATTCTTATTTATAGTGAAATTTATAGTGATTTGGGAAATAATAATGACTGAAGTTGGTTTCCCCCCATCAGATTTTTCTTTTTCTCTACTCTATCCAATGGGATTATTCCATAGCGCTATCTTGAGCGCTGATAATAGGACCCTTTATCAGCACTATCTTGAGCTCTACTAATAGGGGCCTTTATCAGTGCTCCGAAAAGTGCTGATAAAGGGGACCCCCACTTTATCTTCGCTGGAATTTACAATGCTTTTCTATCACTGTTAATGTTGGTTATTAGCACTATTAAAGGCCCAATTTGTAGTAGTGTGACATGATAAAAAAGTGAGAACATTCATATTTTCATGATTTAGATGACCATTTCATCCTAATATGGATCTACCAAAGTTTTATCATCATTTTTACAATGCTTATTTTTGCGCGCTATATGATCATGGAACATGAGTCAAAGCTAGTTTCTTAGGGAACACTTTCCTTAATAGTAAGACGTAGTCATTCATGGGGATTAAATCCACTATTACGGTGGAATAATACTGATTAATCTATTTTTTCAAACTATTAATCATCTATAACCTCTTGGTGGTCCACTGGTAGATAATGTTATTGTACCAATACCATAATGAAGACTTAATTTTATGACTCACTATTAGTGTTGCCTTTTTATAGAAAGAAGGAGTAATCACAGACCTCCCATTCTAGAGAGATGAGTTTAACTCTGAAATCATATTTTATGAGATTAGGGTATTCAATCCTCTTCCTTGTTGGACTCCAATATGCACTGTTAATTTTAATTTCCCCATTATTTGGATCTATATTGAATAGAAATATCTCTTCATCAAGAAATACCGTATTTGATGATGTTGGTTTGGCAGATGGGTTTTTTGAAATAAAATATACAATGTATTTCCCTTTCACAGTAATATAATAGCACAAAATGTATATCAAACTACTATAGGATAACTACACTGCATTCCAAAGCTTATTCGAACATATAATGAATTAGGATATATTTTATATGGTTATTGTATGAGCTCAAAAAGTACTCATGTTGTTTGAGGCAGTTCCTTCATTTATGAAACATGAATATTAAGGTCGTAAAACACATATTGATATCTGAATAATTATTATTTTAATTGATCATTTTTTTAATGAGATAATAAATGTTATCTTCATTTTCGTTGTCAATTTTATCACATGGAAAAAATCCATTGACTGCACCAGGGATGTTCCATATAGAGTGAGTTACTTCCCCTCAATGGGAGGAATTATCACTTATGTGATCAATTGGTATTTCTTCTAGTTTCCAAATTCATTCTAAAATTAAATGGTCTACAGATATGTATCTCTTTTATTCATTAACATGGTCCAAGGAAATCACATGTTTGTTGGGTCAGTTATATATCAAAAGATACAAGCCTAGTGTCTTTGAAGTCCTATCAACTCTTTATGCTTTGGATTAGGTACTTGATAAGGATATCCTTTTTCTTCTTAGGGAATAATTTGATGTTGTGAATTCATATAAGGAAACTAAAAACATTCCCGAGGATACCATTAATGCAAAATTGAAGAGATTAATCTTCAGGTTATACCGTTATAGTTTATTGAATATGATCTAAAGGTCATTCATGTGGTCAGAACATTATTGGGACTTAACCACCATATTATCAATATATAACTCAAATACTTTATCAAGTAATGTTTTGAAGATGTGATACATATTTTTATTTTTTTCATAAATTATTCATACTAAATGTATTTACAAGTTTGAAAAATTATCCTTGGGGGCCCTAAAGGCGGTGGCTTCATCATCTTTTAGGGACATTTAAATTTGTTTTTACCATGAGTTAATATCCATGATAGAGAGGTAATATAACCATTTATTATGTCAATCAGTAGTTCCATGATTGGAATTAGGAAATAATCTTTTTGAAAATGTTTGTAAATATATAAAAAGTCGATGTAGACATTAATTTTTTAGTTCTCTTTCATTATTAGGTTGATATTGGCTAGCTATTTTGGTTAATGAACATACCAGATAAAGTAGTTCATGATAAGAATTTCCACATCAGCCATAATTTTGATTGAATGGGTAGGGTGTGTTTATCTGGTTCAATATTATCACCCTAGTGTTCTTTAAAAAAGTTCATCTAAAGAGTGGACACCTCAGGGTTAAGTCCTAACATTTCCATGTAATTGCAGCAAAACATGTCCATATATTACTTCATGAATGAGGTATACAACACATGTTCTTCAAAATTCATGGACCTAATGATCATAGGGGGTATTTATTCTTCTATTTTACCAAGAATAAATTCACTTTGGTCATAAATAGAGGTAAAAACACCGTCCACCAATAATAGTGGGTCCTCCCTAAGGCTTTCCTACTCTTCCTCTCCATCCTTAATTTCTTCTACCCCTTCTTCATTTCTCTTAGCCAAATTATATGATGAATAAAATTTATTGGATCCTATGTAGGATTCAATAAAATGACATCCATAAGACTAATCACCTTTTTCTGACATTGATGATGGGACAATGATTTGTGGATTGACATTGGGGGGAATGAAGGAATTCACCCCCATAATTACATTCCATTATGGAGTGTTGATGAATTCTCTAACTACGCCATCTTTTTATTCCTTGACTAATACAATATATTTCATAGAATATACATTATAGCATGGACCCATCCCTTCAATCTGATTAATGAGAATAACATACTCTTCCTTGATCTACTTTAAGAGAATAGATTGGGTCACCTCTAGACCATATAGTACAATGATTGCAGTATATTTTTTGGGCATGGATGTTTCCCTCCACAATGATAGAATCATACATCATTTTATTACGAAATGATAGATTTAAATAGGGCATTATAATATTGAAATGTACAAATGTTAAAAAAAATCAATATTTGAGTCATTGGTGGTATGAAGAATCAATAATCGCATAATAATAAAATCAAATAATTTATAACTAATAGACAAAGGTAATATATTAACGAAAAATTAATAATTATGAGTTAGATACAAGATATTAGAATTGAGTCCTAAGAATTATTTCACCAAGAGGTCACTTTTCACACTTATCATAACCCTGTAGCGTTATAGAAGATGTGGAAAAGTGGGACTTATTGTAACCCAATTCAAAAAGTGTTTGCATCTAAATGAGGTTGAAATCTGAGCCTTTTAAAATTAATACATGTCATATACCAATGTCATTAATCTTTTTAGATACATAAAATGGTCTAATGTGTCCTTTAATAATGGAGATGTATTCATTTTACGTGAAAGAGATGATCATGTTACATTCTACAGAATCTATCTTTGCACGATATATTTTGGCTGTAGAAACATCACTCTCAAATTTTTTAGGGCATGAATAATACTCTATGAATTATTCCCAAATGTCTTTTTATAGACTCTATGAATACAAGATTGAAAACTTTTCCAACACCTGGGATATTTGCTTTAATATGTCATACTTCAAGTGCAAAGTCCTATGCTATCGAACATGAGGAAAATATTTTTCAAACACTATAAAAATTGTGCACATTATATAGGAAGGACATTTGTTGGAACAATAGTTTTAGGTAATTCTATACTTGTTGGATTAGGTTAACTTGATGAACTGAGTGTCAAGGATTATTTGGTGAAAATATCTATTCAAATTGATATTATAGAACAATGGAGTTATGGATAAATGTTGATTATGTGGGTGAACATTTATACCCCTAATGAGATCAATGGTGGGATATCCCATGATTTTAAACTACGTAGAATGTTCGACTGGGGATGTGAGTATATTATCGAATCATGTAATGATCAGGTATTCCCCTGTATCCTTTTATTTGGAGTCCTATTACCCTAATTCTCTAATTAGGTGTTTGGTATTTGGGTTAATAGTCACAATAATAATAAAAAAATAGAGCAATAAAGTGGATAACCTTAATGTAACTTAATATTAACTCCTCATATGATGATGAATCTAGTTAGTGGGTCTGTTCCTATGGTAAAAATTTGGTGGGGGTGGTGTCTGTGTTTTTGGGAATAAAGGAATAATGATTGATTGAGTTAATGATAAAATTAGACATGGTACATGCTCATGTTAATATGTTTTATTATTGATATTCATTCCATTTAATTTATTGTAAGACTAAATCATTAAATATTATGGTGGCATTTTAGTTGGGTATTCTTTAGCAGAATCATCTAGAGGTATAGCCAGTTATATCAACTATCCTCGGAGGACAACATAGGTTAGATTGATAGTGTTTATAATCATAAAAATTATGATTATAATATTACCATTTAAATTAACTCCATTACATTAAGTCTTCTATTTTGGATCTATGGTAGAAACACATACTACATCAGGTGGATTCATTCTTACCTTCACTTTCTCAGAGTCCACCATTTTCTATAGCCTGTCTTTGAAAATGAAGCATTCTTGTATGTTCTTCCCCATTGGTTGATGGAAGGGGAAATAATTATGTAGATCTTTATCACCATCCATATTAGTATTCTAGGGATTGGTTATGTTATTTAATTTTGTACTCTATATTGATATGATGTAATAGTGGAATTAGTCACTTTGAGAAGAATAATCATTATTTTTCATTTCCTTAAACTATTTACACCTATACTCTCTTTTCTTGACCCGATGTGGTGGATGATTTTACTTACACTCATAATAGGGATCCACATGATATGTTCCAGGATTTAGATCAAGAGTGAGTTTAGGGGCCTACTTGAGTATAGTAGTGGAAGCATCTTTTTCCCCATTTTATTTCCTTAAGTTGATATAATTACTTATTAAATAACCTTCGTTTATACACTAGATTCATATAACATTTTAAAAATCATGGAATGGTCTAAAAAACCTCTTGTATATTTTCACATT
The DNA here is from genome assembly GCA_963277665.1 of Viscum album. Taxonomy (NCBI): domain Eukaryota; kingdom Viridiplantae; phylum Streptophyta; class Magnoliopsida; order Santalales; family Viscaceae; genus Viscum; species Viscum album. Next base: position 1,526,846,054 of record OY728163.1, on the reverse strand, counting down.
GATGAGTGGTCTTTGAACTTCATCTCAATAATTTTTTATATAGATACGCAACAAGTCATATTTTAGAAGCTTCAAATTTAAGGTTTATGTCAGCCCTTCCATTGGAAAATATAGTATGAGACCTTGTTATTCTATAATTTTTTAGACTGAGAGGTCAATGACCATTTTATTCTATTACTTTGAGCTTAATTGGATGATAAATTTTAAACATACGTCTTCTCACCCTTTACTTGACCAATCTAGGGAACTGGTGTACAATACAATGGATGGTATCTAAATTTATTACATGAAGCACATGAGATCCACTGAATCTTGTTGTTCTGGGGTTCCTATCATGGGGTCAAAATGAGACAAAAAAAATTTCAAATTACATTCTGAGTCCCCTAAGACATATAAAATTTGAAATGTAGGGTTCCTAATGTTTTACAAGCGAAGAGTCAGATATACCAATTCAGGTAACAACTTCTTTTCATATAATTCAAGCACACCCCATTACACCATAACATCAGATTGAGTTGGTACTGACTCAATTTTATTAATGATATCTTGAGAAATGTTGGGATTAGTAGAATATTTAGTTGGGGAAGCTATGGGTGGAGATAATTGTGGGGGCATTACTAGTATATGTAGTTGGTAACCAATTACGGAAAACCTATAATGATGAACCTTGACATAATCTGGATATGAATCTAATGGAGGAACTAATGATATTATAATGTGGGATCCAAATATGTTTGCTATTGGTACCCCATTTTGAGCAGATGTTCTGGATTCTCTTCGTTCATTGCGGTGAACCCTCTTTTTTGGTATATAGAGGTTGGGAGTGCATGTTGAGGATATTTTTGGAGGATGCATCAAGGAGGAATTTTTTCATGTAGTAGTTCTTTATTTATTCTTCTCAATTATATCATATCCTTATCTTACTAAGAAAATCATTCCTCGTGTTTAAGGGGTCAAATTTTTTTAGGGATCAAGAGAGGCACAAATGTACCTTTTCCCTTTCCTTTATTAGATTTATTTGAGGAGGTAGAGATGGAGTGATTATTCTAATGAAAAAATTTATTGATAGGATATGTTTCAAGGTATACACACCTCCTTTAATTGTTTTGTAGTGTACTAAAATATGAACTGAAAACTCCTTCTCTTTCTCATCTATGTTTGACTTGGGTTTTCTAGGGTTTTCATGGGTAGTTTTAATAATGGTCACATTTGTGTAATGCATTTCATGTCATTAAATAGAATTTTTGTAAGAATTTCCTTTTTTCCTTATATGAGGGATAATTCTCTCCTCCATTGATTATATTAGATCAGTTTTATGGATGGTAATCCTAAGGAAATATCCAAAAAATTTCTTTGTGTGTGGGCCAAATGAGAGAACCAAATAATGGAATTGGATGTACAAAGATGGTTTATTTTTTTGGAGTTCCCAATAATTAAAAGGAGACTAAAATACTCTAAGGAAGATGTTATTGAGGTGAAAAATCCCCCATCATTATAGATACACAAGAATGATATACATGGAAATTACATTTCTTTGTGATATACTTAATACATGACACAAAGAGAGGCCCAAAGATCATATTAGTTTAGTGTCTTTGGAAACTCAGAACAAAATATTCTAATCATAGTGAAATAAATTAAACATCTCGCATAACGATATAACACTTTTGGTTTCCTACCTAAAAACATTCTTTATATCCTAGGGAAAAGAAAACATAGAATGAGAAAAATCAAATACTCAGTAAGGGTAAACTTAGAGAATATACTACAAACCATAAATATTTGAATGTAAAAATATGAACATAAAACATCAAAATCACGAGTCATGAAATAAATCATGGTAGTATGTAGGGAATAGATCATAAAGGAACATTTACCATTAAAAAATAGCATTTTCATAAAACATGGAATTGTATCAAACCATTAAGCACATAATATGATTTTCATAGTAGCCGAGGCGTTGCTTCCAAGACCATTATAGTGGAAGATGTCTATTACTGAACTGGATTTACTTGTCGTTTCATCCCTTAATTACTAAACTAGATTTACTTCCCATTCCATCCAGGTATATCTCATGAGATATAAATCTTTACCCAATGAATTGGAGGGAGATATAGGTCCCAATATTCTCATAATGAAACTATTTTTATGTGTTCCACAAAAACATAAATCATTCATAATTTCATAACCCATATAATTAAATGGGATTCTTAAACTTCATTCTATCATAACATATTCCATAAAAATATCATTCCATCATTAACCTAAAAAAATCATACTGATACCAGTTATATAAATATAACAATATTTAAAGAGTTCCATCTTAGATGGAAAATAATTTTGATAAAACACTTGATCTTAGTTCTTGAGGAAAATATCCTTTCTTCTTCAAAAACATTTTCTTTTCTCAAAATGCTGCACAATTTTTTAAATAAAATAATTTAGTTGGAAATAAAAATGAAAATATGTAGAGGAAGATTCTTGGAAATAAGGGATTATGAAACCTTAAAAATCCATTCATGTAGTATATGTTAAACAAAAACATTGTCCTCATAATTTTGTTGGAAAAATAAAAAAAAGTACCTTGTATGGTAAATAAAAGAAATATTCCTTCAATACCATGTATTAAAATAGTTTTTTTAAAAATGAATTTAAACATACATGGAATAATAGTAATCATTTTATGAAAACATTTTTAGAGAACATGGACATGGATGATAAATATAACTGTTGTAAATACTTATGTATAACTAATCTTGGATAAAAAGGAGACTGCAAAATTATCTCTTACTTTAGGTCTGATTTCTTATGTATGTGTTTTAAACTCCTATATCATGGGTTTAAAAATATTATTAACTTTTAACAGAATAATTATAATATTTATGATATCATATATGATTCAATTATGACTTTATATTACCCGTTCATTTGACAATTCTATGTTAAAGTAATGTTTTGGGTAATAATCGTTTCATTTATCGTTCGTGATTGGACTTGTTATTTTCCATATATTTTCATAGATAATTATTTACTTACTTACATAATATAAAATACTATTTATTTAAATCTTATATATTCAGAATATATATATATATAATAGATATATAAATGAAATGGAATACACCATTCATGGAGACAGTAAGTCATATGTACGCATGAACGTTGGTTTGGTTCCCATAATGAATTGGATGGAAGTAATTAAATGACATATATATAAAAATAAATCCAGTAGAATTATTATGTCATATATTTCATGATTATATATATATATATATATATATTTTATAATCATTCTTGAATGGTTATCATGGAGAATGAATCTCATCACATCATGGAGATGGTAAGCCGTGCATACACATGAGCGATTATATCATTCCCATAATTTTTGAATGGTATATAAGTGTATGGTGTCTAATATCTCAGAATTAGTTTCATGTTATAATAATAATATATATTCATTATATCCACCATTATACCCATCCATGTTAGGTGGTGGTGAAAAACAGATTACACCACGACGTGGAGACAGTAAGCCATATGCACGCATGCGTGGTGATTTCATTTTTCGTAGGATGGATAGAACATGAAATATGGTTGTTTCATATTTATAATAACATATCAGTATATTAGTGATACTAATGTTTTTTACTTTATAATTAAAAAACTAAAAAAATTAAGTAGAAGAAGAAATAAATTTGAAAGAATTGGTAGAAGAGATCACCTCTTTCTTGACGTGCATTATTTAACCATCCTCTTAGGGAACTAGATATCATATTTTGAGAAAAAAAATCTCTAAAATGTTACTAGGGATATTGAGAAGAAAAATGGGCATGGTTTGGAGGAAAATAAAGGCTCAAAATGGAGTGAAGAGGAGAGGGAGGAGGTTCCCATATATAAGAGAGGAGAGGGGCACATTAGTAAAGTCCTAAAATACTAATTTATTATAAATTCCATTTAGATTTAAAATGGTGTAAAACTTATTTAATTAGAATATAAGATGATTTTTTTTGAATAACCATCATCCAATAAGAAATCGACAGGTTTTGGTTATTTTTTAAACCTTATTTATTTTATTTAACCCTTTTTTACTATTATTATTTTATCAATCATTTAACACTTTGAGAAAACAAATAGTATCCAAAACATGACAAATATCCAATTAAAGAGTCAATAATAATATTTTTGACTTATTATAACAATTTTTCTAAATCAATAATTTTTTGAAATTTTATTATATTTAATAAAATATTTTATATTTTAAAATATGAATTATGTCAATTTTAACACTATTCATATCATGACTTTCAAAAAAAAACAACTTGATTATTTCAAAAAAAATCATTAATTCAAAGATAACAAGCCATAATCATCTCTAAAATTCGTGGATGTAATAAAAATATCAAAATACATTTATTTTAATATTTATAATCTCATTTATTTAAATCATACATTAATAAAGTAATAACTACATCATCATTGTGTCAAAATTAAATTTTTTTATTTGATGTCTAAAAATTTTAAATAAAATATCACGATAAAGGATATAATTTTATATTTCTTATTACTATTTATAGTCAAAAGTGTCACTTATATAACCCCATAAAAAACTGTTTTACTAAAAGATATATGTTTATCTTACATTTTACTTAACATTAAATTAATTTTTATAAAATATAATTTTCACTTATATGTGGCTCCATTGAGTCCCAAAATTGTCCCAAGGATGCCCATGGTTGTACGTGTATCATCCAATAGGGTTAGGACACGTATTAGGGTAATTTATTATCAATATAATATTATTTTTTACCCTTATTTATGAGATTTACACTTTAATAATAGTAAATAAAATATTTATTGAAGTTACTATTCATAATGTCTAAAAATAAAAGTTACATATTTACCCAATTTGATCCTTCTAGATTAAACTATGGAATCTATTTTTCCAACTTCCAAATACAGAAGTTTATGTAATTAATTTAAAATTAATTCACGTTGTCGAAACAAAAAAGAGGGTTTTTAAGAAGTAATAACTATCAAAATATTGACATGTGTTTATGTCCAATTTAAAAGTAAAATTACTTCAATGATCAAAATTTTATTAAATGATAAAAACATAATGAAATTACACTTTAAACCCAATTTATATTATAATCTAACTATATAAATAAATTATTTGAAAATTCTATTTTGAATTATAATGCAGTATTTTTCACTATTCATTGAAATTTGAATTTTATCAGAAAAATAACATAATTTCAATAAAAGTAAATTTTTATGTCCCAATTCCAAATAAGAAGTCTATTTTGGGAAATTGAACTTATAAAAGTGTCATTAACTAGTTTTAAAATGGTTGGGCCATCAAAAGTCATTAAAACTGTATTTTGTTTTTATAAAATACATCTTTTATCCGAACAATTCAGTTTTTTCTCATACCATGTTCTATAAGATGATTGATAATGTTATAAAATTTAAATTGTGTTTAATACTACTCATAACATCTATTTTATATCCCATTAAATAATAATATTTTAAAAATATATTTTTGTTTAGTGAAAGTCTACATCGCATGCAACACAAGCCATGTTAGTGTTACGAACTAGTTTTAAAATGGTTGGGCCATCAAAGGTCACTCTTTCATGTAACACTTTCCAATTTAGTGTTACGTATAGTTCAAGGATTTTTTTGTGTTGAGTAGAAAATAATCCAAACTTCTTTCATTTATACATTGATAAAAATATATACTCAGTGTTGCGTGAAATGAATTCTATCAAAAGAACATGAAATTATATGCAACACAAGCCAAGAATGGTGTTACATATAATTCAAGCTAATAAAGTGTTGAATATAGTTTAAGATAATAATAGTGTATTGTAAAACATAATACATCAATGAAATTAAAAGAATCTATCTCATAAAATCTCTAGGTATTACATTCTACCCCACTTAAATTGAATTTCGCACTCAAAATTTGATGGGGTTATAAATGGTATTCTTTGTGAATGTTTCTTTCATGGAAACCAGCATCATTAAAAAGAGTGTTAATAAATCATTTTAAAAAGGAATGATAGAAATATAATGGTTACCTAAATTAAATCATCACTATGTTTCCATATAGATTATCAGAGGAGGGATGTGAAAACAAGGATATGGGAGAGAAATCTAACCATCAAGTTCTGATGGAAAGTGATAGAGAATAATTTTTAGAGAAAATTAACTACTAGAAAGATAGAAATCTGTGATGATTTAAGGGACCATGTGATTCATTTGATAATATGGTATTGGGATAACATTTTTGTTTTTTAAGCTCATTTCCCTAAAGTTGAAGATTTTTTGCATAAGGAGAAATACTTACTAGATTTCAGTGTAATACCACCATTGGTTGTTCCTAAAAAAATTTCTACTTCATATATTATTTAAAGAAATGAGGTTGAATTTTTCATTCCTGCTGTGTTGGTAGATTAGAAGATATAATGATAGGTCATTCAATCTGTCTCAATAAAAAGTTTAGAACTGATAATTAAACATGCATAAGTCTATCTATAGTGATATAATACATTAATTTAATAAACATCAACCAGAATATATATTATACTATCCATAAATGGATAACATTACAATACTTCCAAAACTGAAAATATAATACTTTAGAATGAGGTGAACTAAATAAACTTATCATTTGTCTCTCATATCTCAATTAAAAGTTCTTGGTTGACAAATTCCAAACATATAAATACCTTAATCATGTATTCTCTTGAAATAAGAAAATAACATAAATTACCATATATCCTTAGTGAAAAAATTCATTCGATAAAAATTAACTCTTTCCACTAACTAGATATACCAATAATTCTATGTACTCAAAATATGATATCACTTTTTCATTTTATCAGTTATGAGATCATTAATATTAACAAACATATTATTTTTTCCTTATCCCATAATTACGCACATACCAAGTGCTTTCCAATAATATATAAATAACAATTTTTTGTTACCAGTAACATTAAACATATACTTTCAAATACTGAAGAGAAAACAATAGTGTAACAATCCTTATATGTTTATTTATTCTATAGTACCATTAAATTACTTATACAACATTACTCTTGATAAACACGCAATCATTTCACTACCTTCTTAAACCATTGTATGAGCTTCATCATTTTATTCCTTAACACTTCTTTCATCTCACTTATCATTTATAGTTTCTTCATCATCAACAACATAAATAACACCCATATTAGCATGCTGATTCTCTTCATGAGATTTTCCCTTAGTTCATTGATTTTCATAAATCCCATACATTCAACATTTAAAACAATTAACTATCATTGATGTCTTTGAAACACCATTATCCCTGTCCATTGTGTTAACTAAACATTTTCCTTTGTAATTAATGGCTTTGTTTCCTTCTTTTCCACACAAAAATCATCTTCCAGTTCCCTTGAAACATTCTCCTTTATACCTCTTCCCACATGATTTACATGAGTAAAATTGAACATTCTTTCCTCTATGGTAATCATGAACTCTAAATTTCTCTTTTTAGCTGGTCTAGGAAACATACCAAAGTTGATATTATTGATCATTTTATGAGATTGATGATTAGGTATATAAATTATGTTTTCCTTCCAAATCATGTTTCATTTGGTTTTTTATGAAGTATATCATTCCATTTTCCATCATATTCTACATTAACATGAATCCTCTTATTTACCACTATTTTCTAAAACCCAAAAAGAATAGCGTGATAGGAAGAAAACATACTAGGAATACCACATAATAAAGGGGACGTAATTTCAATCTCTAACATCTTAGGTTTAATCCTAGGTTATTTATTATTGTTATCATAATTCTATAACTATAACCTATACTTATACTTTACCTTAGGGAAATCCATAGACATATCATAGAAATATTTCTAGGATCCCACTAATGTTTTCACATTCTAGTTTCCAAAGGTTAACTAATCCTTTTCTCTAATACCCAATGATGATACCTATACTTAATGTTCATGGAAATTACAATTCTTTTTCATAATTATTAATACATGACACAAACAGAATCCCTAAGATCGTATTAGTTTAGTGTCTTTAGAAACTCAGAACAAAATCTTTAAATAATAGAGAAAAGATCTCCAATATCTCCCATAAAGATATTCTACAATTGTATTCCTACCTAAAACCTTTCTTTATATCCTAAGGAAAAGAAAACATAGAAAGGGTGAGCTCAAATTCTTAGTAAGGGTAAACATGGAGAACATAAAACAAACCATGATCATTTGAATGTAAAAACATGAACATAAAGCATTAAAATGTTGAGTCATGAAATAAATGTTGGTAGTATGTAAGGAATAGAAAATAAGGGAACAAGACCATGATAAAATAGCATTGGAATAATAAATAGAATTTTGTAAACCCATTATGAAATTAAAATTATTTCCATAGTTTCCAAGGCATTGCTGTGAAGACTATCATAGTGGACTAATTCCATTACTGAACTAGATTTACTTATCATTCTAGCCCTTCATTACTAAACAGGATTTACTTGGAATTCCAGCCATGTCTATTTCATGGGGAATAAATCTTCACCCAATGCATTGTAGGGAAATATGGGTCCCACCAATCTCATAATGAATCCATTCTTATGTGTGCCACAAAAACATAAATCATTTTTCATAGCATAATACATGTAATAAAATGGGTTTCTTAAACATAATTCCATCATAACATAATCTAAAGAAAAATATCATTCCATCATTAACATAATCAAATCATAGTTACAATAGGGATAGAATTATAACCCTATTTAAATAGAATCACCTTAGATGGAAAATAATTTTGATAAAACACTTGAACATAGTTCTTGAGGAAAATATCATATCTTTTTCATTAATGTTTTCTTTTCTCAAAATGCCTCATAATTTTAAAAGAATAGACTTTAGTTGAAAATAATCATTAATTAGTTTAAAGGAATATTCGTGGAAATAAGGTGTCAGGAAACCGTAAAAATACATTCATGTAGTATAAGTTAAACAAATACATTCTCCTCATACTTTTGCTGGAAGAGTAAAAAAAGTACCTCATATAATAAACTATAGAGAGATTCCTTCCATACCATGTAGTAAATTTAAAAAATATTTAAAAATGATAATAAAAATACATGGAAGAATATTAAAAATTTTATGAAAACATTTTTAGAAAACATGGACATGGATGATAAATATAACCCCAGTATACAATTATGTATAAGCAATCTCGGGTAAAAACGAGATTGAAAAAATATCACTTAACTTAGGTCTGATTTCTTCCGTATGTGTTTGAAACTCCTATATAGTGGGTTTAAACATATTAAGAACTTTTAACAGAACCATAATAATATTTATGATATCATATATGATACACTTACAACATTATATTACATGTTCATTTGTTAATTCCATGTTAAAGAAACGTTTTGGGTAATAATCATTTCATTTATTGTAGGTGTTTGGACTTGTTATTATTCATATGATTAATTAAATCATGATTTAATTACTTCAAAAATGTAAAATATTATGTATATATATCTTTTAATTCATTATATAAATATATATAATAGATAGATAAGTGAAATGGAATACATTGTTCATGGCGACGGTAGGTCGTACGTACGCCTGAACGCTATTTTTGTTTACTTATTGAATTGGATGGAAGTAAGTAAATGATATATATATATACATAAATCTAGTATCATTTTTAATTCATATATTTCCTGATTATTTATTATATATTCTTTATAATTATTCTTGAATGGTTAACATGGAGAATGAATCTCATCGCATTGTGGAGACGGTAAGTCGTACGTATGCACGAGCGATGATATCATTCCCATAATTGTTGAATGGTATAGAACTAGATGGTGTATAATATATCATAGTTAGTATCATGTTATAATAAAAATATATAGTATTTATTTCGACAATTATACCTATCCATGTAAGGTGGTGGTGAAAAACAGATTACACCACGACATGGAGATCGTAAGTTGTACATACACAAACATGATGATTTTGTTTTTCGTAGGATTGATAGAAGGTGAAATATGGGTTTTTAATATTTATAATAACATGTAATTGTATTATTGATACTGATGTTATTAATTAATAATTAAAAAACTAAAAATTTTTAAGTAGAAGAAGATATAAATATGAAAGAATCGGAAGAAGAGATGACCTCTTTCTTGAGGTGCCTCCTTTAAATTTCATCGTAGGGCACTACATATTTTCATTTGAGAAGAACATAACATCTAGAATATATATAGTAATGTTCAGAAAAGAAATGGGTAGGTTTTTTCAGATATTGAATCCTCAAAATGGACTAAAGAGGAGAGGGAGGATGTGCCCTTTTATAAGAGAGGAGAGGGGCAGTTTGGGAATGTCCTGAAATATTAATTTATTTGAAATTAAATTTTGATTTAAATTAGTCCAAAACATATTTAATTTGAATATAATATGATTTTTATTCTAATAACCATCATCCTATAATATTTGGTTTGGTTTTGGATATTTTTTAATCCTTATCTTTTTTATTTACCCCTTTTTTACTCTTATCGTTTTATCAAGCATTTAACACTTTGAAAAACAAAATAGTTACCAAAACATGAAAAATATCAAATTAAAGAGTAAATAATAAAATTTTAGACTTATTATATCAATTTTAAAAAATATTTTATTTTTTAGAATTTTAAAAAAATTAATAAAAAATTTAATATTTTAATATATGAATTATTTCAATTTTAACACTATTCATATCATGAGTTTTTAAAAAAATCCAAACCAAGTTGATTATTTAAAAAACCTCCACTAATTAAAATATAAAAAGCCATAATCATCTCTAATATTCTTTTATGGAATAAAAAGATTCAAATTAAATTTATTTTATTATTTATAATCACATTTATTTAAATCATTCATTAATAAAGTAATCAATACATCATCATTGTGTCATAATTAAATTTAATTATTTGATGTCTAAAAATTATAAATAAAATATAATGATATATAAAATCTTTTTATATTTCTAATGAATATTTATAGTCAAAATTATCACTTGTATAACACCATATATTTTTTTTTACTAAATGATATATGTTTATGTTACATTTTCCTCAAATTTAAATTATTTTTAATAAAATGTAATTTTCACCTACAATTGACTCCATGGGGTCCCAAAATCGACCCAGGGATTCCCATGGTCAGAAATGTATCATTAAATAGGGTTAGGACACATGTTAGTGTAATTTAATATTATTATAATATTATTTTTTACCCTTATTTACCAGATTTACCCTTTAACCATGGTAAATAAAATATTTACTAAAGTTACTCTTCATAATTTATAAAAATAAAATTTTACTATTTACAAAATTTGAACCTTATGAATCCAAATATGGAATCCATTTTTCAAAATTTAAAATATAGAAGTTGTAGTAACTAATTTAAAATTAATTCATATTGTCAAAACCAAAAAATGGGTTTTTAAGAAGTAATAACTATGAAACGATTGTCATGTTTTTATGTTCAATTTAAAAGTGAAATTACTTACAATAATCAACATTGGATAAAATGGTAAATACATAATCCAATAACACTTTAAAACCAATTAAAAATATAACCTAACTATGTAAATGAATTATATAAAAAGGAATATTTGAATTAAAATGTAGTATTTTTCATTATTCATTAAAATTATAATTTTATCAAAAAATTAAAAAAATTCAACAAAAGTAATTTTTTATACCTTGATTCCAAATAAGATGTTTATTCTATCAAATTTAACTTATTAAAGTGTCAATAACGAGATTTAAAATCAGTGTTCCATCAAAAGGTGGTAAAACTGTATTTTTTTTAAAAAACACTTCTTTTATCCAAAAAAATTATTTTGTTCACATAACGTGTTCTGTAAGATGAATGATAATGTTATAAAATAAAATTTTTTGTTAATACGACTCATAATATATTGTTTATATCTCATTAAATAATAATATTTTAATAATATATCGTTGTTTAGTGCGACTCAGTATCATGTACAACGCGAGTTATCAAGGAAAATCGCTCTTGCATGCAACACATGACAATTTAGTGTTACGTGTAGTGAAATATTAATTTGGTGTTGCCTATAACATAATCTAGACTTAGTTCATTTATACATTGAAAACAAATCTATACTCAGTGTGGTGTGAAATGAATTCTACCTAAAGAACATGAAATTATATGCAACTCAAGCCAAGAATAGTGTTGCATATACTACAAGATAATACAGTGTTTCATATAGCGCAAGATAATCTTAGTGTAGTGTACAACACAATAAATCAAATAAATTAAAAGAATATATATCATTAAATTTTGAGGTGTTACATTCTACGCCCCTTAAAATTAATTTCACCCTCAAAATTTCTCAAAGATATAAATGGATTTCTCCTTGAAAGTTTCATTCATGGGAACCTACATCATTAAAAGGAATTCTAAAACATAATTTTAAAAATGAAGTTTAGAAACATAATGGTTACCCAAGTTTACTCATCACTAGGTTTCCATATAGGAGAACATATGTGGTATGTGAAAACATGGATATGGGAGAGAAATGTAACCATCATGTTCTGAAAGATAGTGATAGAGAATAAGGTTTAAAGAAAGTTAAATGCCAGAAAGCCATAAATCTGTGATGATTTAAGGGACCATCCGATTCATTGGATAATAAGGTACAGGGATAACATTTTTTGTTTTCAAGATCCTTTCCCTAAAGATGAATAATTTTTTTAATAAGGAGAAATACTTACTTTATTTTAGGTTAATATCAACATTAGTCCTTCCTTGAACAATTTCAACTTCATCTCGTATTTAAAAAAATGAGGTTTAAATTTTCATTCCTGAAGTGTTAGAAGATCATACGATTGAATGATAGGTCATTCCATCTATCTCAACAAAAAGGTTAGAAGAGATTATTAAATATTAAAAACTTCATATAGTGTGATAACACATTAATCTAACAAACATCAACCAGAATATAAATTATACTATCCATAAATGGATTACCTTCCAATCCTTCCAAAACTAAATATATAAACTTTAGGAGGTGAACTAAATAGACTTAACATTTGTCTCTAATATCTCATTTGAAAGTTCTTAGTTGTCACATTCCAAACATCTAAATACTTTAATCATGTATTTTCTTAAAATATAAAAATAACATAAATTACCATAGATCCTTAGGGACAACATGCATTCTATAAAAATTAACTCTTTCCAAACACCAAATATAAAAAAAATCTGTATACTCAAAATGTGGTATCACATTGTCCTTTTATTATTGATGAGATCATTAATACTATCAAACATATTATTTTCTCCATATTCATTCATTATGCACATATCACGTACATTACAAAAACATATTAATAACCATTCATTGTTAATGGTACCATTCAACATATACTTTCAAATACTTAAGGGAAAACAATAGTGTAACAATCCATAGATGTTTCTTTATTCTATAGTACCATTAGATTACATATAAAAAATTACTCTTGATAAAAATGAAATCATTCCATTTCCTTCTAAACCATTAACCGAACTTCACCATTTTATTCCTTAACACTTCTTTCATCTTACATAGTATTTTTAGTCTCTTCATGATCAACAACATAAATACCAACCATATGACCATGTTGAATCTCTTCATGAGATTTTCCATTAGGGAATCATGTTTTATAATTCCCATACATTCCACATTTAAAACATTTAACCATCATGGATTTCTTAGCAACACCATTATCCTTGTTCATTGAGATAACTGCAGCTTTTCCTTTTGAATTACCGGCCTTGTGTCCTTATTTTCTACACCCAAAGCATCTTACAATTCCATTGAAACATTTTCCTTGATTCCTCTTCCCAAATTATTTACATGAGGAAAAGTGAACTTTCTTTCCTCTATGATCATCATGAAACTCTATCTTTCTCTTATTAGATGTGTGAAGAAACTTACCAAAGTTGAGATTATGGATCAAATTATGAGATTTAAAATTAGGCATAATAATGATGTTTTCCCTTCCAAATGTCATTTCATTTGGTTTCTCATTAATAATATCCTTCCATTTTCCATCATATTATCCATTAACATGAATCATCTTGTTTCCTGCTATTTTCTAAAACCTAGAAAGAATTGTGTGAGTGGAAAAAATCATACTAGGAAAACAACATAATCAAGGGGGAGTAATTTCAATCTTTGAAATCTTAGGTTTAATCATAGGTTAGTAATGATCATTATCATAAATCAAGGACTCTATCCTATACTTATTCTTTACCTTAGGGAAAATCCCTAGACATTGCTTAGAAATACCTCTAGGGATCTCACTAAAGTTTTCGCATTCTAGTTTCCAAAGATTAAAAAAACATTTGTTCTGATTCAAACTGTAGAGACCCAAGATTGAATTACATGGAAATTACATTTCTATTTAGGAATACTTAATACACGACACAAACAGAGGCCCAAAGATTGTATTAGTTTAGTGTCCTTGGATACTCAGAACAAAATATTCTAATCATGGTGAAAGATCTTCAACATCTCCCATAAAGATCTCCCCCTTTTGGTTTTCTACCTAAAACCTTTCTTTATATAATGGGGAAAATAAAATCTAGAAAGGGTGAGCTCAAATTATTAGTAATGGTAAACATGGAGAACATAAAATAAACTATAAACATCTGAATGTAAAAACATGAACATAAAACATCAAAATATTGAGTTATTAAATAAATCATGGTAGTACGTAAGGCATAGATCCTAAAGGAACATTGAACATTATAAAATAGCATTGGAACAATTCATTGAATTGTGGAAAGCTGTTAATCACATAATACAATTTCCATAGTAGCCAAGTCATTACTTCCAAGATCATCTTTGTAGTTGAAGTCCATTACTGAACCAGATTTACTTGTCGTTCCAGCTATGCTTTACTGAACCAGATTTACTTGTAGGTCCATCCCTGTCTATCTCATGAGATATAAATCTCTACCCAATGAATTGAATGAAGATATATGTCCCAACCATCTCATAATGAAAAAATTATTATGTGTTCCACCAAAACATAAATCATTCATCATAGAATAACCCATTTAATAAGATTGGTTTCTTAAACATCATTACATCATATCATAATACATAAAAAAATATCATTCCATCATTAACATAATCAAATAATTATGAAAATTTGGATATAAACATAACCCTATTTAAAAATCATAATCTAATAGGGGAAATAATTTTGATAAAACACTTGAACTTAGTTGTTGAGGAAAATATTTTTTCTTCTTTAATAATGATTTCATTTCTCAAAATGACACATAATTTTAAAAAAATATATTTTAGTTGAAAATAAAATTGAAATAGTTTAGAGGAAGATTCATGTAAATATGTAACCTTGAAGCCATAAAAATCCATTCATGTTATATTGGTTAAAAAAACATTATCATCATACATTTGCTGGAAAAGTAAAAAAAAAGTAACTTGTATGGTAAAAAAAGATAGATTCCTTCCATATCATTTAGTAAATTTCAAAAATGGATAAAATTACTTTAAAAATACATTGAATAATAGTAAACATTTTATGGAACCATTTTTATAAGGCATGGACCTTGATGATAAATATAACCCCAGTAAGTACTTACATATAAGCAATCTTAGATACAAATGAGATTAAAAAATTATCCATTACCTTAGGTTTGATTTCTTCCATATGTGTCCAAAACACCTGTATAGTGGGTCTAAACATATTATTAACTTGTAACCTAACTATAATAATATTTATGATATTATATATGATACACTTACGACTTTATATTACTCATTCATTTGTCAATTCCTTGATAAAGCAACATTTTGGGTAATAATGGTTTAATTTATCGTACGTGTTTGGACTTGTTATTATTCATATGATTAGATATATCATGATAAACATACTTCCAGAATTAAAAACATTATTTTTATTAATATATATATATAATATATATAAAAATGAAATGGAATACACCGTTCATAGGGACGGTATGCTGTATGTAGGCATAAACACTTTTTTCATTTCCTAATTGAATTGGATAGAAGTAAGTAAATGGAAAATATATATACATAAATATAGTATAATTATTATTTTATCTATTTCATTGTTATTTATTATATATACTTTATAATCATTCTTGAATGGTTATCACTAAGAATCAATCTCATCACATCGTGGAGACGGTAAGTCGTACGTACGCCCGAGCGATGATATCATTCCCATAATTGTTGAATGGTATTGAAGTGGATGGTGCATAATATCTCAGAATTAGTGTCATTTTATATTAATAATATATAGTTTTTATTTCTACCATTTTATCCATCCATGTAAGATGGTGGTGAAAAACAGTTTACACAACGGCGTGGAGAAGATAAGCCGTACGCAAGCACGTGCAGTGATTTCACTTTTCGTAGAATGGATAGAAGGTGAAATAGGGTTGTTTTATATTTATAAAAACTTATCAGTATATTAGTGATACTTATTTTATTACTTTATAATGACACAACTAATTAAGAGGAAGTAGAAGATGAAATAAATTTGAATGAATCAGTATAAGAGATTTCCTCTTCCTTGATGTCCCTCGTTTAAATATCTTCATAAGGATCTACAATTTGACTTTTGAGAAGAAAAAAATCTCAATAATGTTACTATTTATGTTGAGAAGAGAAATGTACAGGGTTTGACTGAGCTCTAATGTTCAAAATGGAGTGAAGAGGAGAGGGTTGAGGTGCTCTTTTATAAGAGAGGAGAGGGGAACTTTACGAATGTCCTAAAATATAAATTTATTATAAATTAAATATCCATTTAAAATAGTCCAAAACTTATTTAATTATAATATAAGATGATTTTGGTTTTAATAAACATCTTATAATATTAATTGGAAAGGTTTTGGATATTTTTTTATCCTTATCTTTTTTATTTAACCCTTTTTCCTATTACCATTTTATCAATCATTAAACACTTTGAGAAAAAAATAGTTAACAAAACAAGAGAAATATTGAATTAAAGAGTCAATAATAAAATTTTAGACTTATGATAACTATTTTTCCAAATCTTATATTTTTTTAAATTTTATAATAATTAATAAATTTTTTTATTTTAAAATATGAATGATGTCAATTTTGAAATAATTCATATCATGAATTTTTTTAAAAAAATAAAAAAATGATTATTTATAAAAATTTTCATTAATTAAAAGATAAAAAGTCATATTAATCTATAAAATTCGTGGATGGTATAAAAATTTTCAAAATATTTTTATTTTAATAAATATATTCTCATTTATTTAAACAATTCATTAATAAGTTAATCACCACATCTTCATTGTGTCATAATTAGATTTATTTATTTGATGTGTAAAAATTTTAAACAAAATATGATGATGTATTAAATCTCATTATCTTTATATTTACTATTTATAGTTGAAAAGATCACTTATATAACCCCTTATAAAAATTGTTTTACTAAACGATATATGTTTATGTTACATTTTCTTTAACATTAAATTAATTTTTATAAAATGTCCTTTTCACTTACCAGTGGATCCATGGGGTCCCAAAATAGACCCAATGGTTCCCAAGTCTAGACATTTATCCTTCAATAAGGTTAGGGCATGTGTTAGGGTAATTTAATATTATTATAATATTATTTTGAAACCTTATTTACCAGATATACCTTTTAACCATGGTAAATAAAATATTTACTGAAGTTACTGTTCATAATGTCTAAAAATAAATATACCTATTTACACAATTTGATACTTGTGATACCAAATATGGAAACCATTTTTCCAAATTCAAAATACAGAAGTTGAAAAAATTAATTTAAAATTAATTCTTGTTATCAAAACCCTAAAGCCGGTTTTTAAGAAGTAATAACTATCAAAAGATTAACATGTGTTTATGTCCAATTTAAAATAAAAATTATTTAAAATGAGAAAAATTGGATTAAATGATAAAAAAACTAATCCAATTAAACTTTAAATCCAATTAAAAAGATAATCTAACTATATAAATAAATTATATAAAAAGATGTTTTGAATTAAAATGTAGTATTTTCCACTATTCATTAAAATTTGAATTTTATCATAAAGAAACCAACATTTCAACAAAAGTACATTATTATTCCCAATTTCAAATAAGAAGTTTATTTTTTCAAATTGAACTTATAAAAGTTTCAAAAAATATTTTTTAAATGGGCACTCCATCAAAAGGCGGTAAAACTGCATTTTTTTAAAATTACTTCTTTTAACTGAAAAAGTCATTTTGTTCCCAAATCATGTATTATAAGATGAATGATAATGTTATAAAATTTATAATGTGGTTAATACTATTCATAACTGATAGTTTATATCCCATTAAAAAAATAATATTTTAATAATATATCGTTGTTTACAAAAACTCGGTATTGCGTACAACGCAAGCTATCGAGGACGGTCGCTCTTGCGTGTAACACAAGCCAAGTCAGTGTTATGTTTATTGTAAGATTCTGTTGGTATTTCTTATAACATAATATAGACTTAATTGATTTATAAATTGAAAAAATATATACTATGTGTTGCGTGAAATGAATTCTATCAAAAGAACATGAAATTATATGCAACACAAGCCCAAAATAGTGGTGTGTATACTGCAAGTTAATACAGTGTAGCATATAGCACAAGATAATATTTGTATAGTGTACAATATAAGACATAAAATAAATTAAAATAATATATCTCATAAAATCTTAATGTGTTAGAATCATTGTGTGTTGAGGCTATTCCTACTCCATTTCCTCAACCATTCACGCTTTATTTGATTACATTGAATATTATGTTCAAAACTACCCAATCCATTTGGGATGCGATTATTCCTTGATTAACATGTCTTTTAATTCCATTCCTTGGTAATTTTATGGAGTCATGCTCAAACATTGGTTGGGTGCATCATACTATTTTCACCCAAATCCTCTTCTTCTGAAGAACATTTCACTATCTCCAAAATTTGCGATATCAGTCCATTGAATTATATTATGAAGGAATCCTTATCAAAATTTTTAGACACATGATGAAAAATACTTTTAATTGTTTTATCTCTTCCCATACGACATTAGTGAGATTTTTCCATGGATTTTTTTTCACAACATATAATCGGCTGTGAAAAATGATTATTAATTGAAGCTGTCATATTCTATGAAATTACCCAATGAAATCATTACATTTATTTCAAAATTAGTGATTGTGGTGAAATGAAACACTCTATGTTCACCCCACCCCATGTTATAAAAATTAGATGGGTTATCTACAATCAAAAGACGAACTTATTTTAATGCATTGGGAATGCGCACAGGGGGATCACTGTTGTCTACCCAATTTTAGATGTCGTATAGTTAGGAGACCAATCAAGAAAATTTGGTGGTGTTTCCTAATGTTTCCTCGACATAAATATTATAATCATCATAAGGTAATACCATTTCTATCGATTTAAAATGAGTGATGAATATATTGAGAAGGATGTCGTTTACACAATCACCTGGAAATGCTTCTAGAATTACGATATGAGAAGTGGTTAAGTCCAAAACATGAATTGTATGTCATATTTAGATCCGTCATGTTCATTGTATCTTCTTCATATTTTTCTATAGGATCCTCCACTTGGTCTAACCAAAGAGTAGATTTTACTGCCACATTATTATATTTCATGACATTGGTGAAGACTTCCACTGATAAATTGAATGATAAGAAATCCATGGTTGGTTTATGGATTGATCATCACATGGGGATATCTTCTAGTTAAGAAAGGATATCAGTTTTTAATAAAAAGGAATCATATAATAATTATTCATTTTTCCATGTTCCCCATAATATGAGGGATTTCTCAATAATACATCGCAAAAGTTTATGACCCTCTAGATAAAATGTAATATTGTTATGGAGAGACATTTCAAATAGAATTACATAATGTATTGGGGGTATACAATTGTGGTTTGAAATCTGATTTCCTGAGGAATCCCAATAACTTATATGTTGGGGATTTCCTTTATGTTGGATGATATTTAGTGGGATTCTCTTTCACTACTTGATATTTTTTCCATGAGAAAGTATTAAATTAATCTCATCAAGAGATAAGATCTCAAGATCTGTCAAATTATTAAAATGAAGAAATCCTTAATGATGAATCATCCAGGGAGGGCCAACTACTACAGTCTCTATGATTTGGTAAAGTGAGTTCATTATATTGTTCTTACATAGGTAAAAATATGAGGGATTAATGAATAATATCATAAAGCCAATATGGATCATAGATTAGATGTTTATTTTCAGATATTCCTTAATGAGGCTTATTTTTGGAATTCCATCATGCATGTGATTTGACCAAGTTGCTTGGGATAATGGTTTTTAGGTATGATAGATTTCTTGGATAACTCCTTTATTGAATAAAGATTGTTTTGGTAGTTTTATAGAATTTTAGAAAGGTTATGTGCCTGCCATGGAGTGTTCATTAGAATAATTAGATTACCTCTTGCAGGAATGGGAATTTTTACATGATACAAATTGTAATGTCCCAGATTTTTCCATGTGTTATTTTAATATTATATGGGAATTATTTCGAGACCAGGCTCTGAGACAACGTGCAGTTCTGAGGCCCAGTGAGCCCGGAACAAGTGTTTGAATTTAATTTAATAATTAAATTACGCGTGGGTTCGTTTTTCATGAAAAAGTTGAATAACTCCTGAACGGATGCTCGGATCAGAAATCTGAGGGAACCGTTGCATTCAGAACATCGATTTTTACCTTGGGAGAGGCCTAAGTTTGGCCGGCACAGTTCGGTGGTGAAATCTGGTTTTTGGGATGTAACCGTAATAAAATATTTAATTTAATGGTTGTTATGTCAAATATATCTTATCTTTTAAATAGAGATTTCGCAGGGGAATCAGGGTTACAATCCCCATAACCCTGAAATTCTCTGGTGGCTCTGGGAAAGCTCTGGAGGAAACCCCCAATGTGGCGGCGACGTTCTTGACATATTTCAACGGCGACAACGACGCGGCGAGCGGATCTTCTCCGACAAACGCAGTGAATCCAGGTAGGATGTTTATTTTGATTTTCCATTCCCCGTTTTTGATTTCCATGACAAACACAGACTAATCCATGAACAGATTAGCCCATAGATCGATCGTTCTTGCAGGATGGGATTTTGCGAGGATTTGTGGGGAATTGATTCTTGAATTTTGTTTGGTTTCGTTCAACCTTCTAACGGTGACGAACCAAGATTGACACAAACATCGAGCAAGGTTCGTCCCTCTCGTTTTTCTATGTGTTCTCCCCCAAATTCTTCGCATTTTTCGTGATTGTTCTTCGCATTCTTTGTGGGGAAATGAACAATGGATCTTTGCGCATCCGTTCTGCGATGCAAAGATCCCAAATTGAAGGATAAACACCGGGTCAGTCTTGCGGAGGTGTGACAATGGTTTCAGCAGACAGATAGAAGTGGATCGGAAGAAATTTTTCTTCAGACGATTTCCGCTCGGATGGCTGGAATCGTATTTTGGAGCTGATTGAAGACCCGAAACCCTCAGATTCGTCTTCACAGAGACAAGGCGACTCGGTATCTAGTGTTTCGCTGCGAACGTATGACAGAATCGAGATCTGGAAGATCGGCTGAGGTGAGTGGAGGAAGTCATGGTTCTGGAAATTTTCCTGACTACACGTCATGTAGTATGGGCTACATGGCGTGTGTTGTAACACCCCAAGATTTCATAGTGTGTTATTTCTTCAAAATAATTCAATAACTTGCACTACACGCAACACCAAGTTCAAGCACACCATGACTTACCAAACAATCCGTTCAAAAGAGGTTATGAATATTATTAACTAAATTTTAAACTTTATGCAATCCTTATAATTTTAGAATCCATATTATGAGTTTCTTAGTCATAATGCAAGAACAGATTCATTTTCAGTATTGCACTTTTATCAACTTTTAATAGTGAAACCTTTTTAAATACAATATTTTAAACTTTTTGACTAAATGGGGACATCAAAAATTTAAAATGAAACATCCCAAGCTTCCACGGTACGCTTTCTTTGAATAATACAGTAGCGTGTGTTGTACGCAACCTTGAGTTTTAACACACACCACAACCAATCAAACTAGCCGTTATAAATAGTAATACCTAATTTTTGAAATTATATATATTTTATATTTAAAAATGGACTTCATTTTTGGATTCGGAATATCGAAATTAGCCTAGGGTGAAATTTTCGTACTTTTCGGATAACTTTTATATTTTGATGAATAGTGAAAATTACTAAATTTTAATTAAAAACAACTTTTTTTAATCAAAATAATTAATATTGATAAATTATGAATTTGAGTGGTTTTAAAGTATATTTAGAATATATTTTTACCATTTAATATAATGTTGGTCATTGGACATAATTTTACAATTAAACCGAACATAAACAAGTGTCAATCTTTTGATAGTTATTATCTCTTAAAAACACGCTTTTTGTTTTGACAGCGGGAATTAATTTTAAATTAATTTCTGCCACTTCTATGTTTTGAATTTAGGAAAATGGATTCCATATTTGGAATCAGGATGTTCAAATTGTGTAAATAGGTAACTTTTATTTTTAGACATTTTGAATAATTACTGCGGTAAATATTTTATTTACCATGGTTAAGGGTAAATCCGGTAAATAAGGGTTAAAAAATTATATTATAATAATACTAAATTACCCTAAAACGTGTCTTAACCCTA
Source organism: Viscum album (assembly GCA_963277665.1). Classification (NCBI taxonomy): domain Eukaryota; kingdom Viridiplantae; phylum Streptophyta; class Magnoliopsida; order Santalales; family Viscaceae; genus Viscum; species Viscum album. Next base: position 1,526,823,221 of record OY728163.1, on the reverse strand, counting down.
TTGGTTGATACATGTTCGACCATGGGCATCTTTGGGTCGATTTTGGGACCCCATGGATCCACTTGTAAGTGATAATGACACTTTATTTTAATTAAGTCAAAATGAATACAAAAATGACACAAGCATATATCTTTTATCAAAACAATTGTTACATAGGGTTTTATAAGTTTATTTTTAGATTATAAATATTCATTAGAAATCTAAAAAAATTTCATACATAATGATATTTTATTTATAATTTTTAGACATTAAATAATTTATTTTATTTATGACACAATGATGATGCAGTAATTACTATAATAGTGAAAAATTAAAATAATTGATATTATAAATACCCAAAAAAATATAATATGAAACTTTTAATGAATTAAACTAATTTTATAGGATAATATGATATATTAGGATTTCTTTAATTGACTTTGTTAGAAGTAATGAATCTGTTATGAGTTTCACAAAAATCAACTATTGAATAGTGTCAAAATTGACATAAAAGAGTTCTTAAAACAAATATTATATTATTAATTGATATTAAATTCCTAAAAATCTAAGGTTCGGCCAAGAGACTTATATCATGATAGTTTCATCATTAATGTACCACTTGGGGTTCTCTTGTATGTATATGGTAAGTTTATTAACCCTATAATATAAAAATACAAAGAGACATTGTAAAAGTGAAACTAATTAACTTAGAGTTAATACTTAAAGATAAGGTTAATATAAGCACCCAAACCTGTCTAAATTCTATTGGTTGAGTTGTTTTCGACCCATCCCCACCTTAACCATTGAATAGTCAACTTTGGAGCCATTAGAAACCGAATATGAATTCATTATAAATTAATATTTCTAGATTTTCCAAAGGTGCCCCTCACCCCTCTTATAAAAGGGCACTCCTCCTTCTCATTTCTTCACACCTCTAAAGCCTTTTGGTTCGGCCAAACTCTGCCCAAATACTCTCCCAACATCCCTAAATACAACCTAGAGGCCTTAGTTTGATCAGAAAGACAACCTAAAAAACCCTTTTGATCAAATCAAAAGGAAGAACCCGAAGAAGAGGTAATGATTTCACCACCCTTTTCTAAGTTCATTTCTTCTTCCACGTCTTCTTCCTTTGTTCTTACCATTCTAAAATAATAACTCCAGTATCTCACATATACTGAGATGTTATTATAAATATGTTACAACCATATTCAGTATTCTATCCACCCTTTGAATAACATGTCACCATACGTGCGTACGTACGGCTTACCGTCTCCACGTCGTGGTGTAATTGTTATTCAATATAATATTATTTGGATGGGTATAATAATGATGTGTAACTCATGTAAATAATAAATATAACATGTTAATGATTCTATATATATGATATATCATCCATTTATATATTATTTTAATATCAAAAGAATGATATTGTCGCTCGTGCGTACGTACGGACTACTGTCTCCACGAACGCGATGAGATTCATTCTCCATCGTATCCATTCAAGTATAATTATCATTTGATGATTTAAAAATTATGTTTAAGGACTTGATATCATTCTGGATATGAATAATATACAACCTATCCTTTACAAACATGTATTACGTAACAAAACATACAAAAGAAAACAAGAAAGTTCACACCCGAAACAACGATAATACTAAGATATTATTATCAAATCAATATTAAAAGATCATATATGATATCATATTAATATATATGATTCTTGTATAATTTAATAAAAATTATTTCACCATTATACAGGAGGTTAACCTACCCCAACCAAGGAAAAGTACAAGGTAAGGGTTATTTTACAATCTCTTCATTATCCGAGGTTGTTTATACGTAATAATCTACTGGGATCTCTTTATCATCCACATCCATGTTTCTTAAAAATGTATTTCAAAACATTTTTACTATTTACAAGAATATGGGTTAAAGTCATTTATACCCTTTTTTGACTTTTTATAAGAGGTTTATAAATGAATCTTTCCGTCGTTTTCAAAACAAGGTCCTTTTTGACCTTTTCGACAGAATTAAGGTAAGAATGTTTTTTTTAACTTATACGGCGAGTGCGGCTATTTACCGCCGTAATAAAATCTTCAAAGCTTCCCTTACAAGCTTACAAGGATATTTTCAAAGTAAATGTTTTATTTTATAATCATGTGACTTTTAAATGATTTCAAAATGAATATTTTAAGAATTTCCGAAAGGTACTCTTTATCAAAATTAGAATTTTCAATGTTTTAAAGATTTATCTTTCTAAATCTTTTCAATTAATGTCCATGTCTTCAAAATGGTTTTTAAGGATTTATTTATATGGACATGAATGTTTTTAAAAATTTTAATTCCTTTCAAAAGTTTCAAAGTGGTATGGGACACTTTGATTCAAAAATCTATTTTTAATTACTTCCTTTATAAATGTGTGACTTTTAAATGATTTCAAAAAAAGGAGATATTTCTCTCAAATAGTTTTGATTTCATCTATGTCAACATCCTTTGATGGATTTTACGCTTATTTGAAGTTGATTTATTATGATACAAAACTTCTATATTGTATTGAAGGTTTTGTGATATGTTTGACTGTGGATGTGCTATTTTTATACCATTCATAGTTTATGGTGAAATTATTGACATTTCGTATGCTAGTTTTAATACGAATGATTATGTTATGTTTAAACCTTTTCATATGGGAATGCATTGGACTTAATAAGTGATGGGTGGAGCCCGCTATAGCTCCTCGATGCATCGGTAGGTCTCATGAGGCAAACTAGTGTCTTGGCACAAGGCCTTGACAAAATATTATTTTTATTCTTGGCACGAGGCCTTGGCTATGTGGTTATGATAGTCTGGCATTATGCATTCCATAATTATGAAAGTGGTTATTGGTTTTGCATGTGATTATTCGATTAGTAGAATATCCATGTGAATAAGTAAATGGCATTATTCCATTTTACTTTTGGCATACTATGTTGAAGTTCAAGTTTAAAAGGCTTTTGTTTTAGTAATGCATTGCCTTAAATGTTTATGCTTATTTTGAATGTTCCGCCATATTGTTATCCTTACTGGGCATTTGAGCTCACCCATTTTCTATGTTTTACTTTTCCCAGGATGTGAAGAAGTAAGTTATGAATGACCTGCAGGGATATTATGAGGGGATAATAGTGTGGATTGTGGAAACATTATGTTGTTGTATTAGTTTTTCATTTTATGATGTAATGTAAAACTTATGAATATATCTAGTGTTTCCAAGGCTACTAAACCAATCGGTCTTTCGAGATTTTATCTTTCTTGTGATCATGCCAATGTTATGTAATTAATGCACCGACTCTGGGTAGCTGGGGTCGGGGCGTTACAGTTGGTATCAGAAGAAGTTTAGTACAAACCTTGGAAGCTAGATTTAGATAAACTCTGATTAGAGCACGTAGACCTAAGATGAACTTTGAGGATTAGTATAGAAGAACTTCCTAGAATTTTGGTATTGTAGAGATTTTGTGAGTTTTCCGAGCAATACATCCCTGTCTGGATACGAGCAGGTAGAGGCAGCTCTGGCACAGATGTACCTAGGGGTAAAACCCGAAAACACCGCTTTGAGCTAGACTCGAACGGGAACTGGTGCACGACAACGGGCCTTGCTGCACTCTTGGTTACGACACTCCCGGGGGATATGCTTAGGATAACTCTCATTTTCTTTACAAATCATTATGAAGGGTTTATGAGTATATACATCCTCAAAGGAGACATTTTTATGATTATGGATTATATCCATAAATAGTTCAATTTATGTTAAGTGTTTTATAAGTATGGGATTATGTATTTTGATTCATAAACTGATCTAGTGTATTCCATGACGCACAGTAGAAGGAATGAGAACTCCAGAAATGCAAATGATCCAAAGAGAAGGAAGGATCATATATTTCATGGTCTTAAGCTAGAATTTATAAGAGAAATAGTCTCCCATGTATTATCATCATATGAAGAAATAATATCATGTGTTGATAAGATAAGTAAAGAGTTTACTGAGTCCTATAAATTTGAAGGGAAGCAAGAGAAGAAAAGGATGGAAGAGAGAAAGATGGATAAAGGGGAGAGGGAAAAGAAGAATTTTCACATATGTGGTAACTGTGGAAAGAAACACCCCGGAACTTGCCTGAAAGGAATGGGAGTTTGTTATAAGTGTGGAGGAAAAAGTCACAAAGTACGTGACTGCAAGGGTAAGAAAATGGTTTCAAATGTACAATGCTTCATTTGCAAGGAGTTTGGACACTACGCGAACCTATGTCCCAGTCATCAGACTATGCCGCAAATGATGCTATTGGATAATAATCAAGTTATGATACTACCAAAGATGAAGAGGAATGATTAGAGTTCTTATGTTGATTATGTTAATTGAGTGTTGTATCAACAATGTACTTGTTAAAATAATTATGGAGTATATAAGGATTGTACTGCAGTACTATTTCATTAAGGACTTGAGATGGTGTGGAACAAAGAAAAGTGACTCAGTAGCAGGTTAAATGTTTGGAAAATATATGGTTGAGAGCAAGATAAACCATAATATGGTTCAGATACTGAGGTGGTGATTTTAGAATAATACATGATTGATTTGGATAAATTATATTGGATATTATTGACTACCTTGGAACTGATTAATGATTTGTATATTCCATCATTGTTGGGGTTTAAAACATTTTTGGATTAATGAAGTATATCCAGCATTCTATATGGAATAAGGGAGCATGAATGTAATCAATAAGGAATATGGTAATACATGATGAAGGTATTCATATGCTATTACGAGGTAAAAATGATCTATATTATGTTTACCTTCCTTATAATTGTTGGACTGTGAGTTTGGACAGAAGTATTTTGGATAGTTCTAGTTTGGATTATTTTGGATTGCCAAAAAAACAACCCGGAGGTCGGGCGGCAACCCGTCGCGTCCGGCAAGGCTGCGAGACTTGAACCCGCAACCGAAGGGCGACAAGGGTGTATCACCTACCACTGGCCCATAAGATGTCCTGGATTAAATAATGTAGTTTTTATTAAAATATCATGTAGATGAATTATAAATTCGTTTATTTTGGAACCCCTGTACGAATAGTGTAAATAGAATTTTTTTTACATTCTATTATCTTTTAGAGTGAAAGATGAGTTTGTGGTAGAAATGTATTAATGGATAAAACTCTAATTATAAAGTAAGTATATCTCCTTATGATCTTATCCAATCTCATAAATAAATTCCCCAACATTAATAAAAGAAACATAGAACAAAAATGTTTTCCTAGATGGTACCTTAAATCATCACTAATTTATGGCTTTGGGATTGTTGGCCTTTTCATAGCCATGTTCTCTACCACTCTCCATCAGGTAATTGATGGTTAGATTTTTCTTCCATATCCATATTGTACTACATGGAACCCTAGTATGTGTTATTTTCGGTAATCTTCATACTTTCGACTCTTTATTTTAAATAGAGGCCTCATTAATTCATTTTTCGATGTGGGATTTCAACTAAGATATTTTGAAACGTCAAAAATGTGTTATCCTAATACCCTATGTTTTGTTGAACCGATGGTATTTCAAATCATCATATATTGATGAATTTAAGGACCTCAATTTTATACTTGTTTGTGATTGATGACCTCAATCACTACCTATAAATATTTACGTTTTTCCTCCAATTATATGTCTCTAATTTCCACCAATGTTCTCCTAATCGAGATCATAATTTGGTGGTGACCCTTAGATTTCTCTTTTCCTCATATTAAGACTAAATTTTAGTAACCCAATTTCCGATGTGGGGTTTTCCACAAATATATTTTCTACATTCAACCTTTTATTTTCAAAGAAACAATTTCAAATTGCGAGGACGCAATTTATTGAAGGAGGGGAGGATGTAACACCCCAAGATTTCATAGTGTGTTATTTCTTCAAAATAATTAAATAACTTGCACTGCACGCAACACCAAGTTCAAGCACACCATGACTTACCAAACAATCCGTTCAAAAGAGGTTATGAATATTATTAACTATATTTTAAACTTTATGTAATCCTTATAATTTTAGAATCCATATTATGAGTTTCTTAGTCATAATGCAAGAACAGATTCATTTTCAGTATTGCACTTTTATCAACTTTTAATAGTGAAACCTTTTTAAATACAATATTTTGAACTTTTTGACTAAATGGGGACATCAAAAATTTAAAATGAAACATCCCAAGCTTCCACGGTACGCTTTCTTTGAATAATACAGTAGCGTGTGTTGTACGCAACCTTGAGTTTTAACACACACCACAACCAATCAAACTAGCCGTTATGAATAGTAATACCTAATTTTTGAAATTATATATATTTTATATTTAAAAATGGACTTCATTTTTGGATTCGGAATATCGAAATTAGCCTAGGGTGAAATTTTGGTACTTTTCGGATAACTTTTATATTTTGATGAATAGTGAAAATTACTAAATTTTAATTAAAAACAACTTTTTTTAATCAAAATAATTAATATTGATAAATTATGAATTTGAGTGGTTTTAAAGTATATTTAGAATATATTTTTACCATTTAATATAATGTTGGTCATTGGACATAATTTTACAATTAAACCGAACATAAACAAGTGTCAATCTTTTGATAGTTATTATCTCTAAAAAACACGTTTTTTGTTTTGACAGTGGGAATTAATTTTAAATTAATTTCTGCCACTTCTGTGTTTTGAATTTAGGAAAATGGATTCCATATTTGGAATCAGGATGTTCAAATTGTGTAAATAGGTAACTTTTATTTTTAGACATTTTGAATAATTACTGCGGTAAATATTTTATTTACCATGGTTAAGGGTAAATCCGGTAAATAAGGGTTAAAAAAATAATATTATAATAATACTAAATTACCCTAAAACGTGTCTTAACCCTATTGGTTGATAAATGGGCGACTATGGGCATCTTTGGGTAGATTTTGGGACCCCATGGATCCACTTGTAAGTGATAATGACACTTTATTTTAATTAAGTCAAAATGAATACAAAAATGACACAAGCATATATCTTTTAGAAAAACAATTGTTACATAGGGTTTTATAAGTTGATTTTTAGATTATAAATATTAATTAGAAATCTAAAAAGATTTCCTACATAATTATATTTTATTTATAATTTTTAGACATTAAATAATTTATTTTATTTATGACACAATGATGATGCAGTAATTACTATAATAGTGAAAAATTAAAATAATTGATATTATAAATACCCAAAAAAATATAATATTAAACTTTTAATGAATTAAACTAATTTTATAGGATAATATGATATATTAGGATTGCTTTAATTGACATTGTTCGAAGTAATCAATCTGTTATGAGTTTCACAAAAATCAACTATTGAATAGTGTCAAAATTGACATAAAAGAGTTCTCAAAACAAATATTATATTATTAATTGATATTAAATTCCTAAAAATATAAGGTTCGGCCAAGAGACTTATATCATGATAGTTTCATCATTAATGGACCACTTGGGGGTCTCTTGTATGTATATTGTAAGTTTATTAACCATATAATATAAAAATACAAAGAGACATTGTAAAAGTGAAACTAATTAACTTAGAGTTAATACTTAAAGATAAGGTTAATATAAGCACCCAAACCTGTCTAAATTCTATTGGTTGAGTTGTTTTCGACCCATCTCCACCTTAACCTTTGAATAGTCAACTTTGGAGCCATTAGAAACCGAATATGAATTGATTATAAATTAATATTTCTAGCTTTTCCAAAGGTGCCCCTCACCCCTCTTATAAAACGGCACTCCTCCTTCTCATTTCTTCACACCTCTAAAGCCTTTTGGTTCGGCCAAAATCTGCCCAAATACTCTCCCAACATCCCTAAATACAACCTAGAGGCCTTAGTTTGATCAGAAAGACAACTCACCACCCTTTTCTAAGTTCATTTCTTCTTCCACTTCTTCTTCCTTTGTTCTTACCATTCTAAAATAATAACTCCAGTATCTCAAATATACTGAGATGTTATTATAAATATGGTACAACCATATTCAGTATTCTATCCACCCTTTGAATAACATGTCACCATACGTGCGTACGTACGGCTTACCGTCTCCACGTCGTGGTGTAATTGTTATTCAATATAATATTATTTGGATGGGTATAATAATGATGTGTAACTCATTTAAATAATAAATATAACATGTTAATGATTCTGTATATATTATATACCATCCATTTATATATTATTTTAATATCAAAAGAATGATATTGTCGCTCGTGCGTACGTACGGACTACCGTCTCCACGAACGCGATGAGATTCATTCTCCATCGTATCCATTCAAGTATAATTATCATTTGATGATTTAAAAATGATGTTTAAGGACTTGATATCATTCTGGATATGAATAATATACAACCTATCCTTTACAAACATGTCTTACGTAACAAAACATACAAAAGAAAACAAGAAAGTTCACACCCGAAACAACGATAATACTTAGATATTATTATCAAATCAATATTAAAAGATCATATATGATATCATATTAATATATATGATTCTTGTATAATTTAATAACAATTATTTAACCATTATACAGGAGGTTAACCTACCCCAACCAAGGAAAAGTACAAGGTAAGGGTTATTTCACAATCTCTTCATTATCCAAGGTTGTTTATACGTAATAATCTACTGGGATCTCTTTATCATCCACATCCATGTTTCTTAAAAATGTATTTCAAAACATTTTTACTATTTACAAGAATATGGGTTAAAGTCATTTATACCCTTGTTTGACTTTTTATAAGAGGTTTATAAATGAATCTTTCCGTCGTTTTCAAAACAAGGTCCTTTTTGACCTTTTCGACAGAATTAAGGTAAGAATGTTTTTTTAACTTATACGGCGAGTGCGGCTATTTACCGCCGTCATAAAATCTTCAAAGCTTCCCTTACAAGCTTACAAGGATATTTTCAAAGTAAATGTTTTATTTTATAATTATGTGACTTTTAAATGATTTCAAAATGAATATTTAAAGAATTTCCGAAAGGTACTCTTTATCAAAATTAGAATTTTCAATGTTTTAAAGATTTATCTTTCTAAATCATTTCAATTAATGTCCATTTCTTCAAAATGGTTTTTAAGGATTTATTTATATGGACATGAATGTTTTTAAAAATTTTAATTCCTTTCAAAAGATTCAAAGTGGTATGGGACACTTTGATTCAAAAATCTATTTTTAATTACTTCCTTTATAAATGTGTGACTTTTAAATGATTTCAAAAAAAGGAGATATTTCTCTCAAATAGTTTTGATTTCATCTATGTCAACATCCTTTGATGGATTTTACGCTTATTTGAAGTTGATTTATTACAATACAAAACTTCTATATTGTATTGAAGGTTTTGTGATATATTTGACTGTGGATGTGCTATTTTTATACCATTCATAGTTTATGGTGAAATTATTGATATTTCGTATGCTAGTTTTAATACGAATGTTTATGTTATGTTTAAACCTTTTCATATGGGAATGCATTGGACTTAATAAGTGACGGGTGGAGCCGGCTATAGCTTCTCGATGCATCGGTAGGTCTCATGAGGCAAACTAGTGTCTTGGCACAGGGCCTTGACAAAATATTATTTGTAGTCTTGGCACGAGGCCTTGGCTATGTGGTTATGATAGTCTGGCATTATGCATTCCATAATTATGAAAGTGGTTATTGGTTTTGCATGTGATTATTCGATTAGTAGAATATCCATGTGAATAAGTAAATGGCATTATTTCATTTTACTTTTGTCATACTATGTTGAAGTTCAAGTTTAAAAGGCTTTTGTTTTAGTAATGCATTGCCTTAAATGTTTATGCTTATTTTGAATGTTCCGCCATATTGTTATCCTTACTGGGCATTTGAGCTCACCCCTTTTCTATGTTTTACTTTTCCCAGGATGTGAAGAAGTAAGTTATGAATGACCTGTAGGGATATTATGAGGGGATAATAGTGTGGATTGTGGAAACATTATGTTGTTGTATTAGTTTTTCATTTTATGATGTAATGTAAAACTTATGAATATATCTAGTGTTTCCAAGGCTACTAAACCAATCGGTCTTTCGAGATTTGATCTTTCTTGTGATCATGCCAATGTTATGTAATTAATGTACCGACTCTGGGTAGCTGGGGTCGGGGCGTTACATGTGTTCATCGGTAGGGTTACCCAGCGTGTACTCCGGGAGTACACGGACACATGCAAGGAACAAGGCCATAGACACGCCTTGTATACCCCTCCCCGGCTAGACCCAGCCAGATACATGGGGTACCCCGTGTACTGGTACACGGGCAGGCGACACGGACATGGGCAAAGACCGTGTATGGGCACATGGCCAGTGTACACAAAGTGAGCCCAGGGGCTCGAACACAGCGTGTGTTTTCTTCTACACGCTGTGTAGTTACTTTCGTCACGCCGAGTGACATGGGCCGGTTACACGGGCAGCACCTGGGGTCAAGGAACACGACGTGTACCTTTTCTACATGCCTTGTAGTTTGGTTTTTCACGGCTTGAATGAAGGACACGGGCCGTTCACACGGGTAGTACCCGGGGTCAAGGAACACAGCGTGTAACCATACTACATGTCGTGTAAACTTTTTCTTCATGGCTTGAGCCACTTTCCTTCTGTGACTTGGACTAGTTCTTAGGGTCTGTACCCTTGGTAATCCCCTAATGGTTATGGCATCAAATCCTTTATACAGGGGTATGATCCCTTCATCAGACCTCCCTGAATAGAGTTGTTGAAATACCCTCTGTGAGACTTAGAGCCAGATCCTCTATTCATTCCTGGAACCCTAGGTAGAGTTCATGGTATCGACATGACCAACTTTACCCGGGCGCTGATCCTCTGCTTAGCGGATTAGATCTGATTGAGTTTTCAGAATCACCCCATGACTTAGATGTGATCCTCTTCTGAGAATCTTTTTCCCAAGGTACTTGTAGAGTGTGTTCTCCCGAAACGAGTACTTCTTGCCTCTCTCTTCAGACCTAGGAGTATGTCCTCCCGATGGTATGCTTAGTGGAATATTCGAGCTGGATCCTAGTGGCGGTTTTCACGATGGTTGTTTGTGTATGAGTATATCTAGATATTATTGTTATATGTTCTATATAAATATACTATGTAGATCTAACCATACCTTTCTTTTTAGTATTTTCCTTTGTTGTATTTCCTTTGTGGTTTTCGGGGTGTCCTACTGGGTATTGTTATACTCACCCCTGCATGGGATTTGCCCGCAAATGTCATGTATTGTGCAGAAGAGTGAGCCTTTGATAGGATTCTAGGTGGACCAGGACCGGATGGTGCTTAGTGAGATCAGACAGGCCGAGGTGCATTCCTTTGGCGACGGGTTGCAGTCCCAGTACCTTTTTCTATAGGTTGGACTTTGTTGCAGACTTCCTTTTTGGTGGGCTTGTACTTTTGGCCCAGGGTTTTACATTACTGTACCTTACTTCCCTATCGTACTCTGTGGTTGGGTTTTAGTGTATGCATGCATATTTTAATTTTGTAGTTTTTACTTTTCATCTTTGTGGGCTTGGAGATGTGTGTGCATGTGTACAAGCTTATAGGCAATGCCACCCATGTTATTAGCATGCCTACTCAGTGCTAGTCACTAGCCCCTGTCCTATTGGATGCGGGCTTGGGGAGTTACAGATTATGCCCCACTAGGACGGGTCATGATAGAGTTGTATCAGAGGCAGGATCGGTTCTACCTTAGGACCGGGAGTCTGTGAGTTGGTTTGGGGAAACAATGTTAAGTGTTTCGAGTTCAGCTCTCAGGCCCGAGACCCTAGTGTTGGTGCGACGATCAACGTATCCATACACCAGGACTCTAATGACATTCTTTTAGACTCGGAACATGAAAACACTAGTTTCATGAGGGAAAATAATGGTACATGCATCATATTGGAATGGGTTGTGGTTTCCATGTCCTTCTTGATTCAGCTCTCCAGATATACTCACAGACTGTGATACATATTGTTTCTTGAACAGGATGCCTCCATGACACGAACCCACTAGGATCCAGCATCTCGATCATGAGGATGACCCCCTCAGTGATGAAGCTTCGATAAAGGGACCAGATCCCCCAGTCTTACCACTAGGTGGTGTGCCAGTTATCCCTCCCCCTGTGGAGCAGTGTTTAGCACCTGCTGTACCAGTGGAGGAGGAGCGCAGGCTGAGCGCACTACACGAGTTTCAGATACAGAGACCCCTCAGGTTTCGAGGTGAGCCTAACCCTCAGGCAGCAGAGGACTGGCTTGAGGCAGTGACCAGAGTCTTCTGTTTGGTCAGGACACCAGCAGACCAGTTGGTGATCCTGGCAGCGAGCCTTCTGCAGGGATCAGCAGAGCGATGGTGGAGTTTGGTCATCAAGACTCACGACGAGGCGACTCTTGCATGTCGGAGTTTGAGTGTCTCTTCAGAGAGTAATTTTCACCGGTTACCCTAAGAGAAGTACGTATAAATGAGCTCCTTCAGCTCCAGTAGGGAACCATGTCGGTGGCTGACTATTCATCAAGGTTTATCGACCTCTCGCGGTACTCGATGGATATGTTCAGAGATCAGTACTTTAGAGCTCGGACTTTTGAGCGGGGATTGCGTAGAGATATCTGATCTAGAATCATCCCTATGAGCATTCCTACTTATGCTGGGGTGCTCGAGCGGGATTTGGTGGTCGAGAGTTTCCTGGAAGAGCAGGGTCAACCGGAAGTTGTCAGTAGTGGGTGAGCTGGAACAGATACCTCGGCGGCAGGGAGTTGACGTCAGGGACCCAGGCGTGGGAGACATTTCCAGAGGAGATCCCAGGATAGGGGATCAGCCATGCATGGTTCACAGGGAACTTCCAGCCAGCCTCGAGAGATGCGATGTTACTCATGTGACGGCAGGGGACATCTCGCTCAAGATTGTCTGACCCACCGTATTACTGACTCAAGAGCAGTAGATGGACCACCAAGGAAGAGGCAATGTGTGGAGCAGGCAGATCTGCGAGGTGCAGACGTGGAAGAGGAGCTGGGAGAGCTGCTGGAGGTGGTCGGTGTTTTGACCCTTTACCACCACCATCCCCAGGAGGTCCACCCTAGGCTCAGGGAGTCGGTGGACAGAGGCATGGACAACTGCAGGTGGCAGAGGCTTATAAACCAGGTACTCCCAGAATGATTAGAGGTACTATGTATGTCTTTTCTACTTTGGCTGCAATATTGATAGACAAAAGTTCTAGTCATTCCTTATTGGTTTCTTATCTTGTTCGAGACCTTGAGATTCAAGTTGAGCCATTGACTCGACCCTTACGCTTAGAAAAACCGACTGTATAAGATTCATAGATCACAAACCTTTGTAGGCAGTGTTACCTGACCCTTGGAGGAGAGATTTTCGTTTGGAACCACTTGGTGGTAGCGTCAAGGCCTTATGATTTCATTCTTCGCATGGATTGGTTATCCATAGTTCATGCCCAGATTGATAGTTTTAGGCGAAGGGTGCGGTGTGTCTGCAGTGATAGAATGAGGTTCTCTTTTTTCAGTGAAAGAGAGACCCATGCAGCACAAGATAGACTCGTGTATAGGAGGTCACAGCCGATTTCACATTAGTTGGATAGCCTAGACTTTGGCACGACAGATGTTACGAGTTTCCAGTGTCCAAAAGTTTTGGCTGAGTACGAGGACCTCTTTCCGGAGGATGTCCCCGGGCTACCTCCCCGTCGGGAGACAGATTTCTGCATTGAGTTGTAACCCAGGACGACCCCGATATCAGCATCAGCTTATCGGATGGCTCCTGCAGAGCTTCATGAGCTGAGGGTGTAGCTGGACAACCTGCAGAAGAAGGTCTTTGTGATACCCAGCGTTTCACCCTGGGCGGCCCTAGTGCTGTTTTCCAAGAAGGTGGACGAGAGCTTGAGGTTGTGTGTGGATTATCGGCGCTTAAATCAGGTGACCGTGAAGAACTACTATCCACTACCGAGGATCTATGAACTCTTCAACCAGTTGAGAGGGGCACGATGGTTCTCGAAGGTTGATCTACGATCCGGCTATCACCAGTTGTGAGTATAGGAAGAGGATATACCGAAGACGACTTTCAGATGTCGCTACAGTCACTATGAGTACTTGGTGATGCCCTTCGACATGACGAACGCCCCGACAGTGTTCATGGGACTCATGAACCGGATCTTTCACCCTTATCTAGACCGGTTTGTGGTGGTCTTCATCGATGATATCCTTGTGTACTCTGCGTCCGTGGAGGAGCACGCAAGACACCTAAGGATGGTTCTAGACACACTCCGAGAGCACCAGTTGTATGGGAAACTCTCGAAGTGTCCGTTCTGGTTATAGGAGGTCCACTTTCTGGGACACGTTATCTCAGAGGATGGTGTAGCAGTGGACCCAGCAAAGGTGGAGGCAATGCTAGCATGGGAGCCACCCCAGAGCGTGACGGAGGTACGGAGTTTCCTTGGGTTGGTGGGCTACTATCGGTGATTCATCCATGATTTCTCCAAGATTGCAGCACCCATGAAATATTTAGCCCGAAAGGGACATCCTTTCGTATGGACCCAGAAATGCCAGATGGCTTTCCAGTAGTTGAGACAGAGTCTAACGAGTGCCTCGATCATGATATTACTGGAGGAGGGTGTCGAGTACATAGTGTTCTCTGACGCATTAGGAAATGGGCTTGGTTGTGTCCTGATGCAGAGGTAAGCGGTGATTGCCTATGGCTCACATCAGTTGAGGCCACACGAGCAGAACTATGTGACCCATGATCTCGAGTTGGCAGTGGTAGTCTTCACATTGAAGATGTGGCAGCACTACCTGATGGGTGGGCGGTTTACCGTCTACTCTGATCACAAGAGTCTCAGATATATCTTTTCTCAGAAGGATCTGAGTTTGAGACAGAGGTGATGGATTGAGTTCCTCCAGGATTATGAACTTGAGATCGTTTATACTCCTGGGAAGGGTAACATGGTGGCAGATGCTCTCAGAAGAAAATACAGTTCGCAGTTGCTGGATGAGGCGACAAGGCAGTTGGACTATTTGCAGTTGTCCTTCGTGGATGGAGATGAGGGAGCTTAAATTCAGTCGATGGTTGTTACCCATCCACTCATACAATGATTCAGGGAATCACAGCCTGAGGATGCGATCTGTGAGACTCTATGTGCTCAGATATCCGCATGTGATGCTGCTGATGGATATTCAGAAGGAGGGGAGCACATTTTCCTTTTCAGAGGGCACACGGTAGTACCAGTGACGTTGCGTGAGGAGGTTCTGAGGGAGTTCCATACATCCCCTTTGGCGGTGCATCCAGGCATGGAAAAGATGTACCAGGATCTCTGATGTCAGTTCTGGTGGCCAGGGATGAAGAATAGTGTGGCATAGTTTGTTTCTCGGTGCCTTACTTATCAGTAAGTAAAGGCTGAGCACAAAGTGCCAGCAGGTTTGACTCATCCACTTGAGGTGCTAGAGTGGAAGTGGGATGGGATATCCATGGACATCATGACAAGTTTACCATGCACATCTAGGGGACACGATGCCATCTGGGTGATCATTTATCAACTCACCAAGTCGGCCCACTTCCTAGCCATACAAGAGCAGAGTTCGGTAGAGAGCCTGGGATGCCTCAACGTGCAGGAGATAGTTTGGCTTCATGGAGTACCATCCACGATCATCTCAAATCGTGATGCTTGTTTCACATCTTTGTTGTGGAAGGGATTGCAAGAAGATTTTGGGACTCAATTACGCTTGAGTACAGCGTTTCATCCCCAGACTGATGGGATGATAGAGTGAACCATCCAGGTCCTGGAGGATATGCTACGATCTTTCATACCTGACTTCGGTCATAACTTGGAGGATCACCTACCACTGGTGTAATTTTCTTATAACAACAGTTATCATTCCACTATTGTTATGGCACCATTCGAGGGTCTATACGGGTGACCTTGTTGGTCACCACTTTGCTAGACTGACATGGGAGAGTCAGCACTCATGGACCCAGAGATGGTGAGAGATACTACAGAGAAGGTGCATGTCATCCAGGAGTGGATGAAGAATTCACAGAGTCAGCAAAAGTCTTATGCCAACCTGAGGCAGAGGCCATTGGAGTTTGAGGAGGGAGACCATGTGTTCCTTCGGGTCTCACCTCGACGTGGATTGCGGAGATTTAGATGAGGCGACAAGCTATCTCCGAGGTTCATTGGCCCTTTTCAGATTTTGAGCAGAGTTGGTGAGGTGGCGTATCACTTGGCTCTACCTCCTCAGATGGACCGGGTACACAACTTCTTCCATGTGTCGTAGCTATGGAGGTATGTGCGTGATCCATCGCACGTCATCGACTGGGGCGAGCTGGACATCGACGATGGAGCAACCATTGCTGAGTACCCAGTGGAGATCGAGGATCGACAGGAGAAGATCCTTCTTGGATGAGCTATTCCCTTGGCGTGTGTCCTGTGGCAGCACAGGAATCTCCAAGAGAGCACATGGGAGCGGGAGGATCAAATTCGCGTGCAGTACCCACATCTTTTTTAGTAGCCCGTGTTTTGGCTTTTCAGAGATGTAAAATCCATAATGTGGGTGTGATGTAATGCCCCGGATTTTTCCATGTGTTATTTTAATATTATATGGGAATTATTTCAAGACCAGGCTCTGAGATGGCATGCAGTTCTGAGGCCCAGTGAGCCCGAAATAAGTGTTTGAATTTAATTTAATAATTAAATTACGCGCGGATTTGTTTTTCCTGAAAAAGTGGAATAAATCCCGAATGGGCGCTCGGATCAAAAATCCGAGGGAACCATTGCGTTCAGAACAACGATTTTTACCTTGGGCGAGGCCTATGTTTGGCCAGTGCAGGTCGGTGGTGAAATCTAATTTTTGGGACATAACTGTAATAAAATATTTAATTTAAAACTTGTTACGTAAAAAATCTCTTATCTTTTCAATAGAGATTTCGCAGGGGAATCAGGGTTACAATCCCCATAACCCTGAAATTCTCTAGAGGCTCTGGGAATGATTTTGAGGAAACCCCCAATGCGGCGGCGACGTTCTTGACAGATTTCAACGGCGATGACGACACGATGAGCAGATCTTCGCCAGAAAACGTAGCGAATCCATGTATGATGTTGATTTTTATTTTCCATTACCCATTTTTGATTTCCATGACGAAATTGAACTAATCCACGAACAGATTAACCTGCAGATCGATCGTTCTTGCAGGATTGGATTTTGTGGGGATTTGGGGGGAATTGATTCTTGAATTTTTTTGGTTTCGTTCAAACGTCTAATGGTGACGAACCAAGATCGACACTAACATCGATTGAGGTTCATCCCTCTCGTTTTGTTGTGTGTTCTCCCCCAAATTATTCGCATTCTTTGTGAGCATTCATCATGTTCTTCATGGGGCGATGAACAACGAATCGTTTCACATCCGTTTGATGACGCAACGATCCCAAATTGATGTATAAACACAGCAGTAGTCTTACCGAGGTGCGATGATGGTTTTGGCGGACGGATCGAAGCAGATCGGAAGAAATCGTTCTTCGGATGATTTCTGCTCAGATGACCGGAATCGTATTTTGGAGCAGATTGAAGACCCAAAACCCTCAAATTTGGCTTCATAGAGACGAGGTGACCAAGTATCTGGAGTTTCATGGCGAATGGATGACAGAATCGAGATCCGGAAGATCGGACGAGGCGCGCGGAGGAAGACGCGGTTCTGGAAATTTTCCCGACTACACACCATGTAGTATGGGCTACACGGTGTGTGTTTGTCGGTAGGGTTACCCGGCGTGTACTCCGGGAGTACACGGACATGGGCAGGGCACACAACCATGGACACACCATGTATACCCCTCCCCAGCCAGACCCGGCCAGATACACGGGGTACCCCGTGTACTGGTACACGGGCAGGCGACACGGACATGGGCAGAGACCGTGTACAGGCACATGGCCAGCGTACAAGGATCAAGCCTAGGCACCTGAACACGTCGTGTGTTTTCTTCTACATGACGTGTATTTGCTTTCAAAAAGCTGAGTGACACAGGACAGTTACACGAGCAGCACCCGGGGTCAAGGAACACGGCGTGTACCTTTTCTACATGTCGTGTAGTTTTGTTTTGCACGGCTTGAACGAAGGACACGAGCCATTCACACGGACAGTTCCCAGGTTCAAGGAACACGGCATGTAACCATACTACACGCCACGTAAACTTTTTCTTCATGGATTGATATACTTTCCTTCTGTGACATGGACTAGTTCTTAGGGTCCGTACCCTTCGTAATCCTCTGAAGGTTCTGGAATCAACTCCTTCATATAGGGGTATGATCCCTTCAGCAGACCTCCCTGAATAGAGTTGTTGGAATCCCATCTTTGAGACTTAGATCTGGATCCTCTATTCGTTCCTGTACCCCTAGGTAGATTTCTTGGTATCGACGTGAACAACTTTACCTGGGCGCCGATCCTCTGCTTTGTGGATTAGCTCAGATTGAGTTGTCGGAATCATCCCATGACTTGGCTATGATCCTCATCTGAGAGTCTTGTTCCCAAGGTACTTGTGTAGTGTGTTATCCCGGAATGATTACTTTGTGCCTCTCTCTTCAGACCTAAGAGTATGTCCTCCCGATGGTATGCTTAGTGGAATCTTCGAGCTGGATCCTTGTGGTGGTTTTCAAGATGGTTTTTTGTGTATGATTATATCTGGATATTCTTGTTATATGTTCCGTAGAAATATACTTTGTATAGATGACCATACCTTTCTTTGTGGTATTTACCTTTTTAGTATTTCCTTTGTGGTTTTTGGGGTGTCCTATTGGGTATTGTTATACTCAACACTGCACAGGCTATGCCCGCACGTGTCGTGTTTTGTGCAGACGAGCGAGCCTTTGACCGGATTCTAGGCGGACCAGGATTGGACAGTGCTCAGTGAGATCAGACAGGCCAAGGTGTATTCCTTTAGTGATGGGTTGCAGTCCCAGTACCTTTCTCTATAGGTCGGACTTTGTTGCAGACTTCCTTTTTGGTGGGCTTGTACTTTTGGCCCAGTGTTTTACTTTACTGTACTTTACTTACCCATCGTACTCTGTGGTTGGGTTATAGTTTATGCATGCATCTTTTCTTTTTGTAGTTTTTACTTTTCAGATTAGTGGGCTTGGAGATGTGTGTGCGTGTGTACAAGTTTATAGGAAATTACTCCCATGTTAGTACCATGACTACTCGGTGCTAGTCACTATCCCCTAGCCTATTGGAGGCGGGCTTGGGGAGTTGTGGCTCGGGCCCCACTAGGAAGAGTCATGACACAACTTTCTGTATATCATAGGGGTATTTCCCCATGACCCGACTTGATAGGAGAATATGTGTGTGACTCATCTGGGGTTATTTATTGACAAGTAACCCAGTTTTTGGTGAAAAAGTATTGTATCCACCCCATTATCACTATTGTCGTTGTTATGATATCATGGAAATTCTATTGTATGTGGTAATGATCATGTACATATCCTTTCACCATTGAAAGGATGTTCGTGGGGACCTATGCAGTAGGAAAAAAGATTTATTCCCCTTTGGTAGTTGGAGTAGCATTGTTTTCCTATTCATGTACTCAATTTTATACTAGTGGATACTTGCAATAATTAGGTGTAGGGTAGAGGTATGTGTCTACTCATTGTTCGTTGCCAGAAATTTCCAGCTAATCTCTCAAGATGCTTCATGAAAAAAATTCCTAGTTGACTAGATGAATATAGGAAAATATTTTCGCCTTCTTATGGTTTCCTACTAAACTATAATATATGGATTATTTGAACACTTCTACATGAGGCTTCTGGAAGGCTTTATTAATGTGCAAAAGTGTCTGTTCCTACCACCAGATCACTGGCGAATTTGACTGGAATATTTTATGGGTGTAGGCCACTATTGGTTTCTTCTCATTGTGTGTAATCATATTTGGTTTATAGGCTTCTATGCATGATACTAGATGATTCTACTAGAGGGATTTGTTATTATGGGAAGGTGTATGTTCATTCTTTAAATTTGTAGACAAATGTGATTGGAGAGCTTCTCCAAAGGAGGAACATGTTTTTCCCTACTCACTACATGTCGGTTTCTACCCTCTGTGGGCTATCTTGAATTTCCATGTTAGGATGACCTGGGTCAGACTAATGATGAATACACTAATATCACATTGAGTTTACCTAACTATGTGGTGTTGATGACATTGTTTTCTAGAAGGATCCCTTTGTAAGGACCCCTATTTCTTCTCGGTGAGGTCTTTGGAGGCCTTCTAGTCGACCTTTCTTAGATAAGGGAGTACTTGATTGTTTTTTCCTAGGGATAATCTCCCAAAATGTTTGAATATGTTGATCGATTCCATCTAAATAGGAATCACTGGACATCACTATGTGGATGAATGGTGGGGCTTTATTATTTGGACACACTTTGGGGAGCCTCCAGGGTTGGGATTGAACCACTCTCGTGGTACTCTTGGATCAGTGTGTTTGATAACCATCATTCAAGATGTTGGGTTGGTGATAATTTCCTATGTTTGGATGAGGATCCATCATGAACCATAGCTAGGGAATGCATCTGTGAGATTTGGTATGAAACTATTTTTATTGAATGGAAATATCTATGAGATATGCCTAAAATATATGTGACAAACACAAAAAAAACATCATCAAACCATCAGATTAGTTAAAAAACACATGAAATATTGATTTTATTTTCTAACCCTCTTCCATTTTGAGAGTGAATGGATCCTGAAAATTAGGTGACATCATTACCCTGGTTAACTATTCAGGTTAATCCCAACATTTTTTCTTCCATGAATTCCACATTTGTATGGAATAACATGTTATGGTGTCAATGGGATGACCTTCACATAAGACACATAAACACTAATCCATTTTAGGTAGTTTCCAATGGGTTTTATTCATGGTTATGTAAACACCCTACATTTTGAATAGTAGTGATGACTTATATACATGCTTTCTAAAGGATACACTCAATGAGAATCATAAAAATGATACATAAGAACTCCCATTGGCAGAGAGGATGGTTTTTCAGGCTCATCACACCCTTTAGGGGGGTTGTTCCCTAGCCATCCTTACTGGTATGATGCTTGCTATTGAATGTGGATGGGATGACATCATCATTGAGTCTGACTGCCTTTTCATTATCGATGCTATCAATCACAACGATGGATGACTCCAGTCGTTTGGTACCATTGTCAGGAGAATTATCTCACTCCACTAACATTTCTCACTATGCACCTTATCATTCACCAAAAGGGATGGAAACAACATGGCTCATCAGCTGGCATCCCCAGGCCCATTCAGCACTAACTAGATCTGATTGGACAATTTCCCTTCATGTCTTCATGCATGTACTTCTACTGATCTTCATAATTAATGTTATATTCTTTTATAAAAAAAATCGATTATTGGAATTTGTGGAGACTAGAATAATTTGTATGCAACTGAGGTTCTTCATTAGTGGGGATATCTATATATATCCAAGGTTCTCCATTAATAGAACCCTTTTTGGAATGAATTAGTGATTATATTATAATTTACTATCATAATAATTTTTTAAGACACACATTGGGGAACTTGGGAGTATATTATCTTATAGGGAGACAATAATTGTTTTGATTTTTGTATTAGACCCCTCATATGGGATTACTATGTAACCTTGTGAATGAAATAAGAACCCATATAGCTCTATGCCTCTTAATTGGACACATCCTACCATTTAAAGTCACATGATAAGGATTGAAAACTTTATTTTCACATTATCCTCCACGGATGTTGATATGAAAGATTCCAAACCAATTATAATGTGGGACATATGCGAATGTTGACCAAGGAACTTAGAAGGGATGTGAACTTATAGGCTGAATATGTCACTATGGGGAATTTTTCCCAAATAAAATAGTGTTTAATTTTGGTTTTTGGGTTGGACCTAATGGATGCTTCCTATGTATCCCATTTCAATGTGAATCAACACCCACATAGTTTGATTATTAGGTCTCATGCCTATGGTGTTATCTGATGTTTTTTTTCAAATGAGAACATGGACCTTTGAGAGAATTTAGTAGGTTATTGCAACATAGGGGAGGTTACCCTTAGGTTTTTTAGTAACATGGTTGGGGTTATATTGAGTAGGTGTACCATTTTATGGTTAAGGATTACAATTGAAATCATTCACAAGGGGTTGGGTTATAGGGCAAGTATCAAATACTAGGATATCATTTAGGTGTGGGATCATGTAGATATAATAATCAAACCCAACCTATAATCCCTCATGATTCATGTTTAGTGTGAGAAACCTGAAGAGGAAGAAGATCTAGGAAACGATATTAAATTATTTTTGGTCGGCAGATGATGCCAAACCCAAAATGGAGATGCAAATAGGTTAGGGTCTGGCACCAATTCCACCCCATATTCATACCCTACACTGAAAGGGAATAAAAAATGGATTAGATATTAATATATCCTCTCTTATATTTTTAATCTATAAAGTCACATTTGATGACCAATCCTACTCTGTCCCATAGGTATGGAGATGGAGGAAGTTGTGTAGAAGGGGAGGTCCTGTAAGAAAGGACAAGGGATTACACTAAGAGGGCTTACCTAGTCTTGGTTCTAGACAAGAGAGGAGGATATGAAATTCAAACTCAAAATAAAATGGAATTGTGATACTCCCCCTCTCCATCTTTAATCGGAGGTCCCTAGTATTATATACTACTAGGGAAGGATATGGTCTCAAACCTAGTTTTTTTGACTGAAACATCCATGGAACTTCTCCTAGAGTCAGAGTCCCCATGATTGAAAGAATGAATATAAACAGGCAGCCTGCGAACCCTACCCATACGATAGGACATGTTAGGGAAACCTCTAATCGAATCAATGAATATATAAATTTTACATAATAAGGTGTTCATATTATAATGGTATTTCAAGTCAGTATACTTCAATGGAGGTTTCAATTTGGCCCCTTAAGTGAAGTGGTCAAAAAAAGAGGATACCTACAATTAATGTCTTGTGATAGGGATCCCATATGGCTTACTAAAGTGAATAATGAGTGATACAAGTAGTTATCATGCATATTTGATGTTTTGGGACTATAATGACATTAAGAAAGTAGACATGCATGAGATAAATATGTTTTGGTGATTGTCAACTTTGGAAAAAACACTTGGTTGGTGATTTTATCTAGGACTAAAGGTTCTCCTCATGTATACCATGAAGGATCTTAGGTAGGCCATGTGATTCGTAAGGGGACATCACACATTTTCTTGTAAACAAATAACTAAAAAATCATTGTGTTGGTGTTATGCATTACATACCTTGGAGGGATTTTAATTCCATCATCCCCATTTCCCCCTCTCATCTAACATTTTTGTGATCAAACTAAATGGTTTCTAAGGACCAAGGTGAAGAACTCATGTTATTAGAGATTCGATGGTTCTCCATGATTTTTAATCATGCAAGTGAGGACCTAAGGCCTTATTTATAAGAAAATACTGGATCCTTGGCGAAGATACTAGCTTGTATAGGTATGCCTTGTAGGATAATGTGTAGACCTATCATGAAAGATCAATATCAAGTACCTTGTGCGGTAATGACAATCGGGGTTAACTACCTAGAGGTTCTTTGGTGGGATGTGTGCCATTAGAATTTCATCAATTATCCACTTTTATTCTCCTTATGTTATATTTGCTTCATACATTTTCATCAATGTGTTAAAACGAAGTGTCCAATTCCACCCAATGTATTTAAAAACCATTATATAAGAAAATATAATAGAAAATTTTTAATTAGGAGGTTTTCATAAATAACATTAGAACCCATAAAAATAACATGTTTAAAAAAAATACTTTCTACCTATAAAGTGTGTAATAATTCCTTTAAATAATTGATCAGGAGCATAAATAATGAATTAAATATATTTCCCTAAAATTCATTAGCATGATGTGAAAATTTGGGTAGGTTCCTTGTGTCATTACCTTTATATAAAATATACATTTACCTTACAGGAACACCTATAAATGAAATAACATAGTTGGTTAATTCTATAAAAATTATATATTAAAAAAATAATTACTCAATAAATTGTATATCTACATTAGGATCCAACATCACCATAAAAAACGTTCAAGGATAATAACAAACATAAATAATATAATATTTTGAATTTCAATTATAAAATATAATATAATTTTCTGTTTATCAAAACTATAAAATATCATTTTAGATTTATGTAAAAAATGACATAATTTTTTTATGAAATATTAAATGAAAAATATTAAAAGAGGAATATAAAATGGAAATTTCAATTTTGGTAACACTAATATAAAAATAGTATTATTCTTCAAGATAAATGTTTATAATGGAAAAAAATTCCACTAATCATGTATACATAGAAAAATAGGCATCAAAAATGTTTCAAAATGTAAAATAGAACCCGTTTAGGAAACATCTAAAAGTTTTATTTTAAAAACATTACAAATAAATCCACAAAAGGTGTAATATTAATTTCAAAACCCATTTCTTAATATTAGTAATATAGTTTGAAAAAATATGTTGAACATGGATATGATGAAAAAATATAAAAATAACATTTGAACTTTCAGAATCAGGATTGAAAAAAATCCATTATGAATTAGTAACTTTTGAAAAATGATTAATTAAAAATAAATAATTTTTAGTGGACTTGTAAAAAATATAATAATTATACTGGAGGGATAAAATACCTCTATAGGTATTTTTATAACCCATAATCAAAACAAACCATATGGAGAAAATAGTTTGTGCCTCAATGAAATGAAATTGAAACTTGAAATCCCTTACCTTGTGTTTAAAATGTCATGTGTGTTCTTTATCATCATGAATAATGAAAATAAATTACAATTTTTTTTTAATTTTCAATACCCTTTTATATTATCTATTTTTTATTCATTTATTTCCATGTAATTATTAATTACTTAATACATTTTGATTACAATGTATTTTTTTATAACGTTTGTCTTATATATTGGAAATGGAATTGGTAGGGTTTCTATGGCCTAATGGATCATACTTATATAAGTTATAAAATCAAAATTATATCATTTTTCTATTTTTTATACATTATTTTTACTTTTATTATTAACTATGTAATGTGGTTATGAAATATGAATTATGTTATAATATGTGAGATGGTTTTCTGTATGTATTAATGAGTTACATTTCTATTTTTAAATGAATGAGTGGGAAATAAGGTATATATAAATATAACATTAAATAATGATAATTTTATCATATATATTTTATTATTTACCTAACACCATATTTTTATATCATCCATGTGAGGTGGTGTGGGTGAATTATATACATCGGTTCATAAATAGATAGTCCAAACATATTCATTATTAATGTTTTTTAAAGGGATGTAATAATAATAATATTCTATTAACTATCTAGAGGTGATTTATGTCATTTAAATAAAAGTATTTAAATCAATTTCTTAATATGATCTGGTGTAGGGGTCTGTGGTGGAGAATTAACTAAACCATATCGTGTGGTGATAGTCCACACATAAGAACAATAGTTTATTTTAGATCTTATGAGATGGATTAGTAGATGAAATAAGTGGTATAACAAAAAAAATAACATGTATTTTTATGGTATATAATTTTGTTTTTATATTACAATTTTTAAGATAGTTATGGAGGATATAAAACAAGAATTAAATGAAAACCCATATTTATGAAAAATATATATTATTTGAATAGAATCTATAGGTTTATACCAAAATAAATCCTATGATTGCATTTTGATAAATCTAGGACATATAAGTCATGGGTAGGTATGTTACTAAAGTTTTTGTATAAGTATTTTTACACATAAAATTCTCTTTGTGTGTGGATATGCGAGGAGTGGAGGTGTTCGTTGATAAGAGAGAGAGAGAGATTACAGGCAAGGAAATTTTAAATGGAATAAAATATATTAATGTGTTTCATATGATCAATGGATTCAAGAAGACTAATATGTGAATATAATATGATATATTATTTATATATGACAATCTAATAGGAATTATATAATGTTTTGTTAATTTTAAACCATAAAATTTTATTGTTAACCCTTTTGACATGTTTTGACTCTTACCATGGTAATTTTCATTATTAACAATGTTTTTATTCATAAGAATACCAAATGAAAGTGACCATTATAAAAAATTTGAAAATGGAGATTCCAAATATAATTTGTTATCAAATAAAATTTATACATCTAGAATAAATTAAACTAAAAACCATTTAAAATACAAAAAAAATTGGTTTTATTAAAAAACATTTTATTTATAAAATAAATTATTAAAAAGTCAAGGGAAATTTTCATCGCAATGAAATTTATTTTATTATTTTAAATAAAAATTAACTATTTTTTTTAAACCAATACAAAATAGAATATGACTTTTTTAATACCTAAAATGAAATGGAAATTTTCCTAAAATCAGTATATTCTTTTATTCAACAAAAAATCAAATTTTTTATAAAATTATCATAAATTTACAATTTCAAAATTTTGGATGTATGTTTTCCATATTTATTTTGCTTCAAAATAATATTTTTAAATTTACTAATTAAACAAAAAAATGAAATAATATAATACATGTAAATAAATATACTATGAATAAAACTATTTCCTTTTTTTGAAAAAAAATCATATTATTATTTTAAATTTATGTATATAAAATAAAATTCATGAATATTAGTAATGAAAGAAATTTATTTATTCTCAATATTATATGGGATGTAAAATTATCCCTATAATGTTACCCAGTATAGTTCCCATGAATAGTTTCATGGTATGTTAACCATGAAAAAACCTATAAATCACCCAATAGTCCTCTAAATATTTTTGATTCACTCCCATGTACCCTAAACATTGATATTTATGTATGTTAGTAAGTATTTTGGTAGTTATGTAATATGTATTTATGTATGTGTGTGTGTGTAAATTTCGGTATGGATGTATATATGTGTGTTTGTGTGCATGTTTGTATATATGTGTGCATGTATATATGTAGGTATGTATGTATTTCATTATGTTTGTATGTATGAATGAATGAAATTATATATGTATGTATGTAGATATGAATATATGCATGCATGTATGTATATATGTATGTAAGTATGAATATATGTATGTATGTATGTATGTACATATGTACATACACATGTACGTATGTATATATATATATATGCATGAATGTATTCACGTATGTATATATGTAAATATGTAGGTATGTACATACATACATGTGTATGTATATATGTATGTTTGTATGTTTGTACATATGTATGTTTGTATGCATGTATATATGTATGTATGTATGCATATATGGATGGATGTATGTATATATGTATGTATGTATGTATGTATGTATGCATGTATGCATGTATGCATCTATGTTCATATGTATGTATTTATTTATGTACGTTCATATGGATGGATGGCTAGATAGATGGATGCACGTATGTACAGATTAATGTTTTTCAATATGAAAATACGAATAGATTTTTGTATTCATGGATGCTTAGATGTATGCATGTATGTATGGATGTATGTATGTATGTATTTATTAATGTTTCTATGTATGTATGTATGTATGTATGTATGCATTTATATATATATATGTATGAACTTATGTGTGTGTGTATGTATATATCTATGTAAGTGTATATGTATGTAAGTTAGTATAAATGAATGTACTTATGTATATATACCAATGTGTGTGTGTATGTTTGTGTCTATGCGACTCTCTGAAATGAAATTTTTTTCATATGTCTATATGGTTAATATCTCCCTTGATTACGAGGTGTCATGAGTTGAATTTTTAGAGTTTCCTAAGGTTATTCTAGGATGGATAATTATGGGAATGGTTTTGGATACCGGGTAGATGAAACAACATGACATCGACAGTTTTGGGTATTGGTGATCGCACTACAACCATGTGGATTGGTAACCAATACTAGTAAACCCTATGGCCTTGATCTTTTCCAACATTGGGAACCAAAAATTTCGTAAACTATTAATTTAAACCATGTGTAATTTTTTTTTTGTTTTGGTTATTATCAATTTATAAACAAGGCTTTCTCGAAATGACACCATATTCGGCCCCATTTGACATAATAACCTCCAAAGGGATTCTCTCATCATATCATTCCACTCCAAGGTGGATTTTGATTTATTTATTAGTGGTATCTCATCAGGATTGATGTTTAAGTGGTCCTCTATTGTTATCATGAATATTTCATTCATTTTCATCGATAATCGCAAACCCTAGTGGCCATTGGAGGTCGATGTCATTGTCTATGGTTGTTTCAATTTGTTATTTTATATTATAAGTATTTTCAGAAACTTTATGAGGACTATTATTATGGATTCCTTCAATGGTGGCATGGTTTCATCATTGTATGAAGGTTATTTCATTCCATTTCCTTTTATTAAATACATCATTATTTTATTGATTCTTCTACTTTATTTTTGAACTAAAGTAATGATATATATGATACCCTATAGTGTTTTATCAAATTATATTCATGTATTTTATGAGATAATCTTTTAAAAAATTTGGCGAATTATTTAGTTCCATTGAACTTTAATTTCAAATGGTATTTTAGCATCCATTGTGTTTGAACAATCTATATTGACAGTTTTCCACAAAAAAAATAATATTTCATGGTGGGTAAATTATTGTTTTGTAAGTAGAGTAATATTTTATCTAAATGGGAATACATATTTTAATAGGAGTTTACTTATTTTAAATGATTCTATTTTATTTTATAAAGGGTTATATAGCTTTTATAATGTGGGCTGAATTATATTAAAGAATTCACTTTTTTCTTAAAAGAGTTTTGTAGAATGCTGGTATTCTTTGTTGATTTCATATTATTGCTCTTGGAATTATTCCTTAGATATAGTAGTTATTTTAATTAGAATGAATATCCTCTTAATGTTTTATGAATGGGGCTTTCCCTATATGTAATTATGAATTTTAAAAACTATATCCTGTTTCATAACTAAGAAAATGTAATTTATTGTCTAATGTTTAGACCATTGTTGAGCCCCATTGTTATTATTTTTTATTCTCTAGTTTTTTTTAGTTATAAGAATTATGATTCATGATTATTAATTTTATATTGAGTTTCATCATTGAAGGTTGTTTTCTAGGGGTGAAATTTATTTAATTGTATTGATTTATTGACTTTTGGATATGGGATTTTCATGTGGTTGGCATTGGTTTGATAGGGGTCCACCTTCATTCTTATTAAATGTGTGTATTTAAGCTATTTAGTGGAAATTAATTGTACATAATATATCCTAGATGATATCTATAGAATTTTTAGTATCCCCGAGTGGAATTTTATGACTTGGATTCATGGTGTCACCAGTTAGACTAGATTGAGTGAATTTTTTTATTGTTCATGTGACCATTGACCCTATAATAGATGGTTCCACATTTTCACATATATTAATTATGGAATTGGTCACTAGGTTATTTTCTCATGATATGTATCCTATATTATGTATTAATTTTTTATTTCATTTTGAGTTTCATATATCTTATTTTGATCTTATGTTGATTTATTAGTTATTCACGATTGATCATTTTTATTATTATAAGGATTTCATTATGTTATTTTCATTATTTTCTTTATTTTATTATTAGCCATCACTTATTTACATTTTGTTATGTCATACCTTTCTTATTCTCATGTTTATTATATTTTTGTGTTATGTTTCCCAACTAGTAATGTGGTGCTTTAATTTAATGCAGGACCTGCGAAATGTTTCTTTTGAAATAATTGTATACATTAGGTGTTTTTTTCAAGATGCCGTTCTAAATAAATTTTGATGGTGTAACATGTTTATTTATGAGTTGAATGTAATTTTAAAAAGGTAATGGTTGGATTTTCAAATAATTTTTATTGGTAATTCATTTTTTACGAATGTTTTATAAAATGTGCATTTGAATGAAAGAATCTATGACATTTCTTTTTTATTTTTTTAACTAAAATGAAATAATATTTTATATTACAATTACCCCAGTGGACATGGTTTCAATATAATCATAATTTAATATCCTTATCGTAGTATCCTACTGGCCATAATCTGACATTCTACATACTCATGTTTGTGGTTTTGTAGTCTATAATTTTTTGGTTGGTTCTTGGGTTATAGATTATAGGTTATTTTATACCACTCTTCATTGGGAATAAAATATTTCTAGGTTCATAGGGGTGTCTTGAGAGTAAAAATCATATGTAATGGTTTTTATCTTATATTGGTTTTACATGTTACATTATGAGGTGTATTGGACTCATTCATCTACTACTTTATTTCAGTTTTTCTCTGTTATTAGTTGATAAAACCATTGTTTGACAATGGTTTTTTTCTTGTTTATATATACTTGGTAAAGGATTATGGTATTATTTCTTTATTGTTATGTATTTTTTTATTCAATTTTTTATTCTTGTTTATTTTATTATGGAATGGATGTCCAATGCACAAAAACCCCAAGTCGAGATATCATTTAGAACATTGGTTTTCAATTATTCAACATCTTTGAAATAATTCCCATGTATTTCCATGTGAAATCCTTTCACTTTATTCCAGCCAAGCATAATTGATAAAATATCATTATTCATATAGATAAATGATTTGAGTGTTGTGTGAGCTCATAAAATGATAGTTAGTTACAAAATAAAATTAAATCATATTTCTATTTAGCAGACAATGGATGAATTGTGTTATGATTGTTGTAGATTGAGTGTTGGGTGAAGAGGATTGCTTTCCCATGTACACCTCATTCAAGATATCATGTATCCGAGGTTCGCTGGGTTTTTTTTGGAATATGTGATTTATCGTCAATTATATGTGACAATGTTTGGAATTTTTTACTACCACTCGAATATTTAAAAGACACTGAGAGAAGTCTTAGAAAAATCCAATTTTTATTATAAAACTGGAGGAAAACCAGGGAGTGCATGGGACTAGGGAATTTTTCTATAACCTAGTTCTTGCCTTGAAAATAAAACTACAAAATGCACAATGTCACTCACACACTTGGATCATGGTCATCCAAATCATGTGTCCAAATTTTGTTCCATGAATAATTTTGGTAATTTTGTTTATGTACCCTCTTTTGTTACTTTAGACCCTTGTGTTTGATGATATTCTTTACGAGTACTGAAGTGAATTTATATTAGTTCTAAATATTTAATGATAAAACTTTATGGAAATTTTTTCTTCTCTCATATTTGAGTTTATTTTGAAAATCATGTTTTGAATTTTTCAATTGTTTTCGTGAAATTGTTTTGAAATCTAACAAGAGTTATTTTAGTGGATAAAATGATTTAATAGTTAAAATGGTTTTCATGGAAATAATATCATTGGTTTTAAGATTTTTTATGAATAATTTGTTATGAATATGTTAATCTCCAAAATATGTGTTAATTTATAAAAAAGTAAATGATTTTGGTGTCTAAAAATCAGGGGAAAATTTTTTATTTCAGTAAGTGGGGTCGTTTTATTGTTGGGATTGAAATTTATTCTAGTTATTCAAATGAAAATTTTAAAGGTAGTTTTATAAAAAAAAGTGGTGTTTTATGATATATTTTAATATGTTGTTCAGAACTATTTAATTGGGTTTATAATGGGTGTTTTAGAATGAGGTTTTTTTCCTTTTTATCGCTTATGTTGGAGAATGGGATGGTTTGATTAAATGTGTTTTTTTGGTGTGGTTTTAGATTATGACCCCTAGGAAGGAATCTATAATGAGACAATCTTATCAATGTTTATATTACAACTTAATAGATGAATATTCATTTCATAACATAACAATCCATTCCATAATAATATAATTCTAGCATTTTTGGAAACATGGATACATAAACAACTAGTGCATATGTGAACTACATCACCTCCAATAAAGTTATACATAACTATAACCTTTCTGGGAAACATCATACATAATTACATTATTTATATCCTAATGAAGGGAGACATAATAATGGTGAGATTTGGATCTCTGTAATGGTAAATAAGGGAGATATAGACACAACATGTTCATAAGGGTATTGGATCATGATAATAACATTTTAAAAACATAACCTTCACACTATAGATAAAACAAATGAGTCCTAGAATAAGTCAAGGTAGTGTAGACGACATGAATCATAATAGAATCAAATAATGTAATCCATGAGTACATAATGTTAGTATAATACATAGATTTATTATATATATATAATCATATAAAATTATAAGTCAAGGATACCGAGCAAGACATTCAAAACATGTTAATATTGGGATAACCACTAGTGTGCCCTCTTAGGGAATGGGAAATCCTCACATGTAACCACTTTTAGGATTGATATAACAACCCATGCATACCCTCTTGTTTTCAGAATGAGATAAACTCTCATCTACCCTCTCTTTTCATTCTTGGTATAACCTCCATTTGGCCTTTTTTAATGATTTGGATGACCACTCATGTACTATTTTTTATGAATGGGATAAATAAATGTTTACCCATTAGGATTATAGAAAAGTAATCATTATCCATTGTATAGGATGGAGACTTAGGTCCCAAAAATTAATGAATAGATAAATTTTTATTACCCATGATCATAAATCATTCATCATATTTGAACCCAAAAAAATAAATATAATTTTTTAACAATTCATTATACAATGAACCACATAAATGAAATAGATTTTGTAGCCATTTGAAATTTTTACCATTGAATAATGCATGAAAAATGAATGGTATTCATAAAAATATTGGAATAATAAATATAAACCACCCAAAGAAAGAATAAGGATGGATTTTTTGGATCATGCCCCAATAAAATATAATAAAAACTAATGTTTTTTTATCTTTTATGAATTTTTATTTCATAAAAATATCATTAAAAAATTATTTAATAAAATATTATTTCTATATTTAATTCACTTCAATAGAATCAATAAAATTTCAAAATTTTAATGAAAATATTTATTTTTATAGTCACATTTTAAAAATTTTATGGAAGTTCAAATCATTCAGAATTCATGATGATGGGAATATTTTTTATTATGTATATATTAAAAACGTTTCATTACAAATTTTCAATAAATATTCAAAAGTACCTTATTCTAAAAATGGTGAAAACAAATAATTATATAGAATTTAGTAAAATTTCAAACATGGATATAAATGAATTTAAAAATTCATAATATACTGTTAAAACATTCATGAATGTTTTTTCAGAATCATTGATATGGAAGAAAAATGATTTTCGACTGAAGATAGAAATAATGTCAATTTTCGTTAAAAATATACTTTTGGTATCTTTAGTTCATAATGAGTGTAAAATAGAAGGAAATAATGAATTATTTTGAAATAAACATAGGGGAAAAATAAATGTGTTCCATGAGAGGTAAATCATAATATTACTTCATCAAAATTATAATCATAAATAATCCCAATAAACAAGGGGATTGTAAACTAGAAATATTACCACTTTTATATGTTATTAATCATAACACCAATGAAATGTAAAACCATATTTTCCAAATTATATCCCTATATTAGCTTTATAATAATCATAAAATAGTTTCATTTGTATTATATATACACTACACAAAAGGAAAAAGTTGTGTATAAATCACGTGTCACACACAAATAAATGAGAGACGAAATTATAATAAGTTATTTGATAAAATTCGAATCATTTCCTCCATGAAAGAATAAATTAAAATAAAAAACCAAATATAATAGTAATAAATTAATTTAATATATTACAAGACATATATGTAGTATAAACTTCACACAAAAGAAACTAGTGAGGAATATAACATATGTCACCTAGATATAAAAGAGTGAATTATAATCACTTAACTGAAGTCTCAAATTTATTCATACATAATTGAACTTCCTATATAATAAATACTGGTTTATTATACATATATAAAATTACTATAATAATTTATATGACATGTTATATTATTTACATATGACCATTTATAACATGTGGATTAATAAATACTTCTTAAAATATGTTTTAGGTAATAACATCTTCTTTTTTTCATAACTATTTTGGTTTGATATTTTAACAAACCATCTTAGGCTTCCCTAAAACCTAGAAGTGGACCTGATCCATAATGAACTTAGAGGGAATTTTTAATCCCATGGGATAGTGAAAATCACCATAGAATCGATCAAAAAACCAAAGGGAACAATTTTTCCCACAAAAAAAATCACATGGAATAAATATTCATAAAGCAAGAAGGAAGATTGTAAATTAAATAAATATATTAAAAAACTATAAGAGGGAAAGATGATACAAATGACTGTAAAAGTAGGTAAAAAATCTAAGAAACATGTCTAACTATAGAGAAACAAAACCAAAAAGTTAATCCATGTAATGGTTTGGAAAAACTCCCGCAATCTCACCACTAGTTAACCAACCCAGCAAACATGAAACCTCACACCTCACTATGGAACATTGCCTTTCCCTACATTGAAAGAAATATAAGGGTCTATACACCCTTGAAGTGGTACACATGGTGTGAACTAACATGATCAATATGATCCCACCTTTTTGTTCCATAGAATATCTATATATAATAATCCATGTATGCTCAATTTTAAATAATACATGGAATGAGAAGAAATAAATTAGTTTTATAGAAAACATGGTATATGGTTCCTCATTATCATAGTTTTAATACAAAACAAGGTATATGAATTTCAAATAAAATTTTCCATATTATCTTTAAAACATAATAACATGCTTATCAATGATAAAAAAGTAAATCCATGCAATAAAAAAAATAGTAGAATCACAGGCATAACACCACCAAGGAATACAACAGGTCAAGAAGAGGACTAGTCATACCAAAAAATATATGAACAGAGCATGATGGTTTCTAAATCCAATTAAATACACTCTAGGACTAGGGAGACACCCCAAAAACTAAAACCCCAACATCTTATACTTACATAGAGACAATAATATATGATCCAAGATAATCGGAACACCATAGAAAAGTGAACCCCCATAATGGATTATGGCCATAATCTAATCCACTCACCTAGTACCCAAGGTAATTGATATCCTTGTTTTAACAATTGTCTCAATGTTTTGAAAATCATTTTAAACCCATTTTTAAAATTCATTTTCAATGCATTGAAAATATCCCTTTTCGTTGCATTTATCAAAATCCAAATAAAAACAACCATTATTCAAAATATCATTCCAAAACACACAAAAATCATATCAACATCATACCAATTTATATACAAACCAATTTAAAAAAAATGGAAAAATACACTTTATAAATCAAATCCTAGCGACGAAACCACCTACCTCAAATCTCGGGTTGGACATGCCCGTAATGGGATCTACTAATAATGAAAAACCAATGAAGCCAATGTAGGTCTTAGAATCTAATAAATATCTCAAGATAGATCCAATTTAGATTACAAAATGGTTGGTAGAAAGGAGGAAACCCACATACCTCAAGATTGAATTCCCACCACACCAAGACCAACAAAGGAACAACCTCCATAATGATATCACATAACAGATCATGATGGAAGATATAAGAAACACCAATTTAGATCAATAGAGCCGATAATGCATACTAAGGGTGATACCACTAATAATGGATATGAATAATTAAAATGTTTCTTACCCAGAGAGATGCATGACAAAGTCAATGGAGATTAAATATCGAACAGATCAATCTATATGGAGAGGTGTCTCCCAAAATTTCTTGGGAATTCCCGTGGGTCTATGGAAATGAAGTGTGTAAATGAACATAATGAAAAATAGTTGTACTACTATTTAAAAAGCTATACGTGTGGTGTTACAAAATGTGTAACATTTTTAAATGATGTGTAATTACCAAAGCCTCATATTTTATGGAAAACCCATCGACATGGATTAAAATATTACATATTATAAAATCAATACATGTAATAGCTCATCATATCTTTTAAACTTTCAAAAAGTGAATCCTTTCATGAAATGCATCCAACAACTCATACACATCATGTAACCTACTTAAATGGTGTGAAACCACCCTACATCCTTTAGAAAAATCCAGCAAAACCTATGAGTACAAAAAAACCATGACATCCCCATTATAGTTATCCAACAAATTTTTTTCGTCTATATATGGACAAAAAAATGAAAACCATGAATAGGTTAAAATTACTTCTTACAAATCTATAACAAGTTGTTTAAAACTCCATATTGTATGGAATTTTCATCCTTGAGAAGTCATGTGGAATATTTAATGCTTGAAAAAAGATGTGGAAATTTATCCTCCATCAATTAAACTCATCCCCATGTCTTATAAGAACTTATTCCATGTTTCCATAGAACTCTGACCAATAGAATTGATATCCAACAAAAAAAAATTACTTGATAGGCAATGATCTGATCTAGTTTATACATAAAAGAAACATCTGGCACTAACTCAATTTCATCCCATATTAGAATGTTAGTGGAATTAGTATAATACATCCTGAGCTCAGAAATTTTAAAAAATTAATGGATACATATCAAATAAAGAGGAAATTCTATCTGATATGAAACCTACCTGTTCCACTCAGTGACCTCAAACTATCCAACATATCTCTGATCTAACATTCCTTGTTTTCCAAGAAAAATATTACCCAACTGAGGAGAAATATTCAATAAAACCCAGTCACTAATGGAAAAATATTTAAGAAGTTGTTCCTGATTCGTATATGATTTCAAATTTTTATGGGTTGTAACCATACATTTTTTTACATATTAAAACTTCATGGCTATCTCCTAAATAAAAAATGGTCCAACTAAAGATACTTCTCCTGCCTTATCCTAACAAAGAGGTGATATGTATTAGCGATAATATAATGCCTCAAAGGGATCCATTCTGATAGATGAATGATAACTATTGTTATAAAATATACTATTCCAGTCTTAAACGACTATCCAATGATCCACTGAAATTAAAGACACAAGAATAAATAATATCCTCCAAGATATGAATTAATTGATCTGTATGATTGTCTGTTTGTGGATGGTATGTTGTTATTAAATTGTCATAATTTCTAGTTACCTCTAATAGAATCACCCATAACCTCAAGGTAAACTAAGGATCCCTATACAATACAATGACCTAAGTACTTCCATGTTACCTCACAAAATAGTGTATATATATCATACCCAAATCATCAACCATAGTAGAAACCCTGATCAGAATGAAATGAGTAGAATTGGTCAACCGATAAATGACCACCCAAAAGAAATTTCTTCCTTTTTGGAGTTCATGGTAATATAACAAAAAAAATTCATTGCTTCCTTGTCCCATTTACAATCCTAAATCAGAAGAGGCTGAAGAAATCTAGAGGGTCTCAAGTGACCATCCTTTATCTATTGTAAGGTGTAACTACCAGACACATAGTCATCATTGTCACGCTTCATACTCATCCACCTGAATCTTCATCTCCTATAATAATTCATCTTTGTATATCTTTCATGAACGAACCCTGAAGTGCTATGACAATTAAACAAGAATAAACTCCTCATAGAAGTTGGGATGATAATCTGCATCCCAATGTCAATTATACCATCTTAAGAAAAAGAGAACCCGAAAAATGGTAACCAAACAATATAGGATTTATCAATTTTTACTAATATAATCATCCCACTACTGAATTTTCAAAAAAATCTATAAGGCCCCAGCCTTAAAACATTACATAATCATTAATTAAATGAATAATTCACATTGATGATCTTTTCAGGTTTAGAGTTTTAGAGAATTAGTCCATAACTATTACATTACATCTCAAGAATTACAAGTTAGACACTTCTACTCAGTTTCTATTTTTTCATTAAATAAAAACTATTAAAAAAAAGAGTCATGTATAGTCCCATGTTTTAAATAGCATGAATTTTCCATGATCCCATCCATGACCCTATTCATCTTTAGGTCCTATGAAAAACATTTCAAAACTTGGGATGAGCATAAAAAGCTCAGTAAGGGTTATAAAACAAAGAAAGAAAACATTAGTTCATCAATGCATACATAACATAATCTCTTTATCAAACCTAATGAAATCATAAGATTTATGAATAACACATAGAAAACATAAATCATAACTGTAACTTGTGGCCTTCATATCATACTTACATTGTAGTTATCACAACTACATATGGAGTTACATTGGAATACTAATCATAGTATATTCCCTAAATATCTTAGGAGAAACATTCACGTTTACCTCCTTCACGTTACCCAATTCATTGGAGAGCTATCTCGGGCTCACCCATCCTAGGTTTATCACGAAACCACATGTATACATTAATAATTTCCCAGAACCATAACATATTCATAACACATAAAAAAACATAAAGGAAAGATAACATTTCCACATTTCAATCACAATATATCATTGAAATATATTGACATAAAAAATCCATTATATAAACCATTTCAATACCAAAATATGTAAAAAGTATATGGTATTTATTTTACATTAAAAAAACACTATGACTTGTTAAGGAAGACAAATATCAAATAATACTCGCGGTGGTGGAAAAAGGTCTTTGTCACCGCTTACGTTAAAAAATCATTTCTTTTTTTCATTTAGTAAAATTATTTGTATAAAAAGACTACATTTGAATGAAATGAAATGTTAAAGGGGTTTATATACCATATAAAAAAAATTCATGTATAAAACAAATAATTCCTCAGTGAAAGGATATTGAGACGAAGTCCCTTACCTCGTGTCCGACTTGACCCGTTCGTTCTTTAATCTCCTAAATAATAAACTAAATTTAATTTATAATTTATTAATAAACATTTTAAAGTTTATTATTCCTTTTTTATCACTTATTACTATGTTATAAACACAATGTAATCATTTATGTTAATAATGGTTGTTTTGTCGATATTTGGTACTTGAGTCACAAATGAACTCCATATAATTACAAGTTGTCTATGTAGTCAATAGTACATTATCTCCAGAATGATATTCATGATTTCAAAATCATATAAATAATATATATCCAGTATATATATGTATTTATAACAGTACATAACATTTTGGAGATAAGAAATGAAATGCACCGTTGATGGAGACGGTAAGCCGTACGTATGCATGTACACTACTTTCATTTCTATTTCGTACTTTAATGGGATTAAAACATAATGATACATAGTTGTATTATAATTCCAGTATAATATCATATATAATATCATTAACACTATCCTTTATACATCCCACATATGGAATTAACGAGTCATATCACTTTGAGGGGGCAGTAGTCCACAAATCCTCAAATGAAATTATCTCGTTTACCCATTATAGAAAACATAAAGGTAGGATATAAATGTAAAATATAGAAGAATAAAGAAAACAAAAACATAATATATATCATATATAAATATAGTGCCATCTTAATGGCCACCATGAGAGGTGGTAGGAGATAATCGAACAATCATCGTTTTGGGAGGTGTTAGTTTTCTATCCACAGAAACAATATGTTCTACACCCATTAGATGGAGGTGAGTGTAAGTGTAGTTAAAGTCTTTATCATAAAAATATAATAGTATATTGAGGATACTTCGTTTTTTTATAAAATAAAGGAATAAAAATATTTTATGGGTTGGAGAAGTAATATAAAAGAAAAGAATTTAAGAGGAATCATTACCTTTAATTTGGGTAACTCTCTTTGGTTTGAACCAAAATGACTTATTGAAGTGTATTATACCTAAGACAAGGATTCTAGGAGAAGGATATGGATCTTGAGAGATTATTTGGTCAGAGTTTGGATGAGCCAAGGGGCTTGAGAAGTGTGACGAATGAGTAATAATTGAGGGATTTTTATAAGGGGGAGGAGGGGCTCTTTAGGAAAGTTTGCAAATATTATTTTATTATAAACCTATATTTGGTTTTTAAAGATCCAAATTTCGTTAAATATGAATATAATATGACTAATGATAGAAATAAAATCATCCAATAATAATTGGACAAGTTGTGGATATTTTTTAAATATTTATAATCTTATTTATTTAAATCATTTATTAATGAGATAAATACTTTATCATTATTGTATCATAAATAATTTAATTTATTTTATGTATAAAATTTTTAAAACAAATACCATAATTTAGGAAATATTTTTATCTATACAAATAATAATTATAGTCTAAATGATAACTTACATAACCCCATGTAAAAATTTATTTACTAAAATATATTTGTTTGTGTCATTTTTATCATTACTTCAAGTTACCTAATATAAAGTGTCATTATCACTCCCAAGTTGCTCCATGGGGTCTCAAAATCTACCCAGAGATTCCCATAGTCGTAAATCACTTAACCAATAAGGATAAGTCAATTGTTTAGGTAATTTTGTATTATTATGATATTTTTTTACCTAGAATTATCCTCTTTACCATTAACCGCGGTAAATAAAAGTCAAAAGATAATATTTATCATAAATTATTTTCATCTTATTAACCAAATTATAATTACTAATTACTAGAATGTATGCCTTATTTTCTAAATTAAATCCATAGAAGTGTTAAAATTTCATTTAAATGAAGAAGTCAATTTTTTAACTACGACTCAATGGTTTCACTCTTCATCAAAAATTCATGTTTTCAGAAAAATACCAAAAATTAAGCCTGAGCTATATTTCATATTATGAATTCAAAAATGATGTCAATTTTACCAAATTCAAAACATCGAAGTTTCATTAATTAATTTAAAATTAATTTCCGTTTTCAAAACAAATTGCGTGTTTTTAAGAAACAATAACTATCAAAAGATTGATATTTGTTTATTTCTAATTTAAAAGTGAAATTAATTTCAATGACCAAAATTGGATTAAATGGTAAAAAAATAATATAATTACACTTTAAAACCAATTAAAAATATAATCTAATCATATTAATAAATTAGATTAAAAGGCACTTTTGAATTAAAATACAGTATTTTTCACTATTCATAAAAATGAATTTTATCAAATTAATACCAAAAATTTATCTAAAGTAAATTTTGATATCCCGATTATAAAAAATAATTTTATTTGGTAAAATAAAACATATTAAAGTGACAAAAATTAGATTTAAATAGTTTTTTCCATAAAAGGCAGTAAATTGACCTTTTAAAGAATATTAGAGTATTCATGTGTAAAATTTGATTAATTCACATTTTATGCCTCTAATTTTTATTGGATAAAAGTAAAAAACATTTAACAAAAATGTATAATTATATTGTAGTTAGTTATATTCATTTCCACCAATACAATGACTAGGTGTTAACTATAATTGAAAATAATATTATTATATTATTAGTGTGCAACGAAAGATTTCAAAGAAACCCGTTGTTGTGTATCGGGTACGCCATCGAGCATAGAAACCCATTTAAAGTAAAATTAATATTTAATTCACAAATATAAATAATTATGGAAAATTTATTACCCTTTATTTACTTGGGATGTTACATCCTTCCCCCCTTTTGAGAATTGTTTCCTCGCAATTTTATTCAGTTATCATATAAGTGGGGGTATTTATCCCTCATATCATTTTAGATTCCCACATTTCCTCTTCAACCATATGGTTTTGCCACAAAACCTTTACTTAGTGAATTACCTTATTCCACAACACTTGCTCTCTATTGTCAAGAATCTGGACTGATTGTTCCTCATGAGAGAGATTCTCTTCCAACTGAACTACCTCTATACATAAAACCTGAGATGGATCTGGAATATACTTTCTTAATATTGAAACATGAAAAATATTGTGTATCTAGGATAAACTTGGAGGTAAAGCCACTCTTTATGCAACTAATCCAATTTTGTCTAGGATTTTATAAGGTCCAATGAACCTCAGACTCAACTTTCCTTTCTTACCAAAACGTATCACACTTTTCCATGGATAAATTTTGAGGAAGACATGATCACCTACCTAAAAAGTGATATCCTTCTGCTGATTATCAGCATAACATTTTTTCCTGATCTGATCTATTCTCATGTTCTTTTTAATCAAATGAATATTTTCTACCATCTCTTCTACCAATTCTGGTCCCATCAGCTTCTTTTAACCAACTTCATCCCAAAAAGCTGTAGTTCGACACTACTTTCTATATAATGCCTCAAATGGAGCCATCTATATACTGGAATGAAAACTTTTATTATAAGAAAATTCAAACAAAGAAAGATGTTGGTCCCCACTTCCCTAGTAATACAGTGAATTAGAACGTAGCATATCCTCCAAGGTCTGAATTGTTTGTTCTGACTGCCCATCTGATTGCGGATGAAAAACTATACTAAATTTTAATTCAGTACCCAACGTCTTCTGAAGGCCTTTACAAAAGTTAGACGTAATCATGAGATCACAATCAGATACAATGAAGAGGGGAACTCCATGAAACCAGACTATCTCTTTAAAATACAACTAAGAAAGTTGATCTGGAGACAAAGTATCTCCAATAGTAACAAAATGAGCAGATTTAGTTAACCGGTCAACAATAACCCAGATTGAATTATTACCTCGATATATCATCGGTAATCACACAATGAAGTCCATGGATATATTTTCCCATTTCCACTTTGGCACCGATAAAGACTGCTGCATCCCTTTCTGTAAATTCCACTCTACTTTAACATGTTGACAATTCAAACACTTCACTGTAAAATCAGCAATATCTCTTTTCATTCCATCCCACCAGTAATACTCCTGAAGATCACTATACATCTTTGTACTACTAGGATGAACTGAAAACGGGGAACTATGTGCTTCACATAACAACTCATTCTTCAACTGTGAATCACAAGGGACACATAATCTCTTCCCAAACAACAAAACACAATGATTATCAACATTAAATTTAGGAAACATACCATTCTGAACCAAATCTTCCCTTTTCTGCAACTCACTGTCTTTCTTCTGTGCTTTCTTTATTCTATCTAATAGATATGATTTCACTGACACTTTTTCAACTGAAAGCATCATCCACTTTATTTTCTTTTCCTGGATGGTAATGAATCATGCAATCATAATCCTTGACTAATTCCAACCATATCCTCTGTCTCATGTTCAATTCATTTTGAGTGAATATATACTTCAAACTTTTGTGGTCAGTATATATTTCACATTTTACTCCATACAAATGATGCATCCAAAATTTTAAATCAAAAACAATAGCAGCTAATTCCAAATCATTTGTAGGGTAATTTAACTCATGAGGTTTCAACTGACGTGAAGCATAAGAAATTATATGATCATTCTGCATAAGGATACATCCAAGTCCTTTCAACAAACCATCACTATAAATAACAAACTCACTATTTTTGGAAGGTAGTTCCAAAACTGGAGCATTCACCAATATTCTTTTCATTTCCTGAAAAAATTCATCACATTCTTTTGTCCAAATGAACTTAACACCTTTTTGAGTTAACTTAGTCAGTGGGA
The DNA here is from genome assembly GCA_963277665.1 of Viscum album. Taxonomy (NCBI): domain Eukaryota; kingdom Viridiplantae; phylum Streptophyta; class Magnoliopsida; order Santalales; family Viscaceae; genus Viscum; species Viscum album. Next base: position 1,526,779,716 of record OY728163.1, on the reverse strand, counting down.
AAGATAACCATGAAATGTTCATAACAAATCTCCAGTAATAACCTTCTAAACCAAGAGAAATACGGATCTCAGTTATATTTTTGGGTCTTGTCCATTCTTCAACAACCTTGGTTTTAGAAGGATCAACAGTTATGCCATTTTTTGAAATAATGTGACCCAGGATAGAAATTTTTTGTAACCCAAACTCTCACTTTCTGAATTTCCCAAACGGTTTCTTTTCTTTTAAGGTTTTCAGGAAAACCCTTAAATGACTTTCATATTCCTATTTAATTTTGGAATAAACCAACATATTGTCAAAGAACATAACCAAAAACCTATCCAAGAACTCATGGAAAATTATATTCATAAGATCCATGAATATAGCAGGTTCGTTGGTTAAACCAAAAGGAATAACTACAAATTCATACTGGTGATATCTAGTAAAAAATGTGGTCCTCAGAATGTCTTCTTCCTTTACTTTCAACTAATGGTACCCCGACCTCAAATCAATTTTTGAAAAATACTGAGCTCCCTGGAGCTGATCAAACAAATCATCAATATGAGGAAAATGATACATGTTCTTAATAGTGAGGTTATTCAATGCTCTATAATTAATGAAAAGTATCATTGAACCATCTTTCTTTTAAACAAATAAGACAAGATCACCCCATGGTGATGTTCTTGGTTGAATGAAACCTTTATCTAATAACTCCTTCAATTTCTTTTTTAACTCTAAAAGATCAATTTGATCCATTCGATAAGAGGGTTTTAAAATTGGATTAGCATCAGGAACTAAGTCAACAATAAATTCAACTTACCTATCAGGTATAATACAAGGCAATTCATTAGGATAAACATCAAGGTACTCATTAACTACTGGCACATCATTAACCTGAACAGTTCCTTTGTTTTCAACAATATGTGCAAGGTAACATTCATTTTCATATTTTACTAGTTTCTCACCTTCTTGATATGTTATCAAAATTACAGGTTTTTTCTTGTACACAAACTGGAAATATTTCTGAAAATAAACCTCTTTAGCTCTGCAATCAATCTTAGCATGATACACAGAAAGCCAATCCATAACCAAAATAACATCAAACTCTACTAGAGGCAAAACAATATGGTTTACATGAATATTCTTTCCACACACAAAGACAGGATGGTTCTTATAATTTCTTTTTATCACAACATTTCCTCCCGGTGTTTTAACCATAAGTTCAGGATTCATATCTTGATATGGAATTTCCAATTTACTAGAAAACATCTTAGAAATGAACGAATGTGTAGACCCTGAATCAAACAACACATTTGAATAATCTGAACAAACAAACAGTGTACCTCATATTACTTCATTTGATGGCCCAATATTTCCTGAAGTATTTGCAAAGGACTTCACCACTCATTTCTGCTTTTAGTCTAGCTGCTTTTCCTCAGTTGAGTTCTTCGTTGGACATGCATTTTCATAATGACCCATTTCATTGCACTTAAAACATTTTACTGACTGTAAATCATATTTTATCATTCCATTAAACTAATATTTTTCAGTGCAATTATGTGGCTTATATCCCATTTTACCACATCAGTAGAACTTTCCAGAATTCAAAAGACATTCCCCATTATGCTTTTTACCACAATTTTTACAAACTGTAAACTTAAGTTTCTTACCATCAGACTTTTTTGAAGAGTTCTTCCCTTTCGACTGCCACCCCAACCTCTTACTCTATTGTTTTTCAAAGAACACATGATCATTGGAAAACTCCATTTAGACATTCTCCACACAACGAAAAAAAATTTCCTAACTTTTGAACTCATGAGATGCTAAATCCATTTGATACATTGGCTTTAATACTGAGTGAAAATGGTTGATTTTACTATCAAGATCTCGTATGAAATTTAGAGCATACCTTTCCAGTCGAGTGAATTTTTCTTCATAAGCAGCTACTGAGTCATCCTCCTACCTCAATTCTAGGAATTTTTATTCCATTCTATGATAAAACCCCTTAGGAGAATATTTTTCCAAAAACATACCTTTGAATTCATCCCAATCAAGAGAATAAATCTTCTCACTATCCCTAATATTTTTCACTATAGACCATAACTGATCAGCTTCACCTTCAAAATGCTAGACAACAAGTCTAAACTTTTGATGTTCTAAACACCCCATGACATCAAAAAATTTATCTAGTGCTTTAGTCCACCCTTATGATAGTACTAGGTCAGATGATCCTCGAAATGATTGGGTATGTTGCCGCATGAAATGCTCCACTACTGACATGTTTCTTTGTGGTTAACCTGTCTGATCTCATGCATGGATACCACCACTATTTATAGATTAAGTCAATTGTTCCATCACTACAAAAAACTATTCAGTTATGATTCTGACCATCTAAGGTTACTGATTTGGAAGGTTGGCTTCCTCCTGATGTCATCCAAACATAGCTTCCCCGTTTCCTATGTGGAAAACCATTCTGAACATTGAAATATCTTAGGAGAAGCAACATTGTAATCTATAAATGATATATCATTTCAATAATAACACAAAATAAAATAATTTATGGATATTAATTTAACTATATTCTAACTCATAAAGTTGTATAAACTAACCTCTGATACCAACTATAAGGCCCCAACCTTAAAACATTACATAATCTTGAATTAAATGAATAATTCACATTAAAGATCTTTTCAGGTTTAGAGTTTTAGATAATTAGGCCATAATATTACATTACTTCTCAAAAAATTACAAGGAAGTCACTTCTACTCAGTTTCCATTTTATTCGTTAAATCAAAACTCTTGAAAAAAAGAGTCATGTCTAGTCCCATGTTTTAGATAGCATGACTTTTCCTTGATCCCATCCTTGACCCTATTAATCTTTAGGCCATGTGAAAAACATTTCAAAACATGGGATGAGCATTAAAAGACTAGTAAGGCTTATAAAACAAATAAAGAAAACATTAGTTAATCATTGCATACATAACAAAAGTTATTTAACAAACCGCATGAAATCATAATATTTATGAATAACACATAGAAAACATAAATGATAAAGGTAACTTGTGGCATTTATATCATACTTACATTTTATCTATCACAGCTATATATGTAATTATGTTGGAATACCCATCACAGTATATCCCCTAAATCTATTTGGAGAAACATTAACGTTTACCTCCGTCATGTTACCCAATGCTTTGGAGAGATATCTCAGTCTCACTTGACCTAGGTTTATCACAGAACCATCTGTATGCGTAAATAATTCCCAAGAACCATAACAAATTCATAACACATAAAACAAACATAAAAGAAAGATGGAATTTCCACATTTCAATCACAATATATGATTAAAATATATTGAAATAAAAAATCCCTTATCAAAAAAAATTTCAATACAAAAATATGTAAAAGTTATATGGTATTTATTTTCCTTAAAAAAAATTGCGGCTTGTTAAGTAAGCCAAAGATAAAATAATACTCACAGTGGCATAAAAAGGTCTTTGTCACCGCTTACATTAAAAAAAATTCCTTTTTTCATTTAGTAAAATGATTCATTTAAAAAGATTCCCTTTGAATAAAATGAAAATTCAAAGGGGTTTATACCCTGTATAAAATAATGTCATGTATAAAACAAAATATGCCTCAATGAAAGGAGATTGAGACGAAGTCCCTTACCTCGTGTCTGACTTGACCTGTTCATTCTTTAATCTCCTGAATAATAAACTAAAGTTAACTTATACTTTCTTAAGATCATTTTTTAAGTTTATTATTCCTTTTATATCACTTATTACACTGTTATAAACATTATGCAATCATTTATGTTAATAATGGTTGTTTTGTCGATATTTGGTACTTGAGTCACAAATGAACACCATATAATTAAAAGTTTTCCATGTGGTCAATAGTATATTATCTCCAGAATGATATTCATGATTTAGATATCATAGAAATCATATATTTAAAGTATATATATATGTATTTATAATAGTACGTAACATTTTGGTGATATGAAATGAAATGAACCGTTCACAGAGACGGTACGTCGTACGTACGCATGAACACTACTTTCATTTCTATTTCAAACATTAATGGAATTAAAACATAATGATAAATAGTTATATTATAATTCCAGTATAATATCATATATAATAATATTAACACTATCCTTTATACATCCCACATATGGCATTAACGAGTCATATCACTTTTAGGGGGCGGTAGTCTGCACTCCCTTAAATGCAATTATCGTGTTTACCCATTATGGAAACCATAAAGGTAGAATATAAATGTAAAATACATAAGAATAAAGAAAAAAACATAATATATATTATATATAAATACAGTTCCATCTTAATGGCCACCATGAGAGGTGGTAGGAGATAATCAAACAATCATCGTTTCGTGAGGCATTAGTTTTCCATCCACAGAAACAATATGTTTTTCACCCATTATATGAAGGTGTGTGTAATTTTAGTTCAAATAATTCACATAAAAAATCCTAGTATATTGATTATACTGGCGTTGCTATAAAATAAATTAATAAAAATAGTTTAAGGGTTGGATAAGTAAAATAAAATAAAAGATGTTATGAAATATCGTAACCTTTAATTTGGGAAACTCCCTTTGGTTTGAACCAAAAGGACTTCATGAAGTGCCTTATGCCTAAGGTAAGGATTCTATGATGAGTCTATGGATCTTGATAGATTATTTTGTCAGGGTTTTGATGATCCAAGGGGCTTGAGAGGTGTGAGGAATGAGTAAGAAGTGAGGTCTTTTTATAAGGGGGAGGAGGGACTCTTTAGGAAAGTTAGCAAATATTATTTTATTATAAACCTATATTCGGTTTCTAAAGATAAAAAACTCATTCAAGGTGAATATAATATGAATAATGGTCGAAATAAAATCATCCAATAATAATTGGACAATTTTTGGATATTGTTTTAATATTTATAATCTTATTTATTTAAATCATTTATTAATGAGATAAATACTTCATCTTTATTTTGTCATAAATAATTTAATTTATTTGATGTATAAAAATTATAAAAAAATACCATAATGTAGGAAATCTTTTTATATTTCCAATTAATATTTATAGTGGAAAAGATAACTTATATAACCCCCTATAAAAATTGATTTACTAAAATATATTTGTTTGTGTCATTTTTATCATTACTTTAAGTTAATTAATCTAAAGTAACATTATCACTTCCAAGTGGCTCCATGGGGTCCCAAAATCGACCGAAAGATGACAATGTTCGTAAATGAATCAACCAATAAGTTTATGAGAAGTGTTAAGGTAATTTTTTATTATTATGATATTCTTTTTACCTTGAATTGCCCTATTTACCTTTAACCGCGGTAAATAAAAGTCATTCAACAAAAATTATTATCATCTTATTGAACCAAATATTACTTACTAATAACAACCATGTATGTCATATTATCGAAATTCAATCCACATAATCTGTAAAATTTCATTTAAATGAAAAATTTAGTTTTTTAACTACGACTTAGTGCTTTCACTATTCATCAAAAATTGATGTTTTTCAGAAAAATATCAAAAATAAAGCCTAAGAAATATTTGATATTCCAAATTCAAAAATGATTTTTATTTTACCAAATTCAAATCATAGAATTTGAATTAATTAATTTAAAATTAATTTCGGTTGTCAAAATAGATAGCATGTTTTTAGGAAACAATAACTATCAAAAGATTGATACTGGTTTATGTCTAATTTCAAAGTGAAATTAATTCCAATGACCAAAATTGGATTAAATGGTAAAAAAAATATAATTACACTTTGAAACCAATTAAAAAGATAATATAACCATATAAATAAATTAAATTAAAAGGAACATTTGAATTAAAATACAATATTTTTTATTATTCATAAAAAATGAATTTTATTATAAAAATACCAATAATTTACCTAATGTAAATTTTGATGTCCCAATTCTAAAGAAGAATTTTATTTGGTCAAATAGAACATATAAAAGTGACCAAAACAAGATTTAAATAGGGTTCACCATCAAAAGGCGGTAAATCAACCTTTTAAAGATTATTAGATTATTTATGATTAAAATTATATTAATTCACATTTTAAGCCTCTAACTTTTATGGGATAAAAGTAAAAACATTTAACAAAAATTTATAATCATATTGTAGTTAGTTATATTCAGTCCCACCAATACAACAATTAGGCATTAACTACAATTTAAAATAATATTACTATATTATTAGTGTGCAATGAAAGATTTCAAAGAAACCCATTGTTACGTATCGGGTATGCCATCGAGCATAGAAACCCATTTAAATTAAAATTAATATTTAATTCACAAATATAAATAATTATGGAAAATGTGTTATTGTTTATTTACCTGGGATGTTAAAAAATCATGGAGTTATGATAATAACTGAACACTTATCAGAACTATATCTAAAACATCATTCAGAGCATCCAAAGGAAATTGGGAGAAAAGACCCTTAAGGTTATACTTATTCTTGCATTCCAAAAGATCCTCTAAGGGTACTTTCCTATTAAGATCATCTATAATGAATTTTACCTTCCCCAAGGTGTATGAAATATTGATTTCAAATATATGATGGTATTATACCCATCATATCTTTCTTATATTCATGCCTTTCTAAGAAAACATGTAACTAAAAATTTTATGATTAGAGATGACCATGAACCTCTCCCTAAAAAGATATTGTCACCAACATTTAAGAACATGCATTACTGGAGAAATCTATAAATAACTACTGAGGTAAATTTTCCCATGCAGTTGAATATGAAGATAATAGTAAGATACCACATTTCAATCTTGAAAAATCATACATCCCAAACCAATGCCAAAAGCATCAGAAAAAACCACATATCCCTTAATGGTATCAGGTAATTTTAGAATTGGAGCCGATGTGGGAAGTCATTTCAATTAATCAAAATAATACTAATAATTCACACCCCATGTGAATCTCTCCACTTTATTAGTAAGAGGAATTAAATGTGATAAAAATTTAAGGAAATCATCTGAAAACCATCAATAGTATCCCTTAATGACAAGGAAGTTTTGTATCTTAAATACATTTTGTGGTTCCTTCCATGTCTAAACATACATCACCTTATCAGGATCAACTTATAAGACTTGTGCAAAATAATTATCCTTAATAACTTATATTCTTGAATATAGAAACTCCATTTTGAACGATTTCAATAAAAATGGGGATATATATGAATTTTGAAAACAAAATAGAGATTATGCTCGTTATCACACTTAGATTATTAATAAAACAGAATGGCATCAACGAATGCTACTAAAATGTTTCAATATATTGATGTAATATCCAATTCATCAAATCCATAAAAACTACATGATAATTACTTATACCAAAATTCATCAAAATATATTCTTAATTCCCATACCTTATTTTAATATATATCTATTGTATATTAGGCTCCAAAAATTTGAGATTATGATAACCCAAACAAAGATCAATCTCTGATAAAGTCATTTCCCCAATTAGATGATAAAAAAATCATCAACATGAGGAAAATGGAATATTATATTTACTATTTCCTAGTTCATATTTTGATAGTTCACACACTATAATAGTGAACCATATGCCTTCTTGGAAAAGTGATCAATGGATTCCCAATTTGAAATACTTGATTGAACGAAACCTTTTTCCAATAGGTCATCCTACTAAAACATGAGCTCATTCAGCTTCGCTGGTGACATACAATAATAATGTATCAATATTTGCTACATACATGGAACCTGGTAAATATTATACTCTACCTATCTATCTATTGGAAGATTAGTGAAGTCATCAAAGAAATAATCATAAATGTGCTGAAACACAAGGGGATGATTAACAATAGAATTAATATCAACAAGTGCACTTGTAATGCCAAAAAACTATTGAGATTTGGGTGGGACGTTCCTTCATGACTATAACATAGGCCCCACTACCCTTAAAATACATGAGTTATCCCGTCAACAATAAGAAACAAAATACTCTTATGATAACAATCAACCCTAGCTCGATGAGTGACCCACCAATCCATGGTGATGATGACATCAAACATTTCTAGATCAAGAACGAGAAAATACCCACCCACCACTATATTAGATATCCTTAATAGCATGAGGGAATCTATAAGCCTTTATCTTTCCTGTTACCGAGAGGTGTTGCTAACTCCATTACAAAGGAAATATGTTTTGTTGGATGTTTAAGAATATCAACATAATGTGAAGATATAAACAAGTGGGAGGAACTAGTGTCAAAAAAATTCAATTGCTACTGAAGATGAAATAAGGATAATACCTCTCACTATTGTATGACCTTCATTGAAATCCACTTGACACTCATCTATTGTGTGAGAGTTCATTACACATGAGTCATTTGGATCAATCCCTATATTATTTGAAGGTTCTAACTACTTCATTGTAGCATTTGGAACTGACAAACCCTGACTATAATGAGGTGTAGTCATAGCCTAACAGAAGAACTATAAATGAAAAACATATTGACATCTATAGAAAAAAAATCAAGGGTATTGGAAAAAAAGGCCTACTACTTCCGAACATTCCAAATTGATAGCACTTTATATGCACCATTAGAGCTGTACCAGATGGTGTAGTTGAGGCTCCCTACTGAGATCCAACTCCACCACATATGCAATGATCATGAAACTTCCTCTTCTTTCCATGCACGATACTAAAACTACTAGTAGATGGATGATAATGGTTTGGAAAACCAACGTTTCCTACCATATAAATCTATTACACCTTATCTATTTATACCATCTCTGCATAGTTAGAGAGTCTCGACATAAATACCTATGATCTGATATCTGGTTGAAAACCCTACAAGTACTTCTGAGCCTTCAGCTGGTTATTCCTTACCACATCAATAGAAAAACATACAACATTAACTAATGTAACGCCCTGACCCCAGCTACCCAGAGCCGGTGCATTACTTCGTAACAGTGGCATGATCACAAAAGATCAATTCTCGAATGACCGATTAGTTTAGTAGCCTTGGAAACATTAGATACATTCATAAGTCTTACATTACATCATAAAGAAAAAAACTAATAACAAAGTCTTCATAGTCCACACTCATATCCTCTTCTGACTATCTCTGCAGGTCATTCCTAAAATACTTCTTCACATCCTGAAAAAATATTAAAACATTGAAAGGGGTGAGCTGAGATGCTCAGTAAGGATAACAATATTGCGGAAGCTTTCATAAATAAACATAAAAATTTCAGGCAATGTATAACTAAAACAAAAGCCTTTTAAACTTGAACATCAACATAATATGGAAAAAGTAAAATGAGATAATACCATTCACTTCTTCACATGGATATTCTACTGGTCGAATAATCACATGCAATGTCAATAACCACTTTCATAATGGGGGAATGTATAATGTCGGACATTCTGAAACATTTTGTCAAGGCCTCGGCCAAGACGTCTAAAATGATTAAGGCCTCGGCCAAAACCATTAATCAAATTGGTAAAGGGCCTCGGCCAATTCCACATCTAGTTGTCTCCTGAGACCTACCGATGCATCAAGGAGCTATAACGGGCTCCACCCGTCACTTATTAAGTCCAATACATTCCTCATATGAACAGGTTTAAACATCTCCTAAACCATAACATAATTGTATCACATAAAACATGCATAAAGGAAACATAACATTTCCACATTTCAATCACAAGATATAAATACAACACATTGATATAATAAAAATTCTTTCAAAACCATTTTCACTACCAAAATAAAAGAAAAGTATAACATGGTATTTATTCTTCAAAAAAAAAATGGTATGGCTTATAGAGGAAGCCGAAACTCAAATAGTGGTCACGACGACGGAGAAGTCATTGTCGCCGCATACGTACGAAAAAAACATTCCCTTTTGTCGTTTAGTAAACGCTTCGTATAAAAAAAGATTCCTTTTAAATAAACGTAAAAGTCAAAGTGGTTTATACACCGTATAAAAGAAATTTGTGTATAAAACCAAATATGCCTCAATGAAAGGAGATTGAGACGAAGTCCTTACAAAGATCATTTTTAAAATAAAATAGATATATTATGTGTATTCACTATATTTACACATAAATAATACAAAATAAGACATAATAATATCATGACATAATTTGAAAGTATGAGATTAACCCAAATAATGGAAGTTGGGTTAAGAAATTCCCTTACCTCGTGTCTGACTTGACTCAACCGTTCTTTAACCTCCTGAATAAAAAACTAGAGTTAATATATACCTTATTAAGAACCATTTTCAATTTCATTATCCTTATTATATCACTTATAACAATGATATGAACATTATGTAATTATTTAAGTTAATAACGGTCGTTTTGTTGATCTTTGGTACTTGAGTCAACAATAAACTTCTTATAATTACAAGTTGTTTATGTGGTAGAATATTTATTATCTCCAGAATTATATTCATGATTTAGATGTCATATATATCTTATATATCCAGTATATACATTCATTTATAATATTACATAACATTTAGAGGTAAGAAATGAAATGAACCGTTCATGGAGACGATAAGCCCTACGTACGCATGAACGCTGCATTCATTTCAATTTCATATTTAATGGAAAGAAATCATAATGATATAAATGTATAATATAATTCCAGTATAATATAGTGTATAATAGCATTTACTCCATCCTTTATACATCCCACATAGGTCATTAACGATTCAAATTACTTTGAGGGGGCGGTAGTCCGCACTTCCTAAAATGAAATTATCGTGTTTTACCCATAATGGAAATCATAAAGTATTCCATAAATGAGAAATACAGAAGCATAAGTAAAACATAAACATATTATATATCATATATAAAAATAGTTACATCTTAATGGCCACCTTTGAAGGTGTTATATGAGTGTTGAACAATCATCGTTTCGTGAGGCAGAAATTCGCCATCCACAGAAACCGCATGTTCTTTAACCATTAGATGTAGGTGTGTGTAAGTGTATCTAGAATCCTTCTTATAACAACATCCTAGTATATTGGGGATTCTGGTGTTTTTACAAAATAAATGAATAAAATGAGTTTAGGGGGTTGGAGAAGAAAAATAAAACAAAACAACATTAGAGAAGACATTACCTCAAAATCGGGTAACTCTTTTTGATTTGAGCCAAAGGCTTCCTTGGGAAGCGTTCTTCCCAAAGTGAGGCTTCTAGGAGTAATAGGGGGAAGTTGTTAGAGTATTTGGGAAGAGGTTCTCTGAGCCAAATGGCTTGAAGGTTTGAATAAGGTGGGAGAGTTGGGGGCCTTTTATAAGTGGAGAGGAGGGGCTCTTTTGGAAAGATTGAAATGTTACATTATTACACAATGCTTTTCGGATTGTAAAGGTCCCACACTTATATAATTCGTGGCTAAGGTGATAAGGGTTCTAAATCTACCCATCCAATAGTCTTTGGACAAGTGTAAGCCTTGGAGTTTACATTATCTTTTCATTTTATTAAAATCTTTAAATAATGAGGTCATCGCTGCATCATAATGATGTCATAAATAATTTAATTTATCTAATGTCTAAAAATTATAAAAAAAATACTATGATGTAGGAAATCTTTTTATCTTTCTAATGAATATTTATAGTCAAAATATGGACTTGTGTAACCCCACTTAAAATCTGTTTTAGAAAAATAACTCATGTTTGTGTCAATTTAATTTTAACATTAAATAAATATATATTAATGTCATTTTCCAACTAAAGTGGCTCCATGGGGTCCCCAAGTTGAACCATGGGTTGTCTTGGTCGGCCATGACTCATCCAATAGGATTAGGACAAGTTTCATGCTCATCTCATATTATTAAAACATTATTTTTACCTTAAACTACACTAATTACCTCTAATCGCGATTAAGAACTTAAAACTTACTATTCACCAAAAAATTATTTTAATCTCATTGAACCACATTTTTCTTCTTAATGACAACCATGTATGTCGGATTTTTGAAAATAAAATCACAAAATTGGTAATATTTCATTTAAATGAAAAATCAATTATTTAACTACCGCTTAGTGGTTTCACTATTCATCAAAAATTGAAGTTTTTCAGAACAATGCCAAAATTCCACCCTAAGATATAACTGATATTCCGAATTCAAAAATGATGTCTATTTTAACAAATTCCAAACATATAAGTTGAATTAATTAATTTTATAATTAATTCCCGTTGTTACGACAAATAGCGTGTTTTTAAGAAACAATTTATATCAAAAGATTGGCAATTGTTTATGTCCAATTTCAATGCTAAATTAATTCTAATGACCACCATTGGATAAAATGGTAAAAATATATTCTAATTATACTTTAAAACCACTCAGTAGTATAACTTATCACTATAAATTATTTTCATTAAAAAAGTTGTTTTTAAGTATTTTTCACTATTCATAAAAAATTAGAAGTTCTCAGAAAAATACCAAAAATTCAACATAGGCTAATTTCGATATTTTGAATCCAAAAATGAAGTCCATTTTGAAATATAAAATTTCCTTAATTTTAAAAAGTGGTTATTACTATTCATAATGGCTACATTGATTAGTCGCGGTGTTTTAGAACTCGAAGTTGCGTGCAATGCAAGCTATTGCATTATTGAATGAGAAGCATATCGTGGAAGCTCGGGGTGTTACATTCTCCCCTCCTTCAATAAATTGCGTCCTCGCAATTTGAAATTTTTCTTTGAAAATAAAAGGTTGAAAAGAGAAAATACCTTTGAGGAAAACCAACATCGGAAATAAGGTTAATAAATATATAACATTAAATGAAATCAAGATAAGTACAAAGGTCACCCGATATAGCCCATTCTAAAATTCTATGAAAATATGGATATGGAGGAGAAACAAACCATCATGGTCTGATGGAGAGTTATAGAAAACAGGATTAGGAGAAAGTTTAACCACAAGAAAATCACAAACTTGTGATTGGGTAAACGGTCATTGAATCCATAGTTGGAAAAGTTAACCGACAACATTTTTGTTTTAAGTTACCCTTTATAATGTTGAGGAATTTATTTAGAAGATTTACTAAGAACGGTAGGGAATATACATACTTGTTATGTATACTTTCATTCGTTAATAAATTTTTACCACAAACCCAACTTTTACTCCAAAAGGTAATGGAACTCAAAAATATTCTATTTATCCTAATTGTATATGGTTCCAAATGTTAACACATACCATTTAGATTAGTAAAACTATTTTGTAATAACCAGGGACTTCCTGTAGGCTAGTGGTAGGAAATAAAGGCTTGTCGCACTATGGTTGTGGGTTCGATTCCTGCAGATTTGTCCGACGCGATGGGTTATTCCCCACCATGCAGGTTGTCCTTTTCCTGAAACTATAGTATCATAATATTCCAAAAATAATCTTTATAAATTTTTTAACGTTAAACAATACTATCCAAAGATCAACTTAATCCACTCAAACCATTGTAGTTCTCCAAAATACCTCTGTCCAGACTTTCTCTAAAAGGTCTCTTAATTCCAAAATCAATTTATCAGATTCCCCAAACAAAGTAATGTTTCTATTATTGTCACATACTAAAAATATAATTACGTTCATCATATTAAACCTTACTAAAATCAACAAGTACTGCAGTACAATCCTTATATATATATATCACATTATTCTAATAACCAAAATATAATCCATGAGTCCAAAAGCACCAATACATTAGTTATTCTGCTTCAACTGTAGTAACAGCATAAGATTGTCCGTGATCCCTTGGCCTTTTCTGAGGTATGTTTACCTGACGCTTAGGACATTCATTTGCATAATGACCCATTTCTCTACAATTATAGAATTCAACTTTGATAGCCTCTTTCTTTCCCTTTCAATCACGAGTCTGGTGACCCTTTTCTCCACATTTATAAAAAACTCTCATTCCTTTTAGACAAGTACCAGGGTGATTCTTCCCACAATTATCACATAATGGAAAATCATTCTTTCCCTTTTTCCCTTTATCTGTCTCTCGTTCCACCGTTCTCTTCTTCTCTTGCTTTACTTTGTTGTCATAAGACATAGAGAATTCATTTTCTGTCTTGATAGCACACGAGACAATATCTTCGTATGATGAGAAGGATTGTGATACTAAAGATCGACGGAGAAATGGTTTTAACCGATCAATGAAATGATCAATCTTACTCCTTGGGTTACGTATATAATCGGCAGCATGCCTCGCTAACCTTGTAAAGTTATCCTCATACTTTGCGACATTCTCATCCTCCTTCTTCCTCAGACTCAGAAATTGCCTTTCCATATTTGCTCGATGGTCACGAGGATAGTATTTTTCTAAGATAATCTATTTGAACTCCATCCATTCCATATTCGATACGTCATCGTCTTCCTTTGTGTTTTGAATCAGCGACCACCACTGATCGGCATCTCTAGTGAGGCGGTAAACTGCCATGACGACCTTCTCCCTTTCACTACTCCCCAAGGCATGGAATATTTTCTCTGAGGAATTTATCCATTGCTCAGTTACTATAGGATTTGTACTCCCATTGAAGGTTGGTGGTTGTTGCCTCATGAAGCGGTCTAACATTGATCCTCCACGTTGCGGATCAGGGTGCTCCATACGAGTAAGGTTATTATTCATAACCTGATTGAGTTGTCCCAGTATGGTAATAAGTTGATCAGCACCAGTTGTATCTCCAGCTCCACAATAATTATCTTAAGCAGGATGGCAATCCCTACACGGAGTGCATGCATTGATACGGTTTCCATTCCTTCCACTAGGCGCCATTTCTAAACAATGGCATAACCTATATTAGTTTATAAATCAAAATACATAATTCCATACTTCTAAGATACATAACATAAATTGAACTATTTATGGATATAATCCATAAAAATGTTTTCTTTGAGGAATTATATACTCATAACCCTTCATAGTGGTTTATAAAGAAAATGAGATTTATCCAAAGCATATCCCCCAGGAGTGTCGTAACCAAGAGTGCAGCAAGGCCCGTTGTCGTGCACCAGTTCCCGTTCGAGTCTAGCTCAAAGCGGTGTTTTTGGGTTTTACCCCTTGGTACATCTGTGTCAGAGCCGCCTCTACTTTATCGTATCCAAAGAGGGATGTATTGCTCGGAAAACTCACAAAATCTCTACAATAACAAAATTCTAGGAAGTTCTTCTATACTAATACTCAAAGTCTATCTTTGGGCTATGTGCTCTAATGAGAGTTTATCTAAATCTAGCTTCCAAGGTTAGTACTAAACTGCCTCTGATACCAACTGTAACGCCCCGACCCCAGCTACCCAGAGCCAGTGCATTACTTCGTAACATTGGCATGATCACAAAAGATCAAGTCTCGAAAGACCGATTAGTTTAGTAGCCTTGGAAACACTAGATACATTCATAAGTCTTACATTACATCATAAAGAAAAAAAATAACAATGTCTTCATAGTCCACACTCATACCCTTTTCTGACTATCCCTGTAGGTCAATCCTAAAATACTTCTTCACATCCTGGAAAAATATTAAAACATTGAAAGGGGTGAGCTCAGATGCTCAGTAAGGATAACAATATTGCGGAAGCTTTCATAAATAAACATAAAAATTTCAGGCAATGTATAACTAAAACAAAAGCCTTTTAAACATTAACATCAACATAATATGGCAAAAGTAAAATGAGATAATGCCATTCACTTCTTCACATGGATATTCTACTGGTCGAATAATCACATGCAATATCAATAACCACTTTCATAATGAGGGAATGTATAATGCCAGACATTCTGAAACATTTTGTCAAGGCCTCGGCCAAGACGTCTAAAATGATTAAGGCCTCGGACAAAACCATAAATCAAATTGGGAAAGGGCCTCAGCCAATTCCACGTCTAGTTGTCTCATGAGACCTACCGATGCGTCGAGGAGCTATAACGGGCTCCATCCGTCACTTATTAAGTCCAATACATTCCTCATATGAACAGGTTTAAACATCTCATAAACCATAACATAATCGTATCACATAAAACATGCATAAAGGAAACATAACATTTCCACATTTCAATAACATGATATAAATACAACACATTGATATAATAAAAACGCTTTCAAAACCATTTTCAATACCAAAATAAAATAAATGTATAACATGGTATTTATTCTTCAAAAAAAGGGTATGGCTTGTAGAGGAAGCCGAAACTCAAATAGTGGTCACGGCGGCGGAGAAGTCATTGTCGCCGCATACGTACGACAAAAACATTCCCTTTTTTCGTTTAGTAAATGCTTCGTATAAAAAAAGATTCCTTTTGAATAAACGTAATAGTCAAAGTGGTTTATACACCCTATAAAAGAAATTTGTGTATAAAACCAAATATGCCTCAATGAAAGGAGATTGAGACGAAGTCCATAAAAAGATCATTTTTAAAATAAAATAGATATATTATGTGTATTCAATATATTTACACATAAAGAATACAAAATAAGAGATAATAATATCATGACATAATTTGAAAGTAGGAGATTAACCCAAAGAATGGAAGTTGGGTTAAGAAGTTCCCTTACCTCGTGTCTGACTTGACTCAACCGTTCTTTAACCTCCTGAATAATAAACTAGAGTTAATATATACCTTATTAAGAACCATTTTCAATTTCATTATCCTTATTATAACACTTATTACAATGATATGAACATTATGTAATTATTGAAGTTAATAACGGTCGTTTCGTCGATCTTTGGTACTTGAGTAAACAATAAACTTCTTATAATTACAAGTTGTTTATGTGGTAGAATATCCATTATCTCCAGAATTATATTCATGATTTAGATGTCATATATATCTTATATATCCAGTATATACATTCATTTATAATATTACATAACATTTAGAGGTAAGAAATGAAATGCACCGTTCATGGAGACTGTAAGTCGTACGTACGCATGAATGCTACTTTCATTTCAATTTCATATTTAATGGAACGAAATCATAATTATATAAATGTATAATATAATTCCAGTATAATATTGTGTATAATACCATTTACTCCATCCTTTATACATCCCAAATATGGCATTAACGATTCAAATCACTTTGAGGGGCGGTAGTCCGCACTTCCTAAAATGAAATTATCGCGTTTTACCCATAATGGAAATCATAAAGTATGCCATAAATGAGAAATAAAGAAGCATAAGTAAAACATAAACATATTATATATCATATATAAAAATAGTTACATCTTAATGGCCACCTTTGAAGGTGTTATATGAGTGTTGAACAATCATCGTTTCGTGAGGCAGAAATTCGCCATCCACAGAAACCGTATGTTCTTTAACCATTAGATGTAGGTGTGTGTAAGTGTTGCTCGAATCCTTCTTATAACAACATCCTAGTATATTGAGGATACTGTTGTTGTTACAAAATAAATGAATAAAAAGAGTTTAGGGGGTTGGAGAAGAAAAATAAAACAAAACAACATTAGAGAAGACATTACCTCAAAATCGGGTAACTCTTTTTGATTTGATCCAAAGGCTTCCTTGAGAAGAGTTCTGCCCAAAGTGAGGCTTCTAGGAGTAATAGGGGGAAGTTGGGAGAGTATTTGGGAAGAGTTTGGCCGATCCAAATGGCTTGAAGGTGTGAATAAGGTGGGAGAGGTGGGGGCCTTTTATAAGTGGAGAGGAGGGGCTCTTTTGGAAAGATTGAAATGTTACATTATTACACAATGCTTTTCGTATTCTAAAGGTCCGACACTTATATAATTCGTGGATAAGGTGATAAGGGTTCAAAATATACCCATCAAATAGTCTTTGGACAAGTGTAAGCCTTGTATTTTACATTATCTTTTCATTTTATTAAAATTGTTAAATAATGAGGTCATCGCTGCATCATAATGATGTCATAAATAATTTAATTTATTTAATGTATAAAAATTATAAAAAAAATACTATTATGTAGGAAATATATTTAGCTTTCTAATGAATATTTATAGTCAAAATTTGGACTTGTGTAAACCCACCTAAAAACTGTTTTAGTAAAATAACTCATGTTTGTGTCAATTTAATTTTAACATTAAATAAATATATATTAATGTCATTTACCAACTAAAGTGGCTCCATGGGGTCCCCAAGTTTACCCATGGGTTGTCTTGGTCGGCCATGACTCATCCAATAGGAGTAGGACAAGTTTCATTCTCATCTCATATTATTAAAACATTATTTGTACCTTAAACTACACTAATTACCTCTAATCGCGATTAAGAACTTAAAAGTTACTATTCACCAAAAAATTATTTTAATCTCATTGAACCACATTTTACTTCTTAATGACAACCATTTATGTCGGATTTTTGAAAATAAAATCACAGAAGTGGTAATATTTCATTTAAACAAAAAATCAGTTATTTAACTACCACTTAGTGGTTTCACTATTCATCAAAAATTGAAGTTTTTCAGAACAATGCCAAAATTTCACCCTAAGCTATAATTGATATTCCGAATTCAAAAATGATGTCTATTTTAAAAAATTACAAACATATATGTTGCATTAATTAATTTTATAATTAATTCCCGCTGTTATGATAAATAGCGTGTTTTTAAGATACAATTTATATCAAAAGATTGGCAATTGTTTATGTCCAATTTCAATGTTAAATTAATTCTAATGACCACCATTGGATAAAATGGTAAAAATATATTCTAATTATACTTTAATACCACTCAGTAGTATAAGTTATCACTATAAATTATTTTTATTAAAAAAGTTGTTTTTAAGTATTTTTCACTATTCATAAAAAATTAGAAGTTCTCAGAAAAATACAAAAAATTCAACATAGGCTAATTTCGATATTTCGAATCCAAAAATGAAGTCCATTTTGAAATATAAAATTTCCATAATTTTAAAAAGTGATTATTACTATTCATAATGGCTACATTGATTAGTCGCGGTGTTTTAGAACTCGAAGTTGCGTACAATACAAGCTATTGCATTATTGAATGAGAAGCATATCGTGGAAGCTCGGGGTGTTACATTCTCCCCTCCTTCAATAAATTGCGTCCTCGCAATTTGAAATTTTTCTTTGAAAATAAAAGGTTGAAAAGAGAAAATACCTTTGAGGAAAACCAACATCAGAAATAAGGTTAATAAATATATAACATTAAAAGAAATCAAGATAAGTACAAAGGTCACCCGATATAGACCATTCTAAAATTCTATGAAAATATGGATATGGAGGAGAAACAAACCATCATGGTCTGATGGAGAGTTATAGAAAACAGTATTAGGAGAAAGTTTAACCACAAGAAAGTCACAAACTTGTGATTGGGTAAACGGTCATTGAATCCATAGTTGGAAAAGTTAACCGACAACATTTTTGTTTTAAGTTACCCTTTATAATGTTGTGGAATTTATTTAGGAGATTTACTAAGAACGGTAGGGAATATACATACTTGTTATGTATACTTTCATTCGTTAATAAATTTTTACCACAAACCCAACTTTTACTCCAAATGGGAATGGAACTAAAAAATATTCTATTTATCCAAATTGTATATGGTTCCAAATGTTAACACATACCATTTAGATTAGTAAAACTATTTTGTAATAACCAGGGACTTCCTGTAGGCTAGTGGTAGGAAATAAAGGCTTGTCGCACTATGGTTGTGGGTTCGATTCCTACAGATTTGTCCGACGCGACGGGTTATTCCCCACCCTACTGGTTGTCCTTTTCCTGAAACTATAGTATCATAATATTCCAAAAATAATCTTTATAAATTTTTTAACCTTAATCAATACTATCCAAAGATCAACTTAATCCACTCAAACCATTGTAGTTATCCAAAATACCTCTGTCCAGACTTTCTCTAAAAGGTCTCTTAATTCCAAAATCAATTTATCAGATTCCCCAAACAAAGTAATGTTTCTCTTATTGTCACATACTAAAAATATAATTACGTTCATCATATTAAACCTTACTAAAATCAACAAGTACTGCAGTACAATCCTTATATATATATATCACATTATTCTAATAACCAAAATATAATCCATGAGTCCAAAAGCACCAATACATTAGTTATTCTGCTTCAACTGTAGTAACAGCATAAGATTGTCCTTGATCCCTTGGCCTTTTCTGAGGTAAGTTTACCTGACGCTTAGGACATTCATTTGCATAATGACCCATTTCTCTACAATTATAGAATTCAACTTTGATTGCCTCTTTCTTTCCCTTGCAATCACGAGTCTGGTGACCCTTTTCTCCACATTTATAAAAAACTCCCATTCCTTTTAGACAAGTACCAGGGTGATTCTTCCCACAATTATCACATAATGGAAAATCATTCTTTCCCTTTTTCCCTTTATCTGTCTCTCGTTCCACCATTTTCTTCTTCTCTTGCTTTACTTTGTTGTCATAAGACATAGAGAATTCATTTTCTGTCTTGATAGCACACGAGACAATATCTTCGTATGATGAGAAGGATTGTGATACTAAAGATCGACGGAGAAATGGTTTTAACCGATCAATGAAACGATCAATCTTACTCCTTGGGTTACGTATATAATTGGCAGCATGCCTCGCTAACCTTGTAAAGTTATCCTCATACTTTGCGACATTCTCATCCTCCTTCTTCCTCAGACTCAGAAATTGCCTTTCCATATTTGCTCGATGGTCACGAGGAATGTATTTTTCTAAGAAAATCTCTTTGAACTCCCTCCATTCCATATTCGATACGTCATCGTCTTCCTTTGTGTTTTGAATCAGCGACCACCACTAATCGGCATCTCCAGTGAGGCGGTAAACTGCCATGACAACCTTCTCCCTTTCACTACTCCCCAAGGCATGGAATATTTTCTCTGAGGAATTTATCCATTGCTCAGTTACTATAGGATTTGTACTCCCATTGAAGGTTGGTTGTTGTTGCCTCATGAAGCGGTCTAACATTGATCCTCCACGTTGCAGATCAGGGTGCTCCATACGAGTAAGGTTATTATTCATAACCTGAGTGAGTTGTCCCAGTATGGTAATAAGTTGATCAGCACCAGTTGTATCTCCAGCTCCACAATAATTATCTTAAGCAGGATGGCAATCCCTACACGGAGAGCATGCATTGATACGGTTTCCATTCCTTCCACTAGGCGCCATTTCTAAACAATGGCATAAACTATATTAGTTTATAAATCAAAATACATAATTCCATACTTGTAAGATACATAACATAAATTGAACTATTTATGGATATAATCCATAAAAATGTTTTCTTTGAGGAATTATATACTCATAACCCTTCATAGTGGTTTATAAAGAAAATGAGATTTATCCAAAGCATATCCCCCAGGAGTGTCGTAACCAAGAGTGCAGCAAGGCCCGTTGTCGTGCACTAGTTCCCGTTCGAGTCTAGCTCAAAGCGGTGTTTTTGGGTTTTACCCCTTGGTACATCTGTGTCAGAGCCGCCTCTAATTTCTCGTATCCAAAGAGGGATGTATTGCTCGGAAAACTCACAAAATCTCTACAATAACAAAATTCTAGGAAGTTCTTCTATACTAATACTCAAAGTCTGTCTTTGGGCTATGTGCTCTAATCAGAGTTTATCTAAATCTAGCTTCCAAGGTTAGTACTAAACTGCCTCTGATACCAACTGTAACGCCCCGACCCCAGCTACCCAGAGCCAGTGCATTACTTCATAACATTGGAATGATCACAAAAGATCAAGTCTCGAAAGACCGATTAGTTTAGTAGCCTTGGAAACACTAGATACATTCATAAGTCTTACATTACATCATAAAGAAAAAAAATAATAACAAAGTCTTCATAGTCCACACTCATACCCTCTTCTGACTATCCCTGTAGGTCATTCCTAAAATACTTCTTCACATCCTGGAAAAATATTAAAACATTGAAAGGGGTGAGCTCAGATGCTCAGTAAGGATAACAATATTGCGGAAGCATTCATAAATAAACATATAAATTTCAGGCAATGTATAACTAAAACAAAAGCCTTTTAAACATGAACATCAACATAATATGGCAAAAGTAAAATGAGATAATGCCATTCACTTCTTCACATGGATATTCTACTGGTCGAATAATCACATGCAATATCAATAACCACTTTCATAATGAGGGAATGTATAATGCCGGACATTCTGAAACATTTTGTCAAGGCCTCAGCCAAGACGTCTAAAATGATTAAGGCCTCGGACAAAACCATAAATCAAATTGGGAAAGGGCCTCAGCCAATTCCACGTATAGTTGTCTCATGAGACCTACCGATGCGTCGAGGAGCTATAATGGGCTCCATCCATCACTTATTAAGTCCAATACATTCCTCATATGAACAGGTTTAAACATCTCATAAACCATAACATAATCGTATCACATAAAACATGCATAAAGGAAACATAACATTTCCACATTTCAATCACAAGATATAAATACAACACATTGATATAATAAAAACGCTTTCAAAACCATTTTCAATACCAAAATAAAATAAATGTATAACATGGTATTTATTCTTCAAAAAAAGGGTATGGCTTGTAGAGGAAGCCGAAACTCAAATAGTGGTCACGGCGGTGGAGAAGTCATTGTCGCCGCATACGTACGACAAAAACATTCCCTTTTTTCGTTTAGTAAATGCTTTGTATAAAAAAAGATTCCTTTTGAATAAACGTAAAAGTCAAAGTGGTTTATACACCATATAAAAGAAATTTGTGTATAAAAACCAATTATGCCTCAATGAAAGAAGATTGAGACGAAGTCCATACAAAGATCATTTTTAAAATAAAATAGATATATTATGTGTATTCAATATATTTACACATAAAGAATAAAAAATAAGAGATAATAATATCATGACATAATTTGAAAGTAGGCGATTAACCCAAAGAATGGAAGTTGGGTTAAGAAGTTCCCTTACCTCGTGTCTGACTTGACTCAACCATTCTTTAACCTCCTGAATAATGAACTAGAGTTAATATATACCTTATTAAGAACCATTTTCAATTTCATTATCCTTATTATATCACTTATTACAATGATATGAACATTATGTAATTATTTAAGTTAATAACGGTCGTTTCGTCGATCTTTGGTACTTGAGTAAACAATAAACTTCTTATAATTAGAAGTTGTTTATGTGGTAGAATATCCATTATCTCCAGAATTATATTCATGATTTAGATGTCATATATATCTTATATATCCAGTATATACATTCATTTATAATATTACATAACATTTAGAGGAAAGAAATGAAATGCACCGTTCATGGAGACTGTAAGCCGTACGTACGCATGAACGCTACTTTCATTTCAATTTCATATTTAATCGAACGAAATCATAATGATATAAATGTATAATATAATTCCAGTATAATATAGTGTATAATACCATTTACTCCATCCTTTATACATCCCACATATTGCATTAACGATTCAAATCACTTTGAGGGGGCGGTAGTCCGCACTTCCTAAAATGAAATTATCGTGTTTTACCCATAATGGAAATCATAAAGTATGCCATAAATGAGAAATACAGAAGCATAAGTAAAACATAAACATATTATATATCATATATAAAAATAGTGACATCTTAATGGCCACATTTGAAGGTGTTATATGAGTGTTGAACAATCATCGTTTCGTGAGGCAGAAATTCGCCATCCACAGAAACCGTATGATCTTTAACCATTAGATGTAGGTGTGTGTAAGTGTTGCTCGAATCCTTCTTATAACAACATCCTAGTATATTGAGGATACTGTTGTTGTTACAAAAGAAATGAATAAAAAGAGTTTAGTGGGTTGGAGAAGAAAAATAAAACAAAACAACATTAGAGAAGACATTACCTCAAAATCGGGTAACTCTTTTTGATTTGATCCAAAGGCTTCCTTGAGAAGAGTTCTGCCCAAAGTGAGGCTTCTAGGAGTAATAGGGGGAAGTTGGGAGAGTATTTGGGAAGAGTTTGGCCGATCCAAATGGCTTGAAGGTGTGAATAAGGTGGGAGAGGTGGGGGCCTTTTATAAGTGGAGAGGAGGGGCTCTTTTGGAAAGATTGAAATGTTACATTATTACACAATGATTTTCGGATTCTAAAGGTCCCACACTTATATAATTCATGGATAAGGTGATAAGGGTTCAAAATATACCCATCCAATAGTCTTTGGACAAGTGTAAGCCTTGTATTTTACATTATCTTTTCATTTTATTAAAATCGTTAAATAATGAGGTCATCGCTGCATCATAATGATGTCATAAATAATTTAATTTATTTAATGTATAAAAATTATAAAAAAAAATACTATTATGTAGGAAACATATTTAGCTTTCTAATGAATATTTATAGTCAAAATCTGGACTTGTGTAACCCCACCTAAAAACTGTTTTAGTAAAATAACTCATGTTTGTGTCAATTTAATTTTAACATTAAATAAATATATATTAATGTCTTTTACCAACTAAAGTGGCTCCATGGGGTCCCCAAGTTGACCCATGGGTTGTCTTGGTCGGCCATGACTCATCCAATAGGAGTAGGACAAGTTTCATGCTCATCTCATATTATTAAAACATTATTTGTACCTTAAACTACACTAATTACCTCTAATCGCGATTATGAACTTAAAAGTTACTATTCACCAAAAAATTATTTTAATCTCATTGAACCACATTTTACTTCTTAATGACAACCATGTATGTCGGATTTTTGAAAATCAAATCACAGAAGTGGTAATATTTCATTTAAACGAAAAATCAGTTATTTAACTACCACTTAGTGGTTTCACTATTCATCAAAAATTGAAGTTTTTCAGAACAATGCCAAAATTTCACCCTAAGATATAATTGATATTCCGAATTCAAAAATGATGTCTATTTTACAAAATTACAAACATATATGTTGCATTAATTAATTTTATAATTAATTCCCGCTGTTATGATAAATAGCGTGTTTTTAAGAAACAATTTATATCAAAAGATTGGCAATTGTTTATGTCCAATTTCAATGTTAAATTAATTCTAATGACCACCATTGGATAAAATGGTAAAAATATATTCTAATTATACTTTAAAACCACTCAGTAGTATAAGTTATCACTATAAATTATTTTTATTAAAAAAGTTATTTTTAAGTATTTTTCACTATTCATAAAAAATTAGAAGTTCTCAGAAAAATACCAAAAATTCAACATAGGCTAATTTCGATATTTCGAATCCAAAAATGAAGTCCATTTTGAAATATAAAATTTCCATAATTTTAAAAAGTGGTTATTACTATTCATAACGGCTACATTGATTAGTCGCGGTGTTTTATAACTCGAAGTTGCGTACAATGCAAGCTATTGCATTATTGAATGAGAAGCGTATCGTGGAAGCTCGGGGTGTTACATTCTCCCCTCCTTAAATAAATTGCGTCCTCGCAATTTGAAATTTTTCTTTGAAAATAAAAGGTTGAAAAGAGAAAATACCTTTGAGGAAAACCCACATCGGAAATAAGGTTAATAAATATATAACATTAAAAGAAAGCAATATAAGTACAAAGGTCACCCGATATAGCCCATTCTAGAATTCTATGAAAATATGGATATGGAGGAGAAACAAACCATCAAGGTCTGATGGAGAGTTATAGAAAACAGGATTAGGAGAAAGTTTAACCACAAGAAAATCACAAACTTGTGATTGGTTAAATGGTCATTGAATCCCCAGTTGGAAAAGTTAACCAACAACATTTTTGTTTTAAGTTACCTTTTATAATGTTGAGGAATTTATTTAGGAGATTTTCTAAGAACGTAAGGGAATATACATACTTGTTATGTATACTTTAATTCGTTAATAAATTTTTACCACAAACCCAACTTTTACTCCAAATGGTAACGGAACTCAAAAAAATTCTATTTATCCTAATTGTATAAGGTTCCAAATGTTAACACATACCATTTAGATTAGAAAAACTGTTTTGTAATAACCAGGTACTTCTTGTAGGCTAGTGGTAGGAAATAAAGGCTAGTCGCACTATGGTTGTGGGTTCGATTCCTACAGCTTTGTCCGACGCGACGGGTTATTCCCCACCCTGCAGGTTGTCCTTTTCCTAAAACTATAGTATCATAATATTCCAAAAATAATCTTCATAAATTTTTTAACCTTAAAAAATACTATCCAAAGATCAACTTAATCCACTCCAACCATTGTAGTTATCCAAAATACCTTTGTCCAGACTTTCTCTAAAAGGTCTCTTAATTCCAAAATCAATTTACCAGATTCCCCAAACAAAGTAAAGTTTATCTTATTGCCACATACTAAAAATATAATTACCTTCATCATATTAAACCTTACTGAAATCAACAAGTAATGCAGTACAATCCTTATATATATATCACATTATTCTAATAACCAAAATATAATCCATGAGTCCAAAAGCACCAATACATTAGTTATTCTGCTTCAACTGTAGTAACATCATAAGATTGTCCTGGATCCCTTGGCCTTTTCTGAGGTAAGTTTCCCTGACGCTTAGGACATTCATTTCCATAATGACCCATTTCTCTACAATTATAGCATTCAACTTTGATAGCCTCTTTCTTTCCCTTGCAATCACGAGCCTGGTGACCCTTTTCTCCACATTTATAACAAACTCCCATTCTTTTTAGACAAGTACCAGGGTGATTCTTCCCACAAATATCACATAATGGAAAATCATTCTTTCCCTTTTTCCCTTTATCTTTCTCTTGTTCCACCGTTCTCTTCTTCTCTTGCTTTACTTTATTGTCATAAGGCTTAGAGAATTCCTTTTCTGTCTTGATAGAACATGAGACAATATCTTCGTATGATGAGAAGTATTGTGATTCTAAAGATCGACAGAGAAATGGTTTTAACCCATCAAAGAAACGATCAATCTTACTCTTTGGGTTACGTATATAATCGGCAGCATGCCTCACTAACCTTGTAATGTTAGCCTCATACTTTGCGACATTCTCATCCTCGTTCTTCCTCAGACTCAGAAATTGCCTTTCCATATCTGCTCGATGGTCACGAGGAAAGTATTTTTCTAAGAAAATCTCTTTGAACTCCCTCCATTCCATATTCGATACATCATCATCTTCCTTTGTGTTTTGAATCAGCGACCACCACTGATAGGCATCTCCAGTGAGGCGGTAAACTGCCATGACAACCTTCTCCCTTTCACTACTCCCCAAGGCATGGAATATTTTCTCTAAGGAATTTATCCATTGCTCAGTTACTATAGTATTTGTACTCCCATTGAAGGTTGGTGGTTGTTGCCTCATGAAGCGGTCTATCATTGATCCTCCACGTTGCGGATCAGGGTGCTCCATACGAGTAATGTTATTATTCAAAACCTGAGTGAGTTGTCCTAGTATGGTAATAAGTTGATCAGCACCAGTTTTATCTCCAGCTCCACAATAATTATCTTGAGCAGGAGGGCAATCCCTACACGGAGTGCGTGCATTGATACAGTTTCCATTCCTTCCACTAGGCGCCATTTCTAAACAATGGAATAAACTATATTAGTTTATAAATCAAAATACATAATTCCATACTTGTAAGATACTTAACATAAATTGAACTATTTATGGATATAATCCATAAAAATGTTTTCTTTGAGAAATTATATACTCATAACCCTTCATAGTGGTTTATAAAGAAAATGAGAATTATCCAAAGCATATCCCCCGGGAGTGTCGTAACCAAGAGTGTAGCAAGGCCCATTGTCGTGCACCAGTTCCCGTTCGAGTCTAGCTCAAAGCGGTGTTTTCGGGTTTTACCCCTAGGTACATCTGTGCCAGAGCCGCCTCTACTTGCTCGTATCCAGACATGGATGTATTGCTCAGAAAACTCACAAAATCTCTACAATAAAAAAATTCTAGGAAGTTCTTCTATACTAATACTCAATGTCTATCTTTGGGCTATGTGCTCTAATCAGAGTTTATCTAAATCTAGCTTCCATGGTTAGTACTAAACTGCCTCTGATACCAACTGTAACGCCCCGACCCCAGCTACCCAGAGCCGGTGCATTACTTCGTAACATTGGCATGATCACAAAAGATCGAGTCTCGAAAGACCGATTAGTTTAGTAGCCTTGGAAACACTAGATACATTCATAAGTCTTACATTACATCATAAAGAAAAAAAATAATAACAAAGTCTTCATAGTCCACACTCATATCCTCTTCTGACTATCCCTGTAGTTCATTCCTAAAATAATTCTTCACATCCTGGAAAAACATTAAAACATTGAAAGGGGTGAGCTCAGATGCTTAGTAAGGATAACAATATTGCAGAAGCTTTCATAAATAAACATAAAAATTTCAGGCAATGTATAACTAAAACAAAATCCTTTTAAACTTGAACATCAACATAATATGGCAAAAGTAAAATGAGATAATGCCATTCACTTATTCACATGGATATTCTACTGGTCGAATAATCACATGCAATATCAATAACCACTTTCATAATGAGGGAATGTATAATCTCGGACATTCTGAAACATTTTGTCAAGGCCTCAGCCAAGACGTCTAAAATGATTAAGGCCTCGGCCAAAACCATAAATAAAATTGGGAAAGGGCATCGGCCAATTCCACGTCTAGTTATCTCATGAGACCTACCGATGCATCGAGGAGCTATAAAGGGCTCCACCCGTCACTTATTATGTCCAATACATTCCTCATATGAAGAGGTTTAAACATCTCATAAACCATAACATAATCGTATCACATAAAACATGCATAAAGGAAACATAACATTTCCACATTTCAATCAGAAGATATAAATACAACACATTGATATAATAAAAATGCTTTCAAAACCATTTTCAATACCAAAATAAAAGAAAAGTATAACATGATATTTATTCTTAAAAAAAGAGTATGGCTTGTAGAGGAAGCCGAAACTCAAATAGTGGTCCCGGCGGCGGAGAAGTCATTGTCGCCGCATACGTACGACAAAAACATTCCCTTTTTTCGTTTAGTAAACGCTTTGTATAAAAAAATATTCCTTTTGAATAAACGTAAAAGTCAAAGTGGTTTATACACCATATAAAAGAAATTTGTGTATAAAACCAAATATGCCTCAATGAAAGGAGATTGAGACGAAGTCCTTAAAAAGATCATTTTCAAAAGAAAATAGATATATTATGTGTATTCACTATATTTACACATAAAGAATACAAAATAAGACATAATAATATCATGACATAATTTGAAAGTAGGAGATTAACCCAAAGAATGGACGTTGGGTTAAGAAGTTCCCTTACCTCGTGTCTGACTTGAATCAACCGTTATTTAACCTCCTGAATAATAAACTAGAGTTAATATATAACTTATTAAGAACCATTTTCAATTTCATTATCCTTATTATATCACTTATTACAATGATATGAACATTATGTAATTATTTAAGTTAATAACGGTCGTTTTGTCGATCTTTGGTACTTGAGCCAACAATAAACTTCTTATAATTACAAGATGTTTATGTGGTAGAATATCCATTATCTCCAGAATTATATTCATGATTTAGATGTCATATATATCTTATATATCCAGTATATACATTCATTTATAATATTACATAACATTTAGAGGTAAGAAATGAAATGCACCGTTCAGGGAGAAGGTAAGCCGTACGTACGCATGAACGCTACTTTCATTTCAATTTCATATTTAATGGAACGAAATCATAATGATATAAATGTATAATATAATTCCATTATAATATAGTGTATAATACCATTTACTCCATCCTTTATACATCCCACATATGGCTTTAACGATTCAAATCACTTTGAGGGGGCGGTAGTCCGCACTTCCTAAAATGAAATTATTGTGTTTTACCCATAATGGAAATCATAAAGTATGCCATAAATGAGAAATACAGAAGCATAAGTAAAACATAAACATATTATATATCATATATAAAAATAGTGACATCTTAATGGCCACCTTTGAATGTGTTATATGAGTGTTGAACAATCATCGTTTCGTGAGGCAGAAATTCGCCATCCACAGAAACCGTATGTTCTTTAACCATTAGATGTAGGTGTGTGTAAGTGTACCAAGAATCCTTCTTATAAAAACATCCTAGTATATTGAGGATACTGGTGTTGTTACAAAAGAAATGAATAAAAAGAGTTTAGGGGGTTGGAGAAGAAAAATAAAACAAAACAACATTAGAGAAGACATTACCTCAAAATCGGGTAACACTTTTTGATTTGAGCCAAAGGATTCCTTGGGAAGAGTTCTGACAAAAGTGAGGCTTCTATGAGTAATAGGGGGAAGTTTCCAGAGTATTTGGGAAGAGTTTGGATGAGCCAAATGGCTTTAAGGTGTGAATACGGTGGGAGAGGTGGGGGCCTTTTATTAGTGGAGAGGAGGGGCTCTTTTGGAAAGATTGAAATGTTACATTATTACACAATGATTTTAGGATTCTAAAGGTCCCACACTTATATAATTCTTGGCTAAGGTGATAAGGGTTCGAAATCTACCCATCCAATAGTCTTTGGACAAGTGTAAGCCTTGGATTTTACATTATCTTTTCATTTTATTAAAATTGTTAAATAATGAGGTCATCGCTGCATCATAATGATGTCATAAATAATTTAATTTATTTAATGTCTAAAAATTATAAAAAAATAATATGATGTAGGAAATCTTTTTAGATTTCTAATGAATATTTATAGTCAAAATTTGGACTTGTGTAACCCCACTTAAAAACTGTTTAATAAAATAACTCATGTTTGTGTCAATTTAATTTTAGCATTAAATAAATATATATTAATGTCATTTTCCAACTAAAGTGGCTCCATGGGGTCCCCAAGTTGACCCATGGGTTTTCTTGGTCATCCATGACTCATCCAATAGGAGTAGGACAAGTTTCATTCTCGTCTCATATTATTAAAACATTATTTGTACCTTAAACTACACTAATTACCTCTAATCGTGATTAAGAACTTAAAAGTTACTATTCACCAAAAAATTATTTTAATCTCATTGAACCACATTTTACTTCTTAATGACAACCATGTATGTCAGATTTTTGAAAATCAAATCACAGAAGTGGTAATATTTCATTTAAACGAAAAATCAGTTATTTAACTACCACTTAGTGGTTTCACTATTCATCAAAAATTGAAGTTTTTCAGAACAATGCCAAAATTTCACCCTAAGCTATAATTGATATTCCGAATTCAAAAATGATGACTATTTTAAAAAATTCCAAACATATAAGTTTCATTAATTAATTTTATAATTAATTCCCGTTGTTACGACAAATAGCGTGTTTTTAAGAAACAATTTATATCAAAAGATTGGCAATTGTTTATGTCTATTTTCAATGTTAAATTAAATCTAATGAACACCATTGGATAAAATGGTAAAAATATATTCTAATTATACTTTAAAACCACTCAGTAGTATAACTTATCACTATAAATTATTTTGATTTAAAAAGTTGTTTTTAAGTATTTTTCACTATTCATAAAAAATTAGAAGTTCTCAGAAAAATACCAAAAATTCAACATAGGCTAATTTCGATATTTCGAATCCAAAAATGAAGTCCATTTTGAAATATAAAATTTCCATAATTTTAAAAAGTGGTTATTACTATTCATAACAGCTACATTGATTAGTCGTAGTGTTTTAGAACTTGAAGTTGCGTACAATGCAAGCTATTGCATTATTGAATGAGAAGCGTATCGTGGAAGCTCGGGGTGTTACAGCTAAACAGTTTTTTTCCCACCAAAATCTATCCCAATTTTAAAGATAAAAACTCTAGAAAATTTGTCCAACATCAGAGACTCTAGAATAAACTATTATAATGTTACGGTTTTGAGACCATTTAAATTCAAATCCACATTTATATCTACATGGACAATGGTATCCCAACATCACATACTGGAAAACTCAAACCGTAATGTTTCACACATCACCTTGATATTCTCATGTGTCTCTAGGATGTCTATGATTTTATCGATTCAATATAGGTAGTCCTATGAATATTGAGGTTTATTTGTTCCATTAATGGAAGGTGGCTTATCGGGCCAGAATTTCGGCGATCAATCCATCTCTACTCCAGATCATGGATATACCTAAACCACTACATTATAAACTCATGGTGTATCCCAATCAATAATATGAACAACCTATATGATAACCTATGTGAGTTTATTATCCATTGGAAAATTACCCAGTGAATCATCTGCTACACCTCCCTAAGGAACTTGTGGAAGAGGTCGTAGAGGCATATTGTTGCATACTGAAACATAAGAAAAATTAGGTCAGAGAAAAAATCATAGTTTAAACTAAAAAACCCAAAAAAACATATTTAAAAACAATCCCAATAATAGTGAAATATATCCAAAATTATAATGGAAACTTGAGTTTCATCATGATAAGAGCTTACCAGACAGTTATCACAACATAGGTCTGATGACCCAAAAATCCTATATCTAGTATAACAGACATACCAAGACAATGAATCATGAAGAAACACCTCCTTTGATACCAAATTTTAATGATCCCAACTAGGCTACCCTCAAACATGGAACCCAACCTAATCCACCACATACCCGAAGGGCGTTCCTACTCCCCACAGGCTGCTGAGAAGCACCTAGGCATCAAATGAAAAACCACAGTGAATAATTTTTCCCACACTAAACAAAATCATGGTATTAATATACTCTATGTAATAAGAAACAATGTAATGACATTAAATATAATCCATAATAGTATGAAAGATAGCAGAAACAAACAGCTCTTAAAGTATCCAAAAATCGAATAGATAAGTCCAACATTAAAGGACCAAAACCAAATAGCTACTCAATGTGATGGCATAGATGAACTGTAATGCCCCAACCCCAGTTACCCATAGTTGGTGAATTTTTTTAATACATTGGCATGAAATTGAGGAATCAATTCCCAAAGGGCCGATCAATTTAGCGGTCCTGGAAAATAGATTATATATATGAACGCTACATTGAAATTTCTAAAATAAAAAACATCATAAATAATCCTTTGAGAATTCCATTATTCCCCTATCTTAACAAAAAATATCAATCATAATACACTTCTTCAGATCCTAGAAAAAATAAAAGATAAGAAAGGGGTGATCTTAGATGCTCAATAAGGATAACAATATAGCGGAAACTATCATAAATAAGCATAAACATTTAAGGAAATGTATAAGACTAAAACAAAATCATTTTAAACATAAACTTCAGCATAATATAGAAAAGATAAATTAAATAATTCCATTTACTTATTCACATAGATATTCTACTAGTTGAATAATCACATGTAATATCAATATAAAATTTCATAATGATGGAATGCATAATGCCAGACATCATAACCACATAGTCAAGGCCCCGTGCCAAGACTACAATTAACGATTTTATCAAGGACTTGTTCCAAGACACTAGTGTGTCTCATGAGACCTACCAATGAATCGATGATCTATATCAGTCAACACCCATCACATAATAAGTCCAATGCATTCCTCATATGAAAAGGTTGAAACATAACATAAACATTCATATTAAAACTAGCATATGAAATGTTAATTCATTAACCATAAACAATAAATGGTTTAAAAATATCACATCCATAGTCAAACATATCATAAATTATTAAATACAATATGTATAATTTTATTATAGTGAATCAACCTCAATCAATAATAATATCTAATAAAGGATTTTGACATAGCTGAAAATAATCAATAAAACTCTTTGAGAGAAATATCCCTTTCTGTGAAATAATTTAAAATTCACACATTTATAAATGATTACATTATAAATATATTTTTGAATCAATGTGTCCCATACCATTTTGAAATTTTTAATGGAATTAACAAATTAAAACTATCATGTACATATAAATAAATCCTTAAAATAATTTTTAAAACATGGACATTATCTAAAAAGATTTAGAAAAATAAATCATTAAAACATTTAAAATCATGATCTTGATAAAAATTACCTTAAAAAAAATAAAATATTTATTTTTAAAACATTTTTTTGAAACATGGACATGGATGATAAAAATTTCACATTAAATACTTAGACATAAACAATCTTAGATAATAATGATATTGAGGAATTAACCCTTACCCTGTACTTTCCTTTGGTAGAGGGTATGTTTATCCACATGTATAATGACAAAAATATGTTATTAAATCATAAAAGAACCATATTCATATTTATGATATCATAATTTATTCATTTAGGGCTTTATTATACCCATTTAATAATAATTTCTATGATAAAATAATATTTTGGGTAATAATCGCTTTGTCAATCATGCATGTTTTAACTTTTTATTCTTCATTGTATCACTTATATCATGATTTAATTGCTTCTAGACTATAAAAAAATATTTATTTATCACATATATTCAGAATATAAATATGTATAATATATATATATATGAAGTGGAAAAAACCATTTATGGAGACGGTAGACCGTATGTACGCATAAATGTTGTTTCCATTTTCATATCGCATTGAATGAAAGAAAGTGAATTAGATAAGTGTAAATACATAAATATTATATATATATATATATATATATTTACAGTAGAATTATTATGCCATATATTACATACTTATTAATAATATTTATTTTTATAATCATCTATGAATGGTTAACGTAGAAATGAATCTCATCACATCATGGAGATAGTAAACCGTACGCACACACAAGTGACGATAACATTATATTTATAGTTAAGTAGTATGTATTTGGATGGTATATTATATATAAAGAATAATTACCATGTTATATTTATTATTTAAATCAATTATACTCATTATTATATCCATCCAAATAATGAATTGTTGTATAACGAACTACCCCATGACATGGGGACGGTAAGACGTACGTACGCATGTATAGTGACTTTATCATTCATAGGATGGATAGAAGAATGAATATGGTTGTAATATATTTATAATAACATCTTAGTATTTATAAGGTATAGGAGTCATTATTTTAGTATGGAAAAAATCAATGAAAGAGAAAGTGGAAGAAGAAAAGAAATTTGAAAGAGGTGATGAAGTAATTACCTCTTCTTTATGTTATTCCTTTTGATTTGATAAAAAGGGGTCATTAGGTTAGATTATGATCAAATTAAGGACACTATGTTGAAGTGAGTGTAGTTTCGAGGATATATGAGTAGGGGTTGGCTGATCCAAATGGCTTTGGAGGTGTGATTTTGAGAGAAGGGTAAGTACCCTTTTATGAGAGAGGTGACGGTCACTTTAAGAAAAGTTTGGAATATTATTTTATTATAAAATACATATCAGTTAATAATGACTTAAAATAAATTTATTTAGAGGATAAGGTGGGGATGGGTTTAATACCTTTTAACCAATTGTTTTTAGACATGTTTAGTTCATCATATTAACCTTATCGTTTATATTTAACTCTTAGTTAAATAGTTTAACTTTTACAATGTCTTGTTTTTTTATATTACATGGTTAATAAACATACAATAAAATTTCAAGAGAAAACAAAGCTTTTCATTAATTATATATATGTCATTATATAAGTCCTTTGGCCAAACCATAGATTTTTAGTAATATTAAATCATTTAATAATATAGTATTTGGTTTAAAAACCCATTTATGTCAATTTTGGCACTATTTAGTTTTTGGTTTTTGTGAAAGTCAAAAAAACATTAATACATATAAAAAATACATTAAATTCCCTTTAACATTTCATATTAACCTATAAGATTTCTTAATGTATCCAAATTCTAAATTTACATTAATTTTGATATTTATAATATCAATTAATTTAATCATTCATTAATAAGGTAATTACTGCATCATCATTATGTCATAATGAAATTTAATTATTTAATAACTAAAAATTATAAATAAAACACCATGATGTAGGAAATATTTTTTTCTTGGTAATTAATATTTATAGTATAATTTATCTTATGTATAACCCTATATTAAAAATGGTTTAGTTACTAAACATTGAATTTATCACTTTTAACACTTCTTTAAATAAAATAATAATAAATGTCCTAATTTAATCCATGTGGACCGAAAGGATCATATTTTATTCCTAAGGATGATTTTGGTCAAAATACATTTTATTAAATATAATTAGGACATGTGTTAAGGTAATTATAATATAATTTTTACCTTTAATTACCCTATTTACTTTTAACCATGGTAAATAAAATTCAAAAGTTACAATTCACAAAAAATTATTTTCATCCTATTGAACCACATTTTACTTACTAATGTCAACCGTTTCTCTTAGATTTTTGAAATTCAATTCACAAAAGTGGTAAAGTTACGTTTTATACAAATTTGCAAATGTACATAGAAGGTGGGTAAAAGACGTTAAATAATTCAATAAAATTTTATACATCTAATCTTATTATAAAATGACTCCAAAGAAATACATTGAACTAATATATGTATCATGTATCTTTTTTTTTAATTTAAAAAAATTTTAGAAAAAAATTATAATTACGTAAATAAAAGTCGGTTCTAAACAATAACACAGTGTTTTTCACTATTCATAAAAAAATTGAAAGTTTTCAGAAGAATAACAAAAATTCAACCTAATATAATTTTGATATTATAAATCCAAAAAGTATTTCTATTTTACCAAATTCCAAAAAAAAATTCATTAATTAATTAAAAAATAATTATCGTTGTCAAAACCCTAAATCAGGTTTTTTAATAAGTAGAAACTATTAAAAGATTGACATGTGTTTATGTAAAATTTGAATGTAAAATTACATCCAATGAACTCCATTATATTAAATGATAAAAATATAATATAATTATAATTTAAAACCACTCAAATGAATAAATTAACACAATAAATTTTTTTGATTAAAAAAGTTGTTTTCAATTAAAATTTAGTATTTTTTACTATTCATCAAAATATGAATGTTATCGAAAAAGTACCAAAAATTTATCCAATATAATTTTTTATGTCCCTTTTCTAAGGAAGAATTTAATTTCATTAAATTGAATATATAAAAGAGTAAAATATTTGATTTAAAAATGGTCTGTCGTTAAAAGGTGGTAAAATTGCATTTTTTGTAAAACACTTCTTTTGTCTGAAGAAAATGAATTTGTTCTTATATTATGTCTAAAAAATACATAATATTGATTTTAAAATTATATGGAGTATATAAAATTCAAAATTCAGTTAATACTATTCAAAATCACTTTTTGAAAGGCTAGTTTGCTATGTCAGGGTGCACTCGAACTTGGTGTTGCATGTAGTGTAAACTATTAAATTACTATAAAGATTTATCATACTATGAAATCTTGGGGTGTTGCATTATACCCTCCATCAATAAATTTCATCCTTGAAATTTGAAATTGTTTTCCGAAAATAAAACATTTAAAATATAAAATACCTTTGTGGAAAACACACATCAGAAATCACTACTGGAAATTTACATTTTACCAACGGTTCAAAACCATTGGTAAAGGCCTGAAAACCATTGGTATATAGTATACCAATGGTTCCCTCAACCATGGCCAAGTAATCCATGACAATAGGCCTATAACAATGGTTATGTGAAAACCATTGATATAGGTATCAAAATAGAAGGTATACCAATGGTTTGCTGCAAATCGT
This sequence comes from Viscum album, assembly GCA_963277665.1. NCBI lineage: Eukaryota > Viridiplantae > Streptophyta > Magnoliopsida > Santalales > Viscaceae > Viscum > Viscum album. The sequence goes on along the minus strand of OY728163.1, from coordinate 1,526,742,117 downwards.
TGGCATATGTGTGGTAAATATAACATATACCAAAGATTTGTGAAACCGTTCGTATATGTGTGTTACTCTTATACCAACAGTTTACAACTATTGGTATAGAGTGGATATGGAAATCCATATGGTTATACCAACAGTTTTGTTATAATCGTTGGTATAAACCTATACCAATGGTTATAACAAAACTGTTGGTATAGTTATATTTATAGAATCTATACCAATGGTTTTGAAAACCATTGGTATAGATTTTCTCAACTCCACAGCAGCAGGCCCCTCTCCCCTCTCTAGACCTACAACAACACAACTCCACACCTCCCCCTCTCCAGACCTGCAACAACACCATTAAAAAATCCCCATCCAAAGTATTCAAAATTTAGAATTCATTGCAGAATTTAGAAATTTAGAAATTTAGAAATTCAAATGCAATAACAACCATAAGAGAAAAACCATACATGTTATAGGAAATAAAATAACACCCATAAGAGTATTCCAAATTTATAATTCATTCCTCACTCAAACTACAACACCAACACACATAAGAGTATTCAAAATTTAGAATTCATTCCTCACTCAAACCACAACACCAATACACACAAGAGAAAAAACCTACATGTTATAGGAATCATATGGGATGTTTAGTCATGGTCTTGGGTTTAGTGTCTTAAAACCAATAGAAAACCTTAGGTAGAGTGGACAAGGATCATGATACCCATAAGATATACAATGGTAGTGGTCATGTTCTTAGACCTAGGATGAGTTATATGAAGCACATGGGATGTTTATATTCCTCTAATGATTATGTATCAATGTATAAATGGTTAATGATGTGTTAGTGTGAAACATTGGCCAATATCGACATATGAGATGGGCCACTGGAATATCCTATATGTTTTTCATAGAAATTTCAATTAGAATAAGGGGGTATGTGGATAATTGTGATTTTCTCTCCTGGGTGTGATGTGAGATAAATTACCATCTTGGGTAGTGGGTATGAATATTCAATTAAGTCTTTGGTATTGGGTTCCCAAAGGGACTTTGGTTTGGTCCTAGAACCCACTGTTTGAGGATGGGATTGAGGTGATCCATGGGGCTATGGTGTCACCATATGTATTCCTCACCATTGGGGTATTTTTATGAGACTTTGAAACTTATTTTTCAAGAATCTATGTGTATCCTTGTTGACCAATTTGTTATATGGCATGCTTGAGTGTTCATAGGTTTCATATGAAATCACTATATGATATTTATTTATTGTATGTTATTGTATAGAATGAATGACCCATGATTGAGAATTAGAACATGAGTTTTGGTGCTTGTTCATGATGGGATGTCGAGACTCATTCCTAATATAATTCATGTTTTCTATATATACTATGACCCATTTTGTTTCAATCTTTTCCCTGTGAATATTTTATTCTAATAACGTATGACCAATAGACCATATTTTATTTTTTATCCCTTAATTTCAGTAATCTATGAGTATCCTTGTGAAGATTTTCTGTATGTTAGTTGTTGTTTTCACTTAAAATGTTGTCCATTTCAAACAAAAGTGAGCCACTTAAAATGTTGTCCATTTCACTTAAAATGTTGTCCATTTACGACACGTAGAGTTAATTTTCGGCCACCGTGGTCACAAGACACTTCTGATTTACGTGTTGTATGGCCAACCATTTCACAATTCACCCACCCTTTATTGTCATCTGATTTCTGGGAATTCTGAGGTCGTTCAGCCGGTTTTGACCACCCCACGCATGATTTTCAAGCGCGCCAAACACCTAAAAAACACATATCTAGCTGTGCCATGCATACCGCATGTCCGAATGATGTGTGGTCTCCTCGTACACCTCACGAATAATAATTAGGGTGTTTTGTGTGATTTCAAGTCATTCCGATGTCGTTGGGTATGTAGTTGACTGTAAAACATATGTTTTGTCCATTTACAACATGCATAGTGTGTTTTCAGCCACCACGGTTACACGACACATACAATTGATGTTCCTTGTAGCCAACCAATTCAAAATTTACCCATCCTTTGTTGTCTTCTAATTTCATGGCATTTTGAGGTAATTCGGCTGGTTTTGACCACCCCACGCACAATTTTCAAGCGCGCCAAACACCTAAAAAACACATATTCCGTCGTGCCACAAAAACCAAACATCTGAATGACGTTTCGTCATTTCCTACACCTCACGTATAATAATTAGGGAGTTTCATGTGATTTCAAGTCATTCTGATGTCGTTGTGTATGTATTTGACCATTAAACGCATGTTTTGGCCATTTACGACACACAGAGTGCGTTTTTAGCCACCGCGGTCACACGACACTTCTTATTGACGTTTCGTATGGACAACCGTTTTACAATTCACTGAAACTTTATTGTTGTCTAATTTCAGGGAAATCTGAGGTCGTTCAACCAGTTTTGACAACCCCACACACGCTTTTCAAGTGCGACAAACACCTAAAAACCACATATTCATCTATGCCAAGAAAACCGCATGTCCAAATGATGTGTCGTCTCTTTGTACACCTAATGAATAGTAATTAGGGTGTTTTTTGTGATTTCAAGTCATTACGATGTCGTTGGGAATGTATTTGACCGTAAAACGCATGTTTTGTCCATTTACGACATGCAAAGTACGTTTTCGGCCACCGCGGTCACATGACACCTCCGATTGATGTGTCGTCTGGCTGACCATTTCAATATTCACCCACCCTTTGTTTTTGTCCGATTTCATGGAATTCCGAGGTCGTTCGGCCAATTTTGATCACCCCACGCACGCTTTTCAAGCACACCAAACACCTAAAAACACATATTTAGTCGTTCTGTGAAAACCACGGGTCCGAATGACGTTTTGTCTTTTCGTACACCTCAGGAATAATAATTAGGGTGTTTTCATGTTATTTAAAGTCATTTCGATGTCGTTGGGTATGTATTTGACTGTTAAATGCATGTTTTGGCCATTTATGACACGCAAGTGCATATTTAGCCATCGTGGTCACACGACACCTCTGATTGACGTGTAGTCTAGTAGACCATTTCAAAATTCATCTACCATTTGATGTCATCTGATTTCATGGCATTCTGGGGTCATTTGGCTGGTTTTGACCACACTATGCTTGCTTTTCAAGCGCGCCAGACACCTAAAAAACAAATATTCACTTGTGCCACACAAACCGTGCATCCTAATGACGATTCATCTCCTCCTAAACTTCATGAATAATAATTAGAGTGTTTTAATGTGATTTCAAGTCATTCCGATGTCGTTTGGTATGCATTTGACCGTTAAACGCATGTTTTGGCTATTTACGACATGCAGAATCCGTCTTCAGCAACCACGATCACACGACACCTCTGATTGACATGTTTTCCAGCATACCATTTCACAGTTTACCCACCCATTGTTGTCATCTAATTTAATGGCATTCGGAGGTCGTTCGGCCAGTTTTGACCACCCCATGCACGCTTTTCAAGTGCGCCAAACACCTAAAAAACACATATTCAGTCATGCCATGCAAACCGCAATGTCTGAATGATGTGATGTCTCCTCATACACCTCAAGAATAATAATTAGGGTTTTTTGTGTGATTTCAAGTAATTACGATGAAGTTCAGCATGCATTTTACCGTTAAATGCATGTTTTGGCCATTTACGACATGCAGAGTGCATTTTCAACCATCGCGGTCACATGACAACACCGATTGACATGCTGTCTAGCCAGCCTTTTCACAATTTACCCACCCTTTGTTGTCGTCTGATTTCATGGAATTCCAAGGTCCTTCAGGTGGTTTTGACCACCCCATGCATGCTTTTCATGCGCACCAAACACCTAAAAAAACATATTAAGTCATTCCGCGCAAACCGCGTGTCCAAATGACATGTCGTATCCTCTTACACCTCAAGAATAATAATTAGGGTGTTTTGGTGTAATTTCAAGTCATTACAATGTCATTGGGTATGTATTTGACTGTTAAACAGATGTTTTGGCCATTTATGACACGCGAAGTGCGTTTTCGGCTACCGCTGTCACATGACACCTTCAATTGACGTGTCGTCTGACTGACCATTTCACAGATCACACACCCTTTGTTTTCGTCTAATTTCATGGCATTCTGAGGTCATTATGACAATTTTAACGACCCCACGCATGCTTTTCAAGCGAGCCAAACACCTAAAAAACACATATTCAGCTGTGCCGCGCAAACCGCGCATCTGATTGATGTTTAGTCTCCTCATACACATCCTGAATAATAATTAGGGTATCTTCATGTGATTTCAAGTCATTACGATGTCGTTCGGTATGCATTTTATGGTTAAATGCATATTTTGGCCAATTATGACACGTGGAGTGCGTTTTCAGCCACCGCGGTCACACGATACTTCAGATTGACGTGTCGTCTAGCTGACTATTTCAAATTTCACTCACCCTTTGTTGTCGTCTGATTTCATGGAATTTCGAGGTTGTTCGGATGGTTTTGACCACCCACACATTCATTTTAAGTGAGCCAAACACCTAATAAACACATATTCAGCTGTGCCGCACAAACCGCGCGTCCGAATGACATTTCGTCTCCTTATACACCTCACGAATAATAATTAGCGCATTTTAGTGTTATTTAAAGTCATTCTGATGTCGTTTGGCATGCATTTTACTGATAACGCATGTTTTGGCCATTTCTGACACGCGGAGTGTGTTTTCGGCCACCACGATCACACGACATGTTCGATTGACATGCCTTATGGATGGCCATTTCAAAATTCACCCACCCTTTGTTGTAGTCTGATTTCATGGCATTCTGAGGTCGTTCGGCTAGTTTTGACCACCCCACACACGCTTTTCAGCCACCGCGGTCACACGACACCTCCGATTGACGTTCCGTATGGCCGACCATTTTGAAGTTCACCCACCCTTTGTTTTCATCTGATTTCATGGAATTCTGAGGTCATTCGGCCTGTTTTGACCACCCCACGCACGCTTTTCAAGCATGCCAAACACCTAAAAAACACATATTCAACTATTTCACGCAAACCGCATGTCTGAATGATGTGTCGTCCCCTCATACACCTCGATAACAATAATAAGGGTGTCTTCATGTGATTTCAAGTCATTCCAATGTTGTTAGGTATGCATTTGACCATTAAACGTATGTTTTGGCCATTTACGACACACTGAGTGCATCTTTAGTCACCGCGGTAACACAAAACCTCTTATTGACATGTTGTCTGGCAGACCATTTCATAGTTCACCCACCCTTTGTTTTTGTCTGATTTCATGACATTTTGAGGTCGTTCAGCCGGTTCTGACCACCCCACGCACGCTTTTCATGCACGCAAAACACCTAAAAAACACATATTCAGTTGTGTCATGCAAACCGCATGTCTGAATGATATGTAGTATCCTCGTACACCTCATGAATAACAATAATTATGTTTTAGTGTGATTTCAATTCATTCTGATGTCGTTCGGCATGCATTTGACTGTTAAACACATGTTTTGTCCATTTACGACTCGTTGAGTGCGTTTTCGGCCACCACGGTCACATGAAACCTCCAATAAACATGTCGTATGGCTGAACATTTCACAGTTCACCCACCCTTTGTTTTCATCTGATTTCATGGCATTCTGAGGCCGTTCGGCCGGTTTTGACCACCCCACGCATGCTTTTCAAGCGCGCCAAACACCTAAAAAACACATATTCAGTCGTGCCGTGAAAACTGTGCGTCCAAATGATGTTCCGTCTCCTTTTAAACCTAAAGAATAAAAATTAGGGTGTCTTTGTATGATTTCAAGTAATTCCAATGTAGTTCAGTATGCATTTGATCTTTAAACACATGTTTTGGCCATTTTTGACATGTAGAGCATGTTTTCGGCCACCGCGGTCACACGACACATCTGATTGATGTGCCATTTGACCGACCATTTTACAATTCACCCACCCTTTGTTTTCTTCTGATTTCATGGCATTCCGAGGTTGTTCGGCCGGTTTTGACCACCCCACGCATGCTTTTCAAGCATGCCAACCACCTAAAAACACATATTCAACTTTTCCGCACAAACTACGCGTATAATTGACCTGTTGTCTTCTCGTACACCTCAAAAATAATAATTATGTTGTCTTCATGTGATTTTATTTTATTCTGATGTCGTTCGGCATGCATTTGACCGTTAAACAAATGTTTTGGCTATTTACGACACACATAGTGTGTTTTTGGCCACCACAGTCACATGACACCTCTGATTGACACGCCGTCTGTCTGAAAATTTCATATATCACCCACCCTTTGTTGTCATTTGATTTCATAGAATTATGAGGTCGTTCGGCCGATTTTGACCACCTCACGCACGCTTTTCAAGCACACCAAACAACTAAAAACACATATATAGTTGTGACTCACAAACCGTGTTCCCAAATTACATGTAGTCTCCTTGTACACCTCACAAATAATAATTAAGGTGTTTTCATGCGATTTAAAGTCATTCTGATGTTGTTCTACATGCATTTGACCATTGAACACATGTTTTGGCCATTTATGACATGCGGAGTGCATTTTTTGACACCACGGCCACATGACACCTCAGATTGATGTGTCATTTAGCCAACCATTTCACAGTTCACCCACCCTTTGTGGTCGTCTGATTTCATGGCATTCCGAGGTCATTCGACTAGTTTTGACCACAACACACACACACTTTTCAAGCATTCCAAATACCTAAAAAACACATATTTAGTTTTTCTGTGCAAACCACGAGTTTAAATGACGTGTTGCATCATTTTACACCTCACGAATAATAATTAGGGTGTTTTTTTGTGATTTAAAGTCATTCCGATGTCTTTCGGCATGCATTTGACCATTAAACGCATGTTTTTTCCATTTACGACACACTGAGTACAATTTCAGCCACATCGGTCACACGACACCTCTGATTGGCGTGTCGTATGGCTGACCATTTCATAGTTCACCCAAACTTTGTTTTCATCTGATTTCATTGCATTTCGAGGTCATTCAGCCAGTTTTGATCACCCCACGCATGCTTTTCAAGCACGCCAAACACCTAAAAAACACATCTTCAGTCATTCCATGCAAACCTCACATCCGAATGAAGTTCCATCTCCTCATACACCTCAAAAATAAAAATTAGTGTGTTTTAGTGTGATTTAAAGTCATTCCTATGTCGTTCGGCATGCATTTGACAGTTAAACGCATGTTTTGGCCATTTACGACATGCAAAGTGCATTTTCGGCCACCGCCGTCACACGACACCTCTGATTAACGTGTCGTCTGGCTGACCATTTCACACGTCATCCAACCTTTGTTTTCGTCATATTTCAAGGAATTTCGATGTCGTTCGGCCAGTTTTAACCACCCATGCACACTTTTCAAGCGCGCCGAACACTTAAAAAACACAAATTCAGTCATATCGTGAAAACCGCGCGTCTGAATGAAGTTTTCTATCCTCATACACCTCATGACAAATAATTAGGGTGTTTTTGTGTGATATCAAGTCATTAAGATATCGTTCGGTATGCATTTGACTGTTAAATGCATGTTTTGGCCATTTACGGCATGCAGAGTGCATTTTTGGCCACTGTGGTCATACGACACCTCCGATTGACGTGCCGTCTGGCCGACCATTTCACAGTTCACCCACCCTTTGTTTTTGTTTGATTTCATAGAATTTTGAGGTAATTCGGCATGAATTTGACTGTTAAATGCATGTTTTGGCCATTTACGACATGTGAAGTGCGTTTTCAGCCACCGCGGTCACACGACACCTTCGATTGATGTGTCGTATGGCCGACCATTTCACAATTCACCCACCCTTTATTGTAGTCTAATTTTGTGGCATTCCAAGGTCATTTGACCAGTTTTGACCACCCCACGCATGCTTTTCAAGCACGCCAAACACCTAAAAAACACATATTCAGCTGTTCCGCACAAATCGTGTGTCCGAATGATGTGTCGTTCCTCGTACACCTCACGAATGACCCATGGATCATTGTGTTAATGTATCAAGACAATAAGAATATGTTTGGTCAGTTTTCTTGTATGCCAAATGGATTAAAACTGCCACATGAAAGACCTAGTCTCACATTGTGCATGTCAGCTGCAAATTTAGGATATTGAGCATCAAATCTCTGGCATGAAAATCCATCTGCAGGGTGAACCAACTCTTCATTATTCTTTTTTCTATCGGTGTCATTCCATCATATTTTTAATGATATTTCATCCAACATGAAAAGTATCTGTAATCTAGGGATCAATGTAAATTGCCACATTAATTTTTTTGGAACACGAGATGGTGTTCTGTCATCTTTTGGAATCCATCGAGAGGTTCCACATTTGATACAATCATTTATTTTAGCAGTTTCCACCCAAAATAAGCTGTAATCATTTGGGAAAGCATGATTTTTTTTCTGAGAATACAAGTTCATCAACTAACATCCATCCCATATAGTGGTTTGAGGGACTATATGCATCATCTGGAAGTAAGTCCTTCAAGAAGGTACGAATGTAATCAATTGTAGTATTTGAAATCCCATACATAGTTTTCCCATGAAATAATCGGATTAAAATTTCCATCTTTTTCATTTTACCACATTGCTGATATATTGGAGTCATCACAACATCCTTTAATTTTTTCACCCTATCAACATTATCATTTTCATTGGATGCATCATGTGTGCTTGTATCGAAATATTGTTGCCTAGACATCCTTTCCTTCTCATGATGCCAAATAAATGGAAACCGATCATATATAAAACTCTCAATTCAGTCCTATCATTTGGATCATCAAAATTTTGAGATTCTATTTTCTCTACATTTTGATACCACACACAATAGTTTGTTTCGAAACCATATTTGGTTATATGATAGCTAACTGCTTCATAACTCAACCAAGGTCTTCCGACATAATTAGAACATGGGCAGTGTATGCGACCACTATCTAAAGCATTGTAAAATGAAAAATCTAAAAATCTGTTCAAATTATATTTAAAATCGGTTGAAATCCGATCAGTTTTGTACATCCAACTTCTATCCATTCTGTAAAAAATTGCAATAAGTCATTTCAAAACAATTCAATAATATTGATGTTTAATCAAATAAATATTTTGGTAAATGACAATTTTTTACTTTATATAAAAGAATAAATGACAGATTACTCTATATGATAATCATATTAATAAACAGAACAAAATACAGTGTATATATGAAAATAAGATACATAATTTCTAACACCTATATTCAAGGATTGCCTAGTAAGATATTGGAAGTGGATCAAGGAATACATAATCCTTAAGGGTCTTAATGGGAGTACATGAGTTTTATTCTTTAACTACTTCAGGGAGATCAGGAAGAGGAGTTGGATGAGGATCGCATCAAAAGTAGTTATGGCCTCATCAAGTTTCACCTTTACCATGGATTAAAGGGTCCTAGTTTTGGGTCCATAGTTCATAGGTTGGTAGGGTGTATTCATCGAATCATGTACCAATTTATTTTGGATAGGGACCTTCAATAGTTATAGGTATAGATTTGATTAGAAACACCTATAAAAATAATATCCAGGAACTATGACGTCCCAAACAAGGATGCCACACACACACTTTTCAAGCGTGTCAAATACCTAAAAAACACATATTCATTTTTTCCATGCAAACCGCGAGTTTGAATGACGTGTTGTATCCTTGTACACCTCATGAATAATAATTAGGGTGTTTATTTGTGATTTAATGTCATTCCGATGTCTTTCGGCATGGATTTGACCATTAAACGCATGTTTTTTCCATTTACGACACACAAAGTACATTTTCAGCCACTACGGTCACATGACACCTCTGATTGGTGTGTCGTCTGGCTGACCATTTCACAGTTCACCCAACCTTTGTTGTCATCTAATTTCATTGCATTCCGAGGTCATTCAGCCAGTTTTGATCACCCCACACATGCTTTTCAAGCGCGCCAAACACCTAAAAAACACATATTCAGTCGTTCCGTGCAAACCGCACATCCGAATGAAGTTCCATCTCCTCATACAGCTCAAAAATAAAAATTAGTGTGTTTTAGTGTTATTTAAAGGCATTACTATGCCATTCGGCATGCATTTGACAGTTAAACGCATGTTTTGGCCATTTACGACATGCAGAGTGCACTTTCGGCCACCGCAGTCACACAACACCTCTGATTAACGTGTCGTCTGGCTGACCATTTCACATGTCAACCAACCTTTGCTTTCGTCATATTTCAAGGAATTTCGATGTCGTTTGGCCAGTTTTGACCACCCCATGCACACTTTTCAAGCGCGCCAAACAACTCAAAAACACAAATTCAGTCCTGCCGTGCAAACCGCGCGTCTCAATGAAGTTTTGTATCCTCATACACCTCATGAAAAATAATTAGGGTGTTTTGTGTGATATCAAGTCATTAAGATATTGTTTGGTATGCATTTGACTGTTAAATGCATGTTTTTGCCATTTACGACATGCAGAGTGCATTTTCGGCCACTATGGTCATACGACACCTCCGATTGACATGTCGTTTGGACGACCATTTCACAGTTCACCCACCCTTTTTTGTTTTCTGATTTCATAGAATTTTGAGGTAATTCGGCATGCATTTGACTATTAAACGCATGTTTCATCCATTTACGATATGCGATGTGTGCTTTCAGCCACCGCGGTCACACGACACCTTCGATTGATGTGTCGTATAGCCGACCATTTCACAATTCACCCACCCTTTATTGTAGTCTGATTTCGTGGAATTCCAAGGTCGTTCGACCAGTTTTGACCACCCCACGCATGATTTTCAAGCACGCCAAACACCTATAAAACACATATTCAGCTGTTCCGCACAAACCGTGTGTCCGAATGACATGTCGTTGCTTGTACACCTCACAAATGACCAATGGATCATTGTGTTAATGTATCTAGACAACATCAATATGTTTGGTCAGTTTTCTGTATGCCAAATGGATCAAAACAGTCACATGAAAGACCTAGTCTCACATTATGCATGTCAGCTGCAAATTCAGGATATTGAGCATCAAATCTCTGGCATGAAAATCCATATGTAGGGTGACCCAACTCTTCATTATTCTTTTTTCTCTCGGTGTCATGCCATCATGCTTTTAATGATATTTCATCCAACATGAAAGGGTTCTATAATCTAGGGATCAATGTAACTTGCCACATTACTTTTTGTGGAACACAAGATGGTGTTCTGTCATCTTTTGGATTCCATCGGGAGGTTCCACATTTGATACAATAATTTCTTTTAGCAGTTTCCTCCCAAAAAAAGCTATAATCATTTGGGAAAGCATGATTTTTTTGAGAATCCAAGTTCATAAACTAACTTCCAACCCATATAGTGGTTTGAGGGAATATATGCATCATCTGGAAGTAAGTCCTTCAAGAAGGTAATAATGTAATCGATTCTAGTATTTGAAATCCCATACATAGTTTTCCCATGAAATAATCGGATTAAAAATTCCAACTTTTTCATTTTACCACAATGCCGATATACTGGAGTTGTCACAACATCATTTAATTTTTTCACCCTATCAACATTATCATTTTCATTGGATGCATCATTTGAGCTTGTATCGAAATATTGTTGCATGGACATCCTTTCCTTCTCATGATGCCAAATAAATGGAAACCGGTCATATATCAAACTCTCAATTCAGTCATATCATTTGGATCATCAAAATTTTGAGATTATATTTTCTCTCCATTTTTTTACCACACACAATAGTTTGTTTCGAAACCATATTTGGTTATATGATAGCTAACTGCTTCATAACTCAACCAAGGTCTTCCGACACAATTAGAACATGGGCAGTGTATGAGACCACTATCTGAAGTGTTGTCAAATGAAAATTCTAAAAATCTGTTCAAATTATATTTAAAATCGGTTGAAATCTGATCATTTTTGTACATCCAACTTCTATCCATTCTGTAAAAAAATTGTAATAAGTCATTTCAAAACAATTCAATAATATTGAAGTTCAATCAAAAAAATATTTAGGTAAATGACAATTTTTTACTTTATATAAAAGAATAACTGACACATTACTCTATATGATAATCATATTAAGAAACAGAACAAAATACAGTGTATATATGAAAATAAGATACAGATTTTCTAACACCTATATTCAAAGATTTGCCCAGTAAGATATTGGAAGTGGATCAACGAATACATAATCCATAAGGGTCGTGATGGGAGTACATGAGTTTTATTCTTTAACTACTTCAGGGAGATCAGGAAGAGGAGTTGGATGAGGATCACATCAAAGTAGTTATGGCCTCATCAAGTTTCACCTTAACCATGGATTAAAGGGTCCTAGGTTTGGGGTCATAGATCATAGGTTGGTAGGGTGTATTCATCGAATCATGTACCAATTGATTTTGGATAGGGACCATCAATAGTTATAGGTATATATTTGATTAGAAACACCTATAAAAATAATATCCAGGAACTATGACATCCCAAACCAGGATGCCACACACACACTTTTCAAGCGTGCCAAATACCTAAAAAACACATATTCAGTTTTTCCGTGCAAACCACGAGTTTGAATGACGTTTTGTATCCTTGTACACCTCACGAATAATAATTAGGGTGTTTTGTGATTTAAAGTCATTCTGTTGTCTTTCGGCATGCATTTGACCATTAAACACATGTTTTTCCATTTACGACACACGGAGTACATTTTCAGCCACTACGGTCACACGACACCTCTGATTGGAGTGTCGTCTGGATGACCATTTCACAGTTCACCCAACCTTTGTTGTCATCTAATTTCATTGCATTACGAGGTCATTCAGCCAGTTTTGATCACCCCACGCATGCTTTTCAAGCGCGCCAAACACCTAAAAAAGACATATTTTGTCGTTCCGTGCAAACCGCACATCCAAATGAAGGTCCATCTCCTCATACACCTCAAAAATAAAAAATAGTGTGTTTTAGTGTGATTGAAAGGCATTCCTATGTCGTTCGGCATGCATTTGATAGTTAAACGCATGTTTTGGCCATTTACGACATGCAGAGTGCGTTTTTGTCCATCGCCGTCACACGACACCTCTGATTAACGTGTTGTCTGACTGAAAATTTCACACATAAACCAACCTTTGTTTTCGTCATATTTCAAGGAATTTCGATGTCGTTCGGCCAGTTTTGACCACCCCATGCACACTTTTCAAGTGCGCCAAACACCTAAAAAACACAAATTCAGTCCTGCCATGCAATCTGCGCGTCTCAATGATGTTTTGTATCCTCATACACCTCATGAATAATAATTAGGGTGTTTTTGTGTGATATCAAGTCATTAAGATATCGTTCGGTAGGAATTTGACTGTTAAATGCATGTTTTGGCCATTTATGACATGCAATGTGCATTTTCGGCCACTGTGGTCATACGACACCTCCAATTGATGTGCGGTCTGGCCGACCATTTCACAGTTCACCCACCCTTTGTTGTTGTCTGATTTCATAGAATTTTGAGGTAATTCGTCATGCATTTGACAGTTAAATGCATGTTTCGGCCATTTACGACATGCGAAGTGCATTTTCAGCCACCGTGGTCACACGACACCTTCGATTGATGTGTCGTATAGCCGACCATTTCACAATTCACCCACCCTTTTTTGTATTCTGATTTCATGGCATTCCAAGGTCGTTCGACCAGTTTTGACCACCCCACACATGCTTTTCAAGCACGCCAAACACCTAAAAAACACATATTCAGCTGTTCCGCGCAAACCACGTGTTCGAATGATGTGTCGTTCCTTGTACACCTTATGAATGACCCATGGATCATTGTGTTAAAGTATCAAGACAACATGAATATTTTTGGTCAGTTTTTTGTATGCCAAATGGATTAAAACAGTCACATGAAAGACCTAGTCTCACATTATGCATGTCGGCTGCAAATTCAGGATATTGACTGTAGAGACCCAAAGCTTGACGTACATTGACATTACATTACATTTTTGGAATACTTAGTACATAACAAAAACACACACACAAGGATCGTAATAGTTTAGTGTCTTTGGAAACTCAGAATATAATCTTCTAATCATGTTGAAAGATCTTCAACATCTCCCATAAAGATCTTCCTTTTTTTTATACCTAAAACCTTTCTTTATATCTTGGAGAAAATAAAACATAAAAGGGTGAATCGAAATAATTAGATGACATACATATAAATTTACATAAATCCAGTATCATTATTATGTCATATATTTCATTAGTACTTATTATATATACTTTATAATCATTCATGAATGGTTAATCATTGAGAATGAATCTCATCGCGTCGTGGAGACGGTAGTCCGTACGTATGCATGAGCGATGATATCGCTCCCATGGTCGTGAAATTTTTTTGAAGTGTATGTAGACTATTTCAGTATCAATATCACTTTATAATAATCATATATAGTTACTCATTACACCATTATACCCATCCTATTAAGGTGGTTGTGGAAAATAGATTACACCACGGCGTGGAGACGGTATTCCGTACGTACGCACGCACGATGATTTCATTTTTCCGTAGGATGGATAGAATGTGAATTAGGGTTGTTTCATATTTATAATAACATATCAGTATTTAAGTAATACTGATGTTATTACTTTTTCATGAAACAACTAAAGAAGAAGAAGTTGAAGAAGAAAGAAATTGAAAAGATCGGTAATGGATATTACCTCTTCTTTGAAACGCCTCTTTGAATCCTCCACTTAGGGAACTAAGATTGGTCTGGGAAGAAGACCAGGACCTCTAGGATTATTCTAGCTAAGTGGAGAAGGGATTTTGGTAGGGGTTTTCCAAGCTTGAGTGCTCAAATTGGTGTGAGGAGGAGGGGGAGGATGTGTCCTTTTATAAGGGAGGAGAGGGGCACCTTAAGAATATCTCAAAATATTATTTTATATTAAAGTAAAAATCGGTTTATTATGGTTCAAAAGGGTCTTATTTCAAAGATAAAGTGTGTATGGGTAGAAATACTATCAACAAATAGGATTTAGACAACTTTAGGTTATTATGTTAAACTTATCAATTAGATTTAACTCTAAGTTAAATATTTTAACTTTTATCGTGTCTTTTTGTATTCTTACACTATATGGTTAATACACTTACTATAACATGTCAAACGAACCCCAAATTGTTTATTATTAATATATATATCCTTATCTAAGTAATTTGGCCGAACCTTAGATTTTTAGGAATAAAATAAAAATTAATAATATAATATTTGTTTTAAAAACTATTTTGTGTCAATTTTGACACTATTTGATATATGATTTTTGTGAAAGTCATAACAGAATTTTATGTTCGAAAAAAGTTGATTAAATAAACACTAATATATCATAGTAAACTATAAAATTAGTGGAATTCATAAAAAGTCTCAAATTACATTTATTTTGGTGTTTATAACATCAATTACGTCAATATTTCATTAATAAGATAATTACTGCATCATCATTGTGTCATAAATAAATTAAGTTATTTAATGTCTAAAATTTACAAATAAAATAACATTATGTAGGAAATCCTTTTAGCTTTCTAATGAATATTTATAGTCGAATTTATCTTATGTATAACCACATATTAAAAATGATTTATTTTTTAAACTTTGATTTTAACTATTTTAACTATTCATTAAATAAAATAATATTAAATGTCATAATCTAATCCAAGTGGATCTAAATGGTCATATTATATTCATAAGGTTGTTTTTGGTAAAATTACACTTATCCAATAGAATTAGGACATGTGTTAGGGTAATAGTAATATCATATTTACCCTTAGTTAACCTATTTACTATTAACCACGGTAAAAAAAGTAAACAGTTACTATTCACCAAAAAATTATTTTTATCTCATTGAACCACATTTTACTTACTGATATCAACCGTGTCTGTCGGATTTTCGAAATTCCATTCACAGAAGCGGTAAAATTAAGTTTTATGCAAAATTCAGTTTTTAACCTACCACTTAGTGGTTTCACTATTCATCAAAAATTGAAGTTTTTCAGAAATATGCCAAAATTTCACCCTTAGCTATAATTGATATTCCGAATTCAAAAATGATTTCTATTTTAAAAAATTCCCAACATACAAGTTGCATTAATTAATTTTATAATTAATTTCCGTTGTCACAACAAATAGCGTGTTTTTAAGAGATAATAACTATCAAAAGATGAACACTTGTTTACGTCTAGTGTAAATGTGAAATTACATCCAATGACCAACATTGTATTGAATTGTAAAAATATATTCTAAATATACTTTAAAACCACTCAAATTAATAATTTATCACTATTAATTATTTTTCTTAAAAAAGTTGTTTTTAATTAAAATTTAGTAATTTTCACTATTCATCAGAAAATTAAAGTTATCCGAAAAGTACCAAAATTTCACCCAAAGCTAATTTCGATATTACGAATCCAAAAATAAAGTACATTTTGAAAAAAATAAAATTTACAAAATTTCAAAAAGTTGTTATTACTATTCATAACAACTAGTTTTAATAATATTTTAATAGCATATCGTTGTTTAGCGAAACTTGGTGTTGCGTACAACAAACGCTATCGTGGAAGGTTGCGATTGCGTGTAATTCAAGCCAGGTCAGAGATGTGTGTTGTGAAAGCTCCTTTTGGTGTAGCGTATAACAAAAGACATTAATGAAATAAAAAAAATATTTTTCATAAAATCTCGGGGTGTTACATTCTACCCCCCTTAAAATGAATTTCGCCCTCGAAATTCGTCGGGGTTATAAATGGTTTACAATTCGAAAGTTTCTTTAATCGAAACCCACATCATAAAAAGGAATACCAAAACCAATTTTTAAAAAACAAAATTATGAAACGTAACGGTTACCCAAATAAACTAATCACCGGGTTTCCACATAGGTGAAAATATTGATATGGAAGAGAAATCTAACCATCATGTTCTGATGGAGAGTGGTAGAGAACATGGCTATGGAAAAGCTAGAAATCACAAAGCCATAAATTTGTGACGATCTAAGGTACCATCGGATTAATCAAATATAAGAGCACTAGGACAACATTTTTGGTTTTCAAGATCGTTTCCCTAAAGTTGATGATTTTGAATTAGAATAAATACTTACTTTATTTTGGTATAATCTCATTGTTGTTCATGCCTTGAACAATTTCCACTTCATCTCTTAAATAAATGGAGTTGAATGTGTTATTCGTGAAGTGTTAGCAGATCATGTGATAAAATGACAGGTCATTCCATCTTTCTTAAACAAATGGTTAGCAAAAGTTATATACATAAGTCGATATATAGTGAGATTAATCATATATGGTTTCTAAAATGGACTTTATACTTCATATATCATACTGGTTAATATAATAAAACTAGTTTCTACTAAACAGGGACTTCCTGTAGGCCAGTGGTAGGGGATAAAGTCCAGTCGCACTTCGGTTGTGGGTTTGATTCCCACATCCTTGTCCGACGCGATGGGATGTTGCCCGTCCTGCAGGTTGTCCTTTTTCTAAAACTACATTACTATAACATCCCATCAATAATATCAAAAATCTTCTATCCTTAAACAGTACTAACTTATGTCCAACATAATCCATTCTAATCTTTAGGCTTATCCATAATACTGCAGTCCACTCTCATAATATAGTGAAAACTATTACCAGATATTTAATACTGTCGTTGATCCCCATATATCATAAGATATGTCTTGTTGGTCACATTCCGATCATTCAAAGGCCTTAATCACGTATTCTCTTGAATACCCATTGAACCTTAGTGAAAACATGAATGCAGTTAAAAGTTAACTCTTTCCACATACCAAAATCCAAAAATTCTATATACTCAAACCATGATATAACCTTCTCCTTATATCAGTCATGAGCTCATGAATACAGTCAAATACCTCATTATCTTATTATTCCTTCATTATGCGCATATCATCTACTTTCCAAAAAATATCTGAATAACATTTCATGGTTACTAGTACCATTAATCAAACACTTTAAAAACATAGGAAAAACAATAGTGTAAAAATCCTTAGATGTCTCTTTATTCCATAGTAACATGAGATTACTTATACAACATTACACTTGATAAACATGTAATCATTCCACTACCTTCTTAAACCATTGACCGTGCTTCAACAATTCTTTCATCTCACATATCATTTGTAGTCTCTTCATCATCACAAACATAAATACTTCCCATATGACCATACTTATTCTCTTCATGAGACTTTCCCTTAGAGAATTGGTTTGCATAATTCCCGTACATTCCACATTTAAAACATTTAACCATTGTTGATGTCATAGCAATACCATTATCCTCATCCATGGTGTTAACTGAACGTTTTCCTTTTCACTTACATGCTTTGTGTCCTTCTTTTCCACACCCAAATCATCTTCCAGTTCCTTTGAAACATTCTCCTTGATGCCTCTTCCCACATGATTTACATAGGGGAAATTGAACTTTCTTTCCTCTATGATCATCATGAAACTCCATATTTCTCTTATTAGCCGAGTCAGGAAACTTACCAAATTTTACTTTATTGATCATATTATGAGATTGATGATTTGTCATAATAATGATGTTTGGAATTCCAAATCCCATTTCATTATGAATAATATCATTCCATTGTCCATCATATTCTCCATTATCGTGAATCATCTTGTTTCCAGCCATTTTCTAAAACCCAAAAAAAATAGTGTGAGAGGCAGAAATCATGCTAGGGAAAACAACATATTAAAAGGGGGTGTACCCTTAATATCTAACATCTTAGGTTAAATTCAAAGATCATTATCACAATTCTAGTACTATAACCTATACGTATACTTAACCTTAGAGACATCCCTAGACGTACCTTAGAAATATCTCTAAGAATCTCACTAAAGTTCTTGCATTCTAGTTTCCAAAGGTTGACTAAACTTTTCCTCTGATACCAACTGTAGAGACCCGAAGCTTTACGTACATTGACATTACATTACATTTGCGGAATACTTGGTACATAACAAAAACACACACACAAGGATCATAATAGTTTAGTGTCTTTGGAAACTCAGAATATAATCTTCTAATCCTGTTGAAAGATCATCAACATCTCCCATAAAGATCTTCCTTTTTTTTATACCTAAAACCTTTCTTTATATCCTGGTGAAAAGAAAACAAAAAAGGGTGAGCTCAAATGCTCAGTAAGGGTAAACAAAAGAAATATCAATCACATCGTAAGAACATAACATTTTGAAAATATTATCCTGAAAAAGAGAGCATAATTTCGTAACATGGGATAAATCATGGCAGTGAAATGTAATCACAATAATCATAACATAAAACATGAAACATTGTGGCATACACACATAATCATATAGAATCATTTCTTGTTAGTCAAGACTCATTTCCAAGACTATCTTAGTGGACAAAGTCCCTTTCTGAACCGAGTCACCCTCGTTTCTGTCCTGTTTCACTGAACCGGTATAACCTACCGTTCCAGCCATGTCTATCTCATGATATATAAATTCATTACCCAATGAATTGGAGGTAGATATAGGTCCCACCCATCTCATAATGATACCATTCTTATGTGTGCCACAAAATCATAAATCATACATCATTTCATAACCCATGTAATACAACTGGGAATCTTAAACATCATGACATCATAAAACAATTCATATAAGATAAAGGAATTCATAAAAATAATTCCATCACAACATAATAAAATCAATTTAATAATAGGGATAAAAACAGAACCCTTTATTATCTTAGATGGAAAATAATTTTGATAAAACACTTGAACTCCATTCTTGAGGAAAATATCCTTTCTTATTCAAAAATATTTTTCCTTTCATAACATGTCATAAAATTTTAAACTAAAAGAAGTTGATTAAAAATAAACTTGAAAACATGTAAAGTAAGATTCTTGTAAATAATTTTTTTAAAATCCATTCATGCCGTATAGGTTAAAAAAACATTCTTCTCGTACTTTTTTCAGAAAAGTCAAAAAGTATCTCCTACGAAAAACGACAAAAGATTACTTTCATATCATTTACTAAAAACTCACAGAAGGGTAAAATTGGATTTAATCAATTGTAGGTGGATGGAAATAATAATACATATTTAGGAAACATGGATGTGTATGATAAAATACACCCCAGTAAATACTAAATTATTAACAATCTCGGATAAAAATAAGATTGTGATATTTCCCTTACCTTAGGTCCGACTTGCTTTGTAAGTGTCCGAAACTCCTGTATAATGATTTAAATCATGTTATTGACTTATTCCAGAATCATATTCATTGTTATTATATCATATATGGTCCACTTATGACTTTATTTTACCCGTTCTTTTGTAAATTCATGTTAAAGTAGCGTTTTGGGTAAAATCGTCTCATTTGTCGTTCGTGTTTTTAACTTTTTATTATTAATATGATTACTTGGATCGTGATTAATTATATCCAGAATGTAAAACATGATTTATATATAATATATATTCAGAATATATATATATATATAATATATCGATAAATGGAATGAAATACACCGTTCATGGAGACTGTAGTCCGTACGTACGCATGAACGTTGTTTTCGTTTCCTTATTGAAGTGAATGGAATTAAGTAGATGACATACATATAAATTTACATAAATACAGTATCATTATTATGTCATATATTTCATTAGTACTTATTATATATACTTTATAATCATTCACGAATGGTTAATCATTGAGAATGAATCTCATCGCGTTATGGAGACGGTAGTCTGTACGTATGCACGAGCGATGATATCGTTCCCATGGTCGTGGAATTGTGTTGAAGTGTATGTAGACTATTTCAGTATCAATATCACTTTATAATAATCATATATAGTTACTAATTACACCATTATACCCATCCTATTAAGGTGGTGGTGGAAAATAGATTACACCACGGCGTGGAGACGGTATTCCGTACGTACGCACGCGCGGTGATTTCATTTTTCCGTAGGATGGATAGAAGGTGAATTAGGGTTGTTTCATATTTATAATTACATATCAGTATGTAAGTAATACTAATTTTATTACTTTTTCATTAATCAACTAAATAAGAAGAAGTTGATGAAGAAAGAAATTGAAAAGATCGGTAATGGATATTACCTCTTCTTTGAAACGCCTCTATGAATCCTCCACTTAGGGAACTAAGATTGGTCTTGGAAGAAGACCAGGACCTCTAGGATTATTCTAGGGAAGTGGAGAAGGGATTTTGGTAGGGGTTGGCCGAGCTTGAGTGCTCAAATTGGTGTTAGGAGGAGGGGGAGGAGGTGTCCTTTTATAAGGGAGGAGAGGGGCACCTTTGGAATATCTCAAAATATTATTTTATATTAAAGTCAAAATCGGTTTATAATGGTTCCAAAGGGTCTTATTTCAAAGATAATGTTGGAATGGGTCTAAATACTATCAACCAAAAGGATTTAGACATGTTTAGGTTATTATTTTAACCTTATCAATTAGATTTAACTCTAAGTTAAATAATTTAACTTTTACCGTGTGTTTTTGTATTCTTAAACTAAATGGTTAATACACTTACTATAACATGCCAAACGAACCCCAAATTGTTTATTATTAATATATATATCCTTATCTAAGTCATTTGGAAGAAACTTAGATTTTTAATAATAAAATAACAATTAATAATATAATATTTGATTTAAAAACTATTTTGTGTCAATTTTGACACTATTTGATATATGATTTTTGTGAAAGTCATAACAGAATTATATGTTCGAACCAAGTTGATTAAATCAACAATAATATATCATAGTAACCTAGAAAATTAGTGGAATTCATAAAAAGCCTCAAAGTTCATTTATTTTGGTGTTTATAACATCAATTACGTCAATATTTCATTAATAAGATAATTACTGCATCATCATTGTGTCATAAATAAATTAAATTATTTAATGTCTAAAAATTACAAATAAAATACAATTATGTAGGAAATATTTTTAGATTTCTTATAAATATTTATAGTAGAATTTATCTTATGTATAACCCCATATTAAAAATGATTTATTTATTAAACTTTGATTTTAACTATTTTAACTATTCATTAAATAAAATAATATTAAATGTCATAATCTAATCCAAGTGGACCTAAATGGTCATATTATATTCATAAGGTTGTTTTTGGTCGAATTACACTTAACCAATAGAATTAGGACATGTGTTAGGGTAATAGTAATATCATATTTACCCTTAGTTACCCTATTTACTATTAACTGCGGTAAAAAAAGTAAAAAGTTACTATTCACCGAAAAATTATTTTTATCTCATTGAACCACATTTCACTTAATAATATCAACCGTGTCTATCGGATTTTCGAAATTCCATTCACAGAAGCGGTAAAATTAAGTTTTATGCAAAATTCAGTTTTTAACCTACCACTTAGTGGTTTCACGATTCATAAAAAATTGAAGTTTTTCAGAAAAATGCCAAAATTTCACTCTAAGCTATAATTGATATTCCGAATTCAAAAATGATTTCTATTTTAAAAAATTCCCAACATATAAGTTTCATTAATTAATTTTATAATTAATTTCCGTTGTCACAACAAATAGCGTGTTTTTAAGAGATAATAACTATCAAATGATTAACACTTGTTTATGTCTGGTGTAAATGTGATATTACATCCAATGACCAACATTGTATTGAATTGTAAAAATATATTCTAAATATACTTTAAAACCACTCAAATTAATAATTTATCACTATTAATTATTTTGATTAAAAAAGTTGTTTTTAATTAAAATTTAGTAATTTTCACTATTCATCAGAAAATGAAAGTTATCCGAAAAGTACCAAAATTTCACCCTAAGCTAATTTTGATATTATGAATCCAAAAATAAAGTCCATTTTAAAAAAAATTACAAAATTTCAAAAAGTGGTTATTACTATTCATAACAACTAGTTTTAATAATATTTTAATAGCATATCATTGTTTAGCGAAACTTGGTGTTGCGTACAACACACGCTATCGTGGAAGGTCGTGATTGCGTGTAATTCAAGCCAGGTCAAAGATGTCTTTTGTGAAAGCTCCTTTTGGTGTAGCGTATAACACAAGACATTAATGAAATAAAAAAATATTTTTCATAAAATCTCGGGGTGTTACATTGAGCATCAAATCTCTGGCATGAAAATCCATATGCAGGGTGAACCAAATCATCATTATTCTTTTTTCTCTCGGTGTCATGCCATGATATTTTTAATGATATTTCATCTAACATGAAAATGTTCTGTAATCTATGGATCAATGTAAATTGCCACATTACTTTTTGTGGCACACGAGATGGTGTTCTATCATCTTTTGGATTCCATCGGGAGGTTCCACATTTGATACAATCATTTCTTTTTGTAGTTTCCTCCCAAAATAAGCTGTAATCATTTGGTAAAGCATGATTTTTTTTGCGAATCCAAGTTCATCAACTAACTTCCATCCCATATAGTGGTTTGAGGGAATATATGCATCATCTGGAAGTAATTCCTTCAAGAAGGTAAGGATGTAATCGATTGTAGTATTAGAAATCCCATACATAGTTTTCCCATGAAATAATCGGATTAAAAATTCCATCTTTTTCATTTTACCACATTGCCGATATACTGGAGTCGTCACGACATCCTTTAATTTTATTACCCTATCAACATTATCATTTTCATTGGATGCATCATGTGTGCTTGTGTCGAAATATTGTTTCCTGGATATCCTTTCCTTCTCATGATGCCAAATAAATGGAAACTGATCATATATCAAACTCTCAATTCAGTCCTATCATTTGGATCATCAAAATTTTGAGATTCTATTTTCTCTCCATTGTGATACCACACACAATAGTTTGTTTGGAAACCATATTTGGTTATATGATAGCTAACTGCTTCATAACTCAACCAAGGTCTTCCGACACAATTAGAACATGGGCAGTGTATGCCACCACTATCTAAAGCGTTTTCAAATGAAAAATCTAAAAATCTGTTCAAATTATATTTAAAATCATTTGAAATCCGATCAGTTTTGTACATACAACTTTTATCCATTCTGTAAAAAAATTGCAATAAGTCATTTCAAAAAAATTCAATAATATTGAAGTTCAATCAAAAAATTATTTAGATAAATGAAAATTTTTTACATTATATAAAATTATAACTGACACATTACTCTATATGATAATCATATTAAGAAACAGAACAAAATACAGTGTATATATGAAAATAAGATACAAAATTTATAACACCTATATTCAAGGATTGCCCAGTAAGATATTGGAAGTGGATCAAGGAATACATAATCCATAAGGGTCTTGTTGGGATTACATGAGTTTTATTCTTTAACTACTTCAGGGAAATCAGGAAGAGGAGTTGGATGAGGATCGCATCAAAAGTAGTTATGGCCTCATCAAGTTTCACCTTAACCATGGATTAAAGGGTCCTAGTTTTTGGGCCATAGATCATAGGTTGGTAGGGTGTATTCATCGAATCATGTACCAATTGATTTTGGGTAGGGACCTTCAATAGTTATAGGTATAGATTTGATTAGAAACACCTATAAAATAATATCCGGGAACTGTGACGTCCCAAACCAGGATGCCACTCATTAGTGACCCGAACTCATTGGTATATAAGAGTTTTACCTATGGTTTGCTTAAATTTTTGGTAAAAATGGGTGCAGGACACCCTTTACCAACAGCTCTAGTGAACCATTGGTAAATGGTCTAAATCCCCCCCCCCTTTACCAATGGTTCTAGTAAACCATTGGTAGGGGGAATTAGACCCTTGACCAACGGTTTACTAGAACCATTAGTAAAGGGGGGGGGGGGAATTTAGACCCTTTACCAATGGTTCACTAGAGTTGTTTGTAAAGGGTGTCCTTCACCCATTTTTACCAAAAATTTAAGCAAACCATTGGTAAAACTCTTATATACCAATGGTTTAAGAAAACTGTTGGTATATAAGTGTTGGAAAAAACCCATATTCCAGTAGTGAATAAGGATAATAAAATTTTGTCTTAATAAGTAGTAAAGGGAAATAAAAATGTCACCACCAAATTATGGTTTTGAATAAGAGAACATTGGTACAATTATAGACACATAATTAGAAGAAAACATAAATATTTATAGGGAGTGATTGAGGACATAAATCAAAAAGAAGTTAATAATAAATGAAAATTTGAGGCCTTCAATGAAAGAAATTTATGATGAGTTAAATATCATCAGTTCAACAAAACATAATGTATTATGATAACACATTTTTGGTTTTTATAACCTTTTCCAAATGTTTAATAATTAATTTCTTCATAGATTCCGAGAAAAAGAATACTTGACACATAGAGTTCCACCCTTTAACTAATTTCTACCACAAAATCATCTTTCACATAAAAAGATAATAGAATGGACAAGTATTCAATTTTTCCAAATCATATAAGGTTCCAAAAAACTGAAATTATAATTCATCTGTTAGACCTTTTAAAAAAACTACATTATACAATCCAGGACATCACGTAAGCTAGGGTAGGTGATGCACCCTTGTTACCCTTTGGTTTTGTGTTCATGTCTTGCGGCCTTGATGGATGAAATGTATTATCACCTGACCTCTGGGTTGTCCTTTTTATAATAACACAAAAATAATCATAAGAAATTATTTAACCTTAACAATAGTATCCAATGTCAAACTTAATCCATTCCAATCTTTAAAATTATCCACAATACTTCTGTCCGAACTCACAATCCAAAATTTATAAGGAAGGTCACATAATATTGATGTGAATACTTTCATCGTGTATTATAATAAAATGTGTTATTAAAAATAATTACTAGAAAACCATATTTTAATAGGTATGTACTTTATTATTCCTTCTTTAAAACATAGAATATTGGATATATTCATTAAATCCAAAAATATTGTAATCTCCAACATTGATGGAATAAACTAACCATTAATTAGTTCCAAGGTAGTCTATAATATCCAATATAATTTTTCCATATCAATAATCTCTTATTCCAAAATCAATACCACAGTATGAAGACAACATTAAGGTTTATCATTTCTTTAACCATGTATTTTAAAAAACGTTTAACTTGCTATTTAGTCACTTTTCTTGGTACCACCCAATCTCAGATACATAATGAAATCATACTGCAATACATTCATTATATACTCCATAATTCTTATAAAGAGTACATCATTGATAAAACACTCAAATGGAATAATTCTTTAATAACAAAATAAGAACTCTAGTCATTTATCTTCATCTAGAGTAGTATCATAACTTGATTATTATCCAACAGTATCATTTTTGGGATACTCTAATGATTATGAAATTGATTTATATAGTGTCTCAACTCCTTGAAGATGAAGAATTGTACATTTGAAACCTTTTTATTACCCTTGCAATCAAGTATTTGGTGTCCCTTTTCTCCACAGTTATAACAAACTCTCATTCCCTTCAAGAATTTACCAAGGTGATTCTTTCCATAATTATCCCATATGGGGAAATCCTTTTTTCCCTCCTTCCCTTTATCTATATTTCTCTCTACTATCCTTTTCTTCTCTGGATTCCCATCAAAGCCATAGGACTCCTAGAATTATTTACATATCTTATTAACACATGATACTATTTCTTCATATGATTAGAATACGTGGGAGACTATTTCCCTTATAAATGTTGGATTAATACCAAGAATGAAATGATCCTTCTTACTCTTTGGATCATGCTTGTTGTTGGATTTCTCATTCCTTCAACTGGGCACCATTTCTAAACAATGTTATACACAAGGTTAGTTTATGAATTGCAATTCATAATTCCGAACTTGTAAAATACCTATCATAAATTGAATAGTTTTTGCATATAATCCATATTCATAAAAAATGTTTTATTTGGAGATATATTTACTCATAAATCATTCATAATGGTTTGTAAAAAAATGTTAATTATCCTAAGAACATCCCCCGGGAGTGTCATAACCAAGAGTGCAGCAAAGCCCATTTTCATGTATCAGGATACATCGGGTTAAGCCCGAAACTCCTTGTCAGAGTTTTCACTCACATGTACATCTATTCTTGAGCCGCCTATACCTGCTCGTATCTAGACGAGGATATATTGTTTGTAAAATTCACAAAATATCTACATTATCAAAATTATAGGAAGTTGTTCTTTAATAATCCCCAAATTCTATCTTAGGGTAATGTTTTAAAATCAGAGTTTATCAAAATCTATTTCCAAGGTTATTGCTAAACTTCCTTTGATACCAAGTATAATGCTATATCCCTAGTTACCGAGAGTTTATGGATTATTTTAATACATTTTAATGATTATAAGGAATCATTTCCTAAAGGATCGATCAATTTAGTAGTTTGGGAAAATAGATTACATATATGAACATTACATTAAAATTTCTAAAATAAAACACAACATAAATAATAAATTTAGAATTCCATTATTCCCATATCTTAACCCAACATAACAATCATAATACACTTATTCGCATCATGGATAAAATAAAAAATAATAAAGGGGTGAGCTCAGATGCTCAGAAAGGATAATAATACAACGAAAACTATCATAAATAAGAATAAAAATTCAAGGAAATGTATAAGACTAAAACAAAACCATTTTTAACTTAAAAATCAGCATAATATGGCAAAGATAAATAAAATAATTCCATTTAATTATTCACATGGATATTTTACTAGTTGAATAATCACACGGAATATCAATAGCTAATTTTATAATGATGGAATTCATAATGTGAGACATCATAACCACATAGTCAAGGCCTCATGCAAAAACTACAAATAAAGATTTTATAAATTCCTTGTGACAAGACACTAGTTTGTCTCATGATACCTACCAATGCATCAAGGAGATATAGCGGGCTCCACCCATCACTTACTAAGTCCAATTCATTCCTTATATGAAAAGGTTGAAACATAACATACAAATTCGTATTAAAACTAGCATAAAAAATGTTAATACTTTAAACATAAACCATAAATGGTATAAAAAGAGCACATCAATATTCAAACATATCAAAACTCATTAAATACAATATTAAATATTTTATTATAGTAAATCAGCCTCCATAAAAGAATAATATCTAATAAATTATGTTGACATAGTTGAAAATAATTAATAAAACTCATTGAGACAAATATCTCTTTTTGTGAAATCATTTAAAAGTCACACATTTATAAATTAAGTCATTTAAAATATATTTTTGAATCAAAGTTTTCTATAAAACTTTTAATCTTTAGAAAGGAATTAACATTTTAAAACAATCATGTCCATATAAATAAATCCTTGAAATCATTTTTAAAACATGGAAATTAATTAAAATGATTTAGAAAAATAAACCAGTAAAACATTTAAAATGATGATTTTTATAATGATTTCCTTCCAAAAAACCTTAAAATAGTTATTTTGAAAACATTTTTATGAAACATGTAAATGGATGATAAAATTTCCTCAGTAAATAATTACACATAAACAATCTCGGAAAATAATGAGATTGATGAATTAACCCTTACCTTCTACTTTCCATTGGTTGAGGGTACGTTTAACCTCCTATATAATGACCATAGTATGTTATTAAATCATACCAGAACAATATTTATTTTTATGATATCAAAATTTATTCCTTTATGTATTTATACTACCCATTTAATAATAATTTCTAAGCTAAAATAATATTTTGGGTAATAATCGCTTTCTCTACAGTACATGTTTTAACTTGTTATTATTGATCGTATCACTTATATCATGATTTAATATCTTATAGAATATAAAATATTATTTATTTATCATATATATTCAGAATATAAATTTTTATAATAGATAGATATATTATATGGAAAACTCCATTTATGGAGATGGTAAGCCGTACATATGTATAAATGATGTTTTGATTTTCATATCGTATTGAACAGAAGTAAGTGAATGGGAAATATGTATATATATATATATAGTTGAATTATTATTTCATATAATACATACTTATTAATGATATATATTTTTATAATCATCGTTGAATGGTGAACGTGGAAATGAATCTCATTACGCCGTGGAGACGGTAAGCCGTATGTACGCATGAGTGATGATATCATTCTATTGGTGGTGAAATCATATGTAATTTGATGGTATAATATATATAATGAATAATTAACATGTTATATTTATTATTTATAATAATTATACTCATTATTATACCTATCTAAATAATGAAGTGTTGAATAACAAACTGCACCACGACGTGGAGACGATAAGCTGTACGTACGTATGTATGGTGACTTTGTCATTCATAGGATGGATAGAATAATGAATATGCTGGTAAAATATTTATAATAAAATCTCCGTATGTAGAAGGCACTGGAGTTATTATTTTATTATGGCTAAAATAAAAGAAATAGGAAGTGGAAGAAGAAAAGAACTTTGAAAGAGGTGATGAAGTAATTACCTCTTCTTTGGGTTCTTCCTTTTGATTTGAACAAAAGGGATCATTTGGTAGGATTATGATCATGTTAAGTCCTCTAGATTTAATTAAGGGTATATTATAGGATATTTTAGTTGGGTTTGGCCAAGCCAAATGGTTTTGGAGGTGTGATTTTGAGAGAAGGGGAAGTACCATTTTATAAGAGAGGTGAGGGTCACTTTAGGAAAACCATGAAATATTATTTTATTATAAAATAATTTTCTATTTATAATGGCTAAAAATGGATTTATTTCTAGGATAAGGTGGGTATGAGTATATTTCCTCTCAAATAATATGTTTTATAAAAAATTAGGTCACCATATTAACCATATCCTTCAGATTAAACTCGTAGTTAAATAGTTTAACTTTTACAATGTCTTCTTTTAATTTTTTATTACATGGTTAATAAACTTACTATAAAATGCCAAGAGAACCTCAATTTTTTTATTAATAAAATATATATCATTATATAAGTCATTTGGAATGACATTATATTTTTATGAATATTATATCATTTAATAATATAGTATTTATTTTTAAAAATCATTTATGTCAATTTTGAAACTATTTAGTATTTGGTTTTTGTGAAAGTCCAAAAAACGTGATTAATTTAAAGAAATACATTAAATAATCCCCAAAATTAGATATTAACCTAAAATTTCTTTGGAATGCATCAAAAGTCTCAATTTACATTTATTTTATTTTTATAATATCAATTATTTTAGTCATTTATTAATAATGTAATTACTGCATCAAAATTGTGTCATAAATAAATTTAATTATGTAATGTATAAAAATTATAAATAAAATACCATGATGTAGGAAATATTTTTATATTTATAATTAATATTCATAGTCTAATTTATCTCAAGTATAACCCTATAGTTAAAATGGTTTAGTTATTAAACATTGAATTTAACACTTCTAACTCTTCTTTAAATAAAATAATAATAAATATCTTAATCTAATCCAAGTGGACCAAAATGATCATATTTTATTCTAAAGGTTTATTTTGGTCGAAATACACTTATCTAATATAATTAGGACATGTATTAGGATAAATATAATATCATTTTAACCTTAAATTATGCTATTTACTTTAAATCATGGTAAATAAAATTCAAAATATACTTTTCACCAAAAATTATTTTCATCCTATTGAACCACATTTACTTACTAATTTCAACCATGTATCTTATATTTTTGAAATTAAATTTACAAAAGAAGTAAAATTTTGTTTTTTGCAAATTTTCAGATGTGCCTAGATGGTTGGTAAAAGACGTTAAAAAATTCAATAAAATTTTATACATCTAATTTTATTATAAAATGACTCCAATTAATTAAATTGAACTAATATAGGTATTATGTAACTATTTTTACTTTAAAATAAATTTTAATAGTAATAATTATTATTTAAATAAAACTCAGTTTTAAGAAATAATGCAATGTTATTCATTATTCATCAAAAAATGAATGTTTTTAGAAAAATAAAAAAAATTCACCCTAAGATAATTTTGATATTATGGATCCAAAAATAATGAATATTTTTCCAAATTAAAAACATATGTGTTTCATTAATTAATTTAAAATGAATTCCCATTGTCAAAACCAGAAAGCGAGTTTTTTATGAAGTAAAAACTATCAAAACTTTGACATGTGTTTATATAAAATTTAAATGTGAAATTACATCCAATGACCCAAATTATATTTAATGATAAAAATATAATCAAATTATAATTTAAAACTACTCAAATTCATAATTTATCAAAATAAGTTATTTTGATTAAAAAAGTTGTTTTCAATTAAAATTTAGTATTTTTCACTATTCATCAAAATATGAATGTTATCAGAAAACTACCAAAAATTTATCCAAACTATATTTTTATGTTCCTCTTATATGGAATAATTTAACTTAATTAAATTGAATATATAAAAGTGTCAAATATTGGATTTAAAAAGGGTCGCCCTTAAAAGGCAGTAAAATTACATTTTTTGAAATATACATCTTTTATCTGAATAAAATAAATTTGTTCATATATTATGTCCATGAAACACATAATATGGATTCCAAAATTATATAGAGTATATAAAATCTAAAATGAAGTTAATACTATTCATACCCTATTTTTGAACGACTAGTTTAGTAAGACATGGTGCCCTCGAACTCGATGTTGCGTGTAGCATAAACTATTGAATTAATTTAAAGAGAAAATATACTATCAAATATTTGGGTGTTACATGAACCCCAACATATCACCCCCATATTTCCAATGTATATATCATGAAACCTTATTTCCTCACTATGTTTCCTTTCTGTTTTCTTCATTGGAAGACATACAATGGTCTAAGCACAACAAAATAGGCATGTAGGGTGTGAGCTAATAGGATCAATTGGATCCCACCATGGTGTTTCATAGAATGTCTCTATATAAAAACTATCATATGCACATTTAAAAAAAACATGACATGATAAGAATATGTTTTGTTTTTTAAAAAATATGGTAAACAAGTCCTCTTTATCACAATCCTAAAACTAAATAATGAATATCATATTTAATGAACAATTTCTACATTATATTTCACAAGAATCAAAATGAATATCATGGATAAAATAGTAAATCCATGAAATAAAAAACAATAGAAGCAGCACATGCATCATAACACCAACTAATATGTAACAACCCATTACCGAACAACCACTGAACATTTATAAACGGGTCGGGTGTTAATACCTTAGGTGCACCTCCCTAAATGACAAAGGATACCGAATAGTAGCGAGGGTCTTATATGTATAGTGGGGAGGCTATACCCTCTCAAAGGATGATAATGGTATCGGTCCGAGTGTAAAAATAAAGATGCAGTGGAATAAACAACTCAGAAAACTCAAACTAGACCCGCAAAGAGGAAGCACATTCAATATCGATAAACAACAGAAGCAAAAATATAAACAACAACAGTGAAAAGTAAACACAAAAACATGCTGACCACTTGTAACTACTAATAAACAATAAACATACATCCAAGCAAGGTCAAACATTTCCACATATAAAGGCACCAATGGATAATCAACCGTAGCCATAAAACAAGTAAGCATGCTGACACAGGAAATAAAGAAAAACAATGTAAACTCCAGCTAGCCAGGAACTCAAGGTCCATACCATCTCTATGAAATAGCTAATGCAGTACAACTGCTGATGCTGACCTCTTTCCTTCACATAAATCCATAAAGTCTTCACATGCCCAGAATGGCCCGTGCAGGGTGTGAGACGAATCTCAGTAGGATACCACCCAATAGTGCATACCTAATATATGTTTTTAAGAAGGAATGCATTTATAAGGAAAACAATAAATAGTAAAACGCACACAACCAAACAAAAACTACACTGGTGCTTAGTAGTCACCATGGAGTGTCACTTGCTTTGGCCAACGCTGGAATCTCTGTCATATAACCCGACACCATGTGCCCCTGACACCGCGTGTCTCAAGTACCGAAGACATGAAGATATGCCCAAGAAATAGTAACCCAGAAAAATAGCAATGCCTGCCCTCAAATAAGTAACCCGAGGGACAATGATATTTTCCCTCAAATAAAGTTATCATAGGGACAAAAATATCTACCCTCAAATAAGAGAGAGTCTCTTCCCCCAAACCGATTGTCTCCACACTATCCCCAGAAGGCTCCCCACCTTCTATGTGGCTTCAACGACAAGCACCCCCAACCAATAGTACCTAAACCGCAACTAACAAGGGCCTCTACCCACACGAGTGGTCAGAACCACCTCATCATTGAGTCTCTCTAAGTGAACACTAATCAAATTTCCAAATGAGTGGTAATCTCTAAAATAGTACCCATGCCACAACACCTTTGACACCTCGTGTCCCTATGACCATGTCGTTCAAGTCCGACAGCCTCGCCATCCAAGTAACTCGGGCCATGACCAACGTGACAGTCACCCTGCCTCAAGCCTATGTACGTGATGCCCAATCCCTTGGTTTGAACCACCCAATATAACTCAGGTCAAACCCAACCTGTGATCAGCATCACTCAACAAATATCATATCCATGCTCAAGACAACCCAAAGGGTTCAGGAATATGCAATGACACATATCACATATATAGTCAAATGAAATACTTATATAGGAAAGACAAGATAAATAGTTGAATTACACTAGCCTGGGGTTATCCCATACCAGTACTAAGATCTTTAAAGCCTCTAACAAGACATATCAAGGTTTAATAAACTAAACTCAACAGTTTTAACCAATACTAATCAATTATAACCATTTTGGAATTCCTCATCCAAAATTCCCTAATGAAAAACGACCACTTGACCAACCCCTCTCAAGAAAAACAGGTAATAGGGCATACCTAAGGGCATACCATAGGTCAAATAACATTTAAACATGCAATAGATGGTAAAATAAGGTCACACTCAAAATACCCAAAAATTCGCCAAAGGTCACACCACCCAAAATGTCAAGATAAGAAAAAAAAGTGGTATGCACCACCTACCTCCTACTAATATGATGATACTCCTCCGAAAATAGCCTCCAATTATGTCTAAAACATAGTATATCTATAAAAGAATCAAAATTGCTCAGACCCCTATAACTCATCTTAGCATAGAAATGAAGAATAACGAATTAAGAGGATTCAAGGCCTTACTGAGGGGGTTCTAATGGATCAAACAATGCTTGAATTTGACTTCAAACGAAGGAATAAGATGGAATTGAAATCTTGGCCGGCTATTCGTGTCTCCCAGACAAAACCCACTTCCCCTACCTCAAAAAAAGTCTATTTACCATTTTAACAGAAAAATGAAAATACACTGCATGTACATAAGATTACAAGCCTTGTATCATTTTACTGTTTATAAGACGATTGATATTTCTCTGAGGACTTGCCGACTGACTACACGACATGAACTTATGGTACATGACCCATACCTCTCTACCCAGTTGACATCCTCAACACGCCAATTATATCCCCTTACACAAACCCTCTACATGACGCATCCAAATAGTACACAATGTGTATTTTTTAAAAACATTCTACCAGGACAACATGCCAACACCCCACGTATTGCTTCCACAAGGTCAAGGGTACACTGCATGTCGAGCAACAATATATGCCGTGTATTAGGAAATTCTTACATGGTCATCACACGACATGTACTCGGTGAGCACATGACCGGTACACGCCTAGCCCATACACGGTGTATACTTTAGAGTACATGATGCGTAGTCTGGAAATTTCCAGAACATCATAGATTTTCCTAGTTTTCTTAGAAACAAGTTAAAAATTAAAATAGGGTCAGGATTTTGATATATTCTATAAACCTGGGTTCTAACAATCTCCCAACCATAACATAGCTCATCCCAGAGCTATCAAACGAAACACGGAGATGGCACTGAACATGCCACCCAGATAAATGTAACCCGGACTCTCCCGATCTCAAGGTTCTGGCTAAATTCCACAAGGGGCTCCCGATCATAGGTTTTGCCTAACTCTATCTCAACCCTATAAAAATCTACAAATCACTGGTTTACTAACTTGTTTCCATACACATGGTCCTCTCATGATGAATCATCACCCCTTGCGCCTCATACATTTTCTGGTGTCATTTATGAAACCCAAAAATATACCGCACTACATCGATGACTGCCTCTACGAGGTCCTATATCTCATGGAATCTCAACAAAAAACCTGATGCCATGAATCTCAAGTGACCTGCATCCTCGATGCCCCAAGGCCCAAGGCACCTCAAGTAACCTACATAATTGATGCCCCTAATTACATGAATCTCATACATATATATAAATATATATCACACACCTAATATGGTGCCAATCCCACTAACCAACATCTAGTCAGTCCACACAAATCATGTGCACCTTGTGCACTCAAAATGACCATGCCTCATCAGGCCATGCCAAAAGAAAAAAATAAATCCACAACCACACTAACGGTGTACCTATAACAATCATTGGATCACCATCCTGCTTACCCCAAGAAGCTCCATGATGTACACTAGGCCTAATGTACGACTTCCTGATTCTTGACCTCCCTACGGTGCTGCTCCAGTCACTGGCCACTGACCCCTCAGCTTGCTCCTGCTGTCTCTGTCACGTCCTCCATTTGCAGTTGAAACTTGGCTACCCTCTCCTGGTACCGAACCTAATCCAACTATAGATTCCACCATGTGTCCTAGTACCTTCCTTTCGGCGTTCTGAGAAGGCTTCCTACAGAACCTCTTAAGATTACCAACCTATCCACGTGCCTAACACTCCTTTAGAGGCCTATCGCACTGAGACCGAACATGTATTGGTTGTCCACACTAAATGAAAATGACTGAAAAACCGCTACAAGGTGGTCTAGCTGAGTCTGTACCTTGACTGCCCTACTGGAACTCATCCTGTTCTCCTTTCCTTCTATCTGAACCATCACCTGAAGCTACCATCTGGCCAACCTTGGGCCTATCCTTATGGTTTCCCTCCTCTATTAGGGCCTGATTCCCCACCTCTGAAAAAGAACTCAGCCTAAATATGTTCACATGGATCTGAATTTTGTGTCATAAGACATCCTCGAAGCGCCTCACCCTTGTCGCATCATCACTTACCATACCAGGTGAAAAGAAAGGCAGCTCAGTGAAAGTAGCTACGTAGTCCATGACAGACATGTCTCCCTGGAGGCTCAAGAACTCCCAACCCTCTCTGCTCTCAATGAATCTAGGTAAAAGTTCCCAAATAACCTATCCTTGAAGTCTTTCCTTGATAGTACCTCGTGCCTGTGGGCCTGAACCTGCACATCCCACCAGCGCTTTTCTGGTCCCCGCATCATGTACATCACCATCTTGACCCTCCGCCCTGGAGGCATCTCGAGCTTCTCAATGATAATTTTCATGCTCTATATCCAGTTCTCAACCACTTGTGGACCACCCTCACACATAAAAAGAGGCAGGTTCTGTGACTAAAACTCCCACGTCAAATATTCCAAAGATGGATTTGTACCCTACACACCTCTCTCCATCCCCTATAAGACACTCACCAGGCTAGCTCATTACTGCTCATCGAGACATGGTCCAAACGCTGCCAAACGCTGCTATTGTCCTACCTGCACTTGATCCAGGGCCTGTTCCTGTCCCTGAGCCTGTACCTACGGTTCCTGCACTTCCTGCACCAGATCTTAAACAAGATCCTACTCCTATGGCACTGTACCATCTCTTACCTGACGCTCCATCCGAGTCGACTAAAAGGAACCTGCTGAATACCATTAATGGTCAGAAACCCCATATATATATATAACAACATATAGTCAACATAGATAAGGAAAGCATTAAAGAGGAAGGATAAAACAACTACCCTTACTCTCCACAATCGCAACCCATTCCCATGGCATCCCGACCTCATGGCCTCTTTACCCACCCTCAATATAGCTAAGTATCAAAAGTACCTTAGGTCATGCCCGTCCTGACAACCAACATTTCCTCAAACCGATGACTCAGCCTCCCAATCCTGGTGATCAAAATCACCTCAACCATAGTACCTGCCTGCTCGTACAGAAGCCAGGTCTAAATACCATTCCACATGCAATTCTAAAAATATATAAATCATGTCATAACACATTGCAATAAACAAGAAATTCTTTCAGGAATTTCATCTATTCACATTTCAAAGCATACAAAGCATAGAAATTTCATTTTATTCACATGAAATTATCACATTACAAAGTATACATGCAGTTATGAAATTGAAATACCCTAAAAATGTGCCAATCAAAATCCAAACAAACTACCTTTCAATAACGGGCCAATGTCAAATTTTCCATTACTGCACCAGGTCAAGGGTTACATATCACAATTAATACCATCACACACAAAGTAAGCCAACAAGGTGGAAATCATATAAATGGTAATCTGGGAAAAAATCAAACATAAATTCCCACCAATGGAAACTTGGTCCATCCCTCGTACCTAGGGCTGCAGGCACCCAAGCACAAGCTCGAAACCCAGCTCCAGTAACAACCTATCTCCAGTCTACCATTTCCCAAATACAAAAGCAAGAAGAAACAAATGAAGAGCCTCAATCTCATTAGTAGCCAGCAAAATGCTACCAGTAAATCCCTATCAATAACTCCTCTGATACCACTTGTGACAACCCGGACCCGAATAGAATCCCGAATAGTGCTAAATGGGTCGAGTGTTACTACCTTAGGCACACCTCCCAGAATTCTAAAGGCTTCCGACTAGAAGATAGGGTCTTATAGTTATAGTGGGGAGGCTATACCCTCTCAGAGGATGATAATGGTACTAGTCCGAGTGTAAAAATAAAGATACAACAAAATAAATGACTCAGCAGACTTGAACCAGACCCGCAGAGTGGAAGCACATTCAATATCGATAAACAAAGGAAGCAATAATATAAAAAATAGCAGTGGAAAGTAATCAAAACAGCATGCTAATAACATGTAACTACTACTGAAAAACAAACATACATCCAAGGCAGGTCATACATATACATATGTAAAGGCTCCAATGGATAACCAATGCTGAAAGAGTAAAGAAGTAAAAAAAAGTAATCTCCATCTAGTTAAGACCTAAAGGTCCATACCATCTACATGCAATCGCTAATGCAGTCCAGCTTCTGAAGCTGTCCTATTTCTTGCACATAAATCCATAAAGTCTGCACACGTCCCGAAGGGCCCGTGCAGGGTGTGAGACGAATCTTATTAGGACACCACCAAACGGTGTGTACCTAATATAAGTGTTTAATTAGACATGAATTTATAAGGAAAATAATAAACAATATGATGCACACAACCAAAGAAAAACTATACTGGTGCTCAGCAGCCACCATGGAGTGTCACCTGCTTCAACAAATGCCGAAATATCTATCATGTATCCTGACACCATGTGCCTCCCTGATATCATGTGTCTCATGTACCGACGTCCCGAAGGCACCACCAAGAAATAGTAACCTTGAGGAATAGTGATTACTTTCCACAAATAAGTAACTGGATGGACAACGATGTCTACCCTCAGATAAATTAATCAGAGGGACAATGATGTCTGCCATCAAATAACAATGATCATTTTCCCCAAACCCGATACTCTAAACGCTATCCCCTGAAGGCTCCTCACCTTCCATTTGGATTCCTACAACAAGCACCCCCCAACCAATCGTACATAAATGAAAACTAACGAGGTCCTATACCCACACAAGTGGTTAGAGCCACGTCATCATGGATTCTCTCTATGTGCACAACACTCAATGTTTCGGGTGAGTGGTAATCACCAAAATAGTACCCAAGGCAAAACACATCTGACACCTCATGTCCATGAGACCATACCACTCAAGTCCAACAACCTCTCCATCTAAGTAACCCGAGCCATTCCGAACCTAACAGTCACCCAGCCTCAATCCAACATCCATGATGCCCAATCCCATGGTCAGAACAACCCAATGTAACCCGAGTCAAACCCAACCTGTGATCTGCATTACTCAACAAATATATGATCCACTCCTAACACAACCCAAAGGGTTATAGTATATGCAATGACAAGTATCACATGTATAATCAAATGAAATACTCAAATAGGAATGATAAACTAAAATTTTGAATTTCACTAGATAGGTGTTGTCCCATACCAGCACTAATATCTTTAAATCTTATTACAAGTCATAATATGGTTTAATAAACAAAACACAACAGGTTTGACTAATACAAATCAATTATAACCATTTTGGAATTCCCTGACCAACATGCCCCAATGATAAACAACCACTCACCCAGCCCCACTCAAGAAAAATAGGTAACATGGAATTCTTAAAGGCATCCCATAGGTCAAATAAAAATTAAACATGTAATAAAAGGTAAAACAGAGTGATTCTAAAAATACCGGAAACACGACAAAGGTTGTGCCACCCAAAAGTCCAAGAAAACAAAAAAAAGAAATATGAACCACCTAACTCATAATCATACTATGATACTCCTACAACAATAGCCTACAATTAGGTCTAAAATGCTTTAGATCTACAAAAGAATAAAAACCTCTCAAACCCCTATAAATCATCTTAGAATAGAAATCAAGAAGAACAGATCATGAGGAATCAATGACTTACCTAGGGGGTTCTAATGGATCAAACAGAGTTTGAATCTGACTTCAGATGATGGAACGGGAAGGAATTGAAGTGCCAATCAGAAATTCGTGTCTCCTAGATGAAACCCACTGCCCCCTGCATCAAAATGAATCTACTACCCATTTTAACAAAAAAAAAATATAGGATGTGTACTTAGGAATATAAAACATGTATCATTTTACTGTTCATAACACGACTGATATTTCACCAAGGACTTGTCGACTGACTACATGGTATGCACCTTTGGTACATGACTGATACCTCTCTACCCGGCTGACATCCCTAACATGCCATGTATATCCCCAAAGAAACCCCTCTACATGGCACATACAAATAGAACACGACGTGTACTTGCTAAAAACATTCTACCGGGATAAGAGGCCTAGACGCCATGTATGGCCTCCACACGATCATGGGTACATGGCATGTCATGCAATACTATATACCGTGAAGTAGAAAATTCCTACACAGTCATCACAAAACATGTAATCGGTGAGCACACGGGAGGTACATGCCTAACCCATACACAGAGTGTAATTTAGAGTACACGGCATGTAGTCCAGAAATTTCTAGAACATCCCATATTTTTCCCATTTTCTAAAAAATACGATAAAAATTCAAACAGGTTCGGGATTTTGAACCATTCTAAAAACACATGTTCTTACAAAATACAAACGTTTAGGTAGTATAGAACTCATACCAAAAAATGTATGAATAGTGAACTGTGGTATCGGAAACCAATTATCTACATGACACAACTAAAGAGACAACCTAGAATGTGGAATCCCGTCATAATAGACATACATAGATCAAATAATTCACATTCTAGTATAGGAGTAACACCCCTAGAAAGTGAACCCCCATAATGGACAATGACCACAAGCAGATCCTTCCATACAATACCTAAGGTAACCCATTTTCTTGTCTTAGGAATCATCTCCATGTTTCAAAAATCCTTTCAAAACCATTTTCAAAAATAATTTTCAATGATTTGAAAATACCATGTTACTTTCCATTTATCAAAATCCACCGAAAATCCAATTTTATTAAAAACATCATTTGAACACCCACAAACAATCATGAAAACAACATACTAATTCACTTGTAAAACAATTTATAAAAATGGAACAATAAATATTTTCAAA
The DNA here is from genome assembly GCA_963277665.1 of Viscum album. Lineage (NCBI taxonomy): Eukaryota > Viridiplantae > Streptophyta > Magnoliopsida > Santalales > Viscaceae > Viscum > Viscum album. Next base: position 1,526,701,337 of record OY728163.1, on the reverse strand, counting down.
CATGTGGAAGATAAATAACCACCTACCCTGAAACTTGTGTCGCAAATTCTTATAATAGGATCCAAGAAAAACAAAAACCCAACAACGCAAACAGAGGCCTTAGAATCGAATTCAAATCTTAAGATATGTCTAATTTAGAAAGAAGATAGTCCACATAAAGAAGGAAACCCACAAACCTCATGAATGAATGCCTGAAACTCCCAGACCAAAAATGTAGTGGCCTCAAGAATGATATATCCGAATAGATATTAATGGAAGAAAAAAAGAGACACCAATTTAGATCCATAGATCTGATGAAAGAACCTAAGATTGATACCGCAGTCAATGGAAATGATGATGTGTAATGGTCGTTTACACAGAAAGATGCACCACAACTGTAATGAAGATCAAACACTGAATAGATCTATTTATAAGGATAATATTCTCCTAAAATTACATGGTATTTTCCGTGGGTCGAGAGAATTTATGTCTAGAAATGGTCCCAAATAAAAAATCTTGCATGCCTATTTTAAAAAAAAATATGCGGGGAATTACAAATGTTTAACCTAGTTACATGATTTGTAACTACCAAAGCCTTAGATATATAGAAAAACTATTCCCCTCAGATTAAAATCCATCATTTTATTAACTCATGATGTGTAATATCTCTTAACATTGTGTAACATTTTACAACATGAAGCCTTTCACAACTTGCATCCAGCAACTCATACACATTGTGTAAACGACTTACGTGGAATGAAACCCCCCTAAATCCTACAATAAAATCTAGTTAAAGTAATGAATCCAACAAAAATATGACATCATCATTATTAGTATCCACTAAATTCCTTATTGGCTCCATATGTACAATGAAGAAGGAAAACCACGACGATTTTAAGGAAATACCTAAGAGATCTCTAATGGGATGTTGCAGATATTTTCAATTCATTTAAATTGATAATGGTTCCAAAATCTCTAAAATGGTATTCATGATATGAATAACCCATATACTCCATATATATGTATTTATATAAACATATAAATGTTTCAGATAAATAATTACACTGTTCCTGGAGACGGTAGGCCATATGTACACATGTTTGTTTTCCCTTTTCTTGATAAATAAATTGAAATAAAGTTAAATATTAATTATTTATTTTATAATCATTTTTATATCATAAATAATATACATTGATTTTTAATACCCTTATTATTGTCCACAGGAAAATATAATGAAGAACATTTCACATTGCTTCATGGAAGCAGTAATTCACATGTACTCATGAGCGATGTTATCATTTTTCAATAGATTGTATGGTAATAAGGAATATATGATATTATAATTACATATGTATAGATATTTAATTAATAAAATATATCTATAATTTTAATCCATCAATATATATACACATGATAGGTGGTGATGATTAATGAATTACCTCGGTTAGCGTGGTAGAATTCTTCAGAATAGATGATCAACAATTTCATATCTCATTTGATGGAAGATGAGATTGATATATGAAATAAAATTGACATAAAATCATATCATTATATTTTTGAAATATATTTTATAATTATTTAATTATTAAAACTTGACAAAATGTGGTATAAAAAACAAAAAATAGGGCTTATAGAAGACAACTACTATTGAGTAGAAAAACTCCCATTGGATATCCTAATATAGAACACATGGTTAGTATTTTTAGAATACCAAATGATTTTGAACATTAAAAATAATTTTGGGGAGATATTTATTTAGTACATGGATGAGGAAAATGGCTCAAGAGTGGTGAATATGCGAGTGGAGGTGGTTTCATTTTAAAACTGAGGAGTGAAATATTTTTGCATAACCAAAACTATTTAATAAATTGAAGTGATTATCTAGTGATTTGTAACATCTTTGGATTTTAAAATAAAACACTATGTTCAATGTCAAAAAAGATACACAAAATCAAGAAAATAAATCACTAAATATTTTTATTTGGATTTTATATATATCACCTAGTTATTGGAATGGTACTAATGAGTGAAATTAAGTAAAATATTAAAATATAGTTTATACATGTTTCTAAAATGAATTAATTGGTTACCAATTCCATATAAATGAAAATATAATGCAATTTAGTATAAAGGATGTGTTTTTTTATCAAAAACTATGTTTATGCATATGATGGAATTTAATATCAACAAAATAAAGTAATAACTGTATGTTAATTTTCATAATGAAATTTATATGTTATATATTCAGCGAATTAGACTAATTTAGTTTATTATTTTTATGGGATTATGATAGGAATATATCTAATTATAAGGATAAAAGGATATTTTTTTTCTGAATGTAGTTTTACCGCCTTTTGATAGTGTGTTTGGTTTAAAATAGACTAATGTAACTTTTATAAATTTAATTTGAAATAGTAAACATAATTTTAGAAATGATAATGTAAAAATTATCTTATAGTGAATTTTTTGTATTTTTCTGAGATGTTTCATTTTTTATGATGAATGAAAATACATAATTTGAATAGAAAGTTCACTTTTCATCTAAATAATTTATAAGGTTATATTATATTTTTAAATATTTTTAATGTAAAATTTGATGAACTATATATCTAAAAATACAATACAGGTAATTAGAATCTTTTTTAGTTAAAATTTTGATATAAAATCTCAGTAAATTTTTGAAACTCCTGACATTGAAAACACGCTTTCTCATCCCATCTATGAGATTATTTTAAACATAATTTTTTCCAATTTAATGAATTGAATTTGGTTAAATGAATTCCATAAATGTAATCATATGTTCAAAATATGTTTTTTGTTATGTTCATTTTCATTCATAAACAAACTACAATGGTAAAAAGATATTTTCCACCGTATAGTTTAACTAATGAAACATGATAATGTTAAAAGGTAAAATCATAAAATAACCAAAATACCACATGTTTTAATGGGTGATTGATGTGTTTCTAAACCATAACTAAACAATACAACATTAATTTTCAACTGTAATTTGTTTTAAATTATTGTAAATCAATGTGGTTGGATTTAAATATAAAATAATCATTCATTAATTACAAAAACCCACCACTCCTCAAGTAAAATTACCACTCGCCACCATTAATGTTATCCTAATAAGACATAATGATCTTAAAATATCTAACAATACCTATCATCCGTAGTCTATAAATGTCTTTGTTGTTTTGGTCTCACCAAGATACCAAATACAAGGTTCTTAGGGGGTCCATCCATGAGTTTGTATTCAATAGAATGTTTAAGTATGCAAATTGAAACGAAAGTAAGAGTTTAGGTTTTCATGTCTCACCTTTAACTCTATGATTTACATGATGTATTCACTAATTATTTAATTTTTTTGGTTTATATATGCTTCCCATAGATATATAATATATTTAGTCTCTTCATTTTCATGGTATTAAATGTATCATTTGAAAATTATTACATTTATGGTGTATATGATTCGACTAATTACAATTTGTAAGGGAATTTTTCACCCAATTTTCATTACTTGGGTTAAACATCTACATCATGATTATTTCGTTCAAAACATATGTGTGAAATGTTTTTTGAATATCTTATTTTGTATTTCAACATGATTTTAGTGGATTTATAGTGGATACCCATATTAGGATTATTTTATTAATGATCAATTGCATGATATTATAATTATTTGGGACTCATTAATAGAATGTTCTCATTTTATATTTATTAATGATTTATTTTATAAATGGTTTTTATACCTTTAAATTCATTAAAATTAATTTGTGAATGAATTTATTTGTACATGAATTTATTTTTAAAAATAACATTTTCAAATTTTTGTCAAATACTTTTTTTAAAAAGATCATTTCAAGATTCATGGTAATGTTACTTCTTTTATAAAAACAACTTTTAATTTAAATTTTTAATAAAGTCAAAATGAAAACTTTTTATTACATATACAGCATGATAAAAGTTTCTATTTTCATGTCTCTTTGTTATTCTGAAGGATAACTTACAAGGTTTTTTTCCTACTTTCAATGAAAATATTTCCTGTTGTATGTGTATAGTTTTTATAAATAATTAATTCGAAATTGAAAGGTTTATTTTCTTGAATAAATGTTTTTGTGATGCAATTTCTCATGAATTATATTTATGTTATAGTTCATTAGTATTGTTTATATTTATAGGTGGTTATGTGAAAAACCAATTATGGGTGGTTATTTGATAAACCAAGGATATATGGAAACATGATAATCCAATAATGGCCAATTCCATGATAAACCAATGATGGGAGGTTAATTTATAACCTCAGCTGCATTCAGTACTCTATAAATGGATGTTAAACATATTGGTTATTCTAATTAATTTAATCATTGAGCCCCATTATAGACTCACATGTGATATATATGCAACTTATATAAAGGGTTGATCCTAATTATAGCTCACAGGTGATCTAGATATAGCTTATATGAACGGTGATCCCCATTATAGACCTATAATACAATGGGAAGTGATTATTATTGAATATAGAAATATGGTTATTATATTTAAAAGAGTTTTGAAATTGTTTTATTAATGTCACTCTATCATTTCTAATAAGGGTTTTATTTTAATTTCACTAGGTTTTAATGATTTTATTTCTTCTAAAAGTTTTTTTTGTTTTATGATAAAACAAATTATTTCAAGAGCTCAATGAACATTGAAAATAATGTATATATTTCATGGGTTTTCATGTTTTTCACAAGACTCTTGGTTTTATTTTTTTAATACCATAGAATTTTATATTAAAACAATATTTTTAATTGATTTTTACCTAATAAAAAATGAATATGGATGAAGATGATGAAAAGTTGAATTTTCTTAAGATATGTCATGAAAATAAAATATGTTTTTCCATAGGGTTTCCATTTGTAAAAAAATGGTTACTGAGATTAAGTGTCCACTTGTAATGTATGAGTTTACAATGTAATACCTTGTCATAGTCCTATAAAAATCTAAACCTAACTGATATTTGGGAAAAGAACATTATTTCTAGCTTTAAAAAAACTAGAATTTGTAATTTTTTTGTCTGAGTCCTTACTGTTGGTATAATGCTAGGATTTAAACAAAATTGGATATTTTTATGTTTTATATTATAATAATAAAAAGAGTAATGGATACCATCATGGTTTTATAATTTTAATGATGATAATAAGTTCAATGTCTTAAAAACCAGTTTTGAGGCTTTATGTTATAAAATTATATGGTGATTAAATATATTTTTGGATACAATAATTTTTGAGGTAATTATGAGATTTGACATATTAGGATGAAAAATAAAAGGAATGTGATAACCATTGTGGTTAAAATATATTATGGGTTTTATGATATTTATCACAATTATGAGGATTTTATAGTGATTATAATAATTTTTTTGTATAAAAATGACAGTCGTCTTGATGGATATAAAACTCATCATGTCTGGAAAGGCAGAAATAATTAACCCCACAACCGAAGGGTAACAAAGTTTGATCAACTACCACTGGATTATGCAATGTAATTTTCAGTAAAAAATTGTTTCACATTATTTAAGATATATTATTGATGAATGTTATGATAATTTTTGGGAAAATTTTTCTATAAAATCATGATAATGGAATTGATTTGGCGTTATGGGATTAATGTTATTTTGAAAGATGTTACATTATTTTGGGAGACAAATGGTAATTTTTTTGGAAACACAATATGACCAACTCCTTCTGTTATTTTTGTTCCAATAATATTTTAGTATATTTTATCTAAATTTTAAGGATAAATATTTTCCAAATGATTTAGGCTGATCAACTGGTATTACTATTTATATTTATGGATTATAGTTGTTTTTCATTCTATAAAAGTTTATTATTTTTAGAGAATTATTATATATTGTTCATAAAATTATTTAATTGGTTAATATTTAAAGATATAGAGAATATATAGTTATAAATTTATGGATTTTGTGATCCATAGGAGTTGATTATGATGCATCATGTATGAAAATTCATCTTGAATGTTATTCGATTGGAAAAAAATGACATTGTGGTGAAGATTGATAAAATGATGAAATTATCCATTTTAATTATGCATGATTAATAAATTTCATTGTATATGTATTAAAAAAATTCCCACATTTTAGAAAAATTATTTTGGAAAAAAATTACAATATTTAGTTTTCTTACAATGAAATCAATGACCTTATAACCCATCATAGTTTAATGGTTTTGTGGCGGTAAAAAATATCAGGAACATGTTTTACACCACTCTATAACTATCCCTAAAAATTATTTATTGCGTATATGTCCATGTTTTTTACATGGATATTTAATATTTTTTATCTCGGGTTAAAATCATACTATTCATTTTTTATTTTCAGAATGAAGTTTTAATGATCCCTTTTACAATGCGGGTTTTCCAAAAATGTATTTTGAAATGTCAAAACAGAAGTATTTAGATATGGAGATCAAAATTTGATAACATAATATTCTGATGTGGGGGGGGGGGGGGTGGCGGGGGGTAGAATGTAACATCGTGATATATAAAAATGTTACAACATATTCAATTTTATACACATTACCCCATCTCTAGCTTAAAAAATGTCTATGTACAATTACATAAATGTAATAGTTATCACTGAGACTTTGAAAAGTTGGGAATAAATAGTATTAAATAAATTACAAAAATATAGTTTATACATATTTATAAAATGAATTCATTTTTCAAAAATTAATTAGAAATGAAAAAAGAAAAAATTGAATTTAAATATCGTGTTTTATATAAAAATCTATTTTTATTCCCATATTAGAATTTTATCTTAATAAATTGAATTTATCACTATTATTCAATTATAATAAAATAATTTATCTTCTATTTATTATATATATTTTTAATATTTGACCAATATATTTGATATGATTTATATAAGAATAAATCCATTACTAAGAATAAAAATGTCTATTTTTTCAAAAGGCTGTTTTCGGCATTGGATAGGGCACTTGGGTTAGATCTAAATTATGAAACATTATTGAATTAAATTTTAAAAAATTAAATTCATTTTTAAAATAGGTACTTCAAAATTATATTTGAAATAATTTTTTTAATTTTCTATGATGTTTATTTTTTTGATGAATAATTAAAATATTCATTTTTAATTGAAACCATCATTTCATCTAAATAATTTATAAGGATATATTATATTTTTATTTTTTAATAAAATATTATATTATTTATAAATCTATTAATCCAATTTAACTCATTTTGAAGTTCATAATTTTGAATTTAATTATAAAAACTCACTATCCTTTTTATCATTTTCACATTAAAAACCTGCTTTCTCATCTCTTCTACAAGATTAATTTTAAATATCTTTTTTTAAAATTCAATTACTTGAATTTTGAAAAAAGGATTATTTTTTTGGAATATAAATTTAAAATTATTTTCATAAGTCTTTTTATTTTTTTTCATAAAATTATAATATGTTAAAATACACATGTTAAAATTCATAGGTAAATGCATAAAATAACGAAATAGATTAACATTCACAGATAAAAGCATAAAATATCTAAAAAACGTAACATGGGTGTTTGATGCATTGACCAAGCATATCCAACCTTCAAAAAAAATAATTATCAATATAATTCATTGAAATTAATTCCACTTCAATGTGGTTTTATTTAAATATAAATTATCCATTATTCAATCCCTTATAACCACCCATCCTCATGTTTAAATAGCATTTCTAACCATCCCCTTTCTCCTAAAAAGTAATAAAGATATTAAAATATTTACCAATCACTCTCCTCATCAATATTCCCACATCAAATTGATTATAATCACACCCAAATACCAAATAAAAGGTCCTCAATTGGTCTTTCAATGAGGATATATTAAAGAGTAGATTAATGCATGCAAAAATAATCTGAAGAAAGAGGTTAGGGTTTCTAATCTATGTTTTATAACTGTGAGATATATGACTCAATCCACACTTATTTGTTTTATGTAGTGTATATATAATTACATTTGATATATTAAATAATTATTCTCCTTATCTTCTTTGAATTCAATGTTTAATTGGATAATTATTACTTTAATGGTTTATACAAGTAGACTGAATATAAAGTTCAAGGGATTTCTAGACCAGATTTCCATTTTTTTGGTAAATAATATAATTATTTATTTATTAGTTATATATTTATATTTGAAATATATTTTGAATATATTGTTTTTTATTTCCACATATTCTATGTAGATTTAATGTGGATACACATATCTGACTTCTGTGATTAGAGCTCACTTCCATTTTTTGATATTTATAAGGGACACTTCAACTAAATTTCCTCATTTTAATTGTTTTAAGATATTATTTTCTAAATATATCTATTTCATGTCAATGATTCTAAAAAATTTATTATCAGTTAATTTTTGTGGACATGTTTTTTTAGAAATGAACGTTCCATGGATATCGTATATTTTCAAAAAGGGTAATTTTTTAGATTTACAAAAGGGAATTTATTTTAAAAAAATATATGTTACAGATTATTTTTTAAAAAAAATTGAGAAGGATTTTTTTATTACATATACATCATGAAAAAATTTGATGTTTTAGGTCAGTTTAATATTTTAAAGGATACCTGAAAATATTATATGGTTTCTTTCAATGAAAATGTATTCCCTTTTTGGTTTATATTTTTTTAAAATTATTAATTTTAAAATCAAATGTTTAATTTCTTCAATGTTCTTTTTTGGATTCAATATTTCAATTTTTTTGTTTCTATTATAGTTATTGTTATTTTTATATATTGAAGGTTGATTACATGATAAACCAGTGAATTTTGGTTATGTGATAAAACATTGACAGATTATTACATGATAAACCAACGATGGGTGGTTCCATGATAATAAAAATAAGGTTGGTTATTTTATAGCCTCCAATACATTAGGTACACTTGATATAGAAGTTTAACATATTGGTTATTCCATTTAAATATATGGTTTATCCCCATTATATCTCATAGTTGAGGAAGATATAGATTATAATAAGGGTTGATCCCCACTATAGCACACATGTGAGCCTATTATTTCTTATACGAATGGTGATCCCCATTATAGATCAATAATACATTGGATAGTGATAATAATTGAAGTACTCCATATGGTTATTATATATGAAAGGTTTTTAAAAGGAGTTTTGGAATGTGATGATCTATATTTTCTAAAATGGTTTTATTTTCTATGATATGAATTTTAATGATTTTTTAAGCTTTAGTTGTTTGTTTTTTCATGAGATAATGATTTATTTTAAAAGATTAATGAATATTAAGTTAAAGTTAAATATTACATGGGTTTTCAGGCTTTTCACTGGAGTAATGTTTTTCATTATTTATGTTACTTATTATTATTTATATTCTCATCTATAGTTTTTAAATGTCTTTGATAGGGTAAATGATAATTTTTGATGAGGTTGAGGAAAATATGAAAATTATGAAGAAATTTCATTAAAAGAAAGCATGTTTTTAAAGTGGTTCATTTTGTGGAAAATGGATTCAAATTAAAGAGTCCCACTTGTAACGAATTGGTTTACTTTGTAAGAGTTTTTCCTAATTATCTAAAACACTAAAACCAAAAATATATTCAGACAATATAGTTCTCACTATATTTTAAATAAATTGAATATTTATTTTTTACGACCTGGCCAACACACCATATTCCTCCATAATTGATAAAGAATAATGTGCATGGAAAATATTTTCTAGCTACACCAACAAAAAAAATACATTTTAATGATTTATTCCATTAGCTCTAATTTTTATTGAGTTTAACCATTTTGTATTCACTATTGTAAATAGAATCTTTTTATTTACCTCCTTAACTAATCCTTTGGTATTAAAAATAAAATTATTCAAAATAGATAATTTGGACCCAATAATTCTAAAAAAAATTAATTTATTAAATAAATATGTTATTTGTGTTGAAATTTAATTTTAACACATACATCTGTAACACATGAAACCCTATTCTAACACTAACCATGGTAGTTAATGATTTATATTTATATTAATATATATTGATAAAAATTAATTTTAACCTGTTATAAAATGTAAGATATGATAAATATAAATATGAAATTAATTTTATCTAATTTAATTCACATAATTGGTAGAATGGAGTTTAAAATAAAACTGATATGTGTGATGAAAAAGTGGCTTTATAAAGAAAAATATTTCTTAATTCTAAGATGTTTTTACATTATAAATGAACATAATACTGATTATATTTATTTTAATATTTTAATTTTAATACCACTTAAATAAAGTATAACTTTCTAAATGTTAAAAAATAACTGTTTTAAAAATAATAATATTTTTCTATCACGACCCCCTCCCAACAAAGTGTACCCCTCCTAGGCCGGCAATATGAGAAGGGATATCATGACCCCCGATTCACGCCTCCAATAGGCCTCGGGGTGGTGATTAGCACCGAGGGTATAGTAAACACACAAATGGGAGGCATTACCCTATAAGAGGACACATGCAGAAGAGAGAGGTAATATAGACACCAATCAACTCTGAATCAGAACTATAATATTAAAAAAAACCCATATACACATATTAAATGTCCTGCAAAAGTACTACAACTGGATGGGAAAAACTGCAACTACCCAAAAGGAAGTAAAACAGCAGCAATCACAAGCACGAACAGCTCCAACAACCCCAAGCTAGTAGAAACCAGCTTGATCTCCAACCGGATCCAAGTGACCTGAAAAATAGTTTATATATACATAGGGTGATTATAACAGTATACTTAGTAGGATCCTACCTGAATCCTCTTGTGAAAAAGTAAAGAAATCATACTAAAGAACAGTGAACAACAAGTGAAACTAACTCATCACCTAAACATGTATACAAAGTTCCCCACCTCACTATGGCCACTCTCACCATGTAACACATAAAATAATATAGTATATAGTAAAGAATATCAAGGGTACCCTGCTACTACTTCCCCAGTAGTTTTCCACTTTTCCCCAACGACATACGTCCTATGCATCTCTCTCCAAATGCTTACCCACATAAACTTGGGCTAAGCTCCACAATCTGCACCTCGTGCACCACAAAGGCTTTCCCGCAGACACCTTAGCGAATAACCACACCATCCTCACAACCAGAAGCAACCAGGAAAGTTTCCAAGAGCCACAACAACTCACATAATGTGTATCATACATCGGGTACTATACCTCAATCCATTACAGCCCATACACTGAGTAAGGATCCTCAATCCATCGCAGCCTATACATGTTACACCTATAGTAGTCCATAGGATACTATATCTAGAATATATGTGTGTGAATAACCACTAGCCATTACATCCCTCTACACAGATATATGGGGAAAACTAACCAATGTTCCTAATGGAACTAGTATCTACCAAGAGCAGAGAGAGGGGTCAAAGGGGGTAGTCATCCATTCACCCTCCAATCAAAATGTTGGGGAAAACACCCCCATGTATCAGAATCCACGAGGTGCCAGTTTCCCTCCCTGACAGGTTGGAGTCGTGTATAGAAACACAAAAAGTACAGAATATATTATAACTCACAAGCACACTATGGGCATAACCTAGTCCTAGACACAACTACAACTAATGTCTCTCAGAAACCGTGTTGCCACTTCTAAGACTAGGCATCCAATAATCACACAACCATTTAAAGATCCTTATTAGGTAACTTCATTCCCTTTTTATCGGTTCCACTGTACGTTAAATAATTCTTCCAACATTAATTATCCATGAGAAAAACCACATTAAATTCCATTAACACCACATCCAAAAATCCCACTGTACCTTCAAAAGTTCTCAACCTCATCATTAAGTTTCAACAAACTCCAACCCCGTGGGTTAACATCAATTATTCAAACACTCATTATAGAATTACTTCCCATATTCCTAAGCATTCTATAAAAGTATCCAATGCTACTAAACACAAGGGTATTAATACGGTGAGTAGATGTACTACCCGTCGAGTCTGTGCCGCCTATAACAAGAGTGTAGACCAATTCTCCTGGGACAGGCTAAATGAGGAAAGCATGTGGCATACCCCGCATGTCTTCACCCCTTTAGGAAGAAGGGTAAGAAAGAACAGCTGCCTTGAGTCGTGGGGAAAAGGAAAGAATAAAAATAACCAAAGAATCCCCAAGCATCCAACAACCACATCCATCCCATTCCATCATCCCTGATGTCCTCCCCAACACCCACATGCATAAACCGATGTATCTCGCCACTCTAGGAGTCATCCGCTGCCACAACCACAAGGCCTCCATGCCCCCACATATCACAACACCCCTCTAGGGTTACATCACAGCAAAAGCAGCAGGAAAAACAAACATCACATCAAATTGGTCTCTTGGCCCTTTTTACAAGGCATCTAACCTTCAAACAACAAGTTCCAACAGATTTCAGGTTTACCAACAAATTGAATTAAACACATCATCGACCTCAATTTGATTAACACCAAGTTGGAACAACATCCACAACAACACCAACTTGATTCATTTACATGCCTCTTTATATTTAGCCAATTAATTATCAATTAATTATGGCTTTACATTCTTTATCAATTTCCATCAACAATGAACAACTAATCAAAGAATGCATAGATATAACTCTATCTTGAAAAACCTGAGGCAAACTATAATTAGGGTACAAAGCAACAACATGCGATCAAACCAATTCTTTTAATCTGGTTCAAGTATTTAATTAGGTCAATTTCAATCTGATCTAAAGGGATAAATCATGCTAACTCTACAATTGTACATAAACAATTAGAGAAGCCATGAATCCCCTACCTCAATGGTTTTGGCGGAAACCATAACAGTGGAAGAACGCCCAAGAAGACCGGGCCTATTCTCCACGAATCCTCCTTAGATCTCCCCTCCTAACACAACCATGACGACATATCATCATATTCGACATCCAAATGCTTAGATCTATCCATAATAGGCATAGATCTATGAAACTGATATAAGAGGAGGAGTAGATCTAAGTAGATCTAAGAAACCAAGAAAGAACGACGACATACCTCAAGAAACTGGCTTCGATTTGCCAAGAAAAGCCTCTGGATCGCCTCCAAAATGATTGGGAGAGCTTATTATACCTCCAAGGAAGGGTAATCCCTAGTTATGGATTCTTAGAGGCTTAAACGAACCATTTAGAGGTAAAAGAGTTAAGATCCACAATTTTAGGATCTAACTTTAAGTGCCTGCACGGTTAGTCCGCTCGGTTTACCAAACCGTGCGCTAACCATGTTATAGCTTCTCCATCTTCAAACACTCCTCGCACGGTTAGGCTGCATGGTTAGACAAACCGTGCACTAACCATGTGTTGACTACCACCACCAACACCAACCTCGTACGGTTTGGCCACACGGTTTGACAAACCGTGCGCCTCCCGTGCGAAGGCCATAACCCTTTAACTTTCCTTAAAACTCCACCCAAATGCACACCAAGTCACCTTGACCTCTCGGAAAACCTCCAACACCACATTTTCACAATGTAATGGACTGGAGAGGTCCAGGCCATTGCATCAGATACCTCTCAAAACATTCTCATCCTCGAGAATTCAAAACCAACCTAAAGAGACAAAAAAAAAGAGAAACGAGGTCCGAACAACCACCCATCCAGATACCTCTCAAAAGGGAGAAATCCTCAAAAGCAACAAAGGGAGCCATCTCATAAACATGAAATTTCCTCAACCACATAAGTTACAACGATACATGGAAAGAGTTAAACATCAAACAACTTTGGGTACTGATCACATATCTGTGATTCACGTTCCCAAGTACTCTCCTCCATGCCACCGTGTTGCCACAAGACACGAACTAATGGGATGGAATGCCCGCACAACACCTTCTCCTTGTAGTCTTGGATCTCCATAGGTCGCTCCTCAAAGGTTGCATCATCATCAACAACGATCTCTCCCCAATCGATGATGTGATAGTCATCATGAAGATAACGGAAGAGTTGTGATACATGGAAAACATCATGTATTCGACTCACATGAGGGGGAAGTGCTACTCGATACGCCACAACTCTAACATGAGGTAAAACCTTGAAAGGCGTAACAAAATAGGGAGAAAGATTACTCCCATGACCAAACCTTCGCTGCCCATGACAGGGAGTCACCTTTAGAAACACATGATCCCCAATATTAAATTCAAAGATTATCCTCCTTTGATCAACATATGATTTCTGAAGATCTTGCACTGCCTTCATCCTCACACGAATCACCTAAACCATCTCTTTTTTATTCTAAACTAGTTCCAGTCTGAGAATTGCGGACTCTCTGACCCCCTTCCAGCACAATGGAGAATGGAAAGGCCGACGATACAAGGATTCAAATGGTGCCATACTGATGGTGGAGTGGAAACTATTATTGTAGGAAAACTCCACCAAGGATAAGTGCCTCATACATGAACCTACAAAATCAAGAACACAATAGAGAAACATGTCTTCAAGAGTCTGGATGGATCACTCCGTCTGACCATCTGTTTGAGGATGAAAAGCAGTGCTAAGGAATAGCTGAGAACCAAAAGCATGTTAGAGACCTCTCCACACCCTGGAGGTAAAACGAGGATCTCGATCTGAAAGGATCATCCTAGGGACTCCATGATGTCTCACCACCTCCTCTAGAAACTGTCTCGCCAAAACTTCCATTGATCTTGACTCCTTGATTGGTATAAAGTGGGGTGATTTCGTTAAACAATCCAATACCACCCAAATAGCATCAGAACCTCCTGGAGCTCGAGGTAAACAAGTAAATTGAGATGTCCTCCCACTTCCACTAAGGAATCTCTAATGGATAGAGAAGACCATAAGGAACACGGTTTTCGGCCTTCACCTTATGGTAGAATAAACATCATGTCAAAAAATTCGCAACCGCACGCTTCATCCCAGGCCACCAAAACTGACTCCTCAAGGATCGGTACATCTTTGTCACACCAGGATGCTACAGAGACCCAAATCTTGACGTACATGGACATTACATTACTTTTGAAAAATACTTAATACATAACAAAAACAAACACCGAACGACCGTAATAGTTTAGTGTCTTTGGTAACTCAGAATATAATCCTCTAATCATGGAGAATGATCTTTAACATCTCCCATAAAGATCTTCCCCATTTGTTTTCTTACCTAAAAACGTTTTTTAAATGCCGGGGAAAAGAAAACATAAAAAGGGTGAGCTCAAATGCCCAGTAAGGGTAAACATATATAACATAAAACAATCCATAAACATTTGAATTCAAAAACCTTGAACACAAAATATAAACATCAAAATCATGAGTAATGACATAAATCATGGAAGTATGTAATGAATATATCATAATGGAACATCAATCATGATAAAATAGCATGGGAAGAAAACATGTAATTGTGGAAAACCATTATGCACATTATATGATTTCCATAGTAGCCAAGGCATTTCTACCTAGACTATCTTAGTGGACAAAGTCCCTTTCTGAATCGAGTTCACTCCTCATTTCAGTCCTGTAACACTGAACCAGATTAACATACTGTTCTAGACATGTCTATCTCATGAGATACAAATATTTACCCAATGCATTGGAGGGAGATATAGGGCCCACCCATATCATAATGAAATCATTCTTACTTGTTCCACAAAATAAACATAAATCATTCATCCTAACCCAAGGAATAAAATGGGTTTCATAAACATCATTCCATAATAAAATAGTCCATATAAAACAAATGGATATCATTTCATCATAAGAAAATTAAAGCCTTGTAAATAATATAGAAATTATACTTGAAACATACACATATGAAATAATTTCATCTTAGATGGAAAAGAGTTTTTACAAAACACTTGAAATGAATTCTTGAAGAAAATATCCTTTCCTTTTCAAAATCAATTTCTTTTCAAAAAATTCCATGAAATTTTAAAAGAAAAATATTTTTTTGAAAATAGTCATGAAATATTATAGAGTAAGCTTAATGGAAATTAGGTGTTATGAAACCATAAAAATCCGTTCATGCTGTATAAGTTAAAAAAACATTCTTCCCGTACTTTTTCCGGAAAAGTCAAAAAGTTTTTCGTATGGTAAAAAAACAAAGATTCCTTCCATAACATGTGGTAAAAGTAAAAAATGGGTAAAAATTACATTAAAAATACATGAATTTTTTTAGAAAACATGGGCTTGGATGATAATAATAACCCTAGTAAATACTTACGAATAAATAATCCCGGATAAGAATGATATTGGAATAATTATCCCTTACCATATGTCTGATATGCTTCGTAAGTATCCGGACCTCCTGTATAATGATTTAAATAATGTCATTGACTTATTATAGAATCATATTCATTGTTATGATATCATATATGGTTCAATTATGACTTTATAATACCCGTTCTTTTATAAATTCCATGTTAAAGCAGCGTTTTGTGTAAAATCGTTTCATTTACCGTACATGTTTCCATTTGTTGTTCTTGATATTATTATTACTTATATCATGATTCAATCACTTCTAGAATGTAAATCATGATTTATATGTCATATATATTCAGTATATATATATATATATAATAGATAGATGAATGAAATTAAATACACCGTTCATGAAGACGGTATGCTGTACGTAGACATGAACACTATTTTCCTTTCCTTATAGACATGAATGGAATTAAGTAGATGAATTACATATATATATACATAAATAAAGTAGAATTATTAAGTCATATATTTCATGATTACTTATTATATGTACTTTATAATCATTCTTTAATTGTTAACATGGAAAATGAATCTCATCGCGTCGTGGAGACGGTAATCCGTATGTATGCACGAGCGATGATATCATTCCCATATTTATTGAATGGAATTGGAGTGGATGATATAATATCATAGAATCAGTATGATTTTATAAAAATCATATATAGTTATTCTTTACACCATTATACCCATCCAATTAAGGTGGTGGTGGAAAAACAGATTACACCATAGTGTGGAGACGTTATTCCGTACATACGCATGCACTGTGATTTCGTTTTCCATAGGATGGATAGAAGGTGAAATGGGGTTTTTTTATTATTTATAATAACATATAAGTATATACTTAATACATATGTTATTACTTTTTAATGAAATAACTCAATAATAAGAAGTTGAAGAAGAAAGAAACTTGAATGAATCGTTAGAAGAGATTACCTCTTCTTCGACGCACCTCCTTTAAACTTGTTCATAGGGAACTAGAGTTAGTATTTTGAGAAGACCAGAACCTCTATGATATAACTATAGAGGTTTATAATAGTAATTGGAAGGGGTTGGCCATGTTTCAAGGCTAAAAAGGGTGTGAGATGAAGAGGGAAGGGGTTCCCTTTTTATAATGGAGGAGAGGGGAACCTTATGAAAACTTAAAATATTATTTTATAGTAAAGTCATATTCAGTTTTTAATAGCTCCAATTTGATTTATTTCGAAGATAAGGAAAGATGGGTCGAAACATCTCAGAAAATAGAATTTTGGAAAGTTTAGGTTACTATTTTAACCTAATCATTTAGATTTAACTCTAAGTTAAATAATTTAACTTTTACCGTGTCTTTTTGTTTTCTTACACTATATGGTTAATAAACATACTATAACAAGTCAAACGAACCCAAAGTGGTTCATTATTAATATATATATATCCTTATATAAGTCATTTTTACAAACCATAAATTTTTAGGAATAAAATAACAATTAATAATATAATATTTTTTTGAAAAACTATTATATGTCAATTTTGACAATATTTGGTACTTGATTTTTGTGAAAATCATAACAGCATTATTAGTTCGGAAAAAGTTAGTTAAATCAATATTAACATGTCATATTAACCTAGAAAATTAGTTTAATTCATAAAAAGTCTAAAATTAAATTTATTTGGGTATTTATAACATCAATTATGTTAATATTTCATTAATATGGTAATTACTTCATTATCATTGTTTCATAAATAAATTAAATTATTTAATTTCCAAAAATTATAAATAAAATACCATTATGTAGGAAATATTATTATATTTATAGTGATTATTTATAGTCGAATTTATCTTATGTATAACCTAATATTAAAAATGTTTTAGTTATTAAACTTTGATTTTAACTATTTTAATTCTTCTTTAAATAAAATAATAATAAATGTCCTAATCTAATCCAAGTGGACCTAAAGTGCAATATTTTATTCGTAAGGTTGTTTTCGGTCGAATTACACTTATCCAATAGAATTAGGACATGTGTTAGGGTAATAGTAATATCATTTTTACCCTTAATTACCCTATTTACTTTTATCTGTGGTAAATAAAATAAAAAGTTACTATTCACCAAAAATTATTTTTATCTTATTGAACCACATTTTACTCCTTGATATTAACCATGTCTCTTGGATTTTCGAAATTACACTCATAGAAGTGGTAAGATTAAGTTTTATGTAAATTTTCAAACTCTCCTAGGAGGTGGGTAAAAGACGGTGAAAAGTTCAATAAAATTTTCATTTGACTAAAATTTTTATTAAATGAATCTAATGAATTAAATTGAACTTATATAGGTATTATGTATCATTTTTGGCCAAAAATAAATTTAAATAAAATGAATAATTAATTATATAAAATGTTGGGTTTTAAATAGTAACCTAGTGTTTTCACTATTCATCAAAAATTGAAAGTTTTCAGAAAAATACCAAAATTTCACCGTAGGCTAATTTTGATATTCCGAATCAAAAAATAAAGTACATTTTTAAAAATATAATATCAAATGGTGGGTATTACTATATATAACGGCTAATTTATTTAACATATCATTGTTTAGTGAAACTCGGTATTGCGTACAACACACGCTATCAGGGAAGGTCACGATTGCGTGTAATGCAAGCCAAGTCAGGGTTGTGTGTAGTGCAAGATTCCTTTGTTGTTGAATATAATAGAATCCAACCATATTGCATTTATACATTGAATATATATATATACACACTCAATGTTGCATACAATAACTTCAAACGAACTTGAAATTGTGTGTAACACGGTCCAAGAATAGTGTTGTGTATATTGCAAGCTAAAACGGTGTTGTGTATAGTGAAAGATGATCTTGGTGTAGAATACAACACAAGAAATCAAGTAAATTAAAAAGAATACTTCTCATAAAATCTTGGGGTGTTACATTCTACCCCCCTTAAAATGAATTTTTCCCTCAAAATTCTCTGGGGTTATAAATGGTTTACTACTCAAAAGTTTTAACAGAAACCCACTTCATAAAAAGGAATACCAAAACTTATCTTTAAAAATTATGTATGAAACATGACGGTTACCCAAATTAACTAATCACTAGGTTTCCACATAGAAGAACATAGGTGAAAATATGTATATGGAAGAGAAATCTAACCACCAAGTTCTGATGGAGAGTGGTAGAGAACATGGTTATGAAAAATCCAACAATCACAAAGCCATAAATTTGTGATTATTTAAGGTAACATCTGATTCATCAGATATAAGGGCACTATGACAACATTTAGGGATTTCAAGATGATTTCCCTATTGTTGAAGAATTTGAATTAGAAGAAATACTTACTCTATTTTGGTATAATAACAATGGTGTTCGTGCATTGAACAATTTCCACTTCATCTCTTTAAAAAATGAAGTTGAATTTTTCATTCATGAAGTGTTAGAAGATCATGTGATAGAATGATGGGTCATTCTATATGTCTCAAACAAAAGGTTACCAAAAGTTATCAAATATACATAAGTCCATATATGGTGATTTTAATCGTATATGATTCCAAAAATGGACTTATGCTTCATCTATCACACTTTTTAATAAAACTAGTTTCTATTAACCAGGGAATTCCTGTAGGCTAGTGGTAGGGAATAAAGTCCTATCGCACTTCAGTTGTGGTTTCGATTCCCACAGCCTTGTCTGACGTGACAGGTTGTCGCCCATCCTATAGGTTTTCCCTTTTTTTAAAACTACACTATAATAACATTCCTACAATAAAATAGAAAAAAGTTATACCCTTAAACAATACTATATTATCTATAACTTAATTAATTCCAATCTTTTGGCTTATCCATAATACTTTTGTCCAAGCCCATAGTATAAAGAAAACAATTACTATAAATGTCATATACCAAGAATGTGAATACCATCATTTATCCCCCATATATCACATGATATATCTTGTTGGTCACATTCCAAAATGTGAATACCTTAATCATGTATTCTCTTGAACCATAGTGAAAACATGAATGCTGTCACAAGGTAACTCTTTCCATATACCAAAATCCCAAAAATATTATATACGCAAACCATGATATCTCATTTTTACTTATATTAGTCATGAGTTCATTAAAACTATCAAACATTTCATTATCTCCTTATCCCTTCTTTATGTGCATATTAGGTGCTTTCCAAAAATATCTAAATAACCTTTCATGGTTACCTGTACAATTCAATATATACTTTCAAATACATCAGGAAAAACAATAGTGTAACAATCCTTAGATGTGTCTTTATTACATAGTACCATTACCTATACAACATAACTCTTGATAAATATAAATCATTCCACTACATTCTCAACAAATTGACTGAGCTTCAACAATTATTTCATCTCACATATCATTTGTAATCTCTTCATCATCATCAACATAAATACTACCCATACGACCATGCTGATTCTCTTCATGAGACTTTCTCTTAGGTCATTGGTTTGCATAATGCCCATACATTCCACATTTAAAACACTAAACCATTGTTTATGTATTAGAAATACAATTATCCTTTTACATGGTGTTAACTGAACCCTTTGCATTACAATTACTTGCATTGTGTCCTTATTTTCCACACCCAAAGAATCTTCATGTTCCTTTGAAACATTCTCCGTGATTCCTCTTCCCAAATGATTTACATGCGCGAAATTGAACTTTCTTTCCTCTATGATCATCACAAAACTCCATATTTTCCTTATTAGCTGATTCAGGAAACTTACCAAAGTTGAGATTATTGATCATATTATGAGATTTCGGATTAGGCATAATAACGATATGTGGACTTCTAGATCTAATTTCATTTGGTTTCTCATGAATAATATCATTCCATTGTCCATCATATCCTCCTTTATCGTGAATCTTCCTATTTCCAGCCATTTTCGAAAAACCAAAAAGAATAGTGTGAACGGCCAAAATTATAATCAAGGGTGAGTAACTTCAATATCGAAAATCGTAGGTTTAATTCTAATATCGTTACCGTAATTCTAGGACTATAACCTATACTTATACATAACCTTAGGGACTTCCCTAGACATACCTTAGAAAGATCTCTAGGGATCTCACTAAAGTTCTTACATCCTAGTTTCCAAAGTTTGAATAAACCGAACCTCTGATACCAACTATAGAGACCCAAAGATTGAAGTACATGGACATTACATTACTTTTTTGTAATACATAATACATAACAAAAACAAAAACCGAAGGACCTTAATAGTTTAGTGTCTTTGGAAACTCGGAATATAATCCTCTAATCATGGTGAAAGATCTTCAACATCTCCCATAAAGATATTCCCCTTTTTTGTTCATAACTAAAACCTTTTTTAAATCTTGGGGAAAATAAAACATAAAAAGGGTGAGCTCAAATTCCCAGTAAGGGTAAACATAGAGAACATAAAACAATCCAAAAACATTTGAATGCAAAAACATGAACATAAAATCAAAACATCAAAATCTTGAGAAAACACATAAATCATGGAAGTATGTAAGGAATATATCATAATGGAACATCAGTCATGATAAAATAGCATTGTAAAAAAACATGAAATTTTGGAAAACCATTAATCACATGATATGGTTTCCATAGTAGCCAAGGCATTTCTACCAAGACTATCTTAGTGGACAAAGCCCCTTCCTGAATCGTGTTCACTCGTCGTTTCAGTTCTGTAACACTGAACCAGATTAACATACCATTCCAGCCACATCTATCTCATGAGATATAAATCTTTACCCAATTAATTTGTGGGAGATATAGGTCCCACCCATGTCATAATGAAATCATTCTTACTTGTTCCACAAAATAAACATAAATCATTCATCATAACCCAAGGAATAAAACGAGTTTCTAAACATCATTCCTTATTAACATAATCCATATAAAACAAATGGATATAATTTCATCATAAGAAATCTAAAACCATGTGAATCATAGAGACATTATACTTTAAACATAAACATATGAAATAATTTCATCTTAGATGGAAAATAGTTTTGGATAATCACTTGAAATGAATTCTTGAAAAAAATATCCATTCTTTTTCAAAATCATTTTATTTTCACAAAATGCCATGCAATTTTAAAAGAAAAGGATTTTGTTGAAAATATTCATGAAATATTTTAGATTAATCTTTGTGAAAATTATGTGTTATGAAATCATAAAAATCCGTTCATGCCGTATAAGTTAAAAAAACATTTTTCTCGTAATTTTTCCGGAAAAGTCAAAAATTTCCTCGTGTGGTAAAAAAAAAGATTCCTTCCATAACATGCGGTAAAAGTAAATAATGGGTAAAAAAGACTTTAAACATACATGGAATTTTTTTAGAAAACATGAACATGGATGATAATAATAACCCCCATAAATACTTACGAATAAACAATCTCGGATAAGAATGAGATTGGAATAATTATCCCTTACCTTATGTATGATATTCTTCATATGTATCCAAAACTCCTATAAAATGATTTAAATAATGTCATTGACTTATTAAAAAATTATATTTATTTTTATGATATCATATATGGTTCAATTATGACTTTATAATACCCGTTATTTTATAAATTCCATGTTAAAGTAGAGTTTTGGGTAAAATCGTTTCATTTATCGTACGTGTTTTGATTTGTTGTTGTTGATATTATTATTAATTATATATTGATTTAAATACTTCCAGAATGTAAATCATGATTTATATATCATATATATTCAGTATATATATATATAATATATAGATGAATGATATAAAATACACCATTCATGGAGACGATAGGTCGTACGTACGCGTGAACGCTGTTTTCCTTTCCTTATTGACTTGAATGGAATTAAGTAGATGACATAAATATAAATATAGATAAATCCAGTAGCATTATTAAGTCATATATTTCATGATTACTTATTTAATATACTTTATAATCATTCTGGAATTGTTAACATGGAAAATGAATCTCATCGCATCGTGGAGACGGTAATCCGTACGTACGCACGAGCGATGATATCATCCCCATATTTATTGAATGGAATTGGAGTGGATGATATAATATCATAGAATCATTTTGATGTTATAATAATCATATATATTTATTCTTTAAACCATTATATCTATCCAAGTAAGGTGGTGGTGGAAAAACAGATTACACCACGAAGTGGAGACAGTATTCCGTACGTACGCACCCGCGGTGATTTCATTTTCAGTAGGATGGATAGAAGGTGAAATGGGGTTGTTTAATATTTATAATAACATATCAGTATATAAGTAATACTGATGTAATTACTTCTTAATGATACAACTAAATAAGAATAAGTTGAAAAATAATAAAACTTGAAAGAATCGTTAGAAGAGATTGCCTCTTCTTCGACGCACCTCATTTAAACTTCTTCTTAGGGCGCTAGAGTTGGTCTTTTGAGAAGGCCATAACCTCTATGATATAACTATAGAGGTTTATAAAAGTAATTTTTAGGGTTTGGCCGAGATTCAAGGCTCAAAGTGGTGTGAATAGATGAGGGAAGGGGTGCCCTTTTATAAGGGAGGAGAGGGGCACCTTAAGAAAACTTAAAATATTATTTTATAATAAAGTCATATTTGGTTTTTAATAGCTCCAAATTGATTTACATAGAATCTAAGGTGGGGATGTGTATTAATCCTCTCAACAAATAGAATTTATAAAAGTTTATGTTACTATTTATATCTTATCATTTAGATTTAACTCTAAGTTAAATAATTTAACTTTTACCGTGTCTTTTTGTTTTCTTACACTATATGGTTAATAAACATACTATAAAAATACAAAAGAACCCAAAGTGGTTAATTATTAATATATATATCCTTATATAAGTAATTTTTCCAAACCATAGATTTTTAGAAATAAAATAAAAATTAATAATATAATATATTTTTTAAAAACTATTTTATGTCAATTTTGACACTATTTGGTACATGATTTTTGTAAAAATCATAACAGCATGATTAGTTCAAAAAACGTTAATTAAATCAATATTAACATGTCAGATTAACCTAGAAAATTAGTGTAATTCATAAAATGTCTAAAATTACATTTATTTGGATATTTATAACATCAATTATGTTTATATTTCATTAATAAGGTAATTACTGCATCCTCATTGTGTCATAAATAAATTAAGTTATTTAATTTATAAAAATTATAAATAAAATCCCATAATGTAAGAAATATTTTTATATTTCTAATGAATATTTATAGTCAAATATAACTTATTTATAAACATATATTGAATTTTTTTAGTTATTAAACTTTGATTTTAACTATTTTAGTTTTTCTTTAAATAAAAAAATAATAAATGTCCTAATCTAATTCAAGTGGACCTAAAGGGTAATATGTTATTCCTAAGGTTGTTTTTTGTCGAATTACACTTATCCAATAGAATTAGGACATGTGTTAGGGTAATAGTAAAATCTTTTTTACCCTTAATTACCCTATTTACTTTTAATCGTGGTAAATAAAAGTAAAAAGTTACTATTCAACAAAAATTATTTTAATCTTATTGAACCACATTTTACTCATTCATATTAACCGTGTCTCTCGGAGTTTCGAAATTCCACTCACAGAAGCGGTAAAATTATGTTTTATGTAAATTTTCAATCTCTCCTAGGAGGTGGGTAAATTACGGTGAAAAGTTCAATAAAATTTTTATATGTCTAAAATTATTATAAAATGACTCCAATGAATTACATTGAACATATATAGGTATTATGTATGAATTTTTACTGAAAATAAATTTAAATATAATAAATAAGTATTTATATAAAAAGTTGGTTTTTAAATAGTAACCCAGTATTTTCAATATTCATCAAAAATTGAATGTTTTCAGAAAAATACCAAAATTTCACCCCAGGCTAATTTCTATATTCCGAATCCAAAAATGAAGTCCATTTTAAAGAATAAAATTTCAATATGTGGGTATTACTATTCATAACAGCTAGTTCATATAACGTATCGTTGTTTAGTAAAACTCGATATTGCGTACAACACACGCTATTGGGGAAGGTCACGATTGCGTATAATGAAAGCCAAGTCAAGGTTGCATGTAGTGCAAGATTCCTTTATTGTTGTGTATAATAGAATACAACCATATTTCATTTATACATTGAATATATATATATACACACACTCAATGTTGCGTAAAATAACTTCAAACGAAGTTGAAATTGTGTGTAACACGATCCAAGAATTGTGTTGAGTATACTGTAAGATAAAACGGTGTTGTGTATAAAAAATGATAATCTTGGTGTAGCATACAACACAATACATCAAATAAATTAAATAGAATAATTCTCATAAAATCTCAGGGTGTTATAGATGCACCGCTAAAGGAGAACCAGGGAACTCTCTGAGGACCATCTCGCACATTTTGAAGGGAACAAAAATCCTTCCATGATACACAACTCTGTGTTGTTCATCCTCAGACCAACCATCAGGGGTATCACAAAAACAACTCAGTCTCTCTATACCTCAACCTCAAGATCCCCCAAGTGGGACTCTTCCACCATCTGCACCAGGGATTACTGCACCGTCATCTGAAAAAGATAGCCTCTACCCCCAACTTCTCCCATATCAAGATGTAATGCTGAAAGTTCTTCCATTACTCTCTAGGTATCACCTGATTCACGCACAGCATCACTACGTGAATTTAGGCTCAGCACATTAGCCACAACATTCCCTTTTCCCGGTGTATACGATATTTTGAAGTCCTATTCCTGTAAGAACTCCATCCACCAGTGTTGTCGTAAGTTCAAGTCACGCTGGGAGAATACATACCTCAAACTCTTATGATCAGTGAAAACCACAAATCATTCACCATTGAGGTAAATGTCTCCAAAACTTTATAGAAAACACCATAGATTCCAAATCAAGATCATGAGTGGCATAGTTGTGTTCATGGGGACGCAACGGACGAGTCGCATAAGAAACGACTGACCTATGTTGCATAAGATCACATCCTAACCTAAGATGTGAAACATCGAAAAAGACATCAATATGAACTCATACACCTGGAAGACAATGGACTAAAGCACTTACTAACTTCTCCTTTAGATACTCGAAATCTTCCTGACACTGATCATTCCATATGAAAGCCTGATCATTCCTGGTCAAAGTTGTCAGAGGAGTCGCAACCCGTGAGAAATTGGCTACAAACCTCCTGTAGTATCCTATGAGACCAAGGAAAGTTCGCACCTCTATCACTGTCTTTGGACCTTCCCAAGACACAACTGCTTCAATCTTAGATGGATCCATATCTAATCCCTTTTGGGACACAACATGCCCCAAAAAACGGACTTCTCGAGCCAAAAACTCACACATAGACAACTTCCCGAACAACTGATGTCAATGAAGAACTCCCAAAATGACTTATAGATGCTCTGCTTGATCCTCTCTAGATGTAGAGTACACAAGTATGTCCTTGATAAAAAATACCATGAACCTGTCCAGGAACTCACGGAACACAACATTCATCAAACCCATGAACACTGCTGGAGCATTCTTCACAACAAACAACATTACAATGAACTCATAATGCCCATGATGACAACAAAAAACAGTCTTCGGAATATCATCATCCATCACACACATCTGATGATATCCTGACCGCAAGTTGATATTTGAGAACCAACTTGCGCCCTTCAGTTGATCGAATAAATCATCAAACCGTGGAAGATGATAGCGATTCTTTATTGTCAATTTGTTTAGGCGACGATAATCGACACATAACCGCAAACTGTCGTCAGCCTTCTTCACAAAAATAACTATTCCACCCAATGGGGACACACATGGTAAAAAAACCGCACTGAAACAGACCATAAAGATGTATACACATCTTTCGTAACTCAGAAGGGGCCATCCTATATGAAGACATGGAGATATGAGATGAACCTGGCTGTATCTCGATCCCAAACTCAATCTCTCATCGAGAGGTTAATGCTACAACCTCTTCTGGGAATACATCAGGGTACTCCTCTACAACCCCAGGAAAATCCAAATGTTGAACCTATGAATAACTTTGAATCCTGTTAGCCTCCATGGATGATAAGGATGGAATGCATCACTGACCCATATGAGGATCTCGCTCACCAACAAACACCACTGGCTCTGCATCCGCACCAACGAAAATGACCTTCTTCCTAAAGCAATCCATGATATCCTGCCCCGAATACAACCAATTCATGCTGAGGATGACATCTTATGGTTGTATCTGTAAACATAGGAAATCTCCCCATGAGCGGTGTTGCCCCAACACTAGCTCACAGTCTCTACACACTTCAAACAAGTCATCTCGACCTCCAAATGGCGTAGTCAATGCCAAGGGCACTGGAAGCCTCTCTACCTCAAGTCCAAAAGCATGGACAAGGGTAGGTGATACGAAAGAGTATGTCACTCCTGAATCAAACAAGGCATACACCAAGGTAGAAAACAAGAAAAGGGTACCACGAATGACATCTGGCTCGTCTGGAACTGGCATCGCTAGAGCATGAAGTTGACCAAGACCTCCTCCATGGCCTCTTTGACCCTAATGATGACCACCACCACAGCCTCTCTCTGCTCTCTGTGGACGAGGAGCGTCATGGGGTTGTCCTCTGTCTACCTCATCTACCATATTCTGATCTAAAGCTGGTGCAAATGGATGCTACTGCCTCGGCTGGAACTGCCTCAAAGAGGAACCTGGAGCGTAGTGCCCGGTGCACGATGACTTCTCTAAAAGGTCAGGCACTCCCGCTGTTGATGGCCATGACCACCACAAGAAAAACAAGCGCCTCATCCCTTGGTATAGTCTTGAGAGTTGCTGCCTCCAGAGAAACGAGATGTGAAGGGCTGGGACCTACTCCGGCTGAATGGAAACTCTTCTACCCCGAAAACCGGGAACCTCAGACCGCAACCCAGCATCATGAGGAATCATGATGATTCCCCTCTTGTGAAGATATGGTCCTGGCCAAATCATCTTGACAACCTCCACCCTCACCAGCACCTTGAGATATGTCTTCAGCATAAATGGGGTGACCTGGCCCGAGATCTCTGGAAGCAAGGCATCCTAGAAATGCCTCACCCTGACCTCCTCATCTGGTAACAGGTCCGAAGAATATTGTAAAAGGTTCCTAAAACAGATCCCAAACTCCCAAACACTGGACCTCCCCTGTCAAATGTTAAGAATCTCCTGGTGACTAGACTCCTTTGCAGTCGAGGAAAGAAACTCGACTACAAACTTGTCTCGAAACTCCTCCAATGAGATCGTTGACTCCTCACGATACCCGAGGAATAAGAACCACCATTTCCTTGCTTCTCCACACAGCATCGTCATATCTAAGGACACCCAGTGCTCCTTCTAAGCACGGATCGAACTGTATCCTATCTCGACCTCCTCCAACCAGTCTTCTATGACTGCATCTGAAATGGAGCCCTCATACATCTGCAGACTCTAGCACTGAAACTCTCAAAGTGTCTTCCTCCAAGTGTTGTATTCATCAACCTCTACCATGCCGTGACCTGCTGGAACAACCTTCTGGATATCTTCTACGCAAACCTGACAAGGATGCTGACCTAGAGCCATACCAGCAAAATAACAAACAATTAGAGCTCTTAAGCCTAGAATATGGAAGACTCAACATCTATTAATTAATTGTTTTCTTTTTATTCATTTTTGGTTAACCTATCCCAAGGTCTACCCATTCAGACACAGGAACATAGAAGAATGATGCATGATCCTTTCCTAGGTCTCTACCCTGCAACTAGTATCACATTGTTTAGTAGCCATTGTAAACTTAAAGGTCCGCGAATCAGATCATAGGGGTCCATAAACGCCTATGTATCAGCCGGTCTCCAGTGTTTACCTCACTTTCTAAACATGAATGACATTGTTTCCCTACCAACCCATGAAAACTCACATGTTCCTAACTCCAAACTCTATCATACACATTAACTAGACCATTAATACCACTCTGTCATGACCCCCCCCCCCACACACACAATGTGTACCCCTCCTAGTCCAGCAATGTGAGAAGGGAGATAATGACCCCAAATTCCCACCTCCAGTAGGCCCGGGTTGGCGACTAGCACCAAGGGTATAGTAAACACACTAATGGGAGGCATTACCCTCTATGAGAACACATGTGGAAGATATAGGTAAGATAGACACCAATCAACTCTAAATCAGAACTAGAATATAAAAGAAACCCATGTACACATATGAAATGTCATTAAAAAGTACTACAACTGGGAGCAAAAAACAACAAGTATCCAAAAGGAAGTAAAACAGCAGCAACCATAAGCCCGAACAGCTCCTACAACCCCAAGCTAGTAGAAACCAGCATAATCTCCAACCAGCTCCAAGTGACCTGAAAAACAATTTTAATATACATAGGGTGAGTAAAATAGTATACTCAGTAGGATCCTCCTCGAAGACACTCGTGAAAAAGTAAATAAAGCATACTAAAGCATAGTGAACAATAAGTGAAACTAACTCGTCACCGAAATAGGTATACTAAGTTCCAAACCTCACCATGGCCACTCTAACCAAGTAACACATACAAGAATATAGCATATAGTAAAGAATATCAAGGGTACCTTGCTAATACTTCCCCACTGGTTTGCCATTATTCCCCAACGACATACGTACTGTGAATCTCTCTCCAAAGGCTTGGTCGCACACACCTGGTCTAAACTCCACAATCTGCACCTCGTGCACCACAAAGGCTTGCCTGCAGACACCTAGGTGAAGCACCACACCATCCTCACAACCATAAGAAACGAGGTATGTTTTCAAGAGCCACCATAGCTTGCATAACGTGTATCATACATCGGTTATTATACCTCAAGAGATTACATCTAATACACTGAGTCATGATCGTCAAGGCATCATGGCCTATACACATTACACCTATAGTAGTCCATAGGATACTATATCTAGAATATATGTGTGTGAATAACCACAAGCCATTACATACCTCTACACAAATATTTGGGGAAAACTAACCGCTATTCCTAATGGCACTAGTATCTAACAAGAGAAGAGAGAGGGGTCAAAGGGGGTAGTCAGCCATTCACCCTCCCATTAGAATGTTGGGGAAAACACCCCCCATGGCTCAGAATCCACAAGGTGCCAGTTTCCATTACTGATAGGGTGGATTAGCGTATAGAAACAAAAAAAGTACATAATCTATTATAACTCACAACCACACTATGGGAAAAATCTAGTATTAGACACAACTGTAACTAACGTCTCTCAGACTCCAGGCTGCCACTTTTAAGACTAGACATCCTATAAGCACACAACCATTTAAAGATCCTTATTAGTTTACTTCATTCCCTTTTTATCGGTTCCACTATATGATAATCAATTCTTCCAACATTAATTAACCATGAGGAAAACCACATTAAATTCCATTAACCGCACATCCAAAAATTCTACTATCCCTTCAAAAGTTCTCAAACTCATCATTAAGTTTCAACAAACTCAAACCCCACGTGTAAAATTCAATTATTGAGACATTCATTACAAAATTACTTTACTGTATTCCCAATAATTCTAGAAAATCATCCTATGCTACTAAACATAAGGGGATCAACACAGTGAGTATATGTACAACCCATAAAGTATATGCCACCTATAGCATAATTGTAGACCCATTCTCCCTGGAGAGGCTAAACACAGAATGCACATGGCATACCTCGCGTGTCATCACCCCTTTCAGAATAAGGGTAAGCAAGAACAGCTGCCTTGAGCAGTGGGGAAAAAGAAAAGCAGATAAACAACCAATGAATACACAAGCATCCAACAACCACATCCATCCCATTCCATCATCCTTGGTGTCCTCTCCGACACCCACATGCATAAAACGACGCATCTCGCCACTCTATGCGTCATCCACTTCCACAACCACAAGGCCTCCATGCCCCCACATATCACAACTCCCCTCCAGGGTCACATTACAACACAAGTAGCAGGAAAAACAAACATCACACCAAATTGGGCTCTTGGCCCTTTTTACAAGGCATCCAACCTTCAAACAACAAGTACCAACAGATTTCAGGTTTACCTACCAACTGAATTAAACACATCATCGACCTCGATTTTATTAACACCGAGTTGTAACAACATCCACAACAACAACAATCAAATTCATTTTCATGCCTCTTTATATTTATCCAATTAATTATTAATTAATTCTAGATTTACGTTCTTTATCAATTTGCATCAAGAATGAATAACTAATCAAAGAAATCATAGATATCAATATATCTATCAAAACATGAGGCAAACCGTTATCACAGTACAAAGCAACAACATGTGATCAAACCAATTATTTAAATCCGGTTCAAGTATTTAATTAGGTCAATTTAATTGTGATCCAAAGGGATAAATCATGCTAACTCTACGATTGCACATAAAAAATTAGATAATCCACAAGTCCCCTACCTCAACGGTTTTGGGAGAAACCACAACAGTCAAAGAAAACCCAAGAAGACCGGGCCGATTCTCAATGAATCCTCATTAGATCTCCTCTCCTAACACAACCAAGACCAAATCTCATAATATCCGACATCTACACGCTTAGATCTACCCATAACAGGCGTAGATCTATGAAACCGAGAGAAGAGGAGGAATAGATCTACGTAGATTTAAGAAACCAAGAAAGAACGACCACATACCTCAAGAAACCGACTTCGATTCTCCAAGAAAAGCCTCTGGATCGCCTCCAAAACTCTTGGGAGAGATTCTTATACCTCCATGGATGGGTAATCCTGATTTATGGCCGCTTAGAGGCTTAAATGAACCATTTAGAGGCAAAAGAGTTCAGATCTGCAATTTTAGGATCTAACATTAAGTGCCTGCACGGTTAGTCCGCACGGTTTACCAAACTGTGTGCTAAACTTGCGCTAGCTTCTGCCTCTTCAAACACTCCTCGCATGGTTAGGCCGCATGGTTAGAACACTCGTGCGCTAACTCTGCGTTGGCTACTGCCTCCAACACCAACCTCGCACAGTTGGCTGCACGTTTTGACAAAACGCACGCCTCCCATGTGAAGTCCATAACCCTTTAATATAAGAATAAATCCATTATTAAGAAGAAAAATATCTATTTTTTCGAAAGGCTATTTTTTCGGCTTTGGATTGGGAACTTGGGTTAGTTCTAAATTATGAAACATTAAGAATTAAATTTTAAAAAGTTAAATTCATTTTTAAAATAGGTACTTCAAAATTATATTTGAAATAATTTTTTTTAATTTTCTATGATGTTTAATTTTTTTGATGAATAACTAAAATAATCATTTTTAATTGAAACCGTCATTTCATTTAAATAATTTATAAGAATATATTATATTTTGAATTGTTTTTTATAAAATATTAGATTATTTATAAATCTATTATTCCTATTTAACTCATTTTAAAGTTCATAATTTTGAATTTATTTATAAAAACTCAATATCCTTTTGATCATTTTCACATTAAAAAGATGCTTTCTCATCTCTTCTAAAAGATTAATTTTAAATCTCTTTTTTAAAATTCAATTACTTGAATTTGGAAAAATGGATTATTTTTTGGGAATATAAAGGTAAAATTATTTTCATAAGTCTGTTTATTTTTGTTCATAAAATTATAATATGTTAAAAAACACAAGTTAGAATTCATAGGTAAATGCATAAAATAACCAAATAGATTAACATTCATATATAAAATCATAAAATATCTAAAAAACTTAACATGGGAGTTTGATGTATTGATCAAGCGTATCCAACCTTCAAAAAAATAATTATCAATATAATTCATTGAAAATAATTCCACCTCAATTTGGTTCTATTTAAATATAAATTATTCATTATTCAATCCCTTATAACCACCCATCCTTATGTTTAAATAGAATTTCTCACCATCCCCTTTCTCCTTAAAAGTATTAAAGATATTAAAATATTTACCAATCACTCTCCTCTTCAATATTACCACATCCAATTGATTATAATCACACCCAAATACCAAATAAAAGGTCCTTAATTGGTCCTTCAATGAGGATATCTTCAATAGTTGGTTAATTAATGCAAAAATAATCTGAAGAAAGAGGTTAGGGTTTCTCATCTATGTTTTATAACTGTGAGATATATGACAAAATCCCTACTTATTTGTTTTGTGTAGTGTATATATAATTACATTTGATATATCATATAATTATTCTCCATATCTTATTAGAATTCAATGTTTCATTGGATAATTATTACTTTAATGGTTTGTACAAGTAGAATGGCTATAAATTGCAAGGGAATTACAGAAAATATTTCCTTTTTTTCAGTAAATATTATAATTATTTATTTATTATTTATATATTTATATTTGAAATATATTTTGAATATATTGTGTTTTATTTCCACATATTTTATGTAGATTTAATGTGGATACACATATCTGACTTCTGTTATTAATGCTCACTTCCATTTTCTGATATTTATAAAGGACACTTCAAATAAATTTCCTCATTTGAATTCTTTTAAGATATTATTTTCTTAATATATCTCTTTCATGTCCATGATTCTAAAAAATTTATTATCAGTTAATTTTTTTGGACATGATTTTTTTAAAATAAATGAACGTTCCATGGATATCGTATATTTTAAAAAAGGGTAATTTTTTAGATTTACATAAGGGAATTTATTTTGAAAAAACATATTTTAGAGATTATTTTTAAAAAAAATTGAGAAGGATTTTTTTATTATATATACATCATGAATTTTTTTTTTATGTTTTATGTTAGTTTAATATTATAAAGGTTTCCCTAAAATATTATGTGAATTCATTCAATGAAAATGTTTTCCCTTTTTGGTGTATAGTTTTTAAAAATTAGTAATTTTAAAATCAAATGTTTATTTTCTTCAATGTTCTTTTTTGGATTCAATATTTCAATTTTTACATTTCTATTATAGTTATTGTTATTTTTATAAATTGAAGGTTGGTTACATGATAAAAAAATGAATTTTGGTTATGTGATAAAACATTGACATGTTATTACATGATAAACCAACGATGGGTGGTTCCATGATAATCAAAAGATGGTTGGTTATTTTATAACCTCCAATACATTAGTTACACTTGATATAGAAGTTGAACATATTGGTTATTCCATTTAAATATATGGTTTATCCCCATTATATCTCATGGTTGAGGAAGATATAGATTATAATAACGGTTGATCCCTACTATAGCACACATGTGAGCCTAGTATTGCTTATACGAAGGGTGATCCCCACTATAAATCAATAATACATTGGATAGTGATAATAATTGAAGTAATTCATATGGTTATTATATATGAAAGGTTTTTAAAAGGGTTTTTGGAATGTGATGATCTATATTTTCTAAAATGGATCTATTTTCCATCATATGAATTTTAATGATTTTTTGAGCTTTAGTTGTTTGTTTTTTAATGAGATAAGGATTTATTTTAAAAGATCAATGAATATTAAGTTAGATTTAAATATTACTTGGGTTTTCATGATTTTCACTGGAGTAATGTTTTTCATTCATTATGTTCCTTATTTTTATTTATATTCTCATCCATAGTTTTTAAATGTCTTTGATAGGGTAAATGATAATTTTTGATGAGGTTGAGGAAAATATGAAAATTATGAAGAAATTTCATTAAAAGAAAACATTTTTTTAAAGGGGTTCATTTGGTGGAAATGGATTCAAATTAAAGAGTCCCACTTGTAATGAGTTGGTTTACTTTGTATGATTTCTTCCTAATTATCTAAAACACTAAAACCAAAAATAAATTCAGACAATATAGTTGTCGCTAGTTTTTAAATAAATTGAATATTTACTTTTTACAACCTGGCCAACACACCCTAATCCTCCATAATTGATAAATAATAATGTGCATGGAAAGTATTTTCTTGCTACACCAATAAAAAAAATACATTTTAATGATATATTCCTTTAGCTCCAATTTTTATTGAGTTTAACCATTTTTGTTTTCACTATTGTAAATAGAATCTTTTTATTTACCACTGTAACTAATCCTTTGGTTTTAAAAATAAAATTATTCAAAATAGATAATTTGGACCCAATAATTCTAAATAAAAAATTTAATTTATTAAATAAATATGTTATGTGTGTTGAAATTTAATTTTAACACATACATATGTAACACATGAGACCCTATTTTAACCCTAACCATGGTAGTTAATGGTTTCTATTTATATTAATATATATAGATAAAAATTAATTTGAACCTGTTATAAAATGTAGGATATGATAAATATAAATATAGAATCAATTTTATCTAATTTAATTCATATAGTTGGTAGAATGGAATTTAAAATAAAACTGATATGTGTGATGAAAAAGTAGTTTTATAAAGAAAAATATTTCTTAATTCTAAGATGTTTTTACAATAGAAATGAACATATTACTGATTATATTTGTTTTATTATTTTAATTTTAATACCACTAAAATAAAATATAACTTTCTAAATGTTTAAAAAAAAGAACTGTTTTAAAAATAATAATATTTTTCTATCATGACCCCCTCCCCACAATGTGTACCCCTCCTGGGTTGGAAAAATGAGAAGGGAGATAATGACCCCTGAGTCCCGCCTCCAGTAGGCCCCATGTCGGCGACTAGCACCGAGGGTATAGTAAACACACAAATGGGAGACATTACCCTCTAAGAGAACACATGCAGAAGAGAGTGGTAAGATAGACACCAATCAACTCCGAATCAGAACTGTAATATAAAATAATCCCATATACACATATGAAATTTCACGAAAAAGTATTACAACTAGATGGGAAAAACTGAAAGTACCCAAAAGGAAGTAAAACAACAGCAACCACAAGCACGGACAGCTCCTGCAACCCCAAGCTAGTTGAAACCAGCTTGATCTCCAACCGGCTCCAAGTGACCTGAAAAAAAGTTTATATATGCATTGGGGGAGTATTATAGTATACTCAGTAGGATCCTACCCAAATCCTCTCATACAAAAGTAAAGAAAGCATACTAAAGCACAATGAACAACAAGTGAAACTAACTTGTCACCTAAACAAGTATACTAAGTTCCCAACCTCACCATGTCCACTCTCACCAAGTAACACATACAAGAATATAGCATATATTAAATAATATCAAGGGTACCCTGCTACTACATCCCCACTAGTTTTCCACTTTTCCCCTATGACATACGTCCTTTGCATCTCTCTCCAAAGGCTTGCCCGCAGACACCTGGGCTAAGCTCCACAATCTGCACCTTTAGCACCACAAAGGCTTTCCCACAGACACCTGGGCAAAAAACCACACCATCCTCACAACCTGAAGTAACCAGGTAAGTTTCCAGGAGCCACCACAGCTCACATAATGTGTATCATACATCGGGTACTATATCTCAATCCATTACATCCCATACAATGAGTAAGGATCTTCAAGCCATGATAGGCTATACATGTTACACCTATAGCAGTCCATAGGATAATATATCAAGAATATATGTGTCTGAATAACCACAAGCCATTACATCCCTCTACACAAATATATGGGGAAAAATAACCATTGTGCCTAATGGCACTAGTATCTACCAAGAGAACAGAGCATGGTCAAAGGGGGTAGTCATCCATTCACCCTCCCATCGGAATGTTGGGGAAAACACCCCCATGGATCAGAATCCACGAGGTGCCAGTTGCCCTTAATGATAGGGTGGATTAGCGTATATAAACACAAAAAATACAGAATATATTATAACTCACAAGCACACTATGGGCATAACCTAGTCTTAGACACAACTATAGCTAACGTGTCTCGGACATCGGGATGTCACTTCTAAGACTAGGAATCCAATAAGCACACAACCATTTAAAGAGCCTTATTAGGTTAATTCATTCCATTTTTATCGGTTCTACTGTACGTTAATTAATTCTTCCATTATTAGTTAACCATGAGAAAAAACCACATTAAATTTCATTAACACCACATCCAAAAATTCCAATGTCTATTCAAATGTTCTCAACCTCATCATTAAGTTTCAAGAAACTCCAACCCCTTGGGTTAACATCAATTATTCAAACACTAATTACAGAATTACTTTCCCATATTCCCAAGCATTATGGAGAAGCATCCTATGCTACTAAACACAAGGGGATCAACACGGTGAGTTGATGTACTACCCGTAGAATCTGTTCTTCCTATTGCAAGAGTGTAGACCCATTCTACCTAGAGAGGCTAAACATGGAAAGAACGTGGCATACCCCGCGTGTCTTCGCCCCTTTCGGAAGAAGGGTAAGCAAGAACAGCTGCCTTGAGTAATGGGGAAAAAGGAAAGAAGAAAAACAACCAAATAATCCATAATCATCCAACAACCACATCCATCCCATTCCATCATCCTCGATGTCCTCCCCAACACCCACATGCATAAAAAGATGCATTTTGCCACTCTAGGAGTCATCCGCTGCCACAACCACAAGGCCTCAATGCCCCATCATATCACAACACCCCTCCATGGTTACATCACAGAAAAAGCTGTAGGAATAACTAACATCACATCAAATTGGGCTCTTGGCCCTTTTTACAAGTCATTCAGCCTTCAAACAACAAGTACCAACAGATTTCAGGTTTACCAACTAACTGAATTAAACACATCATCGACCTCAATTTGATTAACACCAAGTTGGAACAACATCCACAACAACAACAACCGGATTCATTTACATTCCTCTTTATCTTTATCCAATTAATTATTAATTAATTTTCGTCTTTACATTATTTATCAATTTCCATCAAGAATGAACAACTAAAAAAAGCACGCATAGATATCACTCTATCTAGAAAAACATGAGGCAAACCATTATCAGGGTAAAAGCAACAACATGTGATCAAACCAATTCTTTTAATCTGGTTCAAGTATTTAATTAGGTTAATTTCAATGTGATCTAAAGGGCTAAATCATGCTAACTCTACGATTGCACATAAACAATTAGGGAATCCATGAATCTCCTACCTCAACTGTTTTGGAAGAAACCATAACGGTCGAAGAACTCGCAGGAAGACCGGGCCAATTCTCCACAAATCCTCCTTAGATCTCCTCTCCTAACACAACCAAGACCAAAGATCATAATATTCGACATCCACATTCTTAGATCAACCCATAATGGGTGTAGATCTAAGAAACCAAGAGAAGAGGAGTAGTAGTTCTAATTAGATCTATGAAATCAAGAAAGAACGACCACATACCTCAAGAAACCATCTTCAATTCGCCCAGAAAATCCTCTAGATCGCCTCTAAAATGCTTGGGAGAGATTCTTCTACCTCCAAGGAATGGTAATCCCGAGTTATGTCCACATAGAGGCTTAAATGAACCATTTAGAGGCAAAAGAGTTCAGATCCACAATTTTAGGATCTAACTTTGAGTGCCCGCATGGTTAGCCCACACGGTTTAACAAACTGTGCGCTAACCATGTGCTAGCTTCTGCCTCTTCAAACACACCTCACATGGTTAGGCTGCATGGTTAGATAAACTGTACACTAACCGTGTGTTGGCTACTGCCTCCAACACCAACCTCGCACGGTTTGGCCACACAGTTTGAAAAAATGTGCGCCTCATGTGCGAAGGCCATAACCCTTTAACTTTCATTAAAAGTCCACCCAAACACACACCAAGTCACCTTGTCCTCCCGGAACACCTCCAGCACCACATTTTCACAATTTAATGGACTGGAGAGGTTCTAGCCATTGCATTTTCTCTATTCATGAAAAAATTAATCTTTTTAGAAAATTATTACATATTCACTATAGTTAATTTTTTATTGTTTGATTTTAAAAAATAATAACTTTTTATTATGTAGATTTTTAAAATATTAGAATGAAAATTAATATTTATATAAGTGTGAAAAATATTACAATCCCATTTTTTTAGAAAAATAAAAATATTAGGTATAAAATAGTATTTATTGGTATCCCATGCATTGAAATAATACTAGATAAATGATAAATTATTTATTTAATATGTAATATATAAATTTAATTAATATCATTCATAAATAGTGACTAATTTAATTTATTATGATAAAAACTTTTTGGTGCATATAAAACAAATTTCTAAATAACATTTTATACATTTTCAAAATATTTTTATTTTATTTTATAATTAATGTATAAACAATGCATTTATTTAATACATGTGCAAATCATATAGATTTAATAATTTAATTATTCCATTTTATAACCACTAATGCATGATCAATGCAGCAAATATCATTTTAAATAATAATATTTTAATAATATATCATAGTTCGTTTGAACTCGGTGATGCGTGCAACACAAGCTATCAAACAATAAGTAAATTTCTTTTAAAAATTATTTTATATAGTATAGTGATGTTAAATAAGGAATAATTAATGAAGTGAATGTTTAGGGTCCTCAATAAATTGATATAATTATTTTCTTCCCATTATATGACTCTACTAAGATTTTCAATAGGGTATGACAGATTTCTCTTCTAGGCATGTGTCTCATGTAGGAGAGTTTTTGAATCATCATTCATCGGAGTTTTGGGGTGAAAAATGTACCCAAATATGTGTTATATAGGTTAGATAATATTTTATGTATCATCATATTATATGGAATGATGTAATCTATAAGGGAGTGTCTCACCAGTTTTGTGACCAAAGGATTGGGTTTGGATTGATGAAAGATAATTATCCATGAAAATTTGTTTGAGAAATTTTATTGGGGAAATTTCAAGGGTGCCTTCATTTGTATTTTTATTCCCATTGAGGAGATAATTTAAAAGGAAATGGAATTCCTAAGTGTTCATTAGGGTCATTTGTTGGAGAATGACTATATTAATATTTTAACTAGACATTCCACATTCTCTCCTGATTTTGGTACTGACGAAATATAGAAGTTTTGGTTATTTCCAGGATGTTGTCATCTATATCTCAGATTAATATTGTTTTAATCTATGACGACTGCATTTATTTAGGTGATTTATAAGATCATCATTTTTTAGGATTTTTTAGTAGGGAAACATATTATAAGTATTTCATCAATCCCACAAGGTGTCTGAAAAACTGATCAAACTAGCATAAAAAGTATTCTGGTTATGTGCTTATATTGTAGGAAATTTGGGAATATTACACTCTCAGGTTCAGTAATTTTGAGTACATTCCACCATTATGGACATCCAAATTAAACTTAGTGTTTTTTAATAAGAACATAAATCAAAATAATTCTCAAAAATAATTTTGATGTGAGTAGTAGTTTTAACTATTGTACCCACTAGAGATAGGGTATTTATTTTCTATTCTGGGTGTCTTCACTTCTATTACCTCTTTGTTTGGTGAATAAATTTTTGCATCTTTAATACACATAATATAATTTCTTGTATGAAATTATAGTAAATTTTTGCTAATTTTTCTATTTTTAGATGATAATTCCTCATTAATTCACGATTTTGGATTTATTTTATGCATGATGTATACAATGAGATGAGGATTGTTTGATAGATTACATGGGAATGTATTTGTTATGGGATAAGGTAGAATTTATCATAATTTTTTCTCTAAGTATACCATGAGAGATATCAGGATGAGGTTTTCCTTAGGGATAATTGAATATAGGTGTTTTGTGAGTGTAGCCTCGAGTTACCCAATTTATAGTTTCATAACATGATATTTGATTTATGTAAGTTCTTGATGAGTGATGATCATGTGCGGGGGTTTCTCTTATTATGAGGAGTTTGTTATCAATATGTTACTATTTAGAGAAATTTTCCCATGAATCATGAGGATTTTCTATCTTATAGTTTATTAATCCATGTTTCTATGGATAAGGGTATCGTATCCCTACCTATAGAAAGATGTTGAGGGGAGTATAGATGTTGATGATCATTAATTGGGTGGATATCTTACATTACACTATATTGATAAATTCTAAATATTTAAGATACCTATAGTCATTTTTAGTGTATTATCCTTGTACAATGGAGTTATTCTTATTGGTTTTTTGGGATGGGGCATGTCATTCTGTGTAGTTATTTTGACCATGGATGTTTGGGAGGTTTTGGTGTTGGTTGTCCATTGTTCTTATTATAGACATGGAAAGAAAAAGTTTTATTTGACATTTTATTAATTAAGATTTATCTTGTTTAAATAATACTATACAAGTTTTATTTCCAATTTCAGGTTTTTATTGTGAACCTATTTTTTTTATTTACAGTTTTTAGAGTTATTTAAATATTAGGTCATTCTTTAATGTTACAATAGAGTAGACTGCACATATTCCATGTACATATTTTCAAGTTTTTGAATATCTATTTATGGTTCTATCTTTTCAATTTGTATGTTAGTCCTTTAGATTCCATTCACTATTATTCTCAATAAATTTCTAGTGGAATAATTTTGCTTGGTGGGGAAAATTGTTACACCCTAAAATTTGAAATTATTTGTTTTATTAATTTTTTATTTGACCAATCAATATGTTTTGTCCCATAGTAAAAAAATTTAGTTTCTTAAGAACATAACATGTCCATTAGTTGGGGTCAAAATTTTGGAAACCATGAAATGTGAACATTTCAGCATATTTAGTTTTGGGTAATGATGATCATATAGCCAATTCATGGTTTATTATACCATGATGGTAAAACATTTGAAATGGATAATTTCAGATTATGGAAACCACACATTCATGATAATAATTAGTAAAAAAGTTTGTTAAACTATGATAAATACCCAAAATTTTTAATTTTCTTATTTTAATCTTATGTATAATTTAATATTCCTCCCAAGGCCCCCCGATTCAAACATCATCAACCAAGGTTCCCATATGGATTCTATCAAATTTATAAGCCCCACCAAGGTAGATTTGGGGATGAATCAAAGTGGTATATCCTCTAATTCGAAGTTTAGAGGATCAACATTCATTATATTGGATTTTTATTTCATTTCCATTAGTATAATTAATCCCTAGTGGTCATGGGTTATCAAGAATATTATATAGGGGTATTTAATTAGTTTTTTAGTTTATTGGTTTCTTGAAACACTTATTGGGGCATATTATAGTGAATTAAATTTAATTAGAATTAGTTCCACAATTGTAGGTAGGTGTTTCCATTCCATTTAATTTTATTAAATAGTTACTTAGCCAACTAAAGATTTGATAATGTTTGGGAACTAATTTAATTTAATATATGATGATATTTTTATTATTATCAATGGATCTCTATTTTTTATTGGTTTTTAAATGGGAAAATGGTTGATTTTATTATTTCAACCTCACATTGTTTTATAATGTTATTTTTTGACATAAACGTGTTTGATAAAAATGAATTGAATGTTTCTGTAAGACAAATGGTTATGTCATGATGTTCAGTGAATATTTTAATTTATAAAGTGAAATATTCTTTTTAATGGGTTTCCGTATTTTAAGAGGTGTCCCATTATTTTAAAAATTATTTTCCATCTTTTATAAAGGGTATTTCATTATTTTATAAATTGGGTACTATTGAATTCAATAATTCAACTTGTTTTAATATGTGATTTGTTATAATTTTTAATTATTTATTGATTTCATTGTATTTATTTGTGTATTATACATTGATTATATTAGTGATTTCCCATAGAATGCGATTAATTTTCAAATGTGGTTTTGAAGTTTTTTTCCAAAGAATTAATTATTTATTTTGAAAACCATGTCCAATTTGGAAAACTAAGAGATGGATATTTATTGATTGACATTTACACCTAACATGAGACACATTTTTATGCATTGTTTATACTTTTAGGCATTTGATAAATTCATATTAATTGATATTAATGGTTGTATAGTTCTTATTTCAGATCATTTTTAAAGTGTTGTTCTGTAGGTTGAATTTATTTTATTATTATTATTTTTTACTTTTATATAAGTCAATTTCATAGTATTAAAAATACTAAGATTTTGGTCAACCTATATTCTTTATGATAAGGGGAGCACTTGTAAAATCATTGGATTTTATAAAATATATTTTTTAAAATTAATTTAAATTATTTAATATATTTTGTTACATATAATACATAATTTATCATACATCACATGAAGCTGAAAGATTATGTTTTTTAAGAAATATCGACTACCTTTGATGACTTATGTCACATAGTAGCCTGAGTTTTATCAAACCATAATATACTATTAATATTTTTATAAATGTGATCAAAAATCCATTGGAATTTAGTGAATGAACAAGATTAAAATAATTATTAATTTAAAGTTTACCAATGTTGGTAAAGTAAATTTATTATTTACCACTTAATTAGAAATGATAATTTAAAAATTGAATTTAAAATATGTGTATTGATGAAAAACAATTTGTATAAAGAAAGTAGTGTTTTACTATAATAAAAAAAATTATCCACTCTTAGTAAAAGATATAAAATAAATTTAAATCATATATATTTAATAATATTTTTTGAAATTAATATAAAAATTTTGATATAATTAATTAAAGAATAAATCCATTTCTAGGAATAAATTTTTTTTATATTTTTAAAATTCTATTTACTGCCTTTGGATGGATGAATTGTTAGAAAACTAAATTTATACACATTTATAAATTTTAATGAAAAAAAAACATTAATTTGAAAATAATTATATAAAAATTTAAGTTGAGTGAATTTTTTGTATATTTATAAGAGCATTCATATTTTGATAAAAAGTAAATAATAAATAATTTTAATTGAAAACTGAATTTTAATCTAAATAGTTTATATTTTTAAATTAAAATAATTATCATGTTTTAAAAGAATAATTAGATAAATTTTATATCCTTTTCTATAAATAATACTATTTTATCATTATAATAGTTATTTTAGATATAAAATCTTAGGAAACATTTGAACATTTTCACTTTAAACTAATTTTTTCATCCCATCTATGTGATTAATTTCAAGTTAAATTTATCTAATTTTGTAATTATAATTAGGTAAAATTGAATCAATATTTGTAATAAAAAAAATATCTAAATTATTTTGTGGTCAAATTTGTTTTTGACAAAAAATATTTGTAAAAATGAATAAAATTAATTAATGTGATAACAATAAAGATTAGTTTACTTAGTGGTTAATGCTTAATATTTAAAAGCCAAATGTAAAAGAAACTTTTCCAGAACCAATTTGAAAAAATATCTTGACCATATACCCAATTTTCTTTATTTTTTTTCTTTATTGGAGGGACATGATTTAAGAGATACCACCTCATAGTTTTTATCTTTTTATATTGACAATATATTTACTCCCCCTCCACTATAAATATGCACTAATCCTCCCCAATTGTTTACACCAATATATCCATTTAGATCATCCATACTAGGCCCAAATAAGCTACAAAAATCAAAAATATCATAATATAAGCCTCAATTTTGCAATAAAGAAAACCAAGGATGTCCTTTGATGCAATCCAAAGGGAGTTACATGAAAAATAAGTAATATTCTACAACATGTAATTTTTTATATTTCATTATATACCCCATAAATTATTCA
The DNA here is from genome assembly GCA_963277665.1 of Viscum album. NCBI lineage: Eukaryota > Viridiplantae > Streptophyta > Magnoliopsida > Santalales > Viscaceae > Viscum > Viscum album. The sequence continues at coordinate 1,526,656,540 of OY728163.1, read as the reverse complement.
AATTACTTTATTATATAAGAAAATAAGTATCATAAATTTATTGAGATTTTTTATGTTATTAGTTATACCTACACATACAAAAATTTCCATAAAATAGGAAATTAAATCACAGTTTTTATGTATAGTAGACACCTACCTCATGAAACAATGTCAGTAGTATCTTCCTTTAACTATTATAATTGTTGGGAATTTTTATATTGATAATGTTTTTACATTTTATGTATATATGTGTGATATTTATAATTTATGAATACTTATGGAATTATTATATAACAAATAAGTTCATTCTTTCTATTTTGTGGGTATTTGAATACATAATTTGAGTACTTGTGGACTACCGCCTCCTTATTGCCATGTGATATGTTCAGACAATAGATTTTATGTTTTGAAGATGGGTTTTAAAAAATAAATATGATATAAATGAAATATTTATGATATTAATGACATTATTATCTATTATCACATATAACATATCACTTTATTTTTTCAATTTCACACTCTGAAAAATTGATAACGTCGTTCATGGGCATGTGGACTACAACCTCCTCAAAGCGATGTGATTCTTCGTATTTCATCACAAAATAACAATAATGATATATATAATTATATATAATTAAATAAACATTTATTTATTATATATGTTTAATTATGTAATGAAAAATTTTAGTTACCTTACTTTCATAATGTTCATTGAAAAATGGGAATATTATTAATGTATACGTACGATGAACTATCTCTATAACCATAACTACAGTTCCTTTTTCATAACCAAATTTCATTGTTTTATTTAAAATTATAATATTTTTAAAAAGATGTATTTATTTTGTTTGTATTATACTATATATATTTAAATAATGAACCCATTTACCATAGTGACCTATCACCGTCAGTTTTGACACATAAATTGAATATGGTCAAAACATCTGACTTAAAAACTAATGATTATGTTATTTTATATAACTTGTTGATATGTGAAAAAATTTAAAAAGAATCATGTAAAAGGTTATTATAAATTACATATTCAACATAGTTTTATTATTCAGGAAGATAGAGGGAACATATGACAAATTAGCTTTAGGGTAAGTAGTTACTTACCTCAATTTCCATTCATTGAGTTAAAATTAATTTTCACTAATTATTTTATGAAATCTATATTTTTTAAATGAAATGTGAAATTATTATATATTAATTAAACTATTATTTTCAGATTTACATTTTCACCCTTAATTATTACATTTATTTATTCTCACTCTAATGATATAGTCTTTATAGTGGAATTTCATCACACTTTTAACATCTGTGAGATAAATGTAAAAGTAACCACTTAATTATTTTGGTTTGATTATATAATGAGGCATTATATATATTATATAATTTAATCATACATCTTCATGGTAGTTAAATTATTCATATTATGATTGTTACATTTATGATTTCCAACTCAGATGTACCCACATTTTTAAGGGAATTTATTGTCTCACATTTAGTTTTAAAATACATATTAAATATTCAACACTTATTTTAATTATGTGGTTTATATAGTTCACATGAATGTATTTATTGATTCTTATAAATTAATTTATTGGTACATACATATTTATTTTATTTTATCCCTTTAACGGGGTTTACCGTTTCAATGTTACCTAAATAGTAATAGATTGTTGTCACGATCTTACTTTTCAGATATATTTGTTATATTATCGACCTATAGTATTTTGTAAGGTGTATATACTATTAAATTTACATTTTATATCATGAATATAATTATTCTCATGATATTATATTTGTAATTTTATTTTTTCCCTTAGGAGGATTATGATTGACACGTATCGAAGAAGTATGGGACACATTAAATGTTTATTTATTATTATTCCTCAATAATGTTTTAATAAAAATTTAATTTAATTTACATTAATCAATGTCAATGATAATTTTTTTTACTTATCCAAAACTGAGGAATTATTGAATTGATACCATCCCATTCATTTTTTATGGATTACGATTTTTTCAAAGAGATAATTTGGAAATGGATTTCCATTCCACTGTTTAATTATCTCATAAATATATTTCAATTGAACACATATATTTTCCGTGGTTTAATCACATTTCATATATAGAATCAATTAAATTCAATGGGTTAATCATGTTATACACAATTTTTTATGGAACCCATTTCATTTACATGGGTTAATCAAGTTTTAAAGAGATCGTTATTGATCTCATTTCTTTCCATGGGTTAATTATATTCTAAAGATATTGTTATAAAACCCATTTATTTTCATTTTTTCCATGTATCAAATATATTTTTATTAAAATAATTTCATTAAATGGTTTAAACATGTTGTAGAGTGATTTTTATAGAATCCATTTGTTTTCCAATTGTTAATCATGTTATGAAAGGGTTATTTGGTTCTTCAAATGATTTTATGAATAAATGAATGATCTCACATGTTGTATAATTATATATATAAATTAGAGTAGTTGTTACGTGATAATATAATGATTGGTTTTTCTATGATAATATAATTATGTGAAGTTACATGAAGAAACAATTATGGATGGTTACATGATAAACTAATGACGAATGGTTACATGATAATCCAAAGGCAGGTGGGTTTGTGATAGCCCTACAATGGATTGGGTATTAAAGTTGACAATATGGGTTTTAAAAATGACAAGATTAAATTTAAGAGTGATGTTAAAATAACTTCCAAAGTTATATAAATTTTTTATTTATGATTGCAATGGGTTTATAATGTTTTTTATGATCGAGATTAGTATCCCAAGGCTCGCTATTATTTATTTTGTTGACTTTTGACTCTTCCATGTAATCATATTTTATGATATAGGTAGTGCTGGTATGAGTCCCTTTATTATTAACAGATCCACTATGATTTTTCATCATACTTGTATGATATTGTAATTCATATTGATTACACTATATTTTTAACTCTTATGTTTACCCTTACTCAGCATTTGAGCTCGCCCTTCTTAAAATTATTTTCCCCATGTTTTATTGAAATGATTTTGAAAGAATTATGTATATAAGAGATTTCATATGGATGATAATGATGTATTAATGTGAAAAGGAAAATATGGGTAAAGGGGCAGAAATTCTCATTCATAGTCAAGAGAATTCATTAGGTAAGAGTTTTTAAAAATTCTCTAAAACTCTAAACCAAAAGGGTCTTCTAGTTTCTATATTATCCAGGATTTCTTTTGGATGTTTAAAGTATTAAATGAATATTTTGGGCCCCAATTATTTTCATCGAATCTCAGAATGTAAAATTATTGATTTCAACAACAGATTTAGGATTATGGGTTCTAGGTCATTATAGGCTATATAAAAGGTCATTTTAGATAACATTGGAGATTATGATATGATCATGTAAGGTTATATTAAGAGTTATGGATACCATCACATATCTATAATATTATTGATGATTACATGTTCAAATTCATAGAGACCCCCATTTCTGGGTTTATGTAGAAAATATTTTAGGTTTTCAATGACATTTTTGAGATATTATATTGGGTTGTTGAATATGTAAAACTGTGGTTTAATATGAATCATTCCTTTACATTTTGTGTCAACATGTTTTAAGGTAATGTTAACCTTTATGATATCTATAATATTGGATATTGAGATAATCATGGGATCAGGAATATTGTTGTATAGATAAACACATGATTGAAAAGTGTTTTTGTGACCATGTGAATAATGTTCCCTCAAATGAAGATCACAATATTTTGGGATTGAAATTTGGAAAGTATGAAATTACCATTGAGGTTAAAACACTCTTTAGTTTTGATATTATTGATATTATTTTAGAAATTGGGTTATGTAATGATTTAGTTTCATTTTTTTGAATTACTATTGAAATTTGATTATTATTTTATGATGGTTCATTCAATTTGAATATTATCTTACCATGTGAAACAATAAAGTGGTTGGTTAATGTTTAATGATATATGGTATTAGTTTTATCAAATTTATTATTATGTGGTCTTTAAAATTTAACAATATTACATCAGGTGTAAAAAAATTGTCTTCAATACTAACCATTTATAGAAAATGGTGATATTACTATAAATGTTGAAATTTACATTTCATGTAAGAATATTTCATTATGATATTAGTATATATGGTGAAACAATACTTTGTTGTTAGGAAAAAGATATTAAAATAAAATTTTATCCTATTACCATATTTTCTAGTGATATTAATGACTGTATACACACATTTTTGTTTTCTAGTTTTTTATTATGAACAATATCTTGAACACGTTCTCTATCACTCTCTAATGGTCTATAGGAATTAGATTAGTGTTTCAAATAAATCTTCTAGTTTTCCACTATTTCCACCATATCAGGTGTCTTAATTATTCTTAACTTCGTGTGACCTTTATGTTTCCCACTATCACATTATAATATGATATATTATTACCCCTTTTTACATTTTGGGATTCAAAAATGAATTCATTAGATTTTAATCATTTAATAACCATGATGAATTTCAAGGGGGAAAATTAATTTCAAGGTCGTATGATGTAAAACCCATGAATTTATGAAATATATGCATTAATTTTTTTTTTAAAATATTTAATATTTTTCCTTAAATGAAAAAAATTATTTACCTTACATCATAGAAAACACGACGTTTATATTTCATTGTTTGCAACATCCAATTCCAGTGATGGCTTATGTTACACATAATCCAATGTCTTACCAGACAACAATATACTATGAAATTTATTTTTATTGTTATAAACAAACCATTGGAATGGTTTGAATGATTAAAATAAATTAAATTATGAAATTATGGTTTAAATATTTTTATAAAATGAATTCATATCTTATTACTTATTTAGAAATCAATATTAAGACCAATTAAATACAAAAGGATGTGTATTTATGGAAATGTTTTTTTACAACCAGAGTGGGGTATTATTAAAATAAATTAAATTAATCACTATTAGTGAAGGTTATAAATTAAATTAATAATTTTTATATTTAAGAATATTTTTTTTATCATCACCCTATTAGTTATATAGGATTAAGATAATAATAAATCAAAATTTAAGTGAAAAAATATGTATACTTGTAAAAGTTAGTGTGCAATGTTTTATTAGAATAATTTTATTAAAACCATTTTTTAAACTTTAATATGTTTCATTTGAAAAATTATAATTAATTTTTTAAAGAAGTATATTAAAATTTAATTTTGGGTATTTTATTAATTTTCTGATAAGTGTCATATTTTTATGATTGGGAAATAATACTCGAATTTAATTGATAACTAATTTTTTATATAATTAATATATTGTATTAAATTATATTTTAAATTTAATTTAATGTGTAATTAGTTATATTATATAGCATTTAATATAGTTTATTATATTTTAATAATTTATAGAGATTTTATATTAAAAATATAGAAAAAGATTGAGCATTTTATATTTTAAAATCATCTTTTTTGTCTCCTCTCCATGATTAATTTTAAATTAAATTCTTCAACTTTTAAGTTTTTAATTTAGAATAATTTATTACATATTATTAATTATAATAATTTATAATTTTTAGTAAAATTAAATTAAATTTTTATTAAATATTATTGAAATTAATTAAAATTAATTCCACCAATTAAGGTAAAATGAGTTTACATAGTGGAAAAACATTATTCGTAAAAGAAAAAATGATCTAGAAACATGTTAAAAATAAATTTGATAGAAATAATTTGACCATATTCCCACTCTTATCAAAAAAAATTCATTACTTGAGACACATGATGTATGGTAGACCTCCAAATAGTGTTTTCATTTTTATATTTACAAGAATGCCACTCCCCCTCCACTATAAAAATGAACCCACCTTCTCTAATTTTTCACACATCTCAATACCATTGGATCATTCAAAATATTCCCAAATAATATTACAATACTAATAATCCCATCTTAGAAGCATGATTTTGGATTTAAATCAATCAATAGAAGTCATTTGGTGCATTCCAAAAGGAGATACCTGAAGAAGAGGTAACATTCTTTAATGAGAGATTTTGTTTTATTTCTTTCTCCACCACATTAGTTCTTATTATTAAATAACTATATAATATCCTCAACTTCCTCAATATACATTGATTATTTTATGTTAATTTTCTAACATACACTTACACAAACATCCATCAAATGGGTAATGAAATAATTGTTCATCTGTATAGAGGACTATCGTCTCGTGAAATGATGTCGTTCATTTTTCCTATTCCACCACTCATGGTTGGAAAATTATAATGATAATATTTTTTATATGATATACAATATATTTTTAATTTATTCAAACCTGTTAAGTTATTTTATAATAGATAACGTCATTCTTTCAATTTTTTGGTTATATAATATTGAAAATTGTGGATGTTTGGACTACTATCTCCTCAAAGTGATGTGATATGTTATTAAATTAAATATAATTAATGAAGTATGAATCTAAAAAACATATATTATATAAATAATGTTTCTATTTTATTATTGAAAAAATTATCTATCTAGTATTATACCATTTTATTTTATTCATTCCATTTCAAACACTTAAGAAGTTATAATATTAATCCTGGATGTTTGTACTACCACCTCCTCGAAACAATGTGATTTGTCTTTTTTAGTCACCAAATCAATAGAATTATATATATATATAAGTAAATATAATTAAATAATACATCATAAATTATATAGTGGTCATTCAAAAAAGATAAAAATTTCATACATTCATTTCATTATGATTATTGAAAATTTGAACTTTACCCATGAAAACATACCACCTACCATCTCTATGATCATAACATTGCCACATTTTTCATTACGATTACTTCTATTTTATTTTAAAAGAATAATTAATTTCCATATTTGATAATTATTTCATGTTTATTGTTATATATATGTCTAAATAATAACCACATCGACCTTAGCATACATATCATTATTAGTTTTGTGACATAAGCAGAATATTATTAAAACATATAATGTAACTACCATTTGGTTAAATAAATGTATAAAAAATTATAAGCTAAATTAAAATAAAAAAACTTTTAAGAGGTTTTAATGCATGTAAATAATAATAATTTTATTATTCTAGAATATAAATGATATTCATGACAATTTAGAGTCAAGGTAAGGGATTTTTAACTCAATTTTCATTTACTACATTAACCATATATTAAATTGGTTATTTCATGAGAATAATTTGTGTTAAATAACCTATTATAGTATAAAAAAGTATATAAAATTTTATTTTGTGGAATTAAATTTTCTACACATAATTATTTCATTTATTTATTCTTACTCCAATGAAACTATATTTGTATGGGATTTTCTTGTCACATTTTACATCTATGAGATAAATGTAATATTCCCCAAATCATTCATTTATTTTTTATAGAATCCATATAATGATGTATTATACCAAAAATTATTTTATAATAATGGTATTTAAATTTTTCATTTGATGATTACTACTTTTTTGTTTTCTGATTCAGATGTTACAGAATTACTAATGGGATTTCTAGTCTCACATATATATATATATATATATAATATTCCATATTAATATATTAATTTTATTATGTGGTTTATATATTGACCATTAATATATTTTTGTATTATAATACTTATATTTACATGGATTCACATATCCATTTTATTATCTATGTTTCATCGGTTTTATGGTTTCCATGTTACCAAAGAAGTAAAGGATTTATGTCAAAATTTAAAATATTTGATATGTATTTCATGTTATACACATATATTGTTTAATGTTATTTATATTAAAATGGTTTTACATGATATAATGTTAATAACCATGTTATCATGAAATTATAAGTTTCATTTAATTTTATTCCGTCATGGGGATTATAATTCAAGAATTTCAATGTATTATGGGACATTATAAATTTTTAATGATTATTTTCATGAAGATTTTTTTGATATTTTAATGTAATTTACAGTCATCAATGTCAAAAACCCTTGTTTATAGTTATCCTTAAATGGGATATTTTTTATTGATACCATACTCATTTATTATTCGGGTGGATAAATATTTTTCAAATATATTTTTATAATACTCATTTCTTTTTCATGGGTTTATTATATTCGAAAGTAATTATATGGATCTCATTCCTTTCCCATGGGTTACTAATGTTACAAATAATTTTTTATTGAATCTATTTCATTACATGGTTTAGTCATGTTCTAAAGAGATTATAATAGAAAAAATTTCTTTCTCTATCAGATTTCCCCCCCTCTCTCTCTCGGATCAGCCTAGGGTTTCCTCCCAAAACCCATCACCATAGGTGAAGAGGGGCATATGAGTTCTAATATCCTCCACTCATCCCATTCATATTCTTCTTTACCCTTTTTCATACTTCATAAGCATAAAAATTCACTGGGTTCTTCCTCATGTGTGTATTTTGCAGATTGTTCATTATAGGTTTTTTTCTTTTTGTTGGACATGTTACTCACGTCCGTTGAGGTGATTGAACTTGGTTTCCCTTTCAAGAATACACAAAATTCTTTCATTATGGTCATTGATCCTTATAATGGTTTATTTTCATTCATGCCTGTGATGCTCAACCTAATATATCCTATCATTCTTATTTGACTCTCCAAGAGTGATATAAAGTAAAGGTATCAAAGGGGTTTATGGATTTGTGGTTCAGTGGTCAATGGGTTGTAAGGTGATAATTGATTCAGTAGGCTCTCATTTTATCTCTACTAGTATTCTGCATTTTAGATGATGTATTCATGTAGAGCCCTAAAACACTTTATCTCCTTCTCTAGCCTCACATTCATCTTATTATCTCCACGTTGGATCTAGATAAGAGGTAACAATGTTGTTTTTTTTATGTGTGGTTAGGTGATCTTTGTTCATAGAAAAATTTGTTCGATGACAATGACATTCAATGTTGGCATCAACTTCATTCAGGGTGTTGTTTCTAGTTTTTCATATTCATTATATATTTTGAATGTATGTTGGTTTCATTTGGGAGAACTTGATATATTTGTTTCATGTTCAGTGAGATGTCACTTTGTGTCTGGTTTTGGGAGATGTTCATTTTGTTGTTGTAGTAGAAGTCGTTGGTGGTCTATGATAGTGGAGAGCTATTTTTTTATGGTGTTTTGATGGGGTTGGAATCTCTATTTTTGTGTGTCATTTCACAGTGGTGACATTGAACTCTAGCGGATGGATACCTTTGGTGATCTGCTGTATCTTTTGGATTGTGATGATGGTGGTGGTTTCATAATAGTTATAAAATCTGTGGTGATCATGTTGATGATGGTATGTTATGAGACTATAACGGTGTTTGAAAATTTTAATATTTATCTTCTTCCATTAGGATTTCAGTTCCCACTGGCGATGTTTTGGTTTCCAATCAATACTCAAAGCAGGTTTTCTGAAAATCATCAAAAAATATTTTATAGTAAAATTAATTTTTATTGAACCCATTTATCTACAAGAGTTAAAATTTTATTAATATGTTGTTATAGAACCTATTTTTTCTATGTGTTAATAATGTTTCTAAGATATTGTCATATAATCCATCTATTTCCATGAGTTAATCATGTTCTAAATAGTTATTTATAGAATAAGTTTTGTTTTCTATGGGATAATAATGTTATGAATGGTTTATTGGTTTATCCTGTGAATTTATAATGAAATTAAATATTTTATGTGTTATGCAATTGTACAAGTAAATTTTAAGGGTGGTTATGTGATAAACCAATGATGTGTGGTTCTGTGATAAACCAAAGAAGTGGGGATACATGATAAACAAATTATGGTTTGTTACATGATAAAACAATTATGGGTGGTAACATGATAAAATATGATGGGTGGTTACTTAATAAACCTTCAATGTGTGCGTACATGATAGTCATACCATGAATTGTGTATGGAAGCCAACAATATATTTATTCCATTTATAAGAGTTAATGTAATGGTAAAGTGAAAATAAATTCCCAATTTACATATTTGTTTTTTGAATGGTTGTAATCATTTTATAATGTTTTTGATGATCAATATTAACACCACCAAGATAATAATTATTTAATATAAAGATTTTGGACACATAAAAGTTTTCATATTAAATGATCCATGTATTAAAATATATTATTTTCATTATGAATCACACATACAGTACTATTTTTTCTTCATAATCTTATGCTCTACTTATGTACATTGATATAATTTCCTTGTTAATTCATATGTTTACCCTTACTAATCATTTTATCCCACCATTCATATGTTTGGTTTCCTCGAGGTTTTAAAGAAATGTTGGTTAAAGAGTTATTTCAAGAATGGGATTCATATGGATGGTGATGATGAATAATATGATAATGAAATATTTTGTTAAATTGTATAAATTCACATCTAAAATCAATTGAATTATTTATTCAGGAGTTGTCAAAATTTTCTAAAACACTAAACAAAAAATTTCATCTAAAATGTAACTGATGAATAATTTAATTATTTTATTTAAAGTATATATGATAAATTTGGGTTATAATTATTGGCCTAAAATCCAGAAAAGTAATGTTATGGATTTCAGCATAGGATCACGGATTATGGGTGATAGAATATTATAAAACTAGGATACAATGTTTGTAGTGAATGGATGTTACCTATTCTAGTTAATATGTACACATTGTGTATTATAACCAAGTATAATTTGTTGACCTTAATAGATGTTTCAACGATCAAAAAATTCCAATTGATTTAGGTGATATATTATGAGACTATTAACCTTCCAGCATTCAGTTCCAAATTTTAACATATTTTACTTGTTCCTTTATTCCTTATGTTTTTGATTTATTATATTTATCAAATTTTATGAAACATTTTTTTATTGGTATGCATGTATGTTATCTATTATTTTGATACTACTTTGATGTTTTCATTATTTAAGATTGAACATCATTATTTCTATATGTTGTTCCTTCTGTTATTAATATAATTTGTCTATGAATCTACATATATTTTATATTTTTCTCTAGTATATACTCATGTTGAGTGTGTGTATTTTTTTTTATAAGGTTAAAATTTTAATTTACTTGAATTCAATACATTTGTATTGTTTGTTTTGAAAAAAAATTAAACCACTTAATGATTTTCTCTTCAAAAAAATATTTCCTTAAAAAATAAAATGATTAAAATGTATCATTTTATATGAATGTTTTTTAATAAGTAATGTTTGGTTATTTAAATTATGTTTTATTCATAAGTCCTCTTTGATTCATGATTTATAAATGGTTCATTTTAAGAAAAAATAAATTGAATTATTATTTTTTGTTTCTATTTTTCTGCATATGTGAATGAAAACATATTTTAATTTTAAATAGAAATTATGGGAATAGGTTTCATTATAAAATTATTTCATTGACTCATTTTGGTATCCTACTAACCTTTAGCTCATTCACTATGTAATCACATTGGATGGTACGTAATCTGCATTGATTCTGTGGGTTCATGGCTTATGAATTTTAGGATTTTTTTCATAACATTCCATTTGAGTGAAAGTGTTTTAATATTCATAATTGTGACATCCCCCCACGAGTTCATCTCACCAGTTGTACCAAGTGGTGGATTATTCTCCTCAATCCCTACTTTTTGTTCAATATTGTTCCCTAATTTTTTGTAACATCATTTTATTAAAATAATATCTTTTATGTGTAAAGAAATTTGGAAAAATATTTTAATATTTTAACTTTATTATTATTCCATTTCTATATGTTCTTTTTTTAAAAATAATTATTTTATAATAGAATGAAATCCAATTTACGGAAACCACACCCCCAGTACCCGGTGGGAACTTTTGTTAAACATACTTTTAAATTTGGGAGAAATAATTTTCACTTGTTAAATTATGAAACACTAACACTTGTATTCTTCACTGGCTGATTGATAATTCACCTCATTCCCTATGGAAGATAAATTTAAGTAAGTATATATGTAACTATAGAAGTATAAAAATATGTATATATGAATGTAAAAAAGAAAAAAAGGTAACAAGGAAGGAAGGAAGTATGTTATTATCTATATATGTATGTTAGAAAGTATGTATATATGTATGTTAGAAAGTATGTATATATATATATATGTATGTATGTATGTATGTATGTTTATATTAATGTATATATATATATATTTATATATGTATTTATTTATGTACATATGTATGTATGTATGTAATTAAGTATGTATGTAAAAATATCTTCAAGTTAGTGAGTAAATAAGTATGTAAGATGTGCATGTAATATGTGTATGTAAGATGTGTAATTTCTTCATGTGTTTGTAAGATGTGTAAATTCATGTGTAAATTATTCATGTAAATTCTTCATGTGTAAATTCTTCATGTGTAAATTATTCATGTTTAAATTCTTCATGTGTAATTTCTTCATGTGTAAATTCTTCATGTGTAAATTCTTCATGTGTAAATTCTTCATGTGTAAGATGTGTATGTAAATTATTCATGTGTATGTAAGATGTGTAAATTCTTCAAGTATGTATGTATGTATGTAAGATCTGTATTTGTTTGTCTGTATATATGTATATATGGATGGATGTATGTGTGTTTTTATGAATTCATGTATGTATATATATTCAGATTGTTGGATAGATGAATTTATAGATGGATATGTGTGTCCATTCATGCATTCATAGATGAATGGATGGACATGTAAATACATTAATGTATGGATTCATGTTTTATGTATGTGTATAGGTTATTAAGTAACTATGTATATATATATGTGTCAACATAAGTATGTGTTTATCTATTTAGTTAAGAAATAATTTATCTCGGTAGTCAGGTAAGGAGTTAGGTATATACATATAAGTGTATGTTTGAATGTATTAATGCATAAATGGATGAGTGTTTGTATGCATGCTGTAATGCCCTGACATGAACCACTTGGTCTGGGTCAGAGAACCAAAATACCTCATGAAAACCCCCACTATGTAAGAAAACTCCATTTGGTGTTGAGATTATGAACACCATCAGTAAGAAGAATATACCTACAGTATCACACCCTTCCACTATTAATGTAAAAAAAATATAAACACTAAATGTAATCAATCAGAAGACAAATATGAAATATAATATCCTATGGAAGACAATTCAAAAAATTGATAATTTTTTGACCTATATATGGAAATAAAAATGATCATATAATGTGAATGTAAATAAAAATAAATATTTTACTCTAGAGTACTTACTTGTACCTCCACTAGCTCCATGTTACATTACATAATCATCTTATATGGGTACCTTAACCTTTCCAGTATCTGTATACATAAATTCTTCATTCTCACTATGATTCCCATGATAATAGTGAGTAATAAAAGTCAATATGACTCCACCAATATATCTTCATCATGTGTTCATAGGTATAACGAGTTTATTCCAAGATAATAATAAATGAAACAGTAATACAAAATAATCAATCACCAAGTACTTGTGTGATAACGAAACCCCCACAGCTTTAATAACACAATATTTAGCTCAATACTATAAAAATACCAAATTATGTAATAAATGATCTAGAACTATCCATATGGTTGGTAAAATGTCACTCAGAATAATGAAGAAATCTATTTTAGGGTCTTCCCATAGGGTAGTTATTCTCCCACCCATTGAATGGGTTTACCATCGTTATCCCTACACATTGTGCACTATACAATTCTAAGGTGTAATAATTCCATGATGGTTACTTTTCATGACTCCAAATATATTACCACTAAAGGAATGGTAAATATGCACAATGAGGAATAGAGTAAAATTTCATCAAATCGTGTCATCATGAGTATATAGTAGCATCATATAATTTCATGTGACCTACACTAAGGATGGTAAAGATCTACTCCATATATACATATGGAATCAATAATCATATATGGGTATCAATGGATAAAAACAAAGCCATAAGAATATTCATCAAATATGTATTATAAGATATGATAGCACAATATGATCCAATTCTATAAGATTATTCAAGGGCCTCAAAATGTTATGGAACTTGTGGCTGTAAGGTTATTGATGATGTACTAAAAAACTCATAAAACTATTATGTAATAAAATATATTTCACAGCTAAAAATAACATTCTCACAAGTCAATAATCAATATTTCGTTTCTGATTCATCAAAAAATAGGTTTATAATGAGTACCCAAAATATTCCATGTCAAGAAGTTTTTTCTCGAATTACAAATGTAACAGATCCTATCAATGGAAATTTATTCTAGATATATAGATAAAGTGGAATTTAATTCCCTATATTTATTTTATTATCACAAATGAATCAAGAATTCATCTCAAATTATACCATAGAACATCAAGTATACCCCCATGAACATCAATATACCAACAATCATTTAATAGAAAAGTTATCCATGATGAGATACAAGAATAAATAGATCTAAATTTTCTGATCTATGAAAACATATTTGAAAATATCCACCATCAATGAGTCACTAATATCTGGTAAACATGGATTCCATTGACATGATGAATCCACCACTAATGTTCCAAATTATTTTCAATGAATTAATTTTCTATAATAAATCAAATTTTATGAAGAGGAGAAATAAGATGATTCAAAAAAATATACTCATAAAACATCCATATTTTATGGTAGGTCTCTATCAGATCAAGATATATTGTCAAAAATGACCTTCAATTTATTTTTAAGGGATGAAATATTTTTTCCTAGGATCATCATAGAAAATAGATATCCATCAAATATTCATTATCATGTTTCAAATAGGAAGAATAATTTTCCATATCTAAAAGGAATAAATATTTTAGTGTCCCCAAAATTCTCCAGGATTAATGAATTAATGAGAGATGAATATAAGAACATCAATAACTAGAGGGGGGAAATAAAATTTAGAATAGATGAATTGGGGAATTATTTGGTTGTTAAATATCATAATAAATAAGATAGATTCAAATATTATGGTTCTAATTTAATCAACCATTAGATGGTTCACGCCAACAAGATGGTGTGTTGCATAGGATAACCTCAGTTTTGGATGATACAAAATAAAATTTCCTAGAGACTAACAACAACTCCACTAGTAAGTTGATGGAGTCCACCAGTATGCTTATGAATGTTTTCTTCCTTTAAAGGCAGTTACACCTGTCTTTAAATCAACCATTTATTCAAAAAACCATTATTCAAAAATAAAACCTCTAAAAACACCATAAAATAGAAGAAATAAAAATAGTAAATATAATATTATAATATTTAAATGTATCCTAGATCCAAAATAAAAAAGGTTGTTACAGTCCCACCCAATGACATGTCTTCTATGATATGTACCATTAAATGTTCAATATTGGAAATTATTCTATCGAGTTGGAACATTAGCATACCACACCCAGAAATCCTCTCAGACCTATCTATAACACATTTGAAATTGGAATGGTGGTAGTTTTTTCTTAAGAATGAGTTTCTTTCATTGGTCACTAATCAACTCATGGTGCACTACATATAATGCGTCAGAACCCATATCAACATCCACGTAATTGGCGAAATGTGTGGGATCAATCACGTACCTTCAATGATGAGAAAAATGAAAACACCAAGAAATCATTTATGGAGAGAAGGATGATCCATATTATAATTCACAATCCCAACCCACTCAGTGACATCAATGGTTCCATCATAGAATGGTGCTAGCATCAATTGCTTCATAAAATGTTGGTGAAATAAATGGGGAGTCACTCTTATAAAGAACTTGTTTCATTTATAAAAATACAAACGAATCATCCAATGGATATAAATATACTTCAAGTTCCTATGAGTTTTGATCATCCTCTTTTGAATTAACATCACTCTCGAAGAGTTCTCTTGTACCATTCTGGTCCTTATAATAACTACCTCACCAAACTGGTGACAAAAATGTGGTGAATTACATATAATTCCATTAAGACCATAATATGGTTCCATATAAATAAAATAATGGTAAATATTGTTGAATTTGAACTTAACAAAGGCTAAGTGATCATTCCCGTAATCCACCGAAGTCTATGGAGAAATACCAAAGCCTATCCTTTCATATGCAAGTCATATTATCTGATAGTCCATCTATATGTGTATGGTACATTGTGCTCAAAGTCATCTATATATCTAAGTCATTCTATAATAAATACCAAATCTAGGATAAAATACATTCTCATCTATTAGTTAAAATTATCAATTTATCCCCATATATGTGTACTTCCCCCATAGGCATACATTCTTCCTAGATAAACTAATGAGTTAGTATCACGAACAAGAAATAAATGAAAATCATTAATTTTTTTTAAAAAAAATCAAAAAAAATTGTTCCATGAAACCTCATTGTCCTTTTCAACTCCACCATCAATCCCATTGAGTCATCCTCTATAATCAACATGGTAAAATGATGTGTCTATAGAAACCCACCTAAATGTTGGTGCTCAACCCTTATCATCATGAAGTAGTATCATTGGGAAACAAATATATCAACGTGTTTCTTTATACATGAACACCAAAAATACCACCTATGTTCATTGTACATATTTCTTTATCATGGTTGAACTAGCCACTTATATGTATAGAAGTATCACATTATCTATTCTTTGATGGAAGAAGGGACTCTATCTATACCTTGTGTAAGGATAACATCATCATCACCCATTGAAAAATTGAGTAGTAGTTAACCTCCCTCTAGCTATAGTTGCATCAGAACACATTGTGGTTATGTATCTTTACATCCCCTCATCCGATATGTCAATAATATGTTTCCACCATTGGATCACATAACTTTTATCTATGTTATTTTTAGACATCTATCCCCCAATTAGGTAAAAAACTCAATAGGTTCTACTGATTCTCTAAAGGATATTAAACATTAACCTAATGTACCTGATTTTTATTGGTAAGAGAATCTAAAAAGAATATAGATTTTCCAATTTCAAAATACATCCCAAATTTAAATTTATTAAGGTACTATACCTTGATCCTCCATTTTAAATTTATATCTTTATGTGTGATGATCTATATGACGATCTTATTGTATGTGAAAAAAATAAAATCCAATTCCCAAAGAGATAATATCTATTACACATGGAAGCATAGACAATAAAAACAAGTTATAAATCTTGTATAATATTTTTATTCTTTTAGGGTCACATCTAGTGTGATCCATTAGCTACTACCTTCCCTGTCTACATAAGAACCATTCCAATACAACTTCCATTTCATCATTGGACAAAAAATATTGAATCCCTTGATCTATAAGAATTAACAATGTTGTTTTAGTAAACCATCTCTTTAGAATAAGAAATACATCCTCACCAAATTCTAACTACTATAACATCACCCCTTTCTTCATCAATGACAACATGAGTTTTGATTAAAGGGATAAGTGTTCTATAAAACACCTAATATATCCCTATAATTCTAAAAAAATTATTCCTAAAACACACTCATAAAATGTGTTCAGGAAATCAAAAAATCATCTATCTTCATGCCCACGTATATACCAGTCTCACATAACACATGCGCCAATAATTTTTCTTCACGAAGGAAAAAATTTATACTTCAATAAGATTTTATAAATATGAGGTTGTATGTTTGATTGTAATCTAGATTGAGATGTATAGTGTGCTTATCTAGGGTTATTGAGAAAATGAGGAAATCGTCAAAGATAACCATGATGAATTAGTAAATGTATAGATTGAATATAGGATTCATGATATCCATGTACACTTACTTAACATTCATTAGTATATACAACATCACCATGTACTCATATAATGTATGCCTACTTACAAATTCTCTCATTATAAAGTTGTCCTCTCCAAGCCATAATTTTTGATCGGAAGATCAAATATCAATTTTGTACAGCCAAAAAGATCCCTATAATCAATCATATAAGACATTGACCCTTGAAAAAAGTGCTAATATTAATCAATGTAAACTAATTTAGCTTCAATTAAACTATATTAAGTCAAATAAAACTGCTCAAATTCATGGAAAATATGATATGATCTCCCAATAGTGAATTAATATAGTTGACAAATCCCTAACATTCTAGGTCATAGATCTATAAAATAAGCTTATTCATCTCTGTCGATTCTATATAATAATAAGGTATCAAGATGATATTGGATCAAATAATTGTTATAATTAGAAATTCAACACCTATTTCGTGAAGAATTGTTTTGATGTCATCAAGAGAGATTTCATGACATAGATTGATGAGTGGCGACAAATATGATGGGATACCAATAATCATTCTAAAATAATCAAGAACGTAATCTATGTTTTGATTATTTAAATCTATTATATGTCTAGAATATCTCTACCCACTCCCAACACCCATTTTATAGTCATTACTTACTTCTATCCATATGATTATGTAAATGACATCCATCCTTGACAAGTTCTTTAGGTCATTGATTGCATCTTTCCTTCACCTATATGGATCCTTCGAATTAAATACCAATATAAGTAATATTGGAGATTCCCCATATTTTCAAACTTTGGAAACCAATTATGAGTTTCTATGAAAAAACTATAATAATATTTGAACTTTTAAATGTTGATGAATAGTAGAACTCCTCCCATGCAGTCTGAAGAAGATAGTCTATAGTCCACCTCAAAAATAATACCCTACCACATGTCCCTAGTGTTTCCATTCCTATTATTAAATGTGAAACATAAAAAAATAGTTAGAGATCTTCAAATTTGAGTATTGAATGTATTATGAATACGAATAAGTAGATCAACCTCTGGTAATTTAACAATAACCATGAATTTGTACAGACCCTTAAATAATTTCATTAGGTAGAAACACATGACATGACACCAAATATAAGTATGGAGAATGATCTCAAACATCTTTGAATTTTGTTCCTTATTTATATACAAGGGATGAGAATAACATTATATCTCAATGGAATGAGTGGATTATTATAATAATTTCATTGATCTATACATTTTTTACACAAACTCAAATAGTTTGTCTTATTTAGCCTTTTGAAAAAAATTCCCCACTGAATAGGTTCTTGAAGGCCACTTTGGTGAGACTATCAATTAATTAGCCTATCCCATTATGGCCCACCACATACTGGAGGGTCCCTATTTCATGAACATTTTATGTTTCACATTTTTTCATATGATATATCAATAAGTTCTAAGACACCCTTGATGATTTATATCTAACAATCCTACAACCCTCTAGTGCTTTGAATTAATAATTGATTCCAGAGATTGATGTCTTCTGTATAGTGTACCATGTACCTTAGTACCCCTTTTACCTGGGAAGGCATGTGATAAACGGTTCTTGGATGTGGTGGGAATACTACCTTTTCCATAAGAACAAATTTGGTTGAATGTTTTACAATAAAATATTTCATAGTAGGTGGTGGAAAGAGGCAATCATTCCTAGATAAAGTTACATATAATCAATTATTTGGTGGTCTAATCATTTATATTTCTGGTGTCATCTTTTGTATAATTTATTATGCATTAGATCATTTATTTTGTAATGAAAAATCATAATAAGTGTAACAGATCACATAATGGTTATCGAATGAGTCAACCTATAGCCAAAGTTATATCTATCCGAAACATAACTAAGGTCTCTGTCCCTATATGTTAGTCACGGTAACAAAAACACACACACACAAAAATATTTATAAATATATTCACCGATATAAAACATTGCCAAGATAAAATATTTAATGCCAAAAAAAATATCACAATAGTATGGAAAATAATTATATCACAAAATTAAGAATACAAGTCTATACTAAATAATAAGTGGAACCATGTAATTATATTAAATAACTAGTATTAATCAAAATATAGGAATAAATTTGTAATTCTATCATATGATCCCAATATTTATGCAAGAATGAACCCAAATACTAGAAAATAGTGACAATAATCCCGTATGTGTTAACATTGAGATCCATTGAACATGTGAAAGACAAGAAACATTGAAGCTAACCTACATAAGTAAAACATATCCTATCTCCTTTCTATTATGTCTAAGTTTAGGAAAAATTAATGAATAAAAATATGCTCTAATACAATTTTGTAACACCCTAACACAAACCACTTGGTCTGATATAGAGTTCCAGAAGACCTTATTCATGCCTCCATACATGAAAGAGGCCAATGATTGTAATTGATGGTCTAGAAACTGAAATTTGTGAGACTATGCACTCAATATTTTATAGTGAAACCATTTATAAAAAAATATATAATATAGATTAATCAAATGTAAGACTAATATTAAATATAATAATGGATTGAACCCAAGCCCAATGAAAATATTAATAGACCGGGCTCCTAGTGTGGAAATCCAGACCAATTTATATAAAGGGAAAATAAATAAATAAATAATACTATGTATTCTTCGGGAGTAAGTCCCAATACCACCACCAAATCCATGCTTCATAACTCAACATTCTTCCATGGGCTTCTATCCATTTCAAAGAACCATATACATAAAGAACTCACATGAATCAAGATTCTTATGAATGGTGTGAGTAATATAACCTTGAGAGAAACCATAAATGTGTCATTAAAAATTTCTAAAATGAATAAAATGAATATTGTTTGAAAATAAAAAATTCACAAGAAATCAGAGACAATTAAACACTAAGATATCATGTTCTAACTATGCCATCATGAGTCAGGACCACACATACCTCAGTTACATTTGGTAAGGATAACCATAAGAAGCATGAAATTATCAAGATGAATAAACATGGCTTGAAACAAGTAACTCCTAAAGCTCAAGGATTCAAGTATATATGACACTAAGATTCCCTAATGCATTGAGTTTAGGTATCCTACACAGAATCCACAAGGAATCGATATTCCAGTGAAACCACAAGGCTTCATCCTCCTACCATATTATGGGTTCACTGTAATCATCTCAAAAAAACACGTGCACTCCCCCAATATGGGGTAATAATGCAATTATATTTACCTATCATGAGTACTAAGACAATTACTCTAATGGAATTCTAAATACACAAAACAACGAAGTGAATAATATTTTAGAATATTACATTATTATGAGATTAAAGTGACCTCATATAACATCATGTTATTAAAACCACACATTATAACAAGATACTATAGAAATACTCATGAAATCAGTCATATTATATGGGTACCAAAATCTACACACACCTGCTAGAAACACTAGCAGAAAATAGGAAATGTTGACCCAATATGAAAAAAGTATACAATAGTATACAAGGGACTAAAATGTTAATGAATTTCCTTTTCCAAGGTCGTTGAAATTGTACCAAAAATAGTTTTCCCGAATCCAAGACTGAAACGCATCACACATTCTCATATAATATTAATGAATGTCTGGGATGTCTATCTATGTTATATTGTATTAAATATGAGGGTAATAAAGGAAAAAAATATTCTATGTTATGAGGTTGTTCAAGAATTAGATATGTCATATATTCCATCAATGGAACTACTTTTTGAAATATATCAAATAAGTGGACCTCAATTCACCACATCTATTGTTTCTTCATGAATAAATAAAGAATCGCTCATAAATTCTAGAAGGGAGCCTCTAGTCATTCAAGTGAACAGATTCCCACAAAAGACATATCAATGTAATATAGATCCATGATGAGATTTTTAATTAACTATATCTCAATATGATCGATCTATTGAAATATACCATGAAACACCCACTTTATATAAGAGATCACTCTCATGTTAAAATAGATGTCATTTACGTGGAAAATCCATCAAAAATCTCCTAAATTAGTATCAAAAGTAATATAATTATATAATCAATATGACATCATGATGATTCAAGATAGATTATTCATAAAAAAATACATATATAATGTCCATATTTGATGATCGATTAATCTAGCCAAGAGATGTCATCAAAATTCATAATCTGAAAGTGATCGTAAATGTAATAAATAATAATTCATGAGATCATCATTGAAATAAAATATACATTATAGATCCATTATCAACTCTTATGTTTGAAGAATAAAATGACATAAATCAATGGAAAACATTACATGTTTCCATAGTTAAATAGGTCCATGTTTAATTAATCAAGGAGATATGAATGAGAGGGAACCAATTCCTTGAGATGAGGTATAAAATTAGAATTTAGTGAATTTGGATCATATTTGTGTTTTAAAGTGGGTAAGAAATTAGTGAGTTTGATATCCTGTTTGGTATATTTAATGACCCCTCATAGTAGGAGTACCAATGTGATTAACATAACAAAAGAGGTTCTGCCCACACCACCGACAGGTCAGTGGGGACATTAGTTTCCATCAAACCGACCTCAACCCCACTAGTGATATAATTTATTAACCAATAAGAATGTGTTAATTTTAAACAACCACATGTCCATGCCTCATACCATACCTTAAACCAATGGTTCCTATACCATTATTCGAAACCCCCATTATCCTCACAACCCAAAAAAAGAGAAGAACCATTGTAAGAATAAACAATTCTATAGGGTTTATACATATGATAAATTGAAAGCATGAAATGATGTAACACATGAATTCATAGATGTATGTATGTAAGTAAGTAAGTATGTATGTACGTAGGTATGTATGGGAATATGTATGTATCTATGTCTATATATATGTGTGTGTGGATGTGTATGTATGTACGTATGATTGTATGTATCTATGTATTTATCTTTGTGTGTAGGAATGTATATATATATGATGGTTTGAATATATATATATATATATATATATATATATATATATATTTGTATGTATCTATGGATCCATGTATGGATGTATCAAACCAGAATGGGCTGCATGAAATGTTTCCAAATTCATTCTACCATCTGTCCCGAGGCCTTCTTCTGATATCCTCAAGCTACTGAAATGTGGTAGGGTATCACAAGTTAACATGTGGGATAAATTTCACACTCATGAAACCCAAGGATCAACAATTTTACTAAAAATAAACCTGAAGTGTGGAATCCTTACATGGGGTTATCATGAAATTTTTTTAGTAAGGTTAAAAATAAACTCCAACCAAACACATCATAATAGGAATTACAAAAATAATATTTAAAAAATAAATTTCCATGTAATGGAGAAAATTAAAATACATTGTCTGTACAAGCCCAAAATAAGGAACCAAAATAATGAAAAAAGGAGGTTAGTGTCGTTAATAAACCAAATTATTCAAACCAACATGGGAGAAAAAATTGAACATCATGATGTCGCTCTAATGTCACCACCATGATCCAATGATCAACCTATTCATAAAAAAATGTTTTATAAAACCAACCCACAAGGAAAATCCTAACAATTATTAGAAAACATGAGGACTATATACCCACCAACATGAGTATCTCAAGAGAGATCCAAATGTTGGTAGGATACTACCTAATGTACTTTATATTTAATTTACAAATATACAACGTACACTAGTATAAAATTAATATAAAAACATTTTTTCATTTCCTTTATGAAAAAAATTTAAATAGGAAAAAATAAATTATATCATCTTAAAAAACATAGAATTTATAAAATATGAATCAATAAGGACATACAAAGGTAATTTTATTTCAATAAAAACCATTTAATTCTAAAAACATGTCACCCTACAATACAGAATAAGGAGGAATAATATAAAATATATAGCATGTGGAAAGATCCTGGGGACTAAAAACATAAGTTATAGATGTTAAGAAATGTAAAAGATTACCGACTTCTTAAGAGTCACATACTAATTCCCTGAATCACTCTAACTAGTCTCATTAGTGAAAACATCCAATATAAGAAACAAAATTCATATAATGAATAAAACCTATTGTTTAATCTCAACAAGAATATATGACATACATTCAATCCCACAATTATTTCGTAGGGTTCCTCATGTCAGAATAAATGGAGGTAGACCTATAAATAATAAATATCATTATCATGAATATCATATAGCCCAAATTCAATAGACCACTCTAATAAAATACATTATAGCTCCAACACACACCCATAAATAAAAATCCAAAAGAAAACTTCATAATCATAAATCATAATTTATATTACTATTAACAAAATGTACAAAAGCATTGAAAATAGAAAATCATGGTTATATACAAGGTTGTAAAAAATCAATCAATTAAATGGCATCACATAATTTTCTAATTGGACCACTTATTTATATGTTGAAATGGAATGAATTGAATAACCATTTTTATAAAAATTTAGAACCAAAACAAAATAAAATGAGAAATAACACATAGTACTAATGAAAAATCAGAGTAATTATTTTTGAAATATTCATTTTAATTCACATTAAAAAATGAAAAATTCATAAAAAATGTAAATGATGTCAAACCATAAACATCCTAATCAAACAAAGGAGTTATCAAAATCAACAAACTAAATAGGAATAAAAAAAGTTTAAAAAATGTAAAACCTTTAAAAAATGTACACCCCATTTTATAAATACAGATTGGTCTATATCAGGATGAAAAAATTATATTTCATAGATAAAACCATGAACGGAATTTTATCAAATTCCATGAATATATAAAAAAGATCCAATGAAATAATAAAATAACCATTTATTGAGTAAAAATTAATTAAAACATGAATATACTTTGATAAAAAATTAGTAATCATATATATCATATGTATTGATAAAAAACACTTTTAATGAATCATGCATCCATGATACAATTTAGTAAATGTATATCGAATGGAAACATCACCCACAACTACTATAACCTTGTGGGATTAAATAGAAACAACAATAGTATATCTAGAAGGATGGATCAAAACCCATAAAAACTAAAACCCTCCAATAGATATACCCTAGAAAACAAAAATTGGCCACCCATTTCTATTAGTAATATGAAATATTAGAGAGATCCGAATAAAATTTATGTATAAGGAAGGAGAAACACTTATATTTCTATTTGGGGAATAAACCACCAAGAAGTGAATAGAAAAACACAAATGAGGGTATTATGAAGTGTATATAATCCCCTAATAGGTAGTAAGAATAGAGGGAACTAAATTTGGGGGAGATTGGGAGATCTCCAAAAATAGTTCTGGAGAACTAAAAAAATTGGAGAAACCAATAAAATTCCCATGGTATTTTTGCATGGTTTACAAAACCATTTATAGAGAATTTGGGAAATATTTTCCAAAACATTCAAAATCACATGGATTAATATTATGTTTTAACTAACCTTGTGGTAACTATATGATTTCCTCTCCCCAAAACTACTGATGGTGCATGATTTTATCTCTGTAGATTTTTAAACATTATGCCTAATCATGTAACCATGACAAACTATCTGAACATAAAAAATTCACACTAGGATAGTCCAAAAGCATGACATAAATTATCCTTACAAACATAATCAATAAAATTTATTTTCATGGTGTCATAACTATCCTCACCATTTCACTTTCTACATTATAAATTCATCAACATCATTGAAAAAATATATGGTCATGTCCGAAAAACTGATAGAAATGATCGAACCAGTTGATAAAATTATATGATTTGAAACCAAAAACATGGGCCCTTAGAAGCACTCTATAAGGTAAGTATATTCAATACAATTTAATTTCTACCATAAATCAAGACACTAGAAATATTAAAAACACATTTCTTAAAAAATGCGATGTAGGTATGACCACTTCTATAATTTAATTTTAACTCAATTAATCTATAAATTTAATCTATAAAAACCAATAATAATTTTACATGTAATTAAATAGTATAGTGGATAAAAAATACAAAAACATCAAAAAATATTTTAGGTTACATGAACTAAATGCAATTGTACATCCTAATAAAAAATTACTATAAGGAAACACCCATGAAATAAAGGAAACAAATAGACTAAATAAAGTTATCAACATACCATATAATTCATATAAAATTTTGAAACCACATATTTTTACACCCAAATTATTGATCATCACCATAAAAACACACCCCACTATACTATATAAGAACAAGAGTAATTCCACCAACAATGAGAAAACATCTCAAAACATAAAAAAGACAACATCCATGAGGGAAACCCAAAATGTTTATTGGGTAAGATAATAAATATAAATCTCTCCAAATAACCATATAAATAAAAAAAATCATGCCTCAATCATGAATTACATGGTTCTGACTTTGGTCCATAAAACTATACAAATGGTAACATAGGTAAATGTTAACAAAACACCCACTCACAGTGTTCTTAAAACTGAACTTGAACTCATTACCTCTCATGGTATACCAGAAAACTATATTTTGTTCCCATATATCTCATCATTGACATAAAAAATTTCCATGTAATATATATATGATTTTTGAAATCATGGAATACACCACGGAGAATGATCAAAACATCGATAAAATAATAAAGAAAGTATAAAAAAAAATAAACTTCTCATAAGAATAAGAACATGATAAAAATAACTATCATCCAATATAAAAAAATATGTGGTGTCTAAAAATGAGAATGAAATTAAAAAAAATAGGATGCATAAATTTAACCTGTAAACCAAAAAACCACTTCTGACTCTCCCTTATATATAATGACACAAAAAAATAATCATATCAAATTTGGGTATGAGACTTCTTCTTTGGATGTCTATATAGTATAATAACCTATGAACATGACTTGAAAATATTACATATGAAAGGTTATTCATGATATTTGAGGATTTTCTTAAATGTGGCTATATTTTCTACACTACTAGACCATTATCAACATCAAATATTCAACTAATGAATCAATATTACAAACAAAATAAGTTGTTAAGAAATCACATAGAATAAATTTTATAGCTAAAAAACTCAGAAATTATTTCCATATATGGTATCTCCCCAATGTTAGTCATGAAAAGTTGAAAGACCACCAGAATGAGATATAGGTGACAGCCTCTAATGATGATCCAAGCCTCCAATGAATCATATTTGGCCAACTAAGTAAAAAAATGTACCATTATAATGAAAAGTTCAATATAGTATTTCATCAAATGACCTCCCAAGTAAATGATCAATAATTCCATATCATTGGAAATAATAAATTATTTTGGATAAAATCACAAGTTAAAGGATACCATGAAATATCCATAAGACAAAAAATTTAATGATCAGTCATTTAAAGTGTTATTCCATTTATAAAAACATACTTCTTTATTCAATGGAGTGGAAAACATCACCCTACATGTTTCAATAGCATCTAATAACATAATGATATAAAAACCTTTTTTTCCCACTCCATCAAATTCTATAATCCTTTGTCACCAAAGAACACAAGTGGATTACGATTCAAAAACTCTTTCACATCATCCATGAGATGAGAAGAAAAAGGGAAAGCTACAAAATTGAGAGTCTAAAAATATTTTATGAGTGTTAAAATAAATTTGGTTTAATATAATTACAATATAAGATATTAACATTGTGAAATGTTGATTCATTTTCCGGGTCATAGTACAAAAATAAATTATGAAAAAAATTTATTATATCAGCCCTTATTCCATAATAAAGAATAAAAAATAAAAAATCAAACATTACTACTTCACCAAAAAACATTTATAACACAATTACAAATTTTCCAAATAACAAATCCTTTTAATTTCTAAATAAAACAATTATTTATAGAAACCCATTTCATTGTTCCATTCCAAAAACCAAAAGCCCTTTTAATAAAATGATAAAAAAAGATCCCATTTCATGGAAATCAATTTTAACCTTTGAACTGTATAAACGTAATATCATTGAAATTTTCATAAATAAGATCATTATTTAGAAATTAATAGCATTAAAAATCCATTTAACTATCCCTATATGATTAAGACCATGAAATTACATCCATGAAAACCATTGTAACCCAAAATTAATTTCATCCACTTGAATTACATGTGATAGATTTCAAAAATTTTATATATTAGCATCCCAAAAGTTAGTTTACAAATAAAATGAAATAAAAAATAATAAATTAGTAAATTCATTTTTTTTATAGATTAAAAAAATACATTTGGATATTCATAAAAAAATTTAATTAACCATAAAAAAGATAAAAATGAAAAATGGGGGAAACCATAGAAATTTATAACTATCTCCATTATGCATAGTTTGGCCACATATTTTATCTGAATGTGTTCCAAACATTTTTTTTCCTTGGATGTTGCCTCCAATGGTATATATGGATTTCACATGGTTTAATAGTACATTCACCATAGACATGCACAGTTAATATTGCTTCCAGTTTCACAGTGAAATAAGGAATTTCATGAGATGTCTCCCAGGTCTTCCTATAACTATGAGTAATAACACATCACATAAAAAATATCTATTTATTAAACTAATATAATCCAAAAATTCAAAATCCATATTCTATCCATCCATGTAATCTTAAAGCATAAAATTTGGAAGAGTCAGAAAATAAATTCTCTACACCCACTGTTTGAGATCTTAAGATCCTAACTATGGTATTCCATCAAACGATAAATAAATATGAAATTGATAAAATTATACAAGAATCTAATTGTCATTAAATGAGTGTTAAATCGATCCATTATACCATGAGGCTCTATGTGCATTCTCCAACTCATCGGGCTGGACAAAAACATAAGGGTATGAATAGTGAACAAATGGGAATGATTTCACCCCCAATAAACAACAACATTGATAGTGTTTCAGAAATGAATTGGGACATGAGTATTCCATGCATTTGAATACCATTAAAAATAAATATGACAATATAAAAATAAATACTCCCCAATAAAAACATAATAATGAGAAAAAAAGTATTTTACCCAAATTCCATCCCACATAAAATTGCCCATTCAAATAAAATGGATCTACAAATAGAAAAAAGGAATAAAGGCAAATAAAAATGTGGAGGCTAGATAGGATGATACACAAGATGAACCAAACCATCTTTAAAACATAATATGAAAACCTAAAATCTCTATATAACTCTCAAGTCACCATCATGGCCCAAATATTAGCTGTTTCCCAATAGAGAGAACAAGAAAAACAAATAGTAAGATACAACCTATGAACCTATATAAAAATGGAAAATACATACCCACCAATATGACTCAGTATAGTATGAGATAGTGTCTATTAGGATACAACCATTTATTTATTAAATTAATATATAAATAATTTTGTACATTAGTTTGAAATTAATAGAAAAATAATATTTTTATTCCTTTTTCCAAAAAATATTTCAATGCAAAAATATCATAAATCAACTTATTAAAATCGCATTATTTACAAATCATACCATAATGTAGACTAATATAGTTAATTTCATTCCATACCCAACCATTAACCTCTATAAAAATCAAAATTTCAAATGATAAATAGAGTAAACACTTTAATTTTATGTAAATTATCCCTTTTAAAGAAAACACCCACATGGTTTGAAACCTTTTCAATGTAACATATTTTATAATCCTTGTATTTAAATCAAACACTTATTTTCCATATTTAATACTCTAGATATACACAAACATTTAGACACACACAAAATCAACATGAGTATAATACATGGGAAAATATAGTAAAATGAAATTACATGAAGAGTTTTATACAACTTAAAACAATAACAGAAGTCAATCATTTTTAATAATAATAAATCTCAATCATTATTAAATAATATGATAATGATGGCTCAAATAAAGAGGAAATAAACTGACTTTGAAATAAAAAATAAAGAGGCACAACATATAATATATAGTGACCATTAGTGAAAAACAATATAAAGACATTATACATTGAGGATCTATAGGTTTAGTGTATTTAGAAAACTAGGACCATACATAACATTTACAACACAAAACATTTATATAATTCTTTCTTCTTTAGCTTCTTATTGTCTCTTTCCCTCTCTATAGTATATGTAGTCACATGAGGATACACATCAAAAAGAGGTGAGATAAAATCCTAGAAAAATTATAGATAATAAAATGAAACAACACAATATGGGATAAGTATAGTCATTATCATCATAACTTGGGAATAGTATCATAATCATGATATGAAATATTATGATATGAATTATAATGTGGAAATGCATAAAAATGAAACATCATGTATTAGTTTTTAACTAAAAAACATAGTTATGAAAAAAGATAGAGTAATTTTCCCACATCATTTCACTTTAAATCATGGTATTCATCACTTTACCCAATGCATTATAGATCTTTATAATTTTAGGCACACCCATCACATTCAAACACGCATGTTGTACTATATCATTTTGGGCGCACCCTTCACATCATAAAATTTTCACTATCATGCATTACACATAGAAACATATCAATAATTAACAAAAATAAATCATGGAAAGTAATCAGTTTCATCTCATATGAACACATTCATAAACTTTGGGTTACCAAAGGAAAGAGGGAATGACCTTCTTGATTCAAGGAAGATCAACCTTGAGTGAGAAGTAAAAGGTGTGTATTTGAAAGAAGAGTTATTTGGAAAATATTTTGGTTTCCATAAACTCTAGTGGAAATCAATTATTTCACAAAAAAGTTAATATAATAATGAAAAAATATTTTTATTGAGTAACCACAGAGAAAATGGAGTGAAAGAGGGATAACACGAAGAGAATGTTGGGTTCAATAATTTATTTTACCTTTTATATGAAAACATTATGTAATTTAATGGCATTTATAATCACATTAGATTCATTGATTAACAGTTAAAAAAAATTTATTCATTAATATGGTTATATATGGGTTCATTAAGATCTTTTATGGTCTTTTGGATGAGTTATAGAGTATTAATTCATTGTTCGTGAGTGTTCTTTTTCTTAGTTTTCATGAAAGATTCAATTGTACACATGGATGCAAGTTCATGTAGAACATGGATAAACATATAGAACTAATATTACATGTTATTAATGATATGTCAGGAGTTCAATTACCTTATAATAAATTATTTTACATATCATGTGGATGAATAATTAGTTAAAATGAAATTATGATCGTTTTAGGTTAATTTGGGCGGTTTTTTGATCACAATAAACATGTTTTGTTTTATAAATTAATATTATGAATAAAATTTGTTTTTATATCATAATAGGGGTTAAAAATACATAATAAAATCTTGTTTCAACCATTTAATTGTTTTATTAACAAACTTGTACAAGATGATGGAAAATGTAAGTGCATCACTCATGATGTAGGTAAATTAACACATCAAGGAAAACGATCTCATTTTCATAACCAAAGAGAGATAGAGGGAGGAGTATAATGAATAATATTCAATTCACAAGATCTAATGCCATTATATCAATCATACTGTAGTTATCATGAAATTTGGGTAATATATATTGTGGATATGAGAAGAAAAGTAAATAAATTTGAAAGGAAATTGAATGAAAAGAGAGAGATGAATTACGTCTTGAATCCTCATCTTGAGATCCTCTTTAAGGAAACCATGCTTGGTTTTCTGATGAGACCATGATATCAAATACATGGGGGATGGGCTAACAAATATATTTAGGTAGAATTTGGTCAATTCAGGAATCTTGAGAGGTGTGATGAAATGATTATGTGAGGGGTGGTATTTATAGTGGATGGGAGAGGGGGTTTCTAAATATTATATTTATTAATTTATTATATCATAACAAGAAAAGAAATAGTTATGATTCCATGTACAAGAATAGAAATAAGTGCATTGGCATTCTATATTTGGGTGATTACATCACTCATGATGTAAAGAATAGTTCATTTAATTTATAATATATTTACAGGGTAAATTAATGTATTTTACTATTCATAAGAAATTCATATATTTTAGAAAAATCCAAAAAATTCACTATATTCATTTAAATATGAGTATAATCCAAAAATGAAATCCATTTTTAAATAAATAATTTTCTATATATGATTAATTTAATTTTTAAAAGAATCATAATTTTCATGAACGATTCAAACATTATAAATAAAACTCATTTTATCATGCTTTTAAAAATTAAATTAGGTCTTATAAAATTATCATAAAACCAAAAGACACAAAATTATTAATTTATGAACACAATTTAGGAAAATACATTTTTTGAAATTAATTAATTAATTAAATTTATTTATTTATGACTTACAAAAATACTATTACTTTTAATATGGTCATATTGTCACTTATAAAATGCCTAAATTTTATTAATAAATTCATGGGTGAGGTTACTATTTATTTAGAAGATTTACTATTCATAAGGGTCATATTACTGTTTATAAGGTATGTTACTATTCAACAAAAATTATGTTTTTCCTATTGGACTCCAAACATCTTACTGATCGCAGCCATATATGTCATATTTTTGAAATTAAAAACACAGAAGTGGAAAATTATATGTTTAAAGGTCACATGGTATATCATTTATGAAATATGTGGCGTTAGTCTTTCCTAATGCGATTGATTATGAACTTTCTACAATAAGGGCGATATTGCATTGATATATGTTTGGGACAATAATTTTCCCCCCGTTTTGAAATTAATCCCTTGAAATTTCGTTTTACTTATTTAGGTGAGGGTACGTCTTCTTAATCACATCTTGTGCTTCCAAAGTCGCATCATTATACTTATGGTTCCTCCACAACACTTTGATAAAGTGGGTTGTCTTGTTGCATATAACTTTATCTCTTGTGTCCAGAATCATTATTGAATGCTCCATATATGAGAGATAATCTTCCAGCTATACCACCTATGATTTTAGTACATATGAGGGATCTATTATGTATTTTCTGATGAGTGATACGTGAAACACATTGTGAACATGATCCATATTCAGTGGAAGTTTATATTGATAGGCCACATATTTTATGTGGTCAAGGATCTCAAAGGGGCCAATGTACCTTGGGCTTATCTTCCCTTTATTTTAAAAACACATGACTCTCTTCCATGGTGATATTCAAATGAAGACTTTATCTCCAACATCGAAATTCAAGCCCCTTGGACGATTGTCAGCATAACTCTTTTGCTGAGAAAAATTGATAAGTTTATTGATGACTTGGACTTTCGATGTCATCTCTTGCACAAGATTAGTTCCAAGTAGATTTCTTCCTCTAACATCATCACAATAGGATGGAGTTATACATCACATTTCATACATATCTTCATCTAAAGCCATATGAATACTCGAGTTTAAGATATTGTTTTATGAGAACTCAAACACTGGGAGATGATGATATCATCCACCTTTTAATTCTAAAGAACAGTCTCTTAGCATTTCTTCAATCATCTGAATTGTCTTTTTAGATTTTCCATATGATTGGGGGTGATAGGCCATGCTAAAATTTAATTCAGTACTCAAAGCATGTTAAAGACTCTTCTAGAATTTAGATGTGAACCATGGATCATGATCAACAAAAATCGAGAGTGGAACACCATGAAGTCTCACCACTTCCTTCACATATATTGTTTCATGATGTTCAAGTGAGTGATCTTCCTAAATTGTGATAAAATGGAATTTATTGGTGTGTTAGTAAACCATAACCAATATTGCATTATTTCCCATTGACGTCTTCAGATGACCCGTGAAAAAATCTATTGTGATATTATCCAATTTCCACATGGGTATTGGAGATGGTTTCATCATCCCTTTGGGCTTTTGTCAATCTCCTTTAACATGCTAACATACCAAGCACCTGGAGATATATTTCACAACATCCTTATTCATGTTATCCCACCAGAAGTATTCTCGGAGATCTTGGTACATCTTGGTGCTACCAGGATGGATAAATAATGTTGAGCTATGTGGATTTTCCAATATAACATTTTATATATTGGGTGATGATGTCACACAAAGACACATTCCAAACTGAATCACACCATTATCATTAATGTGGAACTCTTACAAATTCACTTCCTTTACTGTATTTACCTTATTTTTTTATCTCCATATCATTTCACTGTGCCTCCCTAATCATCTCTTGGATAGATGGTTGCGCAATCATCTGGGAAATGTATGATGTATCCCCTACCCTTGTGATTTTCAAATCTATCCTTTTCATATCTAAGAAATAGGGTCTTTCTCAATTTGTTGCATGGATAGAGTAGTAGGATCCTTTCTTATTAGTGCATCATCTACCCTGTTATCCTTTCTAGGATGATCGTGAATAGAGAAATCATAGTCCTGGATTAGTTCTAACCATCTCCATTGAATCATGTTGAGCACCTTTTGTATGAATTTATACTAAGGTCAGTGTATATGTCACACTTCTAACCATAAAGGTTGTCCAACTATATTTTCAATGAAAAAACACATCTACCAACTCTAGATCGTGTTTTGGGTAGTTTTACTAATTTATCTTCATATTCCGTGAGGCATAGACTATCACATTATCATTTTTCATGAGTACACAACCAAATCCTTTATTTGAATAATCACTGTATATCACCAAACATTCCCCACTTTATGATAATGTGAGTACAATTGTATTGATCAGCCTTCTCTTTAGCGCTATGAATCTTCCCTCACATTCTTCCATCCACACATACTTTACCCATTTTCTTATTAACATAGTTATCGGGCGTGAAAATCATGGGAAATTTCTTACAAAACATAGGTAGTTCCTAGATAATCCAAGAAAACTATGGGTTTCTGGGACACTAGGGGGTATGGCCCATTCCTCAATCACCTTTTTTAGGGGTCCATAGAAATTCCCACACTTTTAATCACATGTCCCAAGAACATTACATGATTCATCCAAAAGTCACACATGCTGAAGATGGAATTAAACATCTCTTTTACAAATGTCTCCTACACATGACTTAAATGTTCTTCATGTTCCTACTTTCTCATAGTGTATATTATAATATCATCGAAAAAACTACCAAAATTTTTTAGAGGTAATGCCTAAAGGCTATATCATTAAATTTATGATGATTTTAGGAAAATTAGTAAGTCCCAATTGCATCCCAAAAAACTCATAGTGTTTATACCTTGTACAGAAGAGAGTCTTCAAAATATCGTCTTTCTTCATTATTGACCTCACTTGTTTTGATAATATCGCTTATTTTTTGATATGTTGATAATCCCAAATAAAGTTCATTTACATATTAATTACTATTAATTCTACTTTTAAATAACTCTAACTCAATCCGGATGTGTTTTTCATAGAACAGATAAGTGTTAAGTCACTGATATGCTCAAAGCTACTGATACAGACCTACCGATACTTAGTCTACTGATAGACATAGTCACCGATAAGTAAAGGTCACCGATATACAGAGCTACCAGTTTGTATAAGTCCACCGGTAATCACATGTCACTAATATATATTGTCTACCGATACAGATGAGCTACTAGTATGAAGTCCACCAATACAAAATCCACTGATACAGATAGGTACCGATAGAACAAGTCAACCATTGTGCATAAGTGCACCGGTATACACTTAATCACCAATACACCAGGGCTATGGTTAGAGTAAGTATACCGGTATAAGAAAGTCTACTGCTATGAAGTTTACCGATAAAAAGAGCTACAGATACAAAGAGCTACCTATACAAAGAGCTATCGATACAAAGAGCTACCGATACAAGGAGCTACTGATACAAGAAAAGAAACTGATAGAAGGAGTAACTGTTACAAGTAGACTGTTACAAGCACTCTACTACTTCAACATTTATTCCTTATTTAAATTATATTAACGGTCATATTTTCTCAATTTAATGAAACTTTCATTAATTAATGTGAGTTGTTGGCATGTTAGGCGACCATACCTAGTACCCATGAAAAGGTAACCATTCCCATTGCCGGAGCTGAAAGCTATAAAAGGAAGGACAAATTCCGTGCAAAAGAAGTGTGAAATGAGGCTAGAAGAATGCTGAAAAGTGGTCAATACACACAGAAAAGAAAGAATACATCCATACTGGAAGAAAACTAGACATACACAAAGCAATTCATTCTAGAATAGAACACAAGATGCACTTTAGCCAAGGAGTGAAGAACTACAACAAACATGAAGAAAACAACCCTTTGTTTTTCAGAAAAAAAAACAGAGAAGGAATCAGAAACATCCTTGATCAAGCAAAGGAGTCCTGAGATGAACTTCACATCACTAGAGCATTCTAAACTCATATATAATCTCTTAGTGATTCTTTTGCTTACCTTTTGAGAAGTGTGTGAACCTTGTATATTTCATACACACACTATATCCTGCACTGAACCTGAGTATTTTTAAATCCTCACAAAAAACATCCATAACTCTTGTGTATCCCACTGTAGATAGTAGAAGAGGTCCAATAGGACCTGTAAAACCAGTGTGATGTTGTTTTTTTTCCCATGCATAACTGTGGTAGAGGTCTTAGTACCTGGACAGTGTTTGCACAGTTTTTTACCTCGATCTAGGGTGTGGATAAAAATTTATATAAATTTTTTGAGAGGACCACGTCTTGGATTAAGAATGAACCTCTTATTTTAAAACTACTGTGCTTACTTATTTTAATTTTTATCTATATTGAATATTGCACTGCTAATTACTTCAAAATATAAAATTGTTTTAATTTTACATTGATAGTTAATCTAGAAAGTGTTTGTATGTACTGTAAAGAATTAGGATAGCTTCAAAAGTTAATTAATATTCAAATTATATTAACTAAAAAATAATCAATCTTTTGACAATCTATCATACCCTTTATAGTTTTACAAATTCACTATAGATTATCTTGTTATTCAATTTGTGGTATTTTAATAACAATATTTTTAACAGAAATTTTTAATTGGAACTCAATTCACCCCCCTCTCGAGTGTCCACTCCTACGAACATTTGGTATCAGAGGATTATTTATTTATTAAAGGATTTACAAACACTCTGTTTTTCAACTATGATTTTAGTTGTATCTGAAGATCTTAAATTTATGATAGTTCTAAATTTTATCTCTTTAAAAATATTTTCTAAAATATGATTATGGACAATAGATTAGAAGGTATTGCTACCAACTAGCCACCTTTCTTTAATGGTACAAATTAGTCCTAGTGGAAGCTTAAAATGAAAATTAATTTAGAGAGTATGGGATTTGATATCTGGATGGCTATAGAAACTCAATATAAGATTCCATAGACTGTTAGAACCACTTGGGATGAACATACTAAGATAGCTTACAATAATAATTATAAACAATGAATGACATGTATTGTGATTTTGGAGATGAATAAATTAATCGCATATCTTCTTGTAAAACTGCTTTTGAAATCTGGGAGACTTTGGCTATTTCCCGTGAGGGAACAACCAATGTCAAGGAAATGAGACTGGACACCTATACTATTAAATATGATAATTTTAAAATGAAGTCTAATGAACCTATTTCTGATATGTATCTCAGGTTCAACGAGATTTTCAACACTATGAGCTCACTTGGAAAAGCTGTTCCTGCAAATAAGAAAATCATGAGAATACTAAGATGTCTTCCAGACTAGTGGAGGGGCACATCAATTTCAATTAGAGAATCATGTGATATTAATTCTTTTCCCGTTAAGGAATTAACTAGTATGCTTATGATGTATGAGCAAGAACTCAAAGTGAATAAGGAAGAAGATGATGAACCAAAAAGGAAGTCAGTGGATTTTATGTCTACTGCCTTGAGGAGATAGGATAAAGAGAAAGTATACATAACAACTGAAATCACAACAAGTGAAAGATCAGATTCTGACAGTGATGCTAAAATGGCTCAGATAGCCAGAAAATTCAAGATTTTCTATATGAAGAATAAATTATTCAGAAAATCAAATTACAAAGGAAAATATGACAAGAAAGGTCATTGGAAGAAGGATTGGAAGAAGCCTGATAAATGTGATGAAAATGTCTTCTATGATTGCAAAAGGAAAGGACTTGTAAAAGCAGACTGTCCAAAATTAAAGTTCAAAAAGAAATATGACTCAAGGAAAACAAGTATAAGAAAGCTATGAATGGAACTTGGAGTGCTTCAGAGGACAGTTCAACTGAATCTAATTGTACTCAGATTGAAAAGTCTTGAAAAGCTAACATGTTTTTCATGACAAACACATATGAGGTAACAATGGATACTCCTGATTTAAATTCTTATTATTCTGGAGTTGATTCTGATTCTGAATTTAAAAATATGTATAGTGAAGAGTTATTTGAATATTGTAATATGGTAGAAGAAACATGTAAAGAATTTAAGGACAAGTATAAGAACATGAAGAAACAACATTCTCTAACCAGCTCTGTAAAACTGCACTTGATATAGAAAAAGAAAAGAATGCTCAATTGCTGAAGGAAAATACTGAACTGAAATTGTCCAATGAGAAATTAAGGATGGACTTAGAAAAATTCACAAATGGAAATGATACACATACTAAAATCAAGGAAAACAATTGGCACCAAAATATATCACTGGAATAGGTTATCATCCTGCGAAAAGAAAATTTACTAAAACTAGATTTATTTCTAAATCTGGACAAAATGTTGCTTGTTCTTGTTCTTGGATTTCATATGCTTCAACTAGTTACTCACATAATTATATATCGAATAAAGTTTATCTTTCAAAATCTATTGATTATGTGAATTATTTGAGACCCATAAAACAAATCTGGGTACCTAAAGCTTTTCTTGCTAACCTATCTGGACCCAAGAGAATCTGGGTACCAAAATAATTTTCCATCTAAACCTATTTTGTAGGAAATTTGCATGAAGAATTCCTATGGGAAGATATGGTACTTGGACAGTGGATGTTCAAGGCATATGACTGGGGATTACTCATGTTTCAAAATCTTAATCAAAGTTGATGGAGGCCATGTCACCTTTGGTGATAATTCTAATGGAAAAATCATCGTCCTAGTCTAGATTGGTAACACTGATTCGGTTATAATTTCCAAAGTTTTATTTGTTGAAAAAATTAAATAATATTTTTTAAGTATATCTCAGTTGCGTGGTGATGGTTTCAATGTTAAATTTAAAAATGAGTCTTGTAATGTTTTTAATTCCAAAAATACTTTAGTATTTTCTTCTTTGAGAAATGAAAATGTTTATAATGTTGATTTGAATTCTTTAGAAAAATAGAATATTACTTGTTTAAATGATTTTTCATAAAGAGTCTTGGATATGACATAGAATATTAGGACGCTGCAATGTTTATTCACTTAGAAAATTGAATAGAAAAAACTTAGTTAGAGACCTACCTAAACTTGAATTCCCAACTGACAAAGTTTGTTATCCCTGTCAAAAGGGAAAGCAACACAAAGTTTCATTTAAATCAAAGAAATAATTTTCAACTTCTCAACCTCTCAAATTGGTTCACATGGACTTGTTTGGACCTTCTAGAGTTTCTAGTTTAAATGAGAAGATCTATGTCTATGTCTTAGTAGATGACTTTTCTAGATATACTTGGGTATACTTTTTATCTCACAAAAGTGAAGTTTGTTCTTACTTTATTATGTTTTCCAAGACTGTAGAAAACCTTAGTGGACTTAAGATTAAGACCCTGAGAAGTTATCATGGTCGTGAGTTTGAAAATAATGAGTTTGAATATTATTGATCACACAATGGCTATAATCACAACTTTTCTGCCCCTAGAACACCTCAACAGAATGGTGTAGTAGAAAGAAGAAACAGAACCCTTCAAGAGATTGCAAGAACTATGCTTAATGAGTATGACCTGGCAATTTATTTTTTGGTTGAAGCTGTCAACACCGCTTGCTATATTATAAATAGAGTCTTAATTAGACCTGTTCTTAAGAATAACCCCTATGAATTGTGGAATAATAGGAAACCTAAGGTTAATTACTTCAGAGTTTTTGGTTGCAAAGTCATTATTCTTAATACTAAGTATAATATTGACAAGTTTTCTTCCATGAGTAATGATGGAATCTTTTTAGGATATTCTTTATCTAGAAAATTATATAGAGTCTTTAATAAGAAGAACCAAATGTGTGGAAGAATCTATTCACATAAATTTTGATGAAACTGATCTACATGAACCCAAATCTCCCATTGAAAGTCTTAAAGAAGACTTGTCTGTTCTGGACCTTAATGACAAAAATAGTGACCCTGTTGTAAAGACATCTAGTTCTGGAAACTTTCCATAACCTACTTCAGTTGAACCAGAACCTACAGATGAACATTAAATTTCTAGTCCCACATTTACTAGATCAACTATAATTCTAAAGAATCATACTGTAGATGTTGTTGTTGGTAATCTTCAAAGAGGGACACAGACTAGAGATTCTCTAAGAAATCAGGTTGAATATCAAGGCTTTATTTCACAGTTAGAACCTAAAAATGTCAATGATTCAATCAATGATGAATTTTGGGTAATTTTTATGCAATAAGAACTAAATCAATTGGAAAGAAAAAAATTCTGGGAATTAGTTGACAGACCTAAGGACACTTTAACCATAGGCACTAAATGGGTTTTTAGAAACAAAGTTGATGAGTATAGAAATATAGTTAGAATGAAATATAGGCTAGTTGCACAATGTTATAGTCAAGAAGATGGAATAGACTATAAGGAAACCTTTTCCCTTGTAGCTAGATTAGAAGCTATACAGATTCTACTTGCCTATGCTGCTCATCTGAATTTCAAGTTATATCAAATGGATGTCAAAAGTTCTTTTCTAAATTGTTTTAAAATAAAAATTTTTTTGTTAAACAACCACCTATATTTACTAATACTTATTTTCCAAATCGAGTTTTCAAAACTTCAAAAGCATTATATGCTCTGAAACAAGCTCCACGAGCTTGGTATGATAGACTTAGTAATTTTCTTATTTCAAATGGTTTTACTAAAGGGATTCTTAACCCAACTCTTTTTATTAAAATAATTTCTAAAGATGTTTTAATAGTAAGAATCTATGTTGATGATATTATTTTTGGATCTTTTAAACATAATTTATGTACTGAATTTTCAGAGATTATGAAAAATGAATTTTAAATGAGTTTAATTGGAGAACTAAAATATTTTATTGGATTTCATGTTTTTCAAAATGAAAATGGTATTATTTTGAATCATAGTGAATATAAAAATGATATTTTGAAACGTTTTGGGCTGGATAGTATTAGGGAAAGCGATACACCTTTGAGTACTAATTGTAAGATGGATGGTGATGAAAATGGAAAACCAGTGGATCAAACCAACTACAGAGGTATGATTGGAAGCTTACTTTACCTTACTGCTAGTTGACCAGATATTATGTTTAGTGTGTGCATGTGTGCAATATTTCAAGCTAATCCTAAAGAATATCATTTGATCTCTATTAAAAGAATTTTCAAATATCTTAAACATACTGTAAATTTAGGTTTGTTTTATCCAAAAGGACAATCATTCGATTTAATGAGTTTTTCAGATGCTGACTTTTCTGGTTGCAAGATAGATAGAAAAATCACTTCTAGAACATGTCACTTTCTAGGTAAGTCCTTATTATCATGGTGTAGTAAGAAACAGAATTTTGTTGCTTTTTCCACTGCTGAAGCAGAATATATAACTGCTGGTAGTTGCTGTGCACAAATTATGTGGATGAAACACACTCTTTTGGACTATGGATATGAATTTAGACATGTTACAATAAACTGTGAAAACACTAGTGCAATTAATATCTCTAAGAATCATGTGTCTCACTCTAGGACCAAACACATTGATGTAAGGAACCATTTCATGAGAGATAATTACCAAAAAGGTGATATTACTCTTGAATTTAAAGGTACTGAATATCAATTAGCTGACATTTTCACCAAACCATTATGTTCAAATAGGTTAGGTTACATTATACCCGAGTTATGGATATTTAACTCTCACCGTTAGAAAACTCACCATTAGAAACCTCACCGTTAGAAACCTCACCGTTAGAAACCTCACCGTTAGAAACCTCACCGTTAGAAACCTCACCGGAATGGACCTCATTGTTATTAATCACCGATATGGACCTCATTGTTATACCTCACTGGTATGGACCAAGCTATTAGTGGACCTCACTAATAGATAAACCTCACTGTTAGTAATTCTCACTTGTATACCCCACCGTTAGTATGTGATATTTTAAACTTCTGTTTTAGCCACCAGAATTTGTATCATTTATATTTTACTTATTATGTTTTATTTATTTATTTTGTGATTCCTAAATGATAAAAAATAAGTATTTAACCTCTTTAGATCCACCTTAAGCCCTTTTCATTTAAGTCGTAGCTCTCAAACCTTCTCTCAAACCCTAAGCCTTGCGATTCGAACAATGGCAAGAGTGAAGAGACATTCGGTCAGTGTAAAGGAAGATGAGCCAAAATGAAAAGATATTTAAAGGTGAGTCTAGTAGTGGAAGTGAAGTAAGGAAACCTACGGACTATTATATTTCTCATAGAAAGATAGTATTTTAGAAGGAACTGTGCGTAGAATGGCTGATGTCCAGTGATTCGTTAGTTCTGGAAGTTTTGGAAGATCAGAAATGGATAGAATGATTCTCTAACAACAATGGATCTTACTATCCAAAGCTGGTGAAATAGTTATATGAGTTTGTAAGTTTTGAGAAATCAGAATTAGGGAGATGAATGATTTCTTTTTTGAATAAGAAGGAAATAACTTTTTTAACTATTGAGTGGGATGAATGCCTGAAGGTACCACATGAAGGATAATTTGTTTATTTCTCTAAATCAGCACCACCTACAAGAAACTTCTTTATGTAAGAAACTACCATGGAAGAGATAAAAAGAGATGGCACACCTAGAAACCTAGTGGCTACTGAAATGAATGGAGAAAATAGATTGCCCTTCAAGTTTATTCAGCATGTTCTAAGTCCAAGGAGAGGGGATTTTTTACATATAAAATACAAGAATATTTACTTGATTCATTTTCTATGGCATGGTGTGAAGTTGAATTTAAGCAGGATGTTGATGACTCAAATAGAGGATATGATTAGACCAAAATAAAAAACAAATGCCTTATTCTTTTCCAAGTTGATCTCAGTTATGATCAAGGTGAAAGGAGTAGCTGAGTCTCAAGGTGAGACAGTTGTAGTAAAGAACAGCTTCTATATCACAAGCACAATATGTAAGTACATGAAGATCAATTGGAATCCATGGAAGAGAGAATGGGTTAGTGATGATGAGAAGATGTATGATAAGTATAATCATATGGATCATCCTTTTAATCCTAAGGATGTGAGGGATCCAGGTCTAGGACTTGATGAAGAAGAACCTAAGTAGAGTGATGATACTGATGAATAAGAGACTTCTATAGCTAATAGAAGGGATCCAGACTTTCCACCAAGTCCTATTGATGAAATTATATCATCAGGAATGGAAATTGTTTTAGAATAAGAAACACATGTTGATGAGGAATACCATCTATCCCTTGGTAATGAAGAAGAAAGAGAGAATGAATCTGAAGCCTCCACTTATGTTTTCTCAAGTCTGAGTCCATTGATTGGAAGCTCAGTTGTCCGTGTTAAGGATGTAGTGGGTGAGATGAAAGGACTTGTGCCTAATCTAGAGGAGCCTCTTTCTATTACAGATATGGATTTTATTGTAGATGATTCTTCTGAGGAAGAAAGGCCTACTGAGAATGATATTGTTATACACGAGCATGCACCAGTTGTGGGGGAACATCCAACAAGGCTTGGCACTGTCTAAAAATCTAATTAAATTGACGATTGGGCAGAAGACCCCGGTTTTGTGGTTTTTGTATTAGATTACCCCAATTCTGATAATGAGGCATCCCTCAATAGACCAAAATTCAGTTATGATATTCAGTCTGAGTTGTTATATGAAGATGTGGTCAGATGAGGTGATCTGGATAATCTAAAGTCAGATCTTATAGCCAGTTTTACTGAAGAAGTTAGAGGAATGGAAAGTTCACTGGTATTATCAATTCAATCAATTATGACTGAATCAGTCGCTAGTATTGTGTCCGAGAGAGCACCTACAGTTGTGCCTAAAAATATGATCACCAGGGCTGATCATGGATCCTTAAAGGATGAGTCAAAAGTGTCTTTTAGTGCTTATTTTTCCGAGTTGAATCACTACTTTGTTGAAGAGATAAGTAATATA
This sequence comes from Viscum album, assembly GCA_963277665.1. Classification (NCBI taxonomy): domain Eukaryota; kingdom Viridiplantae; phylum Streptophyta; class Magnoliopsida; order Santalales; family Viscaceae; genus Viscum; species Viscum album. The sequence goes on along the minus strand of OY728163.1, from coordinate 1,526,612,496 downwards.
GAAAATTCGTTTTAACTCTCTTTGGATTTCAATATTTCAACCTCTGTGGAACTGATGATGGCTGAAATCAAGGCTTGTCAGATTCAAGTATCTCGACTGACAGAGAATGTTGAAATTCTACAGAAATTTGTTATATCTTTAGAATCTTATATGAGTTCAAAATCCCAAGTAGACAAAGAATAAGCTTATTTCAAAAGTGTTGTGATCCATATGGTATCAGTCTTCGAGGGATTTAAAACCTCCATGAAAGATCTTGTCAGCAACTAGGATTATCAAGTGAAAAATCTTATCAGTGTGTTGACCAAATACTTCAAGGAAATAGTAACATTCTCTATTGGTTCTCTTGCCTTCAGACCTTCAATATAACTGGATCAAATTCGAGCTGTGATGAAGGAGGAGCTTGGTTCAACATCAACCAGTGGCTCTGTGGACTCTTCTGATCTGACAAATGTGGTAACTTCTACTAGAGATACCACTAGAGATATCATGAATATTGTTCAATACTATATGAGAGAAGCTTCTGCTTCTTAGAATGAGGTAAAAGACAAGGTAGATTATTATTTCCAAAGGGTTTATACCAAGCATCAGCTCAACAATAACTTTAAAATGTTGTTAGATAATTTGAAGCTGCCCCTAGTATCTTAATCCTTCATAGAGAAAGTAAGCAAGATAAGGGAACTGACTCCATCCTTGGACAAATTTATAGAAAATAAGGATGACTTCATTTCTACTAGGGAGAGAGGAGGATGAATCATCATGTATTTCCTAAATCTTCCGTTTCCCTTCTTTCATGTCAATTCTAGACTAGTTATTATACATCCAAATTTACCTACCTCTATCTCTACTACTTCTCCTACTCAGATGACTCCAACCAAGCCATCTGAAGCCTTATTCCTATGATCAATCAGAGCACTACTCAGTACAGACCAGGAACAGTATTAGTAGCTCTGCCTCCTCAGATCATTTCTGGTGCTCCTAAGCCTCCACCTGCATCTCCATAGTCTGATTCTACCTCGAATCCCAAAGTAAAATATCAAGTATACATCCATGAGGTTTATTGACTGATGGTTAATACATTTGATAGGAATCTTCGTATTCTTTTTGTTTCAATTTTGTATTCCTATGTATCTTTTTTTCCCCATGGAATGAAAATTCTCTTATTCTCTTTTACCCATCTGTTACTTTTCTCTGTGTTTGTTTCCTTCTTTGTTCTAATCACAAAGGATGAGAACATAACTAAACAGAACTGATATGCATCATATGACAGGAAAAATGGGGATAAAATGAGCTAAATGAGAAGTCTGGACAAATATGAGCTTATGAGAAATATAATATTACCTCTTATACTTTATGATTTTCAAATCTTCATTTTAAAATATCATTATTCCCAATGATTACTTGATTTATAATTTCTTTGATACATATGTATGGTACCTTGTTTTTATTATTTTCTCTAATACCATTTCATTTTATTATAAATCCTCTAATATGTTACTAATTATTTTAATATTATGATTCATTAAGTTGTGATTATCAAAAAGGGGGATATTGTTGACCAAACCTGTTTTGATTATCTCACTTATTTTTTAATATGTTGATAATCACAAATAATGTTCATTTATATATTAATAACTATTTATTATACTTTGAAATAACTCTAACTCAATCAGGATGTGTTTTTCATAGAACAAATAATTGTTAAGTCACTGATATGCTCAAAGATACTGATACAGACCTACTGGTACTTAGTCTATTGATAGACATAGTCACTGATAAGCAATGGTCACCGATATACAGAGCTACCGATATGTATAAGTCCACCGGTAAGCACATGTCACTAATAGATCCAGTCTATCGATATAGATGAGCTACTAGTATAAAGTCCACCAATACAACATCCACCGATACAGATAGCTACCAATAGAACAAGTCAACCGTTGTGCATAAGTCCACTGGTATGCACTTAATCACCGGTACACTAGATCTACCACTAGATTAAGTTTACCCGTATAAGAAAGTCTACCGCTATGATGTTTACCGATACAAAGAGATACTGATACAATGATATACCGATACAAAGAGCTACTGATACAAAGAGCTACCGATACAAAGAGATACCGATACAAAGAGATACTGATACAAAGAGCTACCGATAAAACCAAATCTACCTATAGAAGGAGTAACAGTTACAAGTCGACCGTTACAAGCACTCTGTTGATTAAACTTTTATGACTTATTTCAATTATACTAACAGTCATATATTATCAATTTAATGCAACTTCTATTAATAAATGAGATTTTTTGGCATATTAGGGAATCGTACATAGTACCCATGAAAAAGTATTCATTACCATTTCTGGAGCTAAAAGCTATAAAAGGAAGGACAAATTCCATGAAAAAGAAGTCCGAAATAAGGGCTAAAGAGTGCTGGAAAGTGGTGAATTCACACAGAAAAGAAAGGCTACATCCATAATGTAAGAACACTGGACATACACGAAGAAATTAATTCTAGGAGAGATCACAATGTGCACTTTAGCGAAGGAGTAAAGAACTACAACAAACTTGATGAAAATGACCATGTATTTTTCTGACAAAAAAAAGAGAAGGGCTCAGAAACATCCCTGATCAATTAAATGAGTCCATAGCTGCACTTCACATCACTAGAGCATTCTAAACTCATATCTAATATCTTAGGGATTCTTTTACTTACCTTTTGAGGAGTGTGTGAACTCAGTATATTTCATACACACATTGTCTCCTACACTGAACTGGAGGATTTTTAAATCCTCACACAAAACATCCATAACTCTCATGTATCCCACTGTTTTATAGTAGAAGAGGTCTAATAGGACCTGGCCAGCCAATTTGCTATTGTTTTTTTTTCCACGTACAACTATGGCAGAGGTCTTAGTACCTGGACAATGTTTGCACTATTGTTTACACCAATCTAGGGTGTGGATCAATATTTATATAAATTGTTTGACAGGACTAATTTTCAGCTTGAGACTAAGCCTCTTATTTTAAAATTGTTGTGCTTACTTATTTTGATTTTAACATATATTGAATATTACACTGCTAATTACATTGAAAATTAAAATTGTTTTAATGTTACTTTGATAGTTAATCTAGAATGTGTTTGAATGTACTGTAAAGATTTAGGTTGGATTCAAAAGTTAATTAATCTTCAGATTATATTAACTGAGAACTAATCAATCTTTTGAGAATCAAAATGACCCTTTGTAGTTTTACAAATTCACTACAGATTATCTTGTTATTCAATTTGGGGGATTTTAATAAAAATATTTTTAACAGAAATTTTTAATTGGAACTCAATTAACTCCCCTCTTGAGTGTCCACTCCGACCAACATTTGGTATCAGAGGATTATTTATTTACTAAAGGATTTCCAAACACTCTATTTTTCACCTGTGATTTTAGTTGTATCTTGATGATCTTAAATTTTTGTTAGTTCTAAATTTTATCTCTTTAAATATATTTTCTAAAATCTGATTATGGACAATAGATTAGAAGGTGTTGCTACCAACCGACCACCTTTATTTAATGGTAAAAATTATGCCCAATGGAATCTTAAAATGAAAATTCATTTAGAGAGAATGTGATTTGATATCTAGATGGCTATAAAACACAATATGAGATTCCAGATACTGTTAGAACCTCTTGGGATGAACTTAATATGAAATCCTACAATAATAATTATAAAGCAATGAATGCCCTGTATTGTGCTTTAGGATATGAAGATTTTAATCGCATATCTTCTTGTAAAACTGCTTATGAAATCTTGGACACTTTGGATATTTCCCATGAGGGAACAAACAATGTCAAATAAATGAGACTGAACACCTATACTATTAAATATGATAATTTTATAATGATGTCTGGTGAACCTATTTCTGATATGTATCTCAGGTTCAATGAGATTGTCAACACTATGAGCTCCCTTGGAAAAGTTGTTCCTGCAAAGGATAAGATCATGAGAATACTAGGATGTCTTCCAGACAAGTGGAGGGGAACATCAGTTTCAATTACAGAATCATGTGATATTGGTTCTTTTCCCGTTAAGGAATTAATTGTTATGATTATGATGTTTGAGGAAGAACTCGAAGTGAATAAGTAAGAAGATAATGAACCAAAAAGGAAGTTAGTGGATTTTAAGTCCACTGCCTCGAGGAGAAAGGATAAGGAGAAAGTACACATACCAACTGAAATATCTACAAGTGAATGTTCAGATTCTAACAGTGATGCTGAAATGGATCAGATAGCCAGGAGATTCAAGAAGTTCTATAGGAAGACTAAATTATTCAGAAAATCATATTACATAAGAAAATATGACAACAAAGTTCATTAGAAGAAGGATTGGAAGAATCCTGAAAAAAGTTATGAAATTGTATGTTTTGAATTAAAAAGGAAAGGACATGTAAAAGCAGACTGTCCAAAATTGAAGATCAAAAAGAAATATGACTACAAGGACAACAAGTATAAGAAATCTATGGAAAAAACTTGGAGTGATTCAGAGGATAGTTCAACTGATTCTGATTCTGAATATGAAAAGATGTCTAGTGAATAGTTATTTGAATATTGAAATATGCTAGAATAATCTTGTAATGAATTGAAGGACAAGTATAATACCTTGAAGAAACAACATGCTCTAACCAGCTCTGTAAAATCAGTACTTGATATATAAAAGGAAAATAATAATCAATTGCTGAAGGAAAATACTGAAATGAAATTTTCCAATGAGAAATTAAGGAAGGACTTAGAAAAATTTACAAATGGAAAAGATAAACTTACTCATATTCTAGGAAAATAAGTTTCTCCAAAATATACCACTAGAATAGTCTATCATCCTAGACAGATACAATTTACTAAAATCAAATTTATTTCTAAATCTGTATAGAATTGTTGCTAGTTCTAGTTCTGGGAATTCATATGCTTGAACTAGTTACTCACATATAGATCAAATAAAGTTTATCTTTCAAAATATATTGATTATATGAATTTTTTGATACCCATAATACAAATTTGTGTACCTAAAGATTTTCTTGCTAACCTATCTGGACCCAATAGAATCTTGGTACCAAAATAATTTTCCATCTAACCTATTTTATTGGAAACTTGATTGATGAGTTCCCATAAGAAGATATGGTAATTGGAAAGTGGATGTTCAAAGCATATGACTGGGGATTACTCATGATTCAAAAGCTTAATCAAAGTTGATGGAGGCCATGTCACCTTTGGTGATAATTATAATGAAAAAATGATCTGCCTAGGCCAGATTGGTAACAATGATTCAGTTTTAATTTCCAAATTTTTATTTGTTGATGGACTTAATTATAATTTGTTAAGTATCTCTCAGTTGTGTGATAATGATTTCAATGTTAAATTTGAAAATGAATCTTGTAATGTTTTTAATTCCAAAAATACTTTAGTATTTTCTACTTTGAGAAATGAAAATGTTTTTGCTGTTGATTTGAATTCCTTAGCTAAACAGAATATTACTTGCATAAATTCTTTTCATAAAGAGTCTTGGCTATGGCACATAATATTAGGACACTGCAATGTTTATTCACGTAGAAAAATGTCTAGGAAAAACGTAGTTAGAAACTTACCTAAACTTGAATTCCCAACTGATGAAGTTTGTAATCCCTGCCAAAAGGGAAATAAACACAAAGTTTCATTTAATTCAAATAAAGATGTTTCAACTTCTCAACCTCTCGAGTTGGTTCACATGGACTTTTTTAGACCTTCTAGAGTTTCTAGTTTAAATGGGAAGCAATATGTCTATGTCTTAGTAGATGAATTTTATAGATATACTTGGGTATACTTTTTAGCTCACAAAAGTGAAGCTTTTTCTTACATTATTAAGTATTCCAATTTTGTAGAAAACCTTAGTGGACTTATTATTAAGACCCTGAGAGGTGATCATGGTTGTGAGTCTGAAAATAATGAGTTTGAATATTATTGCTCACACAATGGCGTTAATCAAAACTTTTCTACCCCTAGAACAGCTTAGCAGAATGGTGTAGTAGAAAGAAGAAACAGAACCCTTCAAGATATTGCATGGACTATGCTTAATGTGTATGACCTGCAAATTTATTTTTGGGCTGAAGCTGTCAACACAGCTTTCTATATTAAAAATAGAGTCTTAATTAGACCCGTTCTTAAGAAGACCCCTTATAAGTTTTGGAATAAAAGGAAATTTAATGTTAATTACTTCAGAGATTTTGGTTGCAAAGTCTTTATTCTTAATACTAAGGATAATCTAGTCAAGTTTGATTCCAAGAGTGATGGAGGAATCTTTTTAGGACATTCTTTAACTAGAAAATCCAATAGAGTCTTTCACAAAATAACCAAATGTGTGGAAGAATCTTTTCAAATCATGTTTGATGAAACTGATCCACATGAACCCAAATCTCCCATTGAATGTCTTAAAGAAGGCTTTTCTGTTCTATACCATAATGACAAAAATAGTGACCCTATTTTAAAGAAATCCAGTTCTGGAAACTTTCTAGAACCTGCTTATGTTGAACCAGAACCTACAGATGAACCTGAAATTTCTAGTCCCACCTTTACTAGATCAACAAGAATTCTAAAGAATCATCCTTTAGATGCTGCTGATGGTAATATTGAAATATGGACACAAACTAGATATTCTCTAAGAAATCAGGTTTAACATCAAGCCTTTATTTCATAGTTAGAACGTAAAAATATCAATGATGTAATCAATGATGAATTTTGGGTAATGGCTATGCAAGAAGAACTAAATCAATTTGAAAGAAACAAAGTTTGGGAATTAGTTGACATACCTAAGGACACTTTGACCATAGGAACTAAATGGGTTTTTAGAAACAAATTTGATGAGTCTGGAAATATAGTTAGAAACAAAGAAAGGCTAGTTGCACAAGGTTATAGTGAAAAATAAGGAATAGACTATGAGTAAAACTTTTCCCCTATAGCTATATTATAAGCTATAAGGATTCTATTTGCCTGTGTTGCTCATCTAAATTACAAGTTATATCATATGGATGTCAAAAGTAATTTTTATAAATAGTTTTATAATTGATGATTTTTTTTGTTGAAAAACCACCTTGATTTACTAATCCTCATTTTCCAAATCGAGTTTTCAAACTTTCAAAAGATTTATATGTTCTGAAACAAGCTCTATGAGCTTGGTATGATAGACTTAGTAATTTTATTATTTCAAATAGTTTTACTAAAGGCATTGCTGACCCTACTCTTTTTATTAAAATAATTTCTATAGACGTTTTGATAGTACAAATCTATGTTGATGATATTATTTTTGGATCTTCTAAACATTATTTATGTACCGACTTTTCAAAGAGTATGAAAAATTAATTTGAAATGAGTTTAATGGGATAAATCAAATATTTTCTTGGATTTCAAGTTTTTCAAAATGAAAATGGTATTATTTTGAATTAAAGTAACTATATGAAGGATATTTTAAAACGTTTTGGTCTGGATAGTATTAAAAAATGTTATACACCTATGAGTACTGTTTGAAAGTTGCATGGTGATGAAACTGGAAAACCAGTGGATCAAACCAACTACAGAGGTATGATTGGAAGCTTACTTTACCTTACTACTAGTCAAATAGATATTATGTTTAGTGTGTTAATGTGTTCAAGATTTCAAGCTAATCTTAAAGAATCTCATTTTCTTGATGTTAAAAGAATTTTCAAATATCCTAACATACTCTAAATTTAGGTTTGTTTTATCCAAAAGGACAATCATTCGATTTAATGAATTATTTAGATGCTGACTTTGCTGGTTGCAAGTTAGATATAAAAAGCACTTCTGGAACATGTCATTTTCTAGGTAAGTCCTTTGTATCATGGTGTAGTAAGAAACAAGATTCTATTTCTTTGTCCACTGCTGAAGCAGAGTATATAGCTGCAGATAGTTTCTCTACACAAATTCTGTTGTTGAAACACACACTTTTGGACTATGGATATGACTTTAGACATGTTTCAATAAACTGTGATAACACTAGTTTAATTAATATCTCTAAGAATACTGTGTCTCACTCTAGGACCAAACACATTGATGTAAGGCACCATTTCTTGAGAGATCATTACCAAAAATGTGATATTACTCCTAAATTTATAGATACAGAACATCAATTAGCTGAAATTTTCACCAATAATTTATGTTCAG